>BTPG01000005.1:122825577-122870577 GCA_036245525.1 Semisulcospira habei
CTAGACTTTTATCTTTGTGTCCATGAAGATCTAGTCTTTTAGCTTTGTGTCCACGAGGATCTAGACTTTTAGCGTTGTGTATATGAAGATCTAGACTTTTAGCGTAGTGTGCATGAAGTTCTAGACTTTTAGCGTTGTGTCCATGATGATCTAGTCTTTTAGCTTTGTGTCCATGAGGATCTCGACTTTTAGCGTTTGTGTCCATGAAGATCTAGACTTTTAGCATTGTGTCCATGATGATCTAGTCTTGTAGCTTTGTGTCCATGAAGATCTAGACTTTTAGCGATATGTCCACGAAGATCTAGACTTTTAGCGTTGTTTTCATGAAGATCTATACTTTTAGCGTTGTGTCCATGATGATCTAGTCTTTTAGCTTTGTGTCCATGAGGATCTAGACTTTTAGCGTTGTGTCCATGAAGATCTAGACTTTTAGCGTTGTGTCCATGAAGATCTAGACTTTTATCATTGTGTCCATGATGATCTAGTCTTGTAGCTTTGTGTCCATGAAGATCTAGACTTTTAGCGACGTGTCCACGAAGATCTAGACTTTTAGCGTTGTTTTCATGAAGATCTATACTTTTAGCGTTGTGTCCATGATGATCTAGTCTTGTAGCTTTGTGTCCATGAAGATCTAGACTTTTAGCTTTGTGTCCATGAAGATCTAGACTTTTAGCGTTGTGTCACGAAGATCTAGACTTTTAGCGTTGTTTCCATGAAGATTTGGTCTTTTAGCGTTGTGGCTACGAAGTTCTAGATTTTTAGTGTTGTGTCCATGATGATCTAGTTTTTAGGGCTGTGTCCATGAAGATCTAGACTTTTAGCGTTGTGTTCATGAAGATCTAGACTTTTAGCGTTGTGTCCACGAAGATCTAGACTTTTAGCGTTGGTTCCATGAAGATCTAGACTTTTAGCGTTGTGTCCATGAAGATCTACACTATAAGCGTTGTGTCAATGTTTGTGTCCATATAATCAGGTGTCATTCACGAAGTGATGTTGGGGTGACATTCACGTCTCATTAAGAGTATTGACATTGCCCCATTCAGCAATAGAAACACGGGCCGACGTCGACCGCCGTTGGCCCGCGCACAGCCTTTCGCGGACCAACGGCAGCCAACGCCGGCCCCAGGACATTTTACTGAGTTAAACTGTGTCTTAAATTAGCAGAGTCCCGGTTAGACCGTCCACCATCACTCCGGAGCCAAGGGCGTTAACCCCCAACAACGCAAGCGCGGCAGTGACGTTATGCGGTGAATTCGAAAACGTTCCAAACCATTACACGGTGTTTGCGTTATCATGTAAAATATTGAACTTTACTTGCAACTACCGGAAATCCTTCAGCCGGTAGGAGTTGCCGGTTACAGGGATGAAACATTTGAATAGTTTGTGGGCACATAGAAAACGATTACATGTATACAGTCGGTTTCGCTTATAGCAAAGTTGAATATAACAACTCTTTTACCGAGGTCCCGACCACAGTTTTCTTTTCTGTGTAAAGTACTTTCGCTATAACAACAAAAGGAAATTGCTCCCCCGGCGATTTGTTACATCCGAAGTTTACCTTACATGAATTTTTAAAGCATGGAAAGTAACGTAATGTCAATGTGCGTGTGTTTCTAATGGAGTAGAAGCATTGCTATGAGTGATACGTTTGACAGTTCGTTAATTACAGCCGGTGTAGAGCAAAATCTTCACTTTTCTACAAGGTCTATGTTTAAAGATGATGTAATATCATGTAACGGTTTCGTTTGAAACCTTGCGAGCACAGCTCTGTGTTTTCAGCACTTCATTGACATGTTTGACTTTTACTGCTGTTTACGAAATTTGACGTACAGACACTTTATAGTTGTAAGAAATCAGTGTTTTCGGACAGTTTCTTGCTTGACCCGCAAAGACTACAGACTGATTTTGTAGAACTATGGAGTGTCTGTACACGAATTTCGTATTTCTACTGACTAACTTACTACTGGTCGGGAAAGAAAGGCGGGGGAAAAAAAGACCACTCTTCTGTTGTTCCCGATGTTGTTGTTTGTTTACTCGAACACTCTGAGTTGATAGATGTATACAATTCATACAATCCATTTTTTTTAGCGCATTTCCGTCTGCACGTGACATAAATTCCCATGAGCCCCGGCAGTCGCAGAAGCTCATGTGAATCTATAGCTTTTGTTGACTAATACTGGCTGCAGTTCTACCTCAGTTTGAGGAGTGGGTGGGGTTGAACGCACGATTGTGTCAGTGATCTGGGTAAAAAGTAGACCCTACCTCAGTCTGAGGTGCAAGAATGATCACAGTCAGCAAGCAAAAGGCATAGATTCTCATGCGCCCTGATTTGGCAGGGGCTAATGATACTCTGTGTCTCTTGCAGAAGGAACAGGTTTGCGTAAATAAGCGGAGAAAAGGTCCGCGCGCATATTGTGACCACATTCGGATGGTGCTTTCCGGCATGTAAAGTCGCCGTGGTCGTCAGTTTTGGAAGGGCTCGAAAGGGTATCTAATCCAGTTTAGCATGGTGTGCACCGACTGAGAGCGTACATCGCCGGAATAAGCAGAGGGTGTTGTAACACTAAAATATATAACACGAAATCTGAAAATGAGCTTGGATTTGATATTTTTTTGTCAGACAAAAACAAACATGCATTCAATTTTAGCTCGTGACAGGGCATCCCTTGCTGCATTAACGGGGGACTTGTACAGGCCAATTTGTTGGTCGGAGAAAATAGCCACACGCATAGAGAAGAACTGAACACGCTTAGAAAGGACAAGTACAATACAAATCAATTAGGTCTTTTCTAATTGTGTTTCTTTATTCGTTGGGTTATTTTTTGAAACCATAAACCATAAACCTCTTCACAAACCTTTGTAAAAAAATTTTGAGCAGTCTGTAAACTTCATCTGATATCGTAGTTGATAGGGAAGATAAACTATCCATGGAGGTCAAAGTAAATATCGACTCTTACCAATATTAGTTCAATATCCATTTGCGACCAGAGGAGCAGATATCGACCTGGTGCCGAGAGAGCGGATGCATGCGAATAGTCAGTCGATGCCGAGAAAATATTTGGCCGGGCGATTAACTGAAAGAAGTGGAGAAAAGGGATTTTCAAGTCAGATCCCCGAAAAGAGATTCAAGAAATCGCGTGTGACTTTCTCTTTCTGAGAGTGTTGACGTAAGTAAATAGGTCGAGCAAGAGGCATAGATTCTCATGAGCCCCTGCGTACGCAGGGGCGCATGAGAATCTGTGCCTCTTGCAGACGGAATGGAATTAACTTTGTCCAAGGGGCTGAACTGCGTTTGAGCAATCTTATTACGTGAATTACTGAGAATGTACTTGAATAGTGGTTTTGGAGTTTATGGAGAAATGTGCGCGGGCAAGGAAGAACAACGGGAGGACGGACAGACGGACTCAGTGACGAGTGGACGGATGGACGGATGGACGGACTGACAGACAGACAGACAGATACACACACAAACAGATACGCAGACAGACTGATAGATATTTGCAAAACGGGTTTCTATTTAGCACAGACGCCATACAATAGGTGATGGATCGACCATGATAATTCAAGGGTAGTGCCAGATTAGCTTGGCGCCATCAGACGCCAAGCTAATCTGGCACTACCCTTGAATTATCATGGTCAACCCATTTCCTGCAACTAATGCATATAGTCGTTAAGTGACACCTCTAGAGTTTGGGAAAAGCGGCCGTGGGGTTAAGTGGGTTAACATGGCACCACATAATATCAATACATATTTCCAACTGTTATTGAAGTAGCAAAAACTAGCATAAACACAAAAGCTAATGTTTAATCCACCTGCCGTTTGGCACATCATACAATGCTAGCACATACGTTTTTTTTTTTCTCTCTCTCTATTCCAGTGAGGTCTTTCGATGCAGACGCATAATTGAATTGAGCTGTGAGGCTTTTTTTGTATTGTAATGCGATATATGAGGACAGAAATTGACTAGTAGTAGTAGGACAGTGTTTCACGCGAGCGTTCTTGTTGGGTTCATTTCGCAGCTCTTTGAGCCGATTCTTCAAAACTGGGTATAAGAGCCTGCATAATTGCCGGCATTCTGTTTTTGTTTCTTCTTCTTTTTAAAAAATTGTTATCATCATGGTCGTCGTCGTCATCATCATCATCGTCATCGTCATTGTCGTTATCATCATCATTGCTATTATTATTATTATTATTATTATTATTATTATTATTATTATTATTATTATTATTATTATTATTATTATTATATTGTTATAATTATTATTATTATTATTATTATTATTAGTAGTAGTAGTAGTAGTAGTATCAATATGAATATGCACAGTAGTAGTAGTATTAGTATTATTAGTATTATTATTGACATATGTATGTCAGTGGGTTTATTGTCATTTAATATTGTGTACTCTGTCCATCCGATTTCCTCTGTAATTTTCTGAGAGATTGCAATTTATTTCGCTATATCTTGGGATCATAATCTAAACAAAAAACGAGTACCAGCGTAAAAAAAACAACAACAACAGACGACATAGTTATTCAATAGTGCAAGTACTTCTGGTGTATTTACGTATGTTCCGCTTTATAATTTTGAACGCTACTGTATTACTACTTTGACCCTTTGGCTGTCTGTAGCGCGTTTGGTCGCGGTGATTCCCGCAGGAATCACCCCGACCAAAAGCACTGCTGGCAGCCAAAGGGTTAAGCCGTAAGGTTCAAAATCATAGACCAGTACATAATGATTGCGTCATTACGGCTACTACACGCGTCAGCTAACAACGGAAATAACAGCCAAAATACCAGCAAGAAACAATCCTGTTTATAGGAGGCGGCCTTCGAACGCGCGCAGGTGCACGCCCTGGCTGCACGTGCACAGTTTCTGTTCAAATCCTTCATGCTCAGGACCAAATGCGCGAGATGGTGCAACCATAATATGACAACTCAATGGTCAACGTCCCAGTTTATGCCTCTAGTCTTTCAGTTTACATTAACACATTCCACCACAGAACCGAACTGAAATCACCACAGTTTGACGTTGCCCTCTGAAGGAATGTGTTATAATTCTAGAGACAGATCGAGCATGATAGTTCAAGGGTAGTGCCAGCATAGCTTGGCTTCTATGGGCGCCAAGCTATTCTGGCACCACCCTTGAACTATTATGCTCGACCCATGTCTTGCTGTGGTGTGGCGGGGCTTCAATGACTTCAAGGTGTAAAAAAAAATGTGCCAAGCTTGCCTACCCGCCCCGCCCCCCCCCCCTCCCACCCCTTTTTGTCTCTTCTTCCTTTCTCCTTTACTCTCTTTAAAAGCGCCACGAGCATATTGTCTGTGGACGTTACCGCGCTATATAAATGGACGTGGATTTAAATTGAAGAGTAAACATTACAGCGTGGGTATATCTTGGGAGAATTCGAAGGCAAACGACAGTAAGTACGTTTTGTTTTCTTTGTAAAAAGAAAGATTTTTTAAAGTTTTCTTTTATTGTACTACGGTGAACATCTCACTTTTCCCAAAAATGGACTTAGTCTTTTGCCTTCATAGCCTGGCAGAATTGTCCGCCAAGGACGTGTCCAATCCGAAATACAGGCCAAAAAGGTGACTGACATGAGTGTAACATGCAAACACAATTCCAACACACTTGTGTTGCAGACCGGCCCACGCTTTTAACGCATGCGCGTCTCGAACGCGTTAAAGTACAATGACAGAACAATTTTTGTGATGTCATTTTCCTTTATAAGCGTGTTTCTGCTTTGTTCGGATTGTCAAGTCCAATGTCAGATTAGCTTGGCGCCTAGAAATGAAATCCTTGAGCTAAGTTACAGTTGATCTATCTACCACTACCACTGTCTTTTAGTAGTGCTCAACACGTGACATACTGACGTAGTGCACAGGAACATAACTTATTGCTGTGGAACCTGCCATACTGTCCAGAGACTGAAATACATGGCAGAATGTCAGGTTCCACAACAATTAATTCTGCTGCTGTGCACTACGCATATGTACATATAATACAACCAAAATCTTGCCTTTTACAGCAATGGGCTTACTGTCTTCCTAAAGGCAGACTTGACCCTGGTGATGAAATGTCTTTGACCGATGCACCTGCTAAAGTAAAAGGGACGGAGGGTTTGGTTTCTTGTGCCGGAACTCTCAAGTGGTTGAAAGACAAGTGTTTGTCAGTCCCCAGAGGGGCGCAGAGTCTTTGTGAACCACCCTAGAAATGCGTACAGTGGGCCGGTGCAGCGTGCGAACACTTGCATGAACCCTGCATCGGTGAACGAAGCACAACAGGCCGAGATCCTTTGGAGCCTCTCATGCATCGTGATATATGCCACTCAAGGGTAGTGCCTGATGTTAGGCAGGCTACGTTTACCCCGACTGAACGACTCCCAGCAACGAACGAGAGCAAAGTTACGGCGGAGAACCACTGTGTACGGGAAGCGTAGATAACACTCCGAACATCTCCAAGGGGTATAGATCCTCATGAGCACTCCGGGCTTATGAAGATCTATGCTTCTTGGAGATGTTCGGAGTGTTGCATATGCTTATGGTGGAAGGTGATAGACTTCGTTCTCGTTCGTTGTTGGGAGTCGTTCGGCCTAAACGTAACCTTGCTAATAATATTAGCGCCTGGATGGCAAGACCAAGATAAATAAATAAAATAAATTTTAAAATACTCATTTCTCATACAGAGGTTCCCCTCCCCCCCCCCCCCCACACACACACACACTCTTGCACTTCCTGCAGCATGTTGGCACGTGGCATATCTTCTAAGGTAAAGTACATTGGAAAGACTAAACGTAACTCTGCTGTTCGCCGCATATCCGTACGCGGCACTTCTCGAAAGAGTTGAATGTTAATATTTTGATTTGAACGGGTAGAGTACTAATATTAGCTAGGATAGCGTAGACTAGGTTTCCTCTGTATTTTTAGTAGCTATCAACGATGCTTCGTGTAGTTCTTTATTTCTATGCTTCCGATCAACCTGTATGTCCACCAATTTACAAGACCATCATACCATAGTATGATAGGCTTGTGACAGTGCCATGAGACCGAACCGTGCTGTATCCTCGCACTTTAAGTTTTCTCTCCCCCCCCCCCCCTTCGCCCCTCCCACATAACCCCCCCCCCCCACCCCCCCCACCCCTGCGCACTGAGGCACAAATAATTGTATCTTTGTGTTCCAGCAATATATATATATATATATATATATATATATATATATATATATATATATATATATATATATATATATATATATATATATATATATATATATATATATATATATATATATACATTTTCATTTGTCTATTATTTATCTATGCATCTTCCTGGTGATCTGATTTTTCGAACTATTTTCTCTCATCACGATGCAAAAGCCTTCTCCGAGAAAGAAAATCCAAGAAAAGAGAGAAACATGCTTTAAAAGGGCAATTAAAACGCAACTGTGTTGTAATTGTCTATTTAAACAACACACGTTTTTTGAAACTGTCCGTTTAAAGCTTGTTCTTTTCCTAACACAGAAAGACAAACTCTTTAAAAGGACAATTACAATAGAATTGAGTTGTAATTTTCCTTTTATGGCTTGCTTCTTTCTTTGAGCTGTGTTGTAACTGTCCATTTAAAGCGTATTTCTTTCTTTGTTGGTATTTTCTTTGCATTTTACGCACTTGTCAGTTACCTTTTTTTTTTCTTTTTTTTTTTTTTTTGGGGGGGAGGGGGGGGGGGGTGGTGGTCTGGACCTCGCCTCCAAAACGCATTCAGAGTCATTAGCAACAGAGGTATCAAGAGGCGAGACCTTCGCGAGCCCTCCCATATTGCGGGGGTCATGAGAATCTGTGCCATTTGCAGTTTTCTGGATTAATATCTTTCAGCATGGCATACCTAGATCGATTAACCCTTTCACTGCCGTGGAAAATTTGAACACCTCCACCCAACTACAAGAGGTATAGATCCTCATGAGTCCCCGAAATTGCGGGGGCTCATGAGGATCTATGCCTCTTGCTGAAACCACTTTGCAAGCACGTTTCTTTGACGTCGAATTAACAATGATTTCAGGAACACAGTCTGCGGCCCCTGGCAAGAAAGGTTAACCGTGCGAAGCATGCCAAACAATCTTCCAGGCGACGCTATCTCTCACTTTAAAACCTTTATCATTCGGAATACACCAGTGTGTGAAATAAGTTTGACTAAAATAGTTCAAGGGTAGTGCCAGAATAGCTTGGCGCCTCTAGGCGCCAAGCTATTCTGGCACCACCCTTGAACTAAAGCCATTGGTCTATATCCACATCTGTAAGTACTATAATGTAGCTTGCTTATGGCAGTGTACAAATTTGAAGCTTTTAGCCTCAGTATGATATGGGTTAAATGTTAAACCGTCGCACTTCCCGCCTTCCGTCAAGAAATTAAAAATGCCGGAGAAAACAGGGCGTCGCTTTTGACGCCCGTGCTCTCCCGTGCGCAGTTTTCCAGAGCGTTAGCCTATTACACAGCAATATGACCAGAAGTCAGGATCCTCAGGAACCCACCAAATGCATGATTGCAGATCAATAAAGAGAAGAAAAAAAAATCAATCACAACCAAAACTATATACTGAAACAAAACCAAACTGACAAAAAGACGAATCACCAGGGATAGAAAGAAATGCGGAATAACAAAATAACAATACAGAACATTGTAAACAGGTACACCAAGCAACAAAACCAACGGACTAACGGACCAACCAAACAACCGACCAACTAGCCAGCCAATCAAGCAAACAACCAACCAACCAACCAATCAACAAACAAAGAAACAAGCAAGCAAACAAACAAATAACACAAACAAGGAAACAAACAAGGAAAAAACCCGAAAAACACAAACAAACAATTAACTAATAAACACCGATATCGCGACAGTTTTAAATGATTGACCAAAAAAATGCAAGTAATCGACTGGGTGAACAGACTGGCGGAAGAACCGGAAAGGGGGAGGAGAAGAAGAGATCCGGGTGGGTGGGGTGGGGTGGGGAATGGTAGGGGTGGGAGTGGGGAGACGAAGGCGCGGGGGGGGGGGGGGGGAGAGGGGGGGGGGGCTGCTGGATGAGGGAGAGAAACTGTCTCGCGGACTGAGCACAGGGGAGGGGGTGGATACTCCCCAAACCATATTGTTGCACTCATGACATCTCTCTCCAACCAAAAACTACAGGTTTCCGATATTCCCATCCCCCAATACAACGCCTTGTCATCTGCAAGAGGCATAGATTCTCATGAGTCCCTGAATTCGCAGGGGCTCATGAGAAGCTATGCCTCTTGCTGGCCAAAGACTGGATTCAGATGCTTCTCAAACTTTGCGTGTTCCTTATGTTGAAGCTGAGGAAGGATACCCTCCATCCCTCCTGGGCGGTTAGCGCTCCATCCGAAATCAATTTATACGTGGCTGTTTCGAACCATTTGTCGTATGCAACCCTAAACACTCATTGATTCCACCCAGACCTTCTCCTCCCTGGGCGGTGGCAGTATCACAGGCAACGCCTTCCCTCTGCACGCTGCACAGATCATAGGATAGTGTTTATTCATGGTGTAGGGCTTATTATATTTTTAACTCTGAGTTTGACAAACGAAGGATAGGAGAAAGTTAGTCAATGAAAGATTTGTTTGTAGCTTCTTTGGTTATGATTCAGTTTTGATACGAACTGATCGCAAGTGAGAAATCGTAGAGTGATACAAATATGAAAGCGAGTTGGTGACTAGCTGATTTAGCTCTGTGAATCGTGTTTTGTGTTGAGGTGCGACAGAGCCGTTCTTATCATTCATTCGGCGCACCGTTCGCATGTTGTCGGTGCACCGTGGCGAACTATCTAAGGCACGCAACTCACATTGTTGAACCTCGTCAAGGGAGGCTACTCGCGTCCTCGGGGACAAGGGAGAAAATTCGCACCCTGGCTTGATGATGTCCCTTGGCAGACGCAATCCGTCAACTAACACCCTTCCATCTAGAACAACCACACACTTTCATGAGCCCTAAAATCAAGCTTGCAGGAGCTCAAGAGATATGTGTTTGGCTGGAGAGGTATCTGTCTTCCTCTGAAAAGATTATCGGAATTAAAATCTGATAAAGAGACAGAGAGATTCCTGTTAGTACTGTCCTGAAAGAATCTTAGGCACAAACCCCGACAGTCTCCTCAGTCCAGGGGATGTAAATTGGGACAGCAAGAGGCATAGATTCGCATGAGCCCCTGTCCTGCAGAGGCTCAGTCATGTGAATCTATGCCTCTTTCAAATGGAACGGAATCACTAAAGGAGTGGAAGGTTGATGGCTGTCTTGAATTTGCAGACAGTTTCTTATGGATTCTCTTTGGGCGTACAATTAAGCCCCGATGTGCTCGTCTGCTTGCACAACAGATAGGTCTGATCTAGTCAAGCAAGAGCCGCAGACACTCATGAGTCCCCTACGACTGCGAGTGCTCGTGAAAATCTAAGTCTCTGGAACGGTAAGGAGTTGACTAAGACTAAGAGACAGTCAGTGTCGCAGGCCTGGGAACATTGTTAAAGATTCGTCGCATGATTATTGCGTACCCTGACACAAGAGGAATGTCAGAAGAGATAACACGTGTCTGGAATTGTACTTTGAGTTCATTGCCCAGTGAATTAGATCAAAGTACTAGATGTCCAGTAAACTTCGGAAATAACAAATCGCCAGAGGACTCACATTTTCTCGTCCTTATCTCCAAAGTTTGTTATAAGTGAAGCCATTTATATAGGTAAAGGGGCGTCGGGACTTTTGAGAAAGTGTTGTTATATCCGACTTTTGTTATATCCTACCTTGTTATAAGCGAAGTCGACTGTAATACTAGTTCGAACATGTCCTTCCACAAAACAGGACTAGTGCACCTGTCTTAACTTATGAGACAGTCCTTTCATTCGCCCATTTAACCTATTCAGCCCTGGCGCACTACAGCAGGAGATGGGTCGACCATGATAATTCAAGGGTAGTGCCAGATTAGCTTGGCGCCTATCATGGTCGATCCCTCTCCTGCAACTGGGTGCATAGTCATTAGATGACGCCTCCAAAATTTGGGAAATACGGCCGTCGGGCTGAATGAGTTAAAGTAAAAAGTTTGCCTTTACAGACAAACGTTTGCAAAGTATGCGTCAAAGCCATGAACCACACGTTGTTTGAGGCAATGACATTAATTTGAACCCATGCATTTGGCGATAACAGTTGAAGAATAATGCCACATTAGTTTGGCACCTTCCCTTCCCTGCTCCAGGCTAATCTGGCACTACCCTTGAACTGTCATGGTAGGTCCATCTCCAGCTGTGGTGTCATGACTTATGTCTGTGCCAAGTCCACGTCCAAGTAGCATGGCTACAAAGAGGCATAGACCCTCATGAGCCCCCATTAGCTGCGGGGACTCATGAGGATTTATGCCTTTTGCAGCTGGATTCTGTTCGGTTATTCTCGGCGGTGAAGCGACACTAACGACACTACCCAACAATCAGTTTTTCTCGGTAATCCAAGGGTTAAGTTATCTTGCGAATGATTCATGTAAGCTTTTGGCGTACTTTATACGGCTACTGTACATATATACCTTCATAAGCGCGTACGACAATCTGCCCAGCGCCTTGACACAATGTGCAATACTATTTCCAACTAATTTACAGCGTCTTGCCACACATGCTGATAGTTACCATTACACTGGTCTATACTCCCTCGGTGTAGTCTTGCACTAAATGATCTATATGTCACTGACTGACACAAAATCGACGCAGGCTTTGAAACGTAGGTGCCCTATCATTTCCCAAGCCAAGCACAACTCACATTGTACTGCCTCTTGGCGCTTCAGTCAATTTTGTTCACCTCAAGGAGCAAAGGACATTATAATAATTATCACTTCGGTTCAGAATTTTGTGAACAAGATGATGTGCTTGTGCGTTGTGTGCGTTTATGTGTGATTGTATGTGATTGTGTTTGTGTGTGCATGCGTGCGTGCTTGCGTGTGCTTGCAGACTTCAAGCCATTTCCGGCAAGTACAGTAAAATTTGGATATAACAAAACGCCAGAGGACCCATGTTTGAGATGTTTGTTATAAGCAAAGCAAGCAGAAAACAACTATAGTAGGGACCTCCTAATAGTAGGCCTACTGTCATATCCGACCCATTTTTGTATCCGACCTTGTTATAATAAGTAAAACTTACTGTTTAACCCTTTGCATGTCGGCAGCGGTTTTAGTCGCGATGATTCCAGTAGGAATCATCGCGACTAAAACCGCTACCGACACTGACGCAAAGGGTTAACCCTCGAACCTTCCCCGTCCGCTCGTAACTTTCAAAACTGATCCGTGTACTTCGTTTCACTGTCTTGGCATCTTGCAGCTGGCACGACAATTAAGCTGTTCTGATCTAGAGGTGTCTCTCAAAGATGGTACCCGCATCTTTTTTTTTAGTGGAATATCCTTTCTCGACGTTGGCACGAGAAACGAAAGGGGTTGTAGGCGTGGACGCAGAGTACTTCACCTTTCATGTACAACCCAGCATCACAATTTTCTCCGTCTGCAAGAGGCATAGATTTTAATGAGCCCACGCGAAGCGGGAGCTCATTAGAATCTATGCCTCTTGCTGACTTAGGTCAGGTTGATCTATTTCCTGAAAATGAGGGGCTTATAAGAGTTTGGGCGTATAATAGTGTACCGTACGTTTCACCGTGCTTTCTGAAATATAATACAGAAACTTCTTATGATGCGGGGGCCGCTGGAAGGGTGTCCTGTAGAAACTAAAATGTCACAGCCTCGAAGGCGGTATTCGGCTCTCGGTGCGTTGCTAACTAGAGCAGCATGGCTCCGTCGGCTCTGCTGTAGACATCCGCACGTCCCGGACGGTCCGCTACCCAGTAAGCAAAAATCCTTGGGCCCACGACGGCCGCAGTGGGCCCTGCAGACGTGTTGCTACCGGGGTACTTACTGAACTACAACTTCACTCTGAGTCAGAATAATGGTGGCGACAGGAGAATCTAACAATTGGATTTGAGCGCAAGTCTCAGTGAGAGTGTAGACTGGATGTAAACCATGCTGTTATCGAAAATCGAAATAAAATCATATATACGTAAGGGATCGCTTTTTATCTGAAGTAATGAATGAATTATATTTTGTCTTGACACACTTCAGTGAAAAAAAAGAAGAAATATTAAGAAGATCGAAGATTTTTTTAACACAAAAAAGTTCAGAAATAACTAAAATACATATAATTTATCAAATACTGGACTATGATAAATTATAATAATAATATAGCGATTGTTAGTATAATGTTGCAATGAAACATATTTGTGATTTTCTTAAATTTTTGTTATTATTATTTTATTATTATTATTTATTATTATTATTATTATTATTATTATTATTATTATTATTATTATTTTTTTTTTGGGGGGGAGTATTTTATTTATTTTTATATCTATTATTTATTTATTTTAAATTTATTTATTTATTTGTTTATTTATTTATTTATTTATTTTTTAGGGCGGTGGGGTATATCTCTAAGAATTATATTATTTTGTTATAATGTTACACATTTGTTATAACAGGACTTCACTGCATTCACTCAATCATTGCAGAACCGGCAGATAATGAGTTGGAACACACCCAAGTTATCTTCTCTTCTCTTTTAACGCAATCTCCCTAGACATATTAAAAGCGTAAAAAATGGTCACAGTAATGTTAAGCTGGGCTGCAAAGTTACATTCGTTGACAATTAAATGAAATATAAAGGGCCACCAACTCAGTAAAGAACATAACTGAGGCCAGGAACAAAATTTGACTGTCGCAGAAGCATCTCATTTTGACAATGCCAACTTTTTCTTTGTGTGTCAAGAGTCTGTGAGCATTTGCTTGTTGTAGTATAAAGTTTCTAATAGAGCCTTATCCCAGAACAGCCAATGCCTATAGACACTTCTCTTCCTCTGAGGTGTTCTATCAATGGCGAACAAATGTGGCACTGCGAGTGTATGACCCAAGTCATGGAGGTTCACTGCCGTCTAACCTTTTCCCAAGTTGTTACGAACTGAGCGACATTGCGGCATCGGTAGCACCAGCATTCTTTGCAAAGCAGTCATTCAGAGCGCAGACATACCTTCATCTGGGCGCCTGAGACCCTAGGGCCTGATGTCGGCCGCTGTTGGCCCGCGCTGTTCGCGGGCCAACCGGCTGCGTTCGACGTCGGCCCGAGGATCTCATGAGCGCTGCGGGATTCATCTGACGGAGGTGCAACATCGGCGTAGCAGTAAGTCAGACGCTCAGATCCAGCTCGATCCATCGGTAAGAGAACTATAGATGGTAATGGAGCCGTGGATCTGCGCCAGCAACAGGCTTAGATTATCACGCCTCAGTTCAGGGACTCATGGAAATCAAAGCATCCAGCTGGCTGAGACTGCTACATTTCAAGTGTATCTTCAGACTGAATGGAGTTCTGCCGCCTGGATAATCTGACCTCGCACGCCTTCTACTGAATCGGTAACACCATCAGGTTGGAGGACAATAAGTGTTTGGTGGCGATCTTGTTGGTCAGCAAGAAATCTAGCGTCGGGTTGTTTCCCAGGATTCGCTAACGTTTATCAGCGGTAGCGAATCGAGGGAGATAACCACTCCAGCATGGAGTGGCAACATGTGAATCTACATATTTTGCAGATTAAACGGGCTGGAGGGGGACTGAGACTTGCAAAGCCACCTGCAGTCTGCAGGGAATTAGGTGGACTTGTGCTGTTGTTCATCATAATACTTATATGCTACACAGAAGATCACCAGGAGCAGCAGCGCTATCCCGTCCACTGCCGAGAAAAGATGAACACCATCCAACTGCAAGAGGGATAGATTCTCATGAGCCCCCGCAGTTGCGGGAGCTCATGAGGATCTATGCCTCTTGTGGATACGACTTTGTGTCCGTGTTCCTTGGACGGCTGGGGATCTTTGGCGTTGAATTAGCAAAGGTTTCGGAAACACAATCTGAGGAAAGGGTTATTATAAACATATACGTACAGACCTTTACTACATCGGTTCTGTGCAATGCTGCAATGTGTTAGAGAGCCCCTGCAGGCCTCCTGTACTTGTAAGAATGTTAGTCGAAGGTTCCCTCTTGATCATGATCATCCTTCTGTAGACATTTCTTCGGGCCCACGACGGCCACAGAGGGCCTGCGCACAGAAGTGCGCGGGCCCACTGCGGCCGTCGTGGGGCCGAGGACCTATGCTGACTGGCGGCAGATCGTCGGCTTCTAGATAAATTCTTCTGTCGCCCCAGCATCTCGTGGATTCCTGCAAATTTACCTCCATCTGCAAGAAACATAGATGACAATGTATGTCTTATGCTTGGAAACAATGGCCTCATTTACGTTATCTGACGAAGAAGATCATCGGGTGTCATGTCTTGACTGCCAGAAAAAGAACTTGAAAACCATATATAGATGCTGTTTTTAACTTACTTACATCGTTGATAAAGTGTATATGGACTTTCTAAAGGCGTTCAGTCTGTGGAGCCTAGAGGTGTAAACCGGGGCCGAACTCTCTGCCTGCCCCTCGGGCTGTAAATCTATATCTCAGATAAGTAATTGTGTGCTAAACATTTAACTTTCTTACATTGTTGATAAAGTGTATTTGGACTAGCTAAAGGCGTTTAACTCATTCTACCCCAACACCGAAATCCCCAAATTTTGCCGTTGTCCTCTGAAGACTGCACTCTAGTGCAGGACACATATCGACCATGATAGTTCAAGGGTGATGCCAGGATAGCTTGGCGCCCATAGGCGCCAAGCTATTCTGTCATCTCCCTTGAACTATCATGGTCGAGCCTTATCTTGCTGTGATGTGTCTGGGGGTAGAATGGGTTAATCTGCGGAGCCAAGAGGTGTAAGCTGAACTCTGGGTCTAGCCCTCGGGCTGCAAATCTATACCTCAGGATAAGTAATTGTCTTCTCAAAAATGTGTAGATCGAGGCAGTAAATATTCGATCATCCTTTCCTCTGCCGGTTTGCGATAAACCTAACAAAAATTCTGCATGTTAACGACTCGTATCCAAATTCATATGAGCCCCTCGCGGCTACAATGGCTCTGGAGTATCTATGCCTCCTGCTCACGGAAGTAGCTTAATGATTGACTGCAGCATGCGCAGTAATTGTGTCCTATTGTATGCGGAGCTGTGTCTGTTTGCAACAAACCTAAACAACTCGGCTCAGGGGTTGCTATGGAAAATGTCACCGCTTGAGTTGTTTCCCTTGCATGGCTTTTGTTTGGCCATAGCCTGCTAACTGTTTTCGCTGGGATATCAAGCAGATTAACTTCCAATGTCTATGTCTGCCGGCCTGCAGGGGTCCCTCGAAGACTACAGGCATTGAATTCTGGAAGAAACATGGTAGGCCTACAGCGTGAACCAAAGCGTCTGTTTCAACCCGTGTTTATTGGAAATAAAGTGGGCGTATTCACTTATTTTTGCCGTTTGGCTGTCGGTAGCGGTTTTTGCCGTGGTGATTCCCACAGGAATCACCACGACAAAAACTGCTAACGACACCGAAAGGATTACTTTTTAGAGCCCGTAAGTGCATTTGGCACACTATGAAGATCGACCATGATTATGCAAAGGTGGTTCAAGAATATGTCTTGAAACCAAGATATTCAGGCACTGCGCTAACATTGTTATGGTCGATCTGTCCCCCGATATGCGACGTTATATTCTTTAGACCCTCGACTGTAACTGACACTACAGTTCGGCGCAAAAAAAAACAAAAACCAAACAAACAAACAAACAAACAAACAAAAACCCACGCGTATTTGCCTACTTAGATAGTGACGTAGTTACGTAGTTAGATAGTGACGTAGTTACGCGTCTTTTCCGGTTAGCGGTATCGTCAGTAGCAAAGCAAGGGGCTACAAGTCATCTTTCACATTTCGAAATTTTGGCGGTCTCAGCGCGAACTGCGCGAAAGTGCTGGTTGAACCTGAGTTTCACAGTAATAATAATTTTTAAAAATCCATCTCAGAATCGACACTTTAAAAAAAAAAAAAATCCAGCTTCGTTATCATCAACACTGTTGCCCTGAAACTTCGTCCAGCTTCGTTGTCACCATCTTTAACATATCCAACCTCACCACCACCAGCACCACCACCAAAATCTGCAAAACAGAAAGCGCGTATGGTGGGAATTACCCTGAGGGTATCTGACTGAGGCATTCCATCGTGTCTCCTTAAAATTTCAGAGTCCTTGGCCGTTTTCATTCTGACAAGTCCCTCAGATGGGATCGAACCCTTCCAATCATCAGTGGTAGGAGACACACATGTTCATGAGCACCCGCACATGCCGAAAAGCTGACTCATTAAAGGCGCCCCGCATCAATAGCTGCGAAAGCCTCGTATTGCGTTGCCGGCGGCAACGCAATACCAGACTTTCGCAGCTATTGATACGGGGTTCAGTAAGTCTTCCAGTGTACATTTGTTTTCTTTCTACTGTAATTCAGTTGTATTTTGTGAAGTTACACTTGTCGACTGTATGAGCCAGCACAACATTTTTCTTTGTGTTCTGCAGGCGTAGTAGGTAGTCGGGGTTTCAGCCTGGGTGAATGGGTGTGTGAAATTCTAGCCAAAGCTCTTGTGGTTGAGGCGCCGGAGTTGGACGTTAGCCTGGGGTTATGGTTTATTTGACAAACACCATCCACGAACTTCTGTGACGTAGTTTTGACGTTCACGGACTGTTTGGTGGGTAGTGTTAAACATAAGTGAAATGAAAAAAAAATTGTTGTAAAATGATAATTATATGACGAAATGAAATGTAAACTAAACCAAAATTACTATTCTTAAACCACCTCCTTTACTATAATCAGTGTTAGTTGCAGTCGCATTTAGCAACAGTGATTTTGAATAACACAATCCAGACCAAACAGGTGACTTCCAAGCGTGTAAAATGCAGAGAAGAATAGAACCCAACGGAGAAAAAAAAAAAAACACGCGGCTTAGAACAGTTACAAAACAATTTATTAATATTTCGGGTATTTAACCGAAATATTAATAAACTTTGTATTTACCCTTTTTAAAAATGGACAAACAAACAAATATAGAAATCAGTCGCTACTTATCTTGTCTACGAAGAAGGAATGTGACAAAATATGAATAAATTGTGCTGTGACTGGCGAAATATTAATACATTGTGTTGTAACTGTATTTCTAAGCGTGTTTCTTTCGCCGTTAGGTTATTCTCTTTGATTTTGAAGTTTGTTGATCACCGAACTGGGGACTTTATGACCTGTTTATGACTTTCTGTCAACTTTTTACGCAACTGCCTTCTTTCACAAGCATGTACAAGTTTTTCTTTGTACTGGCCAATCCTTTTCATAGCTGCATATCCCTTCCCCCACTATGTAATCTAGTTCACAGGAGGAATTTCATTTGACAGAGCACTATTGTTAGCTTCAAGCCAGATCCCTACTCCACACGCTTCCTCGGTCTGAAGATGACAGATGTAAATATAACGGATCAAAGAGGCACAGATTCTCATGAGCCCATGCAGCTGCAAGGGCTCATTAGAATCTATGCCTCTTCCACATGGAAAGCGCGTGGTCTAGGGATTGCATTGTTGGTTCCAGACCCCTTTTCAGACAGAAGTCATACAGAGGGGATAGCCGCAGGGTGCGGTGTTAGGTCGCACTGACTACTTGTTTTCTCGTGTGACAGATGGAATTGGATTGACTCGGGGGACTGAGGCGGCCCAGTAAGTAAAGATCCTCGGCCCCACGACGGCCGCAGTGAGCCCACGCACGGCCGTGCTCGGGCCCACTGCGACCGAAGTCGGACCACGGACGTTTGCTACTGGGCGAGGACGAGGGGGGGGGGGGGGGTCGGGTGAGGGAGGGGGGGGGGGCGGATGAGGGGGGAGGAGGGCAGTGGGAGGGGTGAAAGATGTAACACTCGGACTGATGTCCGCTGTTTGGCAAAAGTGAGTGCAAACAAAATGTGTGTGTATCGAGCGGTCAAACTTGTTACTTCAGTTTGTTTCGCATGTTTGTGGCTGTCGCTTTTACACAGTTTCTAGAACTGGACAAGAAAGTAGTCACACCTGCATTCCTATTACTTCTCACGTTTGTATTGACTCATACCGGCAGCCCGACGGCACGTATTTCCCAAATTTTGGAGGCGTCATCTAACGACTATGCACCTGTTGCAGGAGATGGATCGACCATGATAATTCAAGGGTAGTGCCAGATTAGCTTGGCGCCGACAGGCGCCAAGCTAATCTGGCACTACCCTTGAATTATCATGGTCGCCCCATCCCCTGCTGTAGGGCGTCAGGGCTGAATGGATTCACTTCTTTTACAAATTGATCGACGTTGCTTTCAACAGCAAAAACATCATAATACTACTAAACCAATAACGACAATAACAGCAAAGACAAAACCAAAATCTGACACATATCACCACAAAAACAACACCCTAACCACAGACATCAACAAAATCTAAAGGAGCTGCCCTCGGCAATGTTCCTGTTCCGCAGTTCAACTCAACGGCGACGACAACGGTAATATCAAGCCATTTAGCCCCGACGCCCTATAGATGGAAATGGATCGACCATGATAATTCAAGGGTAGTGCCAGATTAGCGTGGCATAATCAGGCGGCAAGCTAATCTGACACCACCCTTGAATTATCATGGTCAATCCGTCTCCGGCAACTGATACATAGTCGTCAGGCGACAACTCCAAAATTTAGGAAATGCGGCCTTGGGGCTAAATGGGTTAAGCACATAGTCCACATGACCAACAACTACAACGACAATAAGACTATATCATTGTCCATGTGACCTTGTGGCAAGGACAAGATGAACATTTTGGCACAAAATGTCGTCGCACCGCACTTGTCAAAACAAAATTACCGACTCAGACGATCGTATGCGCGTGCACATGTCATTGTGACACATAAAAAAAATAAATAAATAAAAAAAAAACGTCTGACCATATGAGCTCGCAATCTTTACCCGATCTCAAAGCTGTTAGTTAGACTGACAGAAATACAACCCACGGGAAGTGTACGTCGGAAACGCATTTGGTTCGACAATGGCCCCAAAAACACCAATGAAAAATAGTTCAAAGTTTACACCTTTACAGCCATTCATCCCTGACACACGAAAACAATATGGGCCGACCACGGCAGTTCAAAGATTGTGCGAGAGAGCGAGAGAGAGAGAGAGAGAGAGAGAGAGAGAGAGAGAGAGAGAGAGAGAGAGAGAGAGAGAGAGAGAGAGAGAGAGAGAGAGAGAGAGAGAGAGAGAGAGAGAGAGAGAGAGAGAGAGAGAGAGAGAGAGAGGTTATCGTGGCATTTCGTCCTTGCAATTAAATTATTTTATCTTCGAAGTCCGCGGAAAAAAAGATTATAGAGTAAAAGCAAAAATAAGATCTCTGTGAGTAAAACGGTCTGGTTATTTCTGGTCTGCTGTCACACTGTTACCTTAATTGGACCTTTCCCCCTTCCATGTCCCCCAACACACACACACACACACACACACACACACACACACACACACACACACACACACACACACACACACACGCACACACACGCACACACACACACACCACACACACACACATACACACGCACGCACATACACACGCACACACACGCACTCACACACACACACATACACACACACACACACACACACACACACACACACACACACACACATACACACACACACACAACCGTCGTTCGATTTTTCGGCCTGCGCTGGAAGACGCTATAACTGTACTTTATCTCCCAACCATTCCCCTTACCATGTTTAACCCCTTTAACCCCACGGCCGCATGTCCCAAATTTTGTCCCAAATTTGGTGGTGCCGCCGAACGACTAAGTACCAGTTGCAGGACCATGATTATTCAAGGGTAGTGCCAGATTAGCTTGGCGCCATCAGGCGCCATGCTAATCTGGCACTACCCTTAAATGATCATGGTCAAGCCATTTCCTGCTGGAGGGCGTTGGGATTAAATGGAATACATTTTCATCCAGTGAAAAGAGGTTGTCACAGCTGTACCTTGTACCTTAACCTTCTCCACCGCCTCCCGCCATCATGAAACGTGAATGTTAGTTTGAATCCGTGATTCGTGAATCGCGAAATAGAACATTGTGAATTTCATGATTTTGTCACGCCCCATACCCCCCCCCTTCCCCCACCCCCCTCCACCTCCCACCCCCACCCTCTCCTGCTCCAACCTCAGAATAATTTGGTGCCTCTATGAGCCGAGCAATTCTGGCACCATTCTGGAGCCTTTGCTACGTGAAGCAGTTTCTCATTAATGAGATTACGTTTGAAACGAACGACTCCCAACAACTAACGAGGCCGAAGTCATGGCGGATAACCACCTTCTACCATAAGCAAAGACAACACGCCAAACATCTCCAAGAGGCATAGATCCTTGTGAGCCCGGGGAGCTCATGAGGATCTATGACTCTTGGATATGTTTGGAGTGTTCCCTAACTGAGCTTATGGTACAAACCGGTTCAATATCCGCCATGAATTCGCTCTCTTTCGTTTGCTGGGAGTCGGCGTTGTTACGTGGTAGTCGTAGTCGTAGTATGATGCAATCACACCAGACCCTCGCACGTAGGATTCTTGTAAACGGAAACTTCACTCATCTGCAACTCGTCACACGTGGCACAAAGTTGTAGACCACACTGGAGTAACACTTCCAACAATATTTTATTGCAGCTATGCAGTCTCAGCTCAATGCATCCACAAATGCATCCACTCACTGATACACTGTCTCCTCTACAATGCGTCAACATTTTACTGCGTCCCTCATACAATGTACACACATATTTCCTAACACCGTCTTTTATACTATTACAGATTTCCAGAACAATCCCGCAAATTCACACAACTCAACCAATCAGAAAAGAAAACGTAACCAAAACTCATCAGTTAATATTCATTATAAAGAACACTCTAGAACTAACTACAGCTTTCGACTAACATCTAGGCGCATTCGATACAATGTTACGAAATGTACCCAACAACTTTGTCATCATATTTGAGGTCACTACTCAAACCAAGGGGAATCACAGCGCTGGACAAACAACAGTTAGATCCCCTGCCCCCGCCTATCAGGCACCCAATCGCCAGCCCACAGAGAAATACGCAGGTATAGAATAAGACAATCATTTCCATCCTCAAAAAGAATGGATCAGGTCTCTTCTCCGGAACTTAGGAAGTAGGCAGGAGAAACATACATACACAAACATGAAGGTGCGCTACTATATTTATGTGGTCGGGTAAATACCCTGATTTCCCACAGTAGATGCACAGAACATTACACAACAATGTAACGATACAAATTTTGCCTCGAGTTATACATGATACTCACAAACCAGATAGGTGAGGCTAGCGCTGGCAGAATTGTCAGTACTCAAACCAAGGGGAATCACAGCGCTGGACAAACAACAGTTAGATCCCCTGCCCCCGCCTATCAGGCACCCAATCGCCAGCCCACAGAGAAATACGCAGGTATAGAATAAGACAATCATTTCCATCCTCAAAAAGAATGGATCAGGTCTCTTATATAACCCATGTCTTTCTCCGGAACTTAGGAAGTAGGCAGGAGAAACATACATACACAAACATGAAGGTGCGCTACTATATTTATGTGGTCGGGTAAATACCCTGATTTCCCACAGTAGATGCACAGAACATTACACAACAATGTAACGATACAAATTTTGCCTCGAGTTATACATGATACTCACAAACCAGATAGGTGAGGCTAGCGCTGGCAGAATTGTCAGTACTCAAACCAAGGGGAATCACAGCGCTGGACAAACAACAGTTAGATCCCCTGCCCCCGCCTATCAGGCACCCAATCGCCAGCCCACAGAGAAATACGCAGGTATAGAATAAGACAATCATTTCCATCCTCAAAAAGAATGGATCAGGTCTCTTATATAACCCATGTCTTTCTCCTGAACTTAGGAAGTAGGCAGGAGAAACATACATACACAAACATGAAGGTGCGCTACTATATTTATGTGGTCGGGTAAATACCCTGATTTCCCACAGTAGATGCACAGAACATTACACAACAATGTAACGATACAAATTTTGCCTCGAGTTATACATGATACTCACAAACCAGATATACCTGCGTATTTCTCTGTGGGCTGGCGATTGGGTGCCTGATAGGCGGGGGCAGGGGATCTAACTGTTGTTTGTCCAGCGCTGTGATTCCCCTTGGTTTGAGTACTGACAATTCTGCCAGCGCTAGCCTCACCTATCTGGTTTGTGAGTATCATGTATAACTCGAGGCAAAATTTGTATCGTTACATTGTTGTGTAATGTTCTGTGCATCTACTGTGGGAAATCAGGGTATTTACCCGACCACATAAATATAGTAGCGCACCTTCATGTTTGTGTATGTATGTTTCTCCTGCCTACTTCCTAAGTTCCGGAGAAAGACATGGGTTATATAAGAGACCTGATCCATTCTTTTTGAGGATGGAAATGATTGTCTTATTCTATACCTGCGTATTTCTCTGTGGGCTGGCGATTGGGTGCCTGATAGGCGGGGGCAGGGGATCTAACTGTTGTTTGTCCAGCGCTGTGATTCCCCTTGGTTTGAGTACTGACAATTCTGCCAGCGCTAGCCTCACCTATCTGGTTTGTGAGTATCATGTATAACTCGAGGCAAAATTTGTATCGTTACATTGTTGTGTAATGTTCTGTGCATCTACTGTGGGAAATCAGGGTATTTACCCGACCACATAAATATAGTAGCGCACCTTCATGTTTGTGTATGTATGTTTCTCCTGCCTACTTCCTAAGTTCCGGAGAAAGACATGGGTTATATAAGAGACCTGATCCATTCTTTTTGAGGATGGAAATGATTGTCTTATTCTATACCTGCGTATTTCTCTGTGGGCTGGCGATTGGGTGCCTGATAGGCGGGGGCAGGGGATCTAACTGTTGTTTGTCCAGCGCTGTGATTCCCCTTGGTTTGAGTACTGACAATTCTGCCAGCGCTAGCCTCACCTATCTGGTTTGTGAGTTGAGGTCACTAGAATAATCGCGCCGCTACTAGAACCTTCCAGTCTAATGTAGGTCGGACCCGAGCAACAATGTAAATAAAAGACGCGTCATTTTAGCTACACAACAGAAGTCGATCGCAATTCTCCAAGCAAAAGAAAATGAGTCCTACTAAAAAGGTACGTAATTCTTATCCAAAATAACTCAAATGAATATCGGATCTTCCTTATGATCAACACACACATGCTCTCAAAAGAATAACACAACCACAAACGTAACAGTCGTTCGTTGCAAACGAAACCTCACTATTGAATCTTCAATGTTCTGTCCGTAGCGCACCCGGAACGAAGAAGAAAAAAAAGACGATAATATCCAATTTCACCCTTAGGCAGTGAAGTTCGCCAAAAGTCCACCCTTCTATTCTTCGCCGTTCCGTTGCCTGTTTCAGTTTCGACAACCTGTCTTCTGGGGACTCTCTGACAGCGCACTTCACAGCAATTGTATTTGTTTTTCTGTTGTTCGCCTGAGGTACAAAAACAAAACCGCTGTCTTCGTCAGAAAGTGAAGTGCTGCCAACAGCTGTCATCTACCGAGAGTCATAGATTCTCATGAGCCCCTGCTTTGCAGGGGCTCATGAGAATCTATGTCTTGCCGTTCATGTTAGATTGGCCCGCGCTGAGCCTTAAATTGAGGGATCCCTTTTAGGGATAACCGCAGGAATAAATGTGGGGCTCCCAAATTTCACTAGCAAAAGGCATAGATTCTTATGAACCCTTGCAAAGTAGGGGCTCATGAGAATCTATGCCGCTTTGCTGTTTTAGATTGGTCCGCGCTAAGCTTCAAATTGAGGGCTTAATTAAGGATGGCCGTTGGAATAAATGTGGGGCTGTCAGTTCTTATCCCCCAAGGTTTAATTTCACGTCGTTGGCATTCTCCTAGTTCTCTTCATCAAAAACTTGGAAATTCCAATCTTCTACATTTTTAGAGTCAAAGCGGCTCACATTTTAGAATATATTACCCCTCAGGGGTGCGGGCGGGGGTGGGGGTGGGGGGTCGAACCTTTTTTGGGGGGTACCTTCAACCTGACACGGATGGCGCTCAGAGGGCAGACTGTGCTTCGCGCTGGCTTAACCCATATCATACTGAGGCTAAAAACTTCAAATTTGTAAACTGCCATGTGCAAGCTACATAATAGTACTTACAGATAAGGATATAGACAGATGGCTTTAGTTCAAGGGTGGTGCCAGAATAGCTTGGCGCCTAGAGACGCCAAGCTATTCTGGCACTACCCTTGAACTGTTTTAGTCAAACATATTTCACACTGGTGTATTCCGAATGATAAGGGTTAAAGGCCCACTACCGCCGTAACTGTTCAAAGATACACTTCTGTAACAGATGATTTACGAAAACTCTACACACAGATCGAGTTGTGGTTCATTTAGACACAGGAGAATCCAGTTCATCACACGTCGTCTTAATATCAAGTGACCTGACAATTACTCCACTCCTTTAAAAACATACAACGCTATCAGTGCGAAAAACAGCTAAAAGGTAGATTGACATGCTAACGGCTGCGCAGAGTATAAATAAGTGCGATTTCAGTTGCGTGTGCTTTTGTTGCGTGTCCCAACTGCTGTTAAAGTCCATTAGGTGTGTCGACAAGGCATAATAAACACAATTGGTGTTGAAATGTGTCTTCAAATTTACGCATAATGGTACTTTAAATCCACCCCCCACCCCCACCCTCCCAATTAATTCGCCCGAGGAATCATACGCAGAGCACTGCGTACTAGTGACGGGAGACAGCGACCGGCTCGAGTACGTCGAGCTCACTGAGAAATGTCTGAGCGACTCATATTCTCAAATACTGTCTGAGACAAAGTCAGTCGAAGAGTGAGGATGATGTCGGGGACTATCCTGACGAGCAAAAGAAATGCGACATTTTTGGAATCATCGGAAATACTAAAGTGTTTCAGATGATTCCAAAAACTTGATGTCGCATTTCTATTGATCGTCAGTGTACTAAGGCCATCTAATGGTGGGATAAACTCAGACTGTTTGAGACAGTTTGAGTATTGCAGTCGTAATATTTCGATTTCAATACTTTATTTGATTCCTTTTGCCCCTTTTGGTGTGTGGAGAAATAATACGACAATCAACATGTAAAACACTATTACCTCACTGGAAAACGATAAAGTAAAGACCCCCCCCCCCCCCATTCCCCCTAAACAACCAGAAAATAGAAAAGAAAAAAGAAAAAGTACAGCAGCAAAATTGAACAATGTCCTGCATTACGCTCTGGAAGTTGAAATGAAAAGCACCCATGCTTTGTGGGATTCAAAATGACAAGAGCTATTTTTCTCTCGATAAGCCGCGGGATATGAGTTTTCTAGATTAACTCATTCGAAACGTGCCGCCTCCGGATACGCGGCATAAGCCGCGTATCTGGAGGCGGCACGTATCGAATGAGTTAATGTAACACTACCTTGGTAATGTTATTACTGACACTGACGTGACGCGTCTCTCTCTCTCTCTCTCTCTCTCTCTCTCTCTCTCTCTCTCTCTCTCTCTCTCTCTCTCTCTCTCTCTCTCTCTCTCTCTCTCTCTCTCTCTCTGTGTTTGTGTTTGTCCTTGCGTCTATGAATGTATGTATGGATATATACACCTTTACAACTGCGTGTATGTGTGAGATTTTCTATGTTTATTTCCAGTTCTTCAATGATTTCTTTTTTTTAACTTTATATTTTATTTTTTTGTTCGATTTATATTTTGTTTTTCCCAATTTAAAGATAGTATTTTGTGATTTGTGCATTATATGTAAAGTAGATTAGCATCGGCAAGTTCGAAAAATGGTTTCACCTAAACTTTCACCTTTGTAAAATAAAGAATCATAGTCTTTGTTTGTCATTGTCATTCTCTCTCTCTCTCTCTCTCTCTCTCTCTCTCTCTCTCTCTCTCTCTCTCTCTCCTCTCTCTCTCTCTCTCTCTCTCTCTCTCTCTCTCTCTCTCTCTCTCTCTCTCTCTCTCTCTCTCTCTCTCTCTCTCTCTGCGGCTATTTTGAGAAGCTGCGTGAAAAGAGACACACGGATTTGTTTCATTGTGCTTGACGGCGAATCTGCACTTTGGAATGTGAAACTAGTAAATTTTGGATTTTAGTCATGTGTGGACTGAATAGCGCCGGTTATAACTTGAATGTTCTCATTTGAGGCCGGAGTGTGACTGTATAGTGAAAGTTTTCGTGAACTCTTAGTTATCTAAATTGTTTTTCTTCTTCTGTACAAAGATCAGTCTACAGACTTATAACAGAAAGGATAACTATTGACTATTGACTTTATAAAAAAAGGTCTTTTGTCGTCGTGTGTACACTAGTGTCTATATACAACGAACAATATGGCGAGTGGATCCACTGGCTCAGCCACTCAAGGACTGAAAGTCGGACATTTAAATGTGTATCATTTATATCCGAAAGTACATGATGTCTCCCTGTTTCTGAACCAGCCGTCACATTTCCACCTCTTTGGTCTCACTGAATCTCGTCTGGACTCTCGAATCACTGACGCATGTGTCAGTATTCCGAATTTTTCTCTTATTCGACGTGATGCAACTTCTCCTGGTCATACTGGGTTAGCTGTTTATGTGCACAGCACTGTTCAGCACAGGGTACGCAGACGTCTTGATCTTGAGACAAAGGAGGTGGAATGCGTGTGGTTGGAAGTCAAGCTTCCTAACACTTCGCCACTGCTAGTTGGCTTTGTGTATAGGAATCTAGCATCCACTGCCGAGTGGTATGACGACTTTGTACAGGTGATGGATAAAGTGAATGACACAGGCAGGGATATACTCATTCTCGGTGATTTTAACATTGACATCTCAAAACCCCATTCGATGTGGCAATGTACAACAATGCTGTTTGGACTAAAACAGATGATTACCACTGCAACCAGAGTAACCCACTCTTCGTGTACTTTGATTGACCACATCTATACTAACAACCCTCGAGCTATCATTGAAACTGATGTCCCTTCACTAGCTGTCAGTGACCACTTTCCCATCACTGACCTGTACATGGTCATGTTATGTTCCTAAACAGAGCCGAACCCAACATTTATACATTACTTATAGATGTTTTAGAAAACTAGATAGATATAGTTTCCTTCATGACCTCAGTTTTTTGCCGTTCCATGAAGTTTACAATCACAATGACCCTGATGTAGCGCTCTCACTCTGGCTTGAGCTGTTCCTCAGAGTGCTAAATAAGCATGTCCCTTTAAAAAGGAAACGAGACCGGTGCCGTGAGCCCCCCACCTGGATTACGGAGGAGATTAAACAAACCATGGAAGCCAGAAATCGAGCCAAGCGGGACAAAGATTTTATTGAGTTCAAAAGTTTACGTAACAGAGTCAAATACCTTATCCGGGAGGCACAAAAAGCACTGGTAGAGAAAACCATACGCGGCGGGAATCCGTCTTCAATATGGAAAGTTTTAAACTTACTAACTAACAATAGTAAAAAGCGTACTGCAAATACGACTGCCAACCCTACAGCCGATGCATTTAACGACCACTTCATATAATAAATTTTTAGCCCCGAAATCTTTACTACATGCTGAAGGTTTGGATCAGGTGGAACATGTCGCATCGCAGAAGCTTACTGACTTTTGTAAGCAAAGACTGTCCGCGGGTGATGCTTTTAATATCCCCTACATCGCTGTACATGAAGTGGGCAGATTTATCTCTAGTCTCAAGAACAAAAAGTCAGCTGGCATTGATGGTATCAATGGGTTTATCCTCGAACTTTCTCTTCCATACATTGTGGAAAGCTTAACCTATATTTACAACCTATGTATTCAAAATAATATTTTTTTCCGGCGGCTTTCAAAAAATCTAAAGTGGTACTTATACCTAAAACAAAAGACAAATCTGATCCAAATAATTTTCGGCCTATATCCATATTATCTATTCTATCGAAGCCTATTGAGAAGCATGTACACAAACATCTTCTCGAATTCCTGGAAGAAAAGTCTCTCCTGAATAAATATCAATCTGGTTTTCGCCCTAAACATTCGTGTCACACTGCCTTGGTTCATATGATTGACACTTGGCTGCTCAACATCAACAGAAACAAAATGTCTGGTGCTATCTTTCTAGACCTAAAAAAAGCATTCGACCTTATAAACCACGAAATTTTATTAGACAAACTAGACTGCTACTTTAACAATAACAGCCCAGGGACACTCTCATTCTTTCGTTCATATATCGTAGGGAGAATTCAAACTGTGTACATCAATGCTACCTTCTCTTCTGAAAAGTGTGTTGAGTATGGCGTGCCCCAGGGATCCATACTAGGACCGTTACTTTTCTGTTTGTTTATAAATGATTTTCCACTTCATATATCCAATCCAAATACCGAATATGACATGTTTGCCGATGATTCAACTCTTCACGCTGGCGGGAAAACTGTACCTGAAATATCAACCAATCTTCAGCCTAGTCTTCAGGAGGTCTCACTGTGGTGCAAAAATAATCAAATGCTTGAAAATCCATCCAAAACGAAAAGCATGCTAATCACAACACGCCAAAAGCATCAGCTCCGCCCCCATTCACTTAACCTTTCTTTTGATTCAGTTCCCATTGAGCAAGTCAAGGAATATCGCCTCCTCGGGGTAATTGTTGATGACCAACTGTGCTGGTTGCCCCATCTAACACAACTAGGGAAAACATTATCAAAGAAGCTATTTTTTACTGTCAAGATTAAAATCTATCATTGATACTAAGACACGAAAGCTATTTTTCAACTCCTACATTAAACCTCACCATAGACTACGCATCTACTATTTGGGACGGCTGTAGTAAGGCTAACCTTAAGCGAAACAAATCTCTATACAATCGCGCAGTTAAACTGATCCTCCCAATCCCCTCTCTAACTTTGGAGGAAAAGCTTCAGGCAAAAGGGCTCCTTCCTTTACATCAACACCTTACGTTTAATAAGTGCGTACTTATGCACAAAGCACTGAACGGGAAAGCCCCGATCTACCTGACTAAGCTTTTCACTGAGAGCGAAAGGGTATATAGCACTTTGAGGAACAGTCTCGTCATTGAACGGCCCCGAATTGACTTGTTTAAATCCAGCCTTTCGTACGCGGGTGCCTATTTATGGAACTCACTTCCTTCACATATACAGCAAACGAGACATCTTCCATTGTTTAGTTCGAAAGCTTTTAAATACATCTCTGAGCAAACTTGAAAGAAACGAAGATAATATGTCCAAAAGAGTCATGTCAATGATTTCCTGTGGGCCTCCGTTTTGCACTTGTTAGCTTTTACATAATACCTGTCTTTATCGTGGTGTTTTGCCTGCTCACTAAATTCCTACACATGAGTAGCTGTATCATAAGTGTGCAGTCGCTTTCTATAAACACACTTTACATCGCACCCCCCCCCCCCCCCTCCCAAGACCCTGTCATTTTGCTGTGTGTGTGTGTAATCTTCAGCGACTTTGGAACTTGTATCGGAATGTAACACAAGTGACCTGTGGGTGTAGCCGCGTGTTTTGTGCTGTTAACATATTGTTTTAATGTTGCTTTTAATGTTGTAGTTTAGCAAGGACAAACATGAAAAGAGGCCTGTGCGCCTATTGTTTCCATCCTTGAGAAATCGGTATAATTCTCTCTCTCTCTCTCTCTCTCTCTCTCTCTCTCTCTCTCTCTCTCTCTCTCTCTCTCTCTCTCTCTCTCTCTCTCTCTCTCTCTCTCTCTCTCTCTCTCTCTCAATGTTTTTTTTTGGGGGAGCATGCAATGGTGCTCTCTCTCTCTCTCTCTCTCTCTCTCTCTCTCTCTCTCTCTCTCTCTCTCTCTCTCTCTCTCTCTCTCTCTCTCTCTCTCTCTCTCTCTCTCTCTCTCTCTCTCTCTCTCTCTCTCTCTCTCTCGCGTGTAAAAAAAAAGTTTTTTTTTTTTTTAAATTAGATTTTGAAACGAGAAACTTTTCTAAGCAACATAAAGATACACCACAAAAGAAAGGTCAAGACACGAGGGGCGTTGCTTTGTAATTCAGGTGAATGTCAGAATTGCAGAGTTTCGACGAAAACAATGGAATAAAAGAGAGATCGCATTCTAGCTACTTCTTATTTATTTTCTGAAATCGTCTATTTTCATACCTCCAGCGTAAAGCGTCAAATAATACTTTTACCCTTATCATTTGGTATGCACCAGTGTGTGAAATAAGTTTAACTAAAATAGTTCAAGGGTAGTACCAGAATGGCTTGGCGCCTCTAGGCGCCAAGCTATTCTAGCACCACCCTTGAACTAGCGCCACTGGTCTATATCCTTTTATGTGAGTACTATAATGTAGCTTGCACATGGCAAGTGTGTACAAATTTGAAGCTTTTAGCCTCAGTATGATATGGGTTTTAATATTTCTGTCGTTTAGCGCCACGCCACAACTCCTATACGTTGTTAACATATCAGGGACTCGAAGCGCTGTTCCTTAGTATGCGCTTGGTCTATGAGCTAGGGGCAAGGGGCGGGGAGGAGAAGGGCCCGGTGAGGGGGCGGAGGGGTAGAGCAGGGTAAGTGGGTGGGGGGGGGGGGGGTCGGGGAAGGGTAGGGAGATTAGGTAGGGTAGGGGTGTGTGAAGCAGTTTGCGGACATGAAAAAATTAAAATAGCTTATATGATTGCTCGCACACAGACATATTTTTCACCGGCAGTCTTTCTTACATTATCAGATTGGTGGGTTTTTTTTTTTTTTTTTTTTTTTTTTTTTTTTTTTTTTTTTTTTTTACCCAACTTTATTTTTTACAACAGCTATACTCGCAAAACAAGCATCAACAAAAACTGAGGCTACCAAGTGTCAGTTTAACCTAGTCGCGTTTTGTATTGTTCACTTAGGAATACTCGTGGAGAAAACAAAATAGAAACAAAACAGTAAGCGTAATACACCCAAACACTTCGGCGAATTCATGGAATCGACACCCAGAAAGAAGTATAAAAACAACACCGATAGCAGTTTACAAAAGTGACAGACTAACCATCTTCCTTGGAGAGTCGGCCTAGGGGGTAGAAGACAATGATGTTTGCTTTGCTGATAAACAAAGCTAGGATTTCCCCGAGGGGCGAAACTAGAAATCAGTCCCTCAGATTCAGATGAGAAAGAGAGATGAAAAGACTTTCGTTCGGAAAGTGATAGTTTCACCCCTTCACTGTACTGCCAGTGGACGAAGATTGTGTTTGTGAAATGAACGTCACGTAAAACATCCAGCCGTCAAAGGAACGTGGATAGAAAATAATTTCAGCAATAAGCATAGATCTTCATGAGCCCCCGCATTTGTGTGGGCTCATGAGGATCTATGTCTCTTGCAGTTCACCTTTTTTTCGGCTGGGAAGTGGCTAATGTACTGACTTCCTTCGGTGTGAAAATAATGCATGAAGATGGTATAAGAAAAAGGCACAGATTCTCATAGACCCCCTGGGGATCATGAGAATCTAGGTTTTGTGTACATGGAAAAGACGTGCTTAGGAAAGAGATCGCTTGACCCGTTATATGCCGTTTGAGGTAGATTGTGGTTCTGTAATCTTCGTTAACTCATTCTACCCCAAGACCGAAATCCCCAAATTTTAAAGTCGTCCTCTGAAGACTGTGTTGCAGTGCAGGACGCAGATCGACCATGATAGTTCAAGGGTGATGCCAGAATAGCTTGGCGCCCATAGGCGCCAAGCTATTCTGGCATCACCCTTGAACTATCATGGTCGATCTTTATTTTGCTGTGGTGTGTCTGGGGTAGAATGAGTTAATTCAACGCCAAAGAGTCCCAGCCGTCCCAGGAACATGGCTTCACAGTGGTGCCAGCAAGGGCATACACCCTTACGAGTCACCGTAGGTGATGGGGGCCCATGAGGATCTATGTCTCTTGCAGCTGGATCGTGTAAGCTTTTCTCGGCAGTCCTGAGGTTAATAATTCTAAATAGTTCGAATACAACGTCTCCGTTTGAGAATCACAAGGATAAATGGCACCAGTGCAAGGCACACATTATTGCCATGACCCACTAAGACTTCTGATGGGTGCATGAGAATTTATGCTTCTTACAGATGCGCAATGTTCCCTGCGAGAGCGATGCGGACTGAATGATATACTGTCCTTCGGTCGATAAACACTGATGAACATTGAACCATAAAAAGACGTAGATTCTCATGAGCCCAAGCCGGCTGCTGGGGCTCATGAGAATCTATGCCTTTTGCAGATGTACAGGGTACTCTGCAGTCTCAACGAAGATCAGTTTCCTTGTTTCTTCCCCCGTCTAAACTGACATTTAAAGATGAGCTCTGAAGATACCCATTCTAGTCTTTCATTGGGGAAACATACAGTGGCTGTTTTCAATAAAGACCGCTCGCTATGACGACTGCATTGCTGCGGTGCAGACGTGTACAAATTTAACCCTTTGTCTGTCGGTAGGGACTTTTGTCGCGATGATTCCTGCAGGAATCATCGTGACAAAGGCGCTACCGACAGCTAAATGGCTAATAAAATGAAACAGCAGTGAAAGAAACACGCTTCAGAGTTCTGGTTATTCTGGAGCATGTTTCCTTCGTTTCTTATTAGTGTCATTGTTTTTTAATTTGCATGCTTGGCAGACTCTTTTTTGGTTTGACCTAGGCCTACCGTGGCTCTGCTATTTCACGGCCGGGTTACTGGAGCTGACAAAAATCGATTTGTTGTTTAACTGACAATTCTAATCACTGGATATGTTTTTTTTTTTTTTATCAAAATCGTGTGAACAGTGATTTCTTTTCTTGTAAGAGAAACTGTATTTGTCTTAAAAAATGTGTCAGTTATAATTAAGGATCAGAATCAGTAGCATCTTCAAACGACACTGAAATGATAAGGTGTATGCATGGATCCATCATCATCATCATCATCACCATTATCATCATCACCATCATCATCATCATCATCATCATCATCATCATCATCATTATCATCATTATTATTATTATTATTATTATTATTATTATCATTATCATTATCGTCATCATATCTTCATTATTATATTTACAACGTGCGTCACAACTGCCTACAGAAATGTGCAAAAATCAGCGGTTTTCTTAAGATGGAACAAAAAAGATTTATCAAAGCGAAGCGAGAGAGAGAGAGAGAGAGAGAGAGGGAGAGAGAGAGAGAGAGAGAGAGAGAGAGAGAGAGAGAGAGAGAGAGAGAGAGAGAGAGAGAGAGAGAGAGAGTACATGTATACTCCTGCCCTATCTTTCCTCAAACTGTGTTGAACTGAATCTCGCGTCGCCGCTCCCCCTGTGGTGATTGTTTGGAAATTAATCCTACAACCAAAGACACCCTGTAATCCATCACAAATGCAAGAGAAGCGCGATTTGAGGTAGAAGAGAGAGAGGGGGGGGGGGGGGGGTAGGAAGTGGGTGGGACGGGGGGGGGGGGGGGGGGGGCTTGGGGGGGGGGGGGCACCGGAGGGGAGGAGGCGGTGGGGATGATTAAGGGAGATGGGGGTTAACCCTGTAACTGCCGGAGCAAATCGAATGCTAACCAGCTGAAAGAGACATAAATCCTCATGAGCCCCCGCGACAGCGGGGGCTCATGAGAATTTATGTCTCTTGTTGGTTTTACGTTTTTTTTCTATACCTATTTCTGGTCCCACGTAGTTTGTGTTCTTGACGCGAATGTCGATCAGTGTGCAGTGGTTCTGACTCGAAAGCCGTGATCACTGGCAGCGAAGGGGTTAAGAAATGTTGCCTTTTTCTCGTCCATCACCATTTAGCTGGAGAAACACTGATTTTCATGACAGATCGAGGTTGCTGGCTGACTAAGCTCGGTGCTAAGCTATAATCTGGCATCATCCTGCCTGTTTACAATTTCACGATCGATGCATCTTTATCAATTTGAACCTAATGTTTAATCCTCCTTTGGCTGTCGGTAGCGCATTTTGTCGCGATGATTCCTTGCATTTCGGTAAAGCTTTTTGTCACGACATTATCGCGACAAATAAGCGTTATCGACAGCCACAGGGTTTGTTGACGACTCAAGAATAAATCAGCTTTAATCGCGCAAGCTGAACGTAGTGTTCGCGTAGACGATATTTAAAATCATAGGCTTTAGAATATGACTATCACAGGCTCGAAACTGTGAACCCATTAACTGTTACTGACGATACCGCGTCTTTTCCGCCGAACGGTATCGTCAGTAGCAATCAATGGGTTAAGAAAAGATGGAAGGGATGCGGGAGTTGGGCGGGGAGGTGGCAAAAGGGGTGGGGGTAGGAAAAACTTCCGTCGAGGCAAGGTTCAACATACCTAGTCTTTTCTTGTTTTTTCTGCCGAAATAATAAACTGATGGGAGCTAGCTGCGGTGTTTGATATCTGATAAAAGAGGCGAATGATTGTTTGTATAAAATTCCGACCGACAAAAAGGCGGTTTGGGTTTTTCTCTCCGTGTTTACGGTACGGCCTGGCGCCATGCAACCTCAACAAAACAAGATCTCTTTCTGTTGCGGGTAAATACTGGTCTGCATATCAGAATCAGAAACATACGCCGGCCGAGTCAGAAAACACACACACGCACGCACACACGCACACACACACACACACACACACACACACACACACACACACACACACACACACACACACACTCTCTCTCTCTCTCTCTCTCTTCTCTCTCTCTCTCTCTCTCTCTCTCTCTCTCTCTCTCTCTCTCTCTCTCTCTCTCTCTCTCTCTCTCTCTCTCTCTCTCTCTCTCTCTCTCTCTCAGTCTTAAGAAAGCGAAGCATGTGTAATAATGACGAGCAAAAGAAATGCGACATTTTTTGGAATCATCGGAAGCAATCATCGGAAGCACTAATGTGTTTCTGATGATTCCAAAAATATGGCATTTCTTTTTGCTCGATAGTATACACATGATCAAAGACAACCATTTTGGTATGTATGAAAAAAAGCATGTGCAAACAAGTAGAAACTTTTAAACTAAGGTTTCTAAGTAAATAGTAATAACAAGATGAGGATTTCATCCCAAAGTCTACCGTATTGTTTGGACCTCAGATGCGTTTATCTTTTAGGACTAACATACAGAGTTGTTCATATTTTTAAAGGACTTTTTAGGACGAGTCGCGGTGGGGCAAATTTAATTGCATGTCCATGAAGTCAAAGGCGGGCAAGCTAAACCTCTAACAACTGAAGTAACAAGATAAAAATTACGTCATGTCTAGTTACGCTAATTTCGCTGCTGAACGTACATTTGGCGCGAAGCGCCGTATGTGCGTATGTATGTGCGTATGTATGTGCGTATGTATGTATGTGTGTGCCTATGTATGTAAACAAGAGAATCTCCGATATTTCTGTACACTCAAGCTTGAAACGTGGCGAAATACTTTCTTAAGAGGGTGGCTAAGAGAGCCCTCGAGCATATTGTGATTGAATGTCTCATTAGGAAGTCGGTTGACCCAGATTAGAGTCCGTAATTTTTGTCATATTTACTAGAACTTTTTCATATAGCTAGTCTGGAGAAAGACATTGGATGAATTCGTTAGCCAGCTTTGTATTTCAACTTCTTTTGTAAAAATTAATTATTTTCAGAAAATAATTAAAACAGTAAAAAAAAAAAAAAATTCACTTCTAGCGAAAGTCAGACAGTGCCGGTGACGTAAAAGAGCCAACACCGTAACCACGCAGACACTGATACTCTAAATATGACGTAATTCTCTCTCTCTCTCTCTCTCTCTCTCCTCTCTCTCTCTCTCTCTCTCTCTCTCTCTCTCTCTCTCTCTCTCTCTCTCTCTCTCTCTCTCTCTCTCAGCTCTCTCTCTCTCTCTCTCTCTCTCTCTCTCTCTCTCTCTCTCTCTCTCTCTCTCTCTCTCTCTCTCTCTCGCTCGCTCGCTCGCTCTTTCTCGCACATATGCGCTCATTTCCAAAAGGCATAGATCCTCATGTGCCCGGAGGGCGCATGAACATCTATGCCTCATGAGGATGTTTCAAGCGCGCGCATGCACTCGCGCACACGCACACGCACACGCACACACATACACACACATCGACGGGTTTCAGAAGAGCATCTGCATGCAGGTGTACTTAGTATATAGCATGTAGCTAGGTAAAGTCAACCTGATTTCACTCAAATTATAGCAAGACTGAAATTGTACCGTGAAATTCTAGTTTTGTCACCCTTTTCGCAAGTCTTGAAGCGAAAGCGAAACTCATATCATCTTAATATACGTCATGACAAATGATGTTTGACAAACCAATGACACATATGCGCGTATCTCCAAGAGGCATAGATCCTCAATGCCCGGAGGGCGCATGAACATCTATGCCTCTTGAGGTTAGCATGCGCATGCAAACATGCCCACACATCGACACGCTTTCAGAAGAGCATGCAGGTGTACTTAGTATAGCATGTAGCTAATTAAAGTCAACCTGATTTCACACAAATTATAGCAAGACTAAAATTGTACCGTGAAATTCTAGTTTTGTCACCATTTTCCCAAGTCTTGAAGCAAAAGCGAATCTCATATCACTTTAAATATAAAATTACGTTAAAAAAAAAAAAAAAAACGTCATGACAAATGACGTTTGACAAACCAATGACGCGTGTGCACTGCGCGCACCCCTTCTAGAGTTCACTATGACGCATTAACACATCTGCGAAGTTTTTTTTCAGGAGAAGATATTTCAACATCAGAATCAAGTCAAAAGCAAAAGGCAGAGACCCTTGGCAGCGAAGACAGCTCTCATATAGAAGGAACTTTGTGGGTTATGGTTCATCCCATCTTGTTAGGCTTATTATGCTGGTCCTTTTCCCTCCTCTCTAAGCCAACCCCTGATCAACACACACGTCGGCGTACACAAATAAAGGCGGACACACGGCGCTTCCCGCCATTAGTACGCTCTGTGGGCTCGTGTAGCGACAGGAATCCATCTCCTTCTACTCTAACCCACCCTCTGATCCGCACACACAGGCACACAGAAATAAAGACGGACACACGGCGATTCCCGCCATTCGTAAGCTCTGTGGTCTGGCGTAGCATAGCTATTCTAAGAAGAATAATAGCACGAGCAGCGAAATTACGTCACTTCAAGCTTCACGTCATGGCATCGTTAGTCCCACGACGCTGTGTTCATAGTGACGACTCGATGTTATACGTCACTCATCGCAGTACCAACATTTCAGTGACGTATCAGAGAATCAACTTTGCAATTTTCTTGCTGATCTTCACGACTAGGGCTTACAGGTCACAATTTGATCTAATTCTACCCCAGGGCCGGAACAAACAGCAGGCTTATGTAAACACTGTTTATGAAAAAAATCATGCGGGTATTAATGAGAAGATAGTGTTTTTTGTAAAAGAAAATTAAAGTTATGTTAGCTGTTTTACAAATGACTCCTGAAAAGTGGTGCAGAACATTGTCTGATTTTCACACCCAGGGCATACAGGTCTGGGCCGGATGGTGTTAGATCAAATGCGTTAAAATTATGCACTGAACAACAGTACAGAGTTCTTTGCTGTATTTTTAACATGTCACATACCCAGTGTGTCGTCCCCTGTTCGTTGAAGACCTCTTGTATTATCCCCGTGCCAAAAAAAAAGCAAGTTGTATATGTGATGAATGATTTAAGACCATTTGTTCTTACCTCATGTGTCATGAAGGTTTTTGAGAGGGCTGCTCTTTCACATTTTCAAATAGAGGTTTCTGATTTGATGGACCCCTTTCATTTTGCTTACAGAAGGCAAAGAAGTTTTGATGATGCCATTTTGCATGTTGTAAACAACATCTACTCTCATTTAGAAAAACCAGGAGTCTCCATTCGACTGATGTTCTATGATTTTTTTTAATCTGCTTTTAACACCATTCAACCACACATACTCATTTACAAACTAGTTCACATGAACATAAATGCCTCTACAGTTCTTTGTATTTTGGACTATCTCACTAACCGCCACAGTATGTCAGAATTAGTTCGGATCTAATCTCAGATGTACTTTTTACCAACGCCGGTGCATTACAGAGTACTGTCCTGTCGCTTTATTTGTTTTCGTTGTACACAGCAGACTGTAGAGCCAATCAGGACGACTGTGTCAGGGACAAAATTTAATACGCTGACGACACGGCACTGACAGGACATATTACAAATGAGGACGACAGACACTATCCACAAGAGATCGACGACTTTGTAGAATGGTGCGATAGAAACTATTTTGAATTACATGTTGGCAAAACAAGAGAGATGATCATAGATTTCAGGAAAAACAAACATCATCCCGATCCTTTTGTCATCAAGGGAACAGAAGTTGAGCGTGTAGAGTCCTACAAGTATTTAGGTTTTCTTTTTGACAACGCGCTCAAGTGGAAACAAAACACAGAGGCTGTTGTGAAAAAGCGCATCTTTACTGTTTGAGAAAACTCAGCTCATTTAATGTAAGCACTCAGCTTTTACATATGTTTTACTGCTCCAGTATTGTTAGCGTTCTAACTTTTGGACTGATGTGCTGGGGTAGAAATTTATGTAAAAATGATCAAGATCGTACAAACAAAGTAATCAGGAAAGCGAGCGGGGTGATTGGTAGAGCACAAAATACTTTGGACACAATGTACAACAGACGGATTACGAACAAACTCGCTGACATTCTTGATGACAAAACACATCCACTTAGATATGAATTTGACAGCAGACGTATCGAACGAAGTGGCAGACTCCGAGTACCCAAAAGTCGTACATCACGTTATGCCAACTCTTTTGTCCCTCAGGCTGTTACCCTTTTCAACAGTAATATCAGTAGATAGTGTCTGTCAACATTTTTTAGTTGTTTAGTACTAGCCTATTCAGTAGTTCACTGCAGCATTGCTGACACCAGAAGCACAAGGGGTATAAACCATAAGTGTTTCTGATGCCAAGAGTGTTACAAAGGTAACAGTACGTCTGTTACAGTTCATCTCTTTAACTGAGAGTTACAGGTTATTTAATTAATTCAATGAGTGAATGATGATGCCATATGTTGTATGGGCATACAGTGAATTTCCCCATGAGGGATTAATAAAGTATTATTGTATTGTATTGTATTGTAATGTATTGTATTGTATTGTATTGTATTGTAGTGTAATGTATTATATTGTATTGTATTGTATTGTCACAATGGACCTAATAGTACCCGACAGCCGAGACAAACTGTAGGCTTATGTATATACCGTATACGAAAATTCATGCGATTATTAATGAGACGATTGGGATTTTTCTTTCATAAAAAGATTCAATTGTTTTTAAATTGAACCATATAATTCGTGAAATTAATCCCCAAAACGTAATATATATATATATATATATATATATATATATATTATATATATATATATATATATATATATATATATATATATATATATATATATATATATATTATATATATATATATATATATATATATATATTATATTATTTAAATATTTAATTATCACTCAAAAGGTTCTAGAGGTACACTGCTGGTTAAGGAACTCATTCAATATCTCCATTTTATCTAGCTATATGCAAAATATCTAGTAAAAATAAGAAAAATTACGGGCTCCAGTGTGGATCAACCGGTTTTTGTGAAACGGCCACCTTCTCGCCAATGAGCATCTTAATAAAAAAAATCGATAAAAAAAAGTCCCGAGATAATTCTTTCAGGGACAATATCCTAAAATTTCAAGCTTGTCCGTCCTCAAACGCGGGCTCTAGTCGCTGTCACATACACACACACACACACACACACACACACACACACACACACACACACACACACACACACACACACACACACACACACACACACACACATCACACACACACATCACACACACACACACACACACACACACACACACACACACACACACACACACACACACACACACACACACACACACGGCACATACGACGTTTGGCGCCAAAAAAACGTTCTCTAGCAATTTTTGCGTAGCTAGACGTGACGTCATTTTTATCGTGTTACTTCTTTGCCAGAATTTTTGCGCCGCACGCCAAAAACGTCATGTGCATGCTCCGGAACGCTCTCCGACCCAGCCCCATTTGAAACTCTATCGTATTTTTAGAATACGGTAGATGAAATTAATGTAGAGGAAACTTCGGATATAACAAATCGCCAAGAGACCAAATTCGTCTTTTTGCTTTCTCTGAAGTTTGCTATAAGCGACGTAATTTACATACGGAAATCATGGGTGCTGCCGGGATCTGTGAACAGGTATTGTTATATCCAACGTTTCTTATATCCGACGTTGTTATAAGAGAAACAGACTGTACATAAGTCAGATAAGTTATATGAAAATCATAGCATTTGAAAACTAACCTCTTCCTTGCTTGACGCATATTTTGTTTCTGAAATCTTTGTTCATTCAACGACCAGTCGTCAAACTGAGGAACACGGATACAAAGTAGTTTCAGCAAGAGGCATAGATCCTCATGAGCTCCCGCGACAGGGGGGCTCTCGAGGATCTATGTCTCTTGCAGTTAGATCGTCGTGTTCACTATTTCACGCCAGTGAAGTGGGATAAGCAAATACGTGTCAGCAAGAGAGGCTGCTTTAAAGCTTATACTGCTAAGACTGTTTACGACTTTCAGCACAATGCACCGCGCACGGTACGAGAGATGAAGAATATTGCCCAGAATCCCTTAACTGCCGGGGCAGGGCGAACACTATCCAGCTGTAAGAGACATAAACCCTCATGGGCCCCCGCTTTCGCGGGGGCTCATGAGGTTTTATGTCTCTTGTTAGTCGTATGTTCTTCGACGCGAAATTAGTGATTACTAGCAGCGAAGAGGTTAATTTTATCAGTATACTGGGCACAGACAGGAGATATAATGTACATCGCTGCAATGCAAAAGTTGATATTATCCCAACTTTTACGCGAACTCGCTCAGACAACTCTTCGAACTGTAATCAGTAAAACTTTTAATGGAGAGTGGCAAGTATCACGATTAAAACCCGGCAGCGGACTAGATTAAACACACCGCAACTCGAACCTAACACGTAAAAATGAATTGTTTTTGTTCGTGTTTGTGAGACTTTTTCGGCGTGGTGAATAAAACTAAAGTAAAATAAAATAAAATAAAATAAATAAAACTAAAGTAAAATAAAATAAATCAGACTGAACACAAATACATGAAATAAAACATTCTAGTTATGTAAAATAAAATAAAATAATAAAAAAATAAAAATAAAATAATAATAATAAATCAAATCAAATCAAACTAAACAAAGAGACACGAAATAAAACAACAACAAAAAAAATACAAAATAAAATAAAATAAAATAAATAAAATAAAATAAAATAAAATAAAATAAATGGTGAACCCCGAACACTGTATCGAGGAAATTTGACAGTATCATTTTCTCACTCATCGCCCCTGGGATTACACCGCTGAGCTATCGAACAGCCCATTGCATCACTCCTCACGAACAGTAATGAAATTTTAATAGACTGTGGTATCAAAGCACCCGAGGGTCCTACTACACACTGACACAGCCAGCTTCCCTCAGCCTGCAAGAGGCATAGATTCTCATGAGCCCCTTCCGGTATGCCTCTTGCATGCCATATTTTAACCCCATCCATTGATATCTCTGCTCGTTCAGTGGGACAAGTTACTCGTGGGTTCACTCAGACACTGGTACATCTGCTAGGGAAATAGAAAGTGTATTGGTTCAGCTGTCTGACAACCCTCGATAACTACCCCGGTTTGAGGAACCGAGCAAGTACACATGGTGTGAAATGCCGAAATCCAACCACACGGGTTGTCTCCTACGCGACCGCTGATATCAGCCAACCAGTGTGAAATCCACCTCTGCAATACAGCATAAAATAGGATTAAGCAATAGCAATGAAGGACCGATTCTCATCTGATACAGAGGCTGTATGGCTTGCGACGGATATTTTAAGGCTTAACGTCTGCGGCACCGAAGTGATTAAGGACGGCCCTGATGGGCGGGTTATGGGAGACAGGAAATCTATTGCCTGTGGTTTACGACCTAAGCACTGATCAATTTAGGTTCAGTGCAAACTGTGCCACTTTAATTACCAGGACCTTTCAAGGGACATACTATTGAACAAGCCTGGATGACTTGCGACGATGGAAGGGAGAAAATGTATCGACTGACATTGTCACAAGGTCTCAGCTCTGTCGAAAACCTCATTCAAGTGAAGAGTTGCGTTTAACTCTTTCAATGTCGTAACACAAGCTAAACCCCAGATGCAAGAGGCATGGATCCGCATGAGCCCCCGCAATTGCGGGGGCTCATGTGCATCTATGCCTCATGCTGAAACCAGGTTTACCCAAGCTTGAATGGACGAGGATCTTTGGCGTTGAAGTTTAAAACAAAGATTTCAGACGGCACAATCTGCGACCAGTGCTGACGCTGCAGGGAGGGGGGTTAAACGGGACCTATCACTTGTACTTTAAGCAAGAGGCATAGATTCTCAAGAGTCCCTGCGACTGCCGGGGTTAGTAAGAATCTATGCTTTTTGTGAATGTTGGAGTGATGGCTGTGTGGATGCTGCCGAGATGTATTAAGTTCCTGTCAATGAAATGATGTGATAACCCCAGACAGGCGACAACCAAATATTGATACTAGTGGAGCGGAGAAGCGAGGGATCGAGTAAACGAAAGGTCCTCGGGCCGACGTCAGCCTTAGTCAGCCCGAACCGGCGGCCGCACTGACGCGCAAGCGGTCTGTGAGTGGGCAAAAGTTGGTGGTGGAAATTGCCGGCAAACATTGCTTCCCCTTTGCGGACAGGCGTGCCGAAATGAAATGGCCATGTGTGTAGGATCACGCGGCGTGGATTGGCTTCACACTATCGACGACATGTATGTGTTATATACTGACGAGCGAAAGAAATGCGACATTTTTGGAATCGTCGGAAACACTAAAGTGCTTCCGACGATTCCAAAAATGTCGCATTTCTTTTGCTCCTCAGTAAATATGTATCTTCCACAGCAAACGTTTCCATTACATCATTCGAATTTTCCGACTGGATATATCCAACTTTCGGCACCACCGGAAGGACAAAATATCAGCGTCTATGCGTGTGACTCAGTAATTGATACTTGATGTCAGGGTTGTGGTTTACTTATGCTTTTTTAGAGCACAGATGTGTTCCTGAGGTCTTTGATAACTCAAGTCCGATGTGTTTTAGGCGTCAACGTAAACGTTAGTTAGTTATTATGGTTTGAAGCCGAATCGGCAACTAAGGCCATCTCCATGTAAAATGAATACGGATTAAGTGGTGTCAGCAAAAGACATAGATTCATGAGCCCCTGCAAATGCGGGGGCTCATGAGGATCTATGTCTTTTGCAGTTGGATTGTGTTCACTTTTTCTTAGCAGTAAAGGGGTTGATCTAACTGGTGTTGCTGCCGAGAAGTCCGGTCAGAAATATGACCGGCAACTTCCTGCACTAAATCATGTTTTAACGAATAGATGTAACTGTAAATATACATAAACATTTCTGCTTCTGCAGTTTTTACAGTAGGCGCGTTGGAACTTCTCAAACTGGGAAAACGCTTTTTAATTATGCGAAGGTCAAAAGCGCGGGTTTGACTGAACTGTTGTCTGTATTGCCAGTTCACAATGTTGACGACTATACAGAACCTGGAGACTTGTTATACTCATAACATAAATATGTCTTCCCGAGGCCAACAAGAGGCATAGATCGTCGCGAGCCCCTGCAGCATCTAGGGGCTCATGTGGATATATGCTTCTTGACTGAGTCGGATATTACTCAAGACGAACTTTTCCTTTGGCACATATATTGATTTAACTGAGAAGCAATGTTCGCTGTGTGTGCGGAGTGTTGACTAAAGGGAATAGCCGTTCGCTGATTGCCTGGCGCATTCGATTCCCCGCAGAATTTAAATGAAATCGATTGTTCGTGTTAGGAAGAGAGCAAAGGTTTAACCCTATTGTGAATTCAGCCACCGGTACTGTTCACAGTAC
>BTPG01000005.1:122878077-122890577 GCA_036245525.1 Semisulcospira habei
TCTGCTCGACAGTATATTTATACTAAATGAAAATACCAGAAAAGAAACAAATACGCTTAACAGAACAATTATAACACAGTTTACTAAGTTGTCAGTGGCAGAACTCTTGGCAAACCAAAGATAAGTAGCGAGTTGTTGTCTGTATGTCCATTTTGAAAAAAAAAAAAACACGTTTCTAACCAGAAAATATTATTAAATTGTATTATACGATTCCTTTTAAAGCGTGTTTCTTTCTTTGTTGGTATTTTCTTTGCATTTCACATGCTTGCTTGTCATATTTTCTTCTGAATTACTCATACTAAACTAATGTGTGTCGTAATAAGCTACCAAACTGAGTGTTGTTTATTCTTCTCTTTGTTTTCTCATAATATTATTAAAATTGATGCTTTAATTTTTTCTGTCTCTTCTTTAAAAAAAAAAAAAAAATCTTTCCCCAAAAAGAAATTTGAACGTTCATTACTGCAAAGATATATAAACGCATTCTACTAAACATCATTATGGTTAGCGAGGTGGTCGTCCGTGAGGGCAGAATTCCAACACTTTTATGCCTCCTTCACGTACACGTTATTTGTTTGGAATCTTCTCGCAAATGACCCTCTTCCTGCTCTGACCAGAGATACCGTTTATCTCGTTCAGTCCGACAGCCGTATTTCCCAAATTTTGGAGGAGTCATCTAACGACTATGCACCTGTTGCAGGAGATGGATCAACCATGATAATTTAAGGGTAGTGCCAGATTAGCTTGGCGCCTAAAGGCGCCAAGCTAATCTGGCACTACCCTTGAATTATCATGGTCGACCCATCTCCTGTTGTAGTGCGTCAGGGCTGAATGGGTTAACTTGTCCACTGCCAGTGGACGTAGATTGTTTTTTTTTTTTGGTTTTTTTAATCATTGTAAATTCAACCTTAGCATGAAAAAAACAAGGATACAAAGTGGTTAAAAAAAAAAAAAAAAAGGCATGGATAAAATGTGATTTCAAAAGAAGGCATGGATACAAAGTGGTTTCAACAAGAGGCATAGATGATTATGATTATGCGGGGGCTCATGAGGATCTATACCTCTTGTAGTTGGGTGGTGATCTTTTTTTCTTTCTTCTTCTCGGCAGTGAGGGGATTAATTTTCTTTCTAACAAAAAACAAAACAAAACAAAACAAAAATAAAACTGAAAAAGACCACACACAAAAAATTAGACAAGTGTGTATGCAGACAACGCAAGCAAATAACAAACTAAGAACGAAACACGCTTCGAAAGACACAGCACAGAACAGTTACTCGCCTCTGTTTTGCTCTTGTTTTTCCGAAGAGTGTGTCTCTGCTTGTTGATAGTTTTCTTGATCACTCACTAGTCATTCTCTCCTGCCGTTCCCCGATGTCTCAAGTAGCACTCGCGGGTTTCTCATCCGTAGTTATCTCCCTTGGATGCGCTCTCCGATACGAAAGGGGTGAATGACAGAGCGGCACGCTTAACAATCCCTCAGAAACCTTCTTCGCTAATCTGCAAGCGACATAAATTCTCACGTACCCCTGCTCACGCAGGGACACGTGAAAATTTATGTCGCTTGCTGGCGGTGACAGGGACAATTTGCTTCACCTCTCATTTCGGCCAGAGAATGTTTTCTTGATTTATGTCTTTGAGTGTTAATGGATGAGGTCAGACTTCCCAGTGCCACCTGTCGTCTGCTTGCAGTGACATGGGAGAGGGCGATAACTGCGAATCGCTGCACATTCCAGGATCTGATCGCGCGAGAAACTCCGATAATAATCGGGAGGATTGTTTCGCGCGTGCGGTCTGACAAGAAGGAAAAAATATGGCTTTGTGGAACAGGGGGAGAAAAGGGAAGTGCCGGAGAGTGTGTGTGTGTGTGTGTGTGTGTGTGAGAGAGAGAGAGAGAGAGAGAGAGAGAGAGAGAGAGAGAGAGAGAGAGAGAGAGAGAGAGAGAGAGAGAGAGAGAGAGAGACAGACAGACAGACAGACAGACAGACAGACAGACGCCAGAGACAGAGACAGACAGACAGAGACAGACAGACAGACAGACAGACACAGACACAGACAGATATACTTTCCGACGGTTGAATAATCAAATATCAAAACATAAAATTGTTTATTCAAACATTCAAATCGTTAAACACAAACTCCTCTGAGACTGTTGTTTTTAGTGGCGTACGTGTGAAACCAAATAAAACAACAAATGTTTAGAAAAACGCAATTCCAAATTAAATTCAAATGTACATTTTATCAAAATCTCTCTCTCTCTCTCTCTCTCTCTCTCTCTCTCTCTCTCTCTCTCTCTCTCTCTCTCCTCTCTCTCTCTCTCTCTCTCTCTCTCTCTCTCTCTCTCTCTCTCTCTCTCTCTCTCTCCTCTCGCCCGAAGCATAGTTGTCATAAAGCCTTAGCGCGACTTACAGACGCGTGGCTAAGTTCAATGAATCAAGGCGAATTTACAGGTACTGTTTTCATAGACCTTCGGAAAGCTTTCGATCTGGTAGATCATGACATTCTTCTTTCCAAGCCCAGTATATATCTGGATGGTTCATTTTCAAGTAACTGTTTGCATACCTCAGACGCCAGTTCTCAGGCATCTATTCATTCCTTGAAAACAACCTCGTTTTTCGCTTCCTATCTTACAGACAGACAGCAGCGGGTGATGGTCAATGGATCTTACTCTTCAAGTGGTTTAGTAACAAGAGGAGTGCCCCAGGACTCTGTCCTGGGACCTCTTCTCTTTTGCATATTTATCAATCACCTGCAACTACATTTCACGAATGACAGAATTGCATGTGACTTGTTTGCCGATGACGCAACAATCCACACCCCGATAAGTGTCTTGAGTCTTTAAATGGTCGTTTGCAACAGGGACTGAGCGAAATTTCCAAATGGTGTGAAAATAATGCAATGATCCTTAATCCCAACAAAACCGAATGTATGACGATAGCAACCCGTCTTGGAAATCCAAGACCACACCATTACACAAGTAACTGAACATCGCCTACTTGGAGTTATTGTTGATAACCAGATGAAATGGCAATCTAACATCAATGCTGTCTGTAAAACTATGTCCAGAAATGTTTTTATGTTGTCTAAGCTTAAATATCTTATTGATGTCGACTCTCGCAAACTATTTTACAATGCCCATGTCAAATCCCACATCGATTATGCCTCCACGACATGGTACGGCAGCAGTGACATACACTTGAAGAGGCTTAACTCCTTGCATCGCAGGGCAATGAAGCAGATCCTGCATGATCCAGCCCTTTCTACTGACCAAAAATTTGAAAAACTAAAGATGCTTCCTCTCGATAGGCACCATCTCTTTAATAAAGGGGTAGTCATGTATACAATCTGGAATGAAATCCACCCAGAATACTTGTGTAAGCTCTTCACCAAGGCAGCTTCAGGCTATTCAACATCAAGGCGTAACTTCATCCCACCACGCCCGAGGATAGATTTATTTTTAAAAACCTCTCATTCTCGAGCGCCTCGTTTTGGAATAAACTGCCAGCGCACATAACACACCCTGGTTCATTCCCCTCTTTCAAGGAAAGCCTCTTCAAGTACTTGCTATCTAACAATTCATTCACTGGTTCGCGTATCCCCATCGCCTAAATCCTTGATATTAACCTCCGCGCGCATGTGTGCGTGTATGTGTGTGTGTGTGCGCGCGCGCGCGTGCGTGCATGCGCGATAGTGTGTTTGTGTGTGTGTGTGTGTGTGTGTGTGTGTGTGTGTGTGTGTGTGTGTGTGTGTGTGTGTGTGTGTGTGTGTGTGTGTGTGTGTGTGGGTGGGTGGGTGGGTGCGGCGAGAGCGTGCGCGCGTGTTTGATTTCAGTGAAAGAAGGAATTTTAAAGAATATCTTCTTTTTTTTGTTGCCATTCACATTATTAGCAACCATAATTGGTGCCCTCCATTTTGCCTTATCCATCTTTTTTGAACGACTTGTTATATTATGCGCACTTAGAAAAGACGGGTACAACACAGTTTATTAATATTTCGCGTAAATACCCTTTGTCAAAATAGACAAACAAACAAACAGAGAGATTAGCCGCTACTTATCTTCAATGGCAGAAGGAATGTGGCAACTGAAGGAGGTGCATATTACACGCTTGGCAGTCACCTTTTTGGTCTGGATTGATTATGTGCACTTGTATGTTAGTAGCTTTGTACCTTTGTATGTTAGTAGCATCTTTGTACCTTCAGCAGAGTTGTACCTTTGTAGATTAGCAACGGCAAGCGTGAAAAATGGCACATGTGCTAACTGCTTCTTCCGTTCAGAAATAAAGTTTCATTTCTCTCTCTCATCTCTCTCTCTCATCTCTCTCTCTCTCTCTCTCTCTCTCTCTCTCTCTCTCTCTCTCTCTCTCTCTCTCTCTCTCTCTCTCTCTCTCTCTCTCTCTCTCTCTCTCTCTCTCTCTCTCTCTCTCTCACACACACACATTGTAACAATTGTCTGATTGAAAAGGCCTTTCCATGACAAGTCTGCTAGGCAGCAAGATCACTCTCGATCTTTGCCGAATCTGTCTCTGTAATTGGTACGCACGTGATGATCACTACAGGCGATGATACACTGACGGCACTTTAACAGATAAGTGCAGTTTACTGAGTAGGAAACTTTTGCTTGCCTTATCTCCTTGTGTGTCTGTCAGTGCGCGCGCGCGCGTGTGTGTGTGTGTGTGTGTGTGTGTGTGTGTGTTTGTGTGTGCGTGTGTATGTGCGTCCGCGTGTTTCAAATACCATTTTGGCTGTCGGTGGCGCCTTCTGTCGAGTTGATTCCTACATGAATCATCTCGACAAATGGCACTACAGACAGCCAAAGGGTTATCTCATTTGAGACGTGCCGCCTACGGATAAGCTCTCGTACTTGTAGCCACCGGTGGTGTCCACATCACCAGCAGCTACAGCAGCGCCATTTCCTGCAACATAAAGCGATCAAGGACGTCTTTAAACTCGGCACGAGACGTGAGAATGTCATTACATGCGTGTGTGTAACTGAGGCACTCGTGCTGCGCTGAGAAATAATATACCTGCACAAGTGTGCCGGCATGTAATTTCGAACCTTATTGCCTCGAGCCGTGAGTATAAAATCACAGACTGCCACACAACACGTCTAACCTTTACGTTTCTAATGAAATCGCTGGCGGACGATTAAAAAAAAAAGTTGCTGCTATGTAATCTTCCAGCTTTGTATTCATTCATGCTGTTCCATATCTTGGCTACAGACTTGTATCAGGCGTGCGTTTAACACATTTAAACGCCGGGCCGCTTTTTTCCCCCAATTTTTTGGGATGTCGCCTAAAGACTATGTAGCACTTGTAGGAGATCATCGGGATCGACCATGACAATTCGAGGGTTAGTGCCAGATTAGCTTGGCACATGATGGCGCCAAGATAATCTGGCACTACCTTTGAATTACCCTATATTATCCTTGAATGACACTTTACTTGATCTGTTACTACCATTGAATACCCTTGAATTATCATGGTTGATCTATCTCTTGCTGTAGTGCGTCGGGGCTAAATGGATCACAGTGGGCTTCTCCACGCGGGCTCTCGCTGGTAACAGAGCCCCCGTGGAGAAGCCCGCTCTGGCTCTGGCTCCACCTGCACCTCTCCTCCAGTCTCTGCTCTCATAACCCTTCTCGTAGCCTACGTTCTTCTTCCCAAAAATTACTGGTCCAACAGAGAGTTAACTTGAAGACTCCAGGTGCTCGGTCTTTTCAGTACCCGGTCCCTCATGTGTGGAACTCACTACCTCCCCATGTACGTCAATCCCCGGCAATCTCAGTCTTCAAAACCAACCTGAAAACGTATCTTTTAATTTGGCATATCAGTGTTAATTTTCCTTTGCCTTCCCATCATGTGATTTTTGGATGGTGTTACTGTAAACAGAATGTGTTCGTTGTGTAAAAGACTGTGGTTAGTATGCCTGAACTGTTTTTGTTGTTGTTGTGATTTGTAGTTTATTGTATGTGTTTATAATCATTTGTAAAGCGTTCCGAGTCTGCGTAAGTGGGAAAGGACGCTATAGAAAAGCGCATTATTATTATTATATATTATTATTGACATATGTCAATACAGCGAGTTCTCAATGTTGTTTTGCCTCTGCTAAGATTCTTCAGCACGTCTCTACACAATCTAATCTCATGTAAGAAAGGCGTACTCTCCCGCCACCACCCTCCTGCTCCCCCCCACCCCTCAACCCCCCCCCCTTTCACCCCTGAACCCTTCCCCCCTCTGTGCGAAACGAGGGAATTCTCTTATGGACAAACCAGGAAACCAAGAACAGGAAGTCTTTCATTACTGACACGACATTTTAACTTCAAAATCAGTTTAAACAAAAGTTCGCCCTTTGCGTATCGGTAGCAGTTTCAGTCGCGTTGATTTCTGTAGGAATAATTGCGACAACAACGCGCTGCCGACACGCAAAAGGTTAAGCTAGTTCTTTTATACAACATTATTGTAGGACACTGGACACACCGAGAACATTTACACAGGATATATTGTGAAATATTAGGCCTCTCCCTTCGCTGCATGGAGAATGTCGCGTTTAACCCATTGACTGCCGAAAAACAGTGAACACAATCTAATCCGACCGCAAGGGACATAGATCCTCACGACCCCCGCAATCGCGAAACAGTGAACACAATCCAATCCCACTGCAAGGGACATAGATCCTCACGACCCCCCGCAATCGCGAAACAGTGAACACAATCCAATCCAACTGCAAGGGACATAGATCCTCACGACCCCCGCAATCGCGAAACAGTGAACACAATCCAATCCCACTGCAAGGGACATAGATCCTCACGACCCCCCGCAATCGCGAAACAGTGAACACAATCCAATCCCACTGCAAGGGACATAGATCCTCACGGCCCCCCGCAATCGCGAAACAGTGAACACAATCCAATCCAACTGCAAGGGACATAGATCCTCACGACCCCCGCAATCGCGAAACAGTGAACACAATCCAATCCCACTGCAAGGGACATAGATCCTCACGACCCCCCGCAATCGCGAAACAGTGAACAGTGACAATCCAATCCCACTGCAAGGGACATAGATCCTCACGACCCCCCGCAATCGCGAAACAGTGAACACAATCCAATCCCACTGCAAGGGACATAGATCCTCACGATCCCCCGCAATCGCGAAACAGTGAACACAATCCAATCCCACTGCAAGGGACATAGATCCTCACGACCCCCCGCAATCGCGAAACAGTGAACACAATCCAATCCCACTGCAAGGGACATAGATCCTCACGATCCCCCGCAATCGCGAAACAGTGAACACAATCCAATCCCACTGCAAGGGACATAGATCCTCACGATCCCCCGCAATCGCGAAACAGTGAACACAATCCAATCCCACTGCAAGGGACATAGATCCTCACGACCCCCCGCAATCGCGAAACAGTGAACACAATCCAATCCCACTGCAAGGGACATAGATCCTCACGATCCCCCGCAATCGCGAAACAGTGAACACAATCCAATCCCACTGCAAGGGACATAGATCCTCACGACCCCCCGCAATCGCGAAACAGTGAACACAATCCACTCCCACTGCAAGGGACATACATCCTCACGACCCCCCGCAATCGCGTGTTCCTGGACGATTGTGGCTCTTTGGCGCAGAATTAAGGATTGCAAAAACGTCCAGGATCTGCGTCCAATGGCAGTGAAGGTGTTAACGTAAAATATAATCATTAGCTTCATGAACATCTGGAGCTGATCTTGTGTCGCAAGCCAAGAGACACAGCCGCCTAGCACAGATTATCATGAGACCCGTACAGCTTGCAGATGGATGGTGAGGTTCGGAGTCAGTCAACTCCAGACGCGTCAGACACATAATGACAGTGATTACCTGAAATTTCAGTGCTTTCTCTCCAACTGAGAGACGATCCGGAATTCAACAAGACAATGAAAGGGACTTATTTTGTAGTCTGACACTGCAGAATCAGTTCAGTCCCAGTAAGCAAAGGTCCTCGGGTCCACGACGGCCGCTGTGGGTCTGCGCACGGCTGTGCGCGGGCCCACGGTGGCCGTTATGGGCCCGAAGACGTTTTTAGCAGTAGTTCGACAATTTGTTTCGTCAGAACAAAGCTGTAGCACAGAAAATTAAGAACAGTGGTAGAACTGTCGCTCTGATTTCAAATTGCGACGTCTTCCTGCTTGCTGTTTCACTTGTGTTACACTACAGAATACGAATATGCTGTGTTAACCACTTTCCTTGCCACTGGACGGATCATAATTTTGTTTCTGAAATCTCTGGTCATTCAACAACCAAATGCCGCAACCGTCCATGGGACGTGGACAACACAGATCTCAGCCAGAGGTATAGATCCGCATGAGCCCCCGCAACTGCGGGGGCTCATGAGGATCTATACCTCTTGCAGCCGTGTGCTGTTCAGTGCCGTGAAAGGGTTCAGAGCGACCAAGATAACAGCAAACTTATGATATAACAAATCGCCACGGGTCCCAATTTTTTCTTGTTGCAATATATGAAGATTGTAATAAGCGAAGTACTTCAACCAGAAAGAGTGTTGTCGGGACCTCTGAAAAAGTGTTGTTATATCCGACTTTTTGTTATATCCAACCTTGTCATAAGTGAAGTAGACAGTATAGATTCATTTGAGCTCCTTCAGACAGCGATATGACGAGAGACTGCATACAATCAACTCGAGACTTCATTAGACATAATGACAATGATTACCCCTGATTGAAAATACCCGCCTTGCTCGTTTGAACCTGCGTCTCACGGACGGAAAGTTCTGGGTGAGGGACCTAATACTGGCCAACACCGGCGGCCATCAGACAGAATGACAATGATTACCATAAATTTTCAGCGTATTTATCTCTAATTTCACGGCGACCTTATCCTGCACGCAGGCGGTCGCAAAGCGGGGCCTGATGACCAGATGTCTGTAAATTAAGTGCAATCTGTGTCCAGGAGGATGCAGGAGGAACCTTGGTAGATAACCTCAACCTGTGCGTTGTACTGATGCTGTATCTACAGAGTATTAATTTTGCGTCTCAGAAAGTCGTGCATCTGGCGATTGAAATCCAGACCAAAAAGGTGACTGCCAATTATTTAACTCATTTATGTCGCCCCGGCATCAATAGCTGCGGAAATGTCGTATAGCGTTGCCTCCGGCAACGCTATACTACATTTTCGCAGCTATTGATCCTAGGCGGCTTGATTGAGTTGAAATATGTACCGTAAGAAAAGCCCAGGAAAGAACGAAACACTTTTTCAAAGCGAACACACAGACGATAATACAAAGCATTCCTTGCATTCCTTTTGCGGGAAGCATAACACTAAACATTAATTTTGCATAGATTTAACTTTGTATAGAGTTGTAGCTACTCTTTTGATAATAATATATAACTCTATACAGTTTCATGACTGCAAACAACGAGAAGTAATGCGCTGTATTCTTCTCTGCGCATCCAGTTTGGAAAAAAAAAGAAAAGATTTCAACCCTAATTTTGTGTTTCAATTATGTTTTAGACATCGTTGCAACGTGTTTTTCTTTCTTTGGTGGGATTTAATTTCTTGGCTAAAGATTTATAACCTCAACCTGTGCGTTGTACTGATGCTGTATCTAAAGATATATATATATATATATATATATAATTTTTCATTAAATTCTGAGAATGCTCTTGCTACGCTAATGCCATGGAATTCGAGGCTGGTAAGCTTGCATTGTGTCATCAGGACATCAGCTGCCCTTTTTGTGACTGCATCGCCTACTAGTTCTAGAAAGGAGAGGGTTAGTGGGAGAGAAGGATTGACAGATCTATCATTTTAAGCATTCCACTGAACACCTACTACATAAAGTAATAGGGACTACCCCCAGGCGCCCCGCACTCCGCTGGAGAATATATAGTCTTCCCACCGAGAGGGGAGGCTAGTGCAGATCTTGGGGAATATATATATATATATATATATATATATATATATATATATATATTATATATTATATATATATATATATATATATATATATATATAATATATATATATATATATATATATAATGTGTGTGTGTGTGTGTGTGTGTGTGTGTGTGTGTGTGTGTGTGTGTGTGTGTGTGTGTGTCTTTGTTTTGTTTTGTTTTAATTTGTAATTCGTTTATTATGCAGTTGTTTGTTTGTTGTTGTTTTGTTTTTGTTTTTTGTTGTTGTTTTTTGTGGGCTGAATCGGTGTCAGATTTCCTCATCATCGTACTCTATGTTTCGTATCGATTTCTCCAAATCCAGTGTGAGATATCTGTTTGTTACAATGCAGCTTAACTGTCGAGAAAATGTAATCACCATTCAACTGCTAGATGTATAGATCCTGATGTGGATCTATGTCTTCAGAACACCCCACTTCGATTCATGCTTCTTGGACAAATGACGTTCTTTGGCGTTGTGGATTACAACCAAGATTTCAGAAACACAATAGATTACGACGTGTCGCATGGAAGGGCTTCACTGAGACTTATTCCAGATGATTTCCTGCAATGTGAGGTTGCAAGGAATGGACCTCATCTCTGTGAGCAAGAGGCATAGATTCTCATGTGCCCCTGCAACCTGCAGGGACTCATGAGAATCTATATCTCTCGTATGCGGATGGAATTTGCTGGTGCTTCGCTGTCAAGAAAACTAATTTTGACGTGGAAAGGAGTAATTTATCCGACCGTGATATAACATATAGCACGCCTGACTGCAATGACAACTCTGAATTCCCGCTTGATATGCCGCACGTGATGATGCAGATGTGCTGCGGTCGATGATTTACTTTAGACAGAGCCACGCGTTACTAGTCGCTGTGCTACACAAGTATAAGTAGCTGTTTGTTTGTTGTTTATTTGTTTGTTTGTTTATTTGTTTGTCTGTTTGGTTGGTTGGTGGGTTGTTCGGTTGGTTGATTGGTTTCTTGGTTTGGTTGGTTGGTTGGTTGGTTGTGTTGTTTGGTTGATTGGTTGGTTGCTTTGTTTGTTTGCTTGTTTTTTGTTTGTTTGTTTGTTTGTGTGTGTGTTTGTTTGCTTGTTTGTTTGTTTGTTTGTTCGTTTGTTCGTTCATTTGTTTTTTCGTTCATTTGTTCGTTTGTTTGTTCGTTCGTTCGTTCGTTCATTCGTTTGTTTGTTATTCGTTTGTTTGTTTGTTTTTTATGTTTGTTTGTTTGCTTGGGGAACTTCAGCATTTACTGCTTCCAGTAACTTATTTAGCACCCTCCCATTCGTAGCGATCATTTTGTTTTCTTTCATGCTTGGGCCAACTAGACCTGTGTACACTGGTCTATAATGCACAGTTCTCTACCTTATCAGTTTTTTCCTTGCTGCTTGGTACGTTTTACTTTGTTTACCGAGGAGAATGGAGGAGGGGGAGGGGGGAGGGGGGGGGGCTGTTCTGATAAAGTGTTGTGTTACGTGCAGAATAACATAATTATGTATTTTTCGTAACATTATTGCTTTTATACTTTGTTCTTTTTTCGTAAGACTTATTTTAATATTTGAACGACTGGCTGTTTTGAATTAAAAAAAAACAACAAAAAAACCCTCAAAAAACAACAACACAATCACAAAATTATTGCAACTGACAAGACGAAGGATCCGTTTGAAATCAGCACCATCGGTTAACCTTTTGCCTGTCGGTAGCGCTTTTGATCGCGGCGATTCCTGCAGGGTGTCAGGGTGTTGTTATTCCTGCAGGATGTCAGGGTGTTGTTATTCCTGCAGGATGTCAGGGTGTTGTTATTCCTGCAGGATGTCTGGGTGTTGTTATTCCTGCAGGATGTCAGGGTGTTGTTATTCCTGCAGGGTGTCAGGATGCTGTTATTCCTGCAGGATGTCAGGGTGTTGTTATTCCTGCAGGGTGTCAGGGTGTTGTTATTCCTGCAGGATGTCAGGGTGTTGTTATTCCTGCAGGAATCGCCGCGACCAAAAGCGCCACCGACAGCCAAAGGTTTAAACAAACGATAAAATATAGCCAATTGTCGAAAATGGTGGGCTGAAGCGCCGATAATCCTGTTTGTCTAAGGAGCACAAAGTCATTTTTTTGTTCCAGCAAACTTTAGATCCTTATAAGGTAAAACTACAAGAACGGCCAATGGCAAAACTTCTGTGATTCGCATTTTTCCACTGGCTTGTAAAACATAATGTGAAGAAAGCAAGAAACACAGAATGTCATGAGCCTCTGCATTTGCAGGGGCTCACGATGATCTGTGTCTCCTGCAGATGTAATAGGTTTGTTAAGGGATTTTGCAAACAAGAGTTCCGTTCCCTTTAAATAGAGATTAAATTATACATCATCGCCCGTTACGCAAGATAAATGGTAAGAGTTCACAGTTCGACAGTTAACATGAGAGCTTTAGATCGCAATTTATCGGTCGAACTGAGCATGAGTAAGTGATTTTGCGTATCGGGAAGTCAGGCATAATTTAAGTTATTTATACCACGACTTTTTTTTAAAGGGTTTTAGATCGCTATCTCTTCGATGGTGGTGCCAGTTGGG
>BTPG01000005.1:122895577-123009635 GCA_036245525.1 Semisulcospira habei
TCTCACAATTGGACTCGCTGTATTTCGTCTTCTCACAGTAAGTCTATGTTTGTGAAAAGCGAGATTAAAATTCATTGTATTATAACAATAAGTTCTTTGGGGTTGTTTTTTTTTCAAAAGAAATATAAACTTCATTGTATTATCACAGTACGTTCATTTTTGTGGAAAAGCGAGATTAAAAAAAGTAATACATTGGAAATCTCGCTTTGGCTACACACAGTAAATCAATTGTAAAAAGGCGAGATTTTTTTTTTTATTGTAATAAATTAAAATCTCGCTTTTCACTTAAGTGTCTTCTACCTTTCTTGGGCAGACTTTGGCCAGCACACCCACCTGACAGATGCGACGAGTGCACCCGTCAAACAAAATACGGTGAATATGAGCAGAGCATGTAGATAAAGGGTAAAAAAGGTTAACCCTTTGCGTGTCGGTAGCGGATCGCGACAAAAACCGCTACCGACGCGCAAAGGGTTAAAACAAGAAGAAAAATCATCTTGGTGCGGACAGCTTTGGAGTCTGATCGCCACAAAAACGGCTAGGGATGGCCTTCCTTATAATCCCCCCGTAGCAGAACTTCTTCAGGCACAAGCCGGCCGCAGTGGGTCCGAAGACGTTTTGCTTACTGGGATGACACCAGAGAAAATAATCTGACGAGAAGCAATTCTTACGCAGCGTCTGAACGGGGAGTGCCAAACAAGAAATGTTAGGTTGGGTGTTTTATACAAATGAAATCTCAGGGGCTGATCGGGGGCGGGGGGTGGGGGGTGGGGGTGGGGGTGGGGGGCGATCTAGCGTCGGGGAGGCCTTTTGCGTCAGGTTGAAGATCCCAAGCAAAAAGTCAACAAGTTGGAACTCCCTCCCCCCCGACCAGGTAACTGATCCGCCTCTGAATCTATCATTCTTTAGCTGGCGGAAATGTTAGAGAATTTTTTTAAACAATATTAGATGCCATTATATGCATTGCAGCACAAGTGATGCCCTACAAAAGCGCAGTTGAGACCACGAACAAGTCATTGTAAAACCTGACTGCGTTGATATTGTGAACTAGCGAAGATGAGAGATTATTTCATGATATAAGAAGAGTTTGCACTGACTTTGCGGTACACAGCCATGCAGTTTAAAGGCCCAATGCTCCAGGCGCATTCTCAACATTGCATAAAACTGTTTGACGAATATCAACACCTGATAAAATAATAATGTGTTTTAATGCCTGCTAACGAGTGGCAACGGTTATTTCGTTTATAACTGCGTGATTTCATCACTTTGTGTCCGTTTACCGCTGAAGAGGAACGCCGCTCAACTCCATCATGCGTCAGAGCCAAGACAACAGCTATTTATAGCTTCAAACTCCAGATCGTCGAGCAAAACAGAAAGTAGATGGCTATCTGATATAACGGCCTTTGTGAGGGTATTATCACAGTCAGGTGTCTTAATTAATCTGTCCATGAGTGAAACAAGCAGTTATTCACGGAAATCAATGGTAGTACGGTAACCATGGACGCATAGTTGGTTTAAAAACTCAACAAAAACAATAGTAAATTCAAAACTTAAGGCGCGCCGAATACAGTGTGAATTTTACCCGGGAAACCTGACCTCTAAATGACCCCAACTCTCCATTTTTTTCCGAGGGCACAAAACTCACCAATGCGAATGTCCAAATTATTGAGTCGCTAGTGATAGTGCTAATTTTAAAGGGATACGGACTTCCAGCTTTCGCTGATTTCGTCCGGGGGGGGTGGGTGGGGGGGCATGGGGGGCAGTAAGGGGGGGGGGGGGCATCTGGCTGTCTGTCGCTCCGTCGCGCAGCGGCTAGTGGTTTTGCCGGGGCCGGGTGGGTGGTGGAGGAGGCGGGTGGTGTGGCCGGTGAACCGTCGTTTAATGTCAAGCAAGGGGGAGTTGGAACGCCAGCCACTCTAGTAGATCTTGAATGAGTGGTGGCGGGGGTGGTGGTGGCCGGTGGTACCGTGGCTGGCTGTATGGCCTGGGATGTTGGGGTGGAGGTGGTGGCGGCCAGTGTAGTCTAAGCCTAGGGGTCGGGCGCTGCGACCTGCGAGGAGCGCTGTAGAACCGCGTTGTATGCGGAGGTGTGGCGGGGGTGTTTCCAGGAGTGGTGGGTGTCTGGTCTTCTCCCTGACGTGTCTGGGTGATCGGCGGCGACGGTGCTTGGCGGTCTGTGGTGGGGCGGCGGTCTTGATTGGCTGGGCCTGCGGTGTTGCCGTCCTGGCCTCTTGGGGTGCTGGGTTGATGGTTGCGCACTCTATCTCGTTGATGTTGACTGGGAGGGTATCTGTGCTGGCTTCTTGTGTTGCCGGGGTGGTGGTGCCACATCCTCTATGTTTGGTGGCGGCAGGAGTGGTGCCTGTCCTTTTGGTCGCTGTCTGTGGGGCGGCTACTGTCCTTGTGGTTCTTGTGTCGGTTGTCGCCTGACACTCGCTGTCTGCTGTCGTGTGCGCTGCCTGGCTGGCAGTGCTCTTTGTCTTAGGGGGGCTGAGGTCTTTCAGTGAACCTGTGTGCACCAGCCACCGGGAGGTGACCAGTGCGCGGTGGTAGGTGTCTCCCTCTAGCGTTAATAAGGCTGGGATAGGGTCTTGTAGTAGGAGCACCAAGTCGTCGAAGTCTATGCCCCGGAGTCGGGGCTCCCTCTCTTCGGTCGACCCAGGCCGTTCCCGAGTTAATGATTCGGGATGATGACCGGCGGTGGGGAGAGGGGGAAGTCCGGTTCCGAGGGCGGCTCCGACGAGTCTTCGGGCTCCTCTTCTGGTAGGGGTGGTGACTGGGGGCAGGCGGGGGCCGTCTCTTCTTCTTCTTCTTGGCCGGTGGCCGTTGTTTGTTGGTTCAGGTAGTCATAGAGGCTGGTTGCCCCATAGTTTTGACTAAGTCCTGGCGGTGGAGGGAGGAGCATTCGGAGAAATGCCTCCATCCCTTGTGGTGGAGGTATCATGGGGGTCCGTTCCCATGTTGGCTGCTGCTGTGGTCTCTGCAGGGGTGGAGACATTGGTGTTCTCTGTTGCCTTGTGTCTCTGTTAGGTCCGGGCGTAGGCTGTGGTTGCGGCTGTGGGTAGTTGGCTTGATAGTCGTCGGCCTGTTGTAGATTGGACCGACATCTGTTCGCCCTTAGAAGGGCGGGATTATTCTTTCGTAAAGCCATGGTCTTGGCGTTGGCTGTTTTACGCTGTAGGCTGTGTTCTGTGCTTGTACTCTGTGGCTTGGGAGAGCACAGCGCGGAGGACCGTTCGCTGAGCTTGCTGTGCACCGAGTCATGATTATTGAGTCGCCGCGGCGGCTTCTTTTATATGTAATCCAGATAAAAAAGGCGATTGCCAAGGGTGTAATATGCAAATAAGTTCCCAACGGAGAAAGAAACACGCTTAGAAAAGACGGGTACAACACAATTTATTAATATTTCGGTAACTGTCACGTTCCTTCTGCGAATGAAGATAAGTAGCGGCTGATCTCTCTGTTTGTTTGTCTATTTTGACAAAGGGTATTTACCCGAAATATTAATAAATTGTGTTGTACCCGTCTTTTCTAAGCGTGTTTCTTTCTCCGTTGGGTACTTCTTCCCTTTTATATGTAGCGGAAAAGGAAGAGTTGGCTTCATTGAAATGTCAGTTTCCTTATGTAAAATTTATAGTATATATTCGAAACGCTTTAAGAACGCATATACAAAATAATGCAAGCAAGCAAGAGGCATAGAACATAATGAGCCCCCGCAACAGCGGGGGCTCTTGAGGTTCTATGCCTCTTGCAGTTCGGTGGTTCTGCTGACAAAGGGTTAAACTTTGGTACTTAGCAACATTAAAAAAAAACACTATTCGACGCGATATGCCTGATCAATGCTGTAGCGTTTCTAAAGTGAGTAACTTTATGGCAGTATAGTATAGTCTTCTCGGAATAAATGTTAGCAAAACTTAGAATGCTTTCTCTGCGCACCTGCCGCGATAGAAACACATATCTTCTAGAGACATAGATCCTCATGTGCACCCTCAGATTTGCTGCGGGTGCTCATGAGGATCTATGCCTCTTGCTGACGGCCTAATTTGCATCCTTGTTTTCCAGGTGGAGGACGTAAAAGGGAATCAACTTATCTACTCTTGTCTGCCGAGGGTCAAGCGGCTGCTTGCCCTATGAGTGTGATGTGCGTCGTGTTCTTCGCTAAACATCTCTCTCTCTCTCTCTCTCTCTCTCTCTCTCTCTCTCTCTCTCTCTCTCTCTCTCTCTCTCACACACACACACACACACACACACACACACACACACACACACACACACACACACACACACACACATAGTCTCTCTCTCCTTTTTCTCCAAAAATCTGTCGCTTAAAAAACAAACAAAAAAACAACGTTCACATGGAAAACGATCTGCTCCACGATCTCTCTCTCTCTCTCTCTCTCTCTCTCGGTGGGTGGCCTCCCCCTGGACAAGCTAGCAGTCCCCGTTTTTAGGTCTCCGATCTTTTCCGAGAAATATCCTGAAAATGCCAGTCGTCGGGCTTCCCAACGCTGTGGAGGTATTTCTAAACACCCTGCTAGCTGACCATTCCATTAAATCGTGGAAAATCGCCGGGGAAGGTGAGGACATGACTTTCGTGCTCAGGCTGTGTGCGGCAGCAGAGCAGACCGGGACCGCCATTACTACACGCAAGGGGCAGTGGCGACGTAAACCTCCAAGCCAGGTGCGGCGTGACCTGAGGAGGGCCGAGCAACATAGGGCGAGACTGGACAACAACAACACCCAAGCCCAAGGTACACAAGAAACACAGAATGACAGTGACAACAGCAACACAGAAACAAAGGCAAGTGACAATGACAAACACTTCCGTTTATTTGTGTCAACACCAGATACTGACCTACATTCCAACACAGTCACAGTGGCAACAGAGGACACATCACGCACCCCACGTGCTGTTCACGGTATTGACAATGACTTAACACAGTGGAATGCTGTGCAGGGGGCGTGTGCTACAGGTGTGTCAAACGTCGAAAACCTGGACAGGACTGTGGACTATTTTGGTTTTTCCACTCCAGCATCTCAACATGATGATGTGTTTGACATCGAAAAAGAAGGAGAAGCAGCTGGTTACGACGTACACGCTACTAAACTGTATGTGGCGGGAATCACAGGGAGGATGACACAAAAACTGCTACGAAAACCAACCAGAAACACAAAGTTCAAGAATATTGTGTTTGACAGTGGGCCCTCACAAGCTCAGCAGTTATTGCTGGGAGAGAGCGATGATATTATCATTGTGTATGACTGTCAGCAGCAGATCGTGGTGAACTGGTTCATCAAGCACGCAACAACAACGCAGACAGAACGTTACTATAGGGACAGGTTACGTCAAGGAGGGTCTGTGGACAGACAGACACACCGTGATGACTTTGACATCATGGAGACAGACCTACATCTCCTGGCGACTTTGGTGCGACATCTCCTTGGATAACACTGCACAGTGCCGCTGCGTGACTGTCGGACTACACGTTGAAGCCCGTACACGAGTGACTATTAAATTGACTGAATCAGTCATGATATAATGAACTGTCGTGAATGACGTCGGTTTCCGCGTCGGTTCATTCGATCGTTTTGTTCTGTATTTTTGATCTCTGAACGAAATATTATAACCCCTCCCCCCACCCCCTTTGTGTATGGGCAAAATGCCTAACGCAATAAACACATCTGAATCTGAATCTGAATCTCTCTCTCTCTCTCTCTCTCTCTCTCTCTCTCTCTCTCTCTCTCTCTCTGAAGGTACCTAATCATTTATCCTTGAAAAATAAAGCTTCATTTAATCTCTCTCTCTCTCTCTCTCTCTCTCTCTCTCTCTCTCTCTCTCTCTCTCTCTCTCTCTCTCTCTCTCTCTCTCTCTCTATCTATCTATCTATCTATCTATCTATCTATCTATCTATCTATCTCTCTCTCTCTCTTTTAAGGTACCTAATCATTTATCCTTGAAAAATAAAGCTTCATTAAAAACTTTAATCTCTCTCTCTCTCTCTCTCTCTCTCTCTCTCTCTCTCTCTCTCTCTCTCTCTCTCTCTCTCTCTCTCTTTCTCTCTCTCTCCCCCCACTATAATATTTTTGACCTTTTGTTTCATTTTTCCTTCTCTCTCTGTGACTTTGCATTAATGATATCGACTTATCTATTTACATTGTATGTGTAGATTTGTTATCCACCGCCATGAAATGTCCAGTTCATCTTACAAGTCTCTGGCTTGTAATTTTTACTGGAAAAAAATTCTCCATTCTGTAATGTCTCGGCATTGCAATAAACTGCTTACAGTGAACGCGACCCAACAACATGAGCGCGCAGTACCTCCTCAACGTCAACGCCACGGACCAGTTTGAGATCATATCGGACGGATCGGACGTCGTCGAAGCCCCGGCCGACGACCTTCTGGACGCCAGCTCTCAGACCAAGCAGAGAGAAGCTCTGTACTACATCGTGGCGGTCATCACCTTCTACGCTCTGACATTTCTGATCCTCTTCTGCAAGTACGCTCGCTTCAAAAAGAAAGAGTTCGAGGACACGTACCCGTACTTTCCCCTCCCGCCGGATCCCAAAGGGACGGAAGCCGCGGCGGATGATTTTCTTATCAACGACGCTGGCGCTGATGACGTGGATCCGGACATGCGTGGTGGCAGGTCACGTGACGTTTACGGCAGCACCGGGGTGACGCCAAAAGTGATGAGAGTCAAACTGCTTCAGCACTGGATGTGCAGGGGGGACCAGGCTAAATCGTGCGATGTGTGAAGTCAGGTTCTCTTTAACCCTTTTCATCCTGATACACTATTGTTTGAAACAGTAAATTTGACTTTAATAGTTCAAGGCCTGGTCGCGCCAGGATAGCTTGGCGCCTGAGGCGCCAAGCTATTCTGGCGCCACCCTTGAATTAAAACGGTTGACCCATGTCCCAATCTGTTCATAAGGACAACAAGCAAATTTAAACAAATTCAGTCTCTGGATGTAATGGGTTAAGCTTTACGCCGCGTATCAGGATGCGGCGAGCTGGTGAACGGGTTAAGTCAGAAAATGAACGGAGCCTGCCACATTCAGTGGATTCAGCAACATATACCTACAGCTGCCTGAGGTGCATATTGTCCATGTCACTGTCCAACCTCGTATCTGACATATACATACGAGTTTAGCCCGTTAAATTGACCATAATATTATCCCTTTGCGTGTCGGTAGCGGTTTTAATCGGGATGATTCAGTCCTACAGTAATCATCGCGACTAAAACCGCTAACGACACTCAAAGGACTATCATTGTCCAGTGCTACAACAAGGGCTTATAAGAATATACAGTGCTTCATTTTGACAAGAGGTGCTTCATTGCCATCGTCAGTGTTTGAGCAGACACTCAGTGTTAACTGTGCAACCTCCCAACGGCCAATGTCGCAGTGACCGTGACGATCAAGTGAGGTGGTCCCAGTATTCTGCCTGCACTGTCCTCGCTTTCAAGTGACACTTCCTGTACTTTATTTCAGGTGATTCTGTTAAGGCATAAATCAGATTGCACACATAGTACGGGTACACTGTTAATTGTCTTCTTCTTGCTTGTTTGCCAGACAACAAAGACATGACTGCCAAACAGACGATGTTAGCAAATCAGAAGTAGGCATACAATTGCACAGAAGAGCACAACGGAGAAAGAAACACGCTTAGAAAAGATTCTTATGACACAATTTATTAATATTTCGGCAAAAGTTCTTTTTTTGTTCAAAATAGACAAACAAACAAGTATAGCATTCAGTCCCTACCTGTCTTGTCAGCGAAGAAAGCCTGCGGAAAGTTGCAACTGAAGGATCAAAACTGCACGTCTTCGCGCGATACCAAGAGTCAAGATGTTTATGCCTTTCGACCTTATTGAGTGAGGTATGGAGGAAATAGATACAACTGCAAAAATAAACGAATCAATTGAGAATAAAACAACCAGAGAAATACGAAAATGCGGCATGGACTGTCGATGGCACTCATGCTGTCTAATAAGTATAGTTGTGAAGACAGAAACAGAGCACGGGAGGACAAATTCCGTTTCGTGTTTTCGTCATTTATTATCAAAGAAGTACCCAACGGAGAAAGAAACACCTTTAGAAAAGACAGTTACAACACAATTTATTAATATTTCGGGTAAATAGCCTTTTTCAAAATAGACAAACAAACAGATAGAGAGATCAGTCGCTACTTATCTTGATTTATCGCAGAAGAAATGTTAACCCATTTAGCCCTGACGCACTACAGCAGGAGATGGGTCGACCATGATAATTCAAGGGAAGGCCGGTGCCAGATTAGCTTGGCGCCTGTCGGCTCCAAGCTAATCTGGCACTACCCTTGAATTATCATGGTCGATCCATCTCCTGCAATAGGTGCATAGTCGTTAGATAGCGCCTCCAAAATTTGGGAAATACGTGAATCGGGCTGAATGAGTTCATATTAATAAATTGTGCCTTAACTGTCTTTTCTAAGCGTGTTTCTTTCTCCGTTGGGTACTTCTTTGCATTTTACACGCTTGGCAGTCACCTGTTTGGTCTGGTTTGCGTCATTATTATCGTCAACCAAGAAAAGGTCGAACAGTTCTGGAGAGTGTGGTTAGGTCTCTCTGTGGGAGATTTCGCTCTTTGGAGTACTTGTCTGATTAAGCAGGTGGCCAGACGGCCGTTAATTCATTCAGCCCGGCGCACGTATTTCCCAAATTTTGGAGGCGTCATCTAATGACTATGCACCAGTTGCAGGAGATGGCTCGACCATGATAATTCAAGGATAGTGCCAGATTAGCTTGGCGCCGACAGGCGCCAAGCTAATCTGGCACTACCCTTGAATCATCATGCTCGACCAATCTCCTGCTGTAGGGCGTCAGGGCTGAATGGGTTAATACAGTTGATTAGGCGCACCGCATGTTTGTCCGGGCTTTTAGCGGCCCGTTCCGTGCCCGTTGACGGAAACTGTTTCTGCAGTCTTTGTCAGTTCAACATCAACAAGTCTTAGCTGTCCTAGGAACAGGGATTCAAAGTGGTGTCAGCAAGAGGCATAGATCCTCATGAGCCCCTGCACCTGCGGGGGCTCGTGATAATCTACTATATCCCTTGCAGTTGAGTGCGTTCAAATTCTCTCGGCATCCCACGGGTTCATTCACTGCTTTGCCTCAAAGTCGCGTAGTTTTTTGTTTTTTTTACTACATCTGTTTTGCAGAACAACTCTATAATCGTGCCCGCAATCAATGGGATGACTCAGTGAAACTCTTACGCGTGTTCCATTCTTTGAACGGAATTGACTGATCCAGAAAAAAAAGGAGAATCAATTTTAACTCATTCAACACGATCGGAATCCGAATACGCAGCTTCACCGGCGTATTCGGATGCCGACAGTCTCGAAGAGTTAAACTGTGCGGCAGCGAAAGTTACTGTTCACATTTTGTCTGTACGATCGTCTTGCTTGCAAGTGCCGGAACGCTGGTTGCCCCGTTAGTGTGTGTGATTGTGCCTCGTGTTTATCGCTAAACACAGCCACTTGTCTCTGGGCCCGTGCAAGGCATCAGCTCAGAAAAAGGCATAGCTCATCATGATTAATAGCCATAGATTTAATTATAGATTATAGATCAGGCAAAAAAGACAGATTGTCATGAGGTCTCATGAGAATCCACGCCTCTGGCAGAGTTGATGCCGATTGGGAAATATCACGGAGAGTGCTGAGCGAGCGAACCAGCAGCACCCGAATGCAAGAGGCATAAATCCTCATGAGCCCCCGCTAACGCGGGGGCTCATGAGAATATATGCCTCTTGCTTGCGTCAATTATATGCGTAAGCTCAAGCAGAGAAGGTAATTATTATGAGCGGTGAATGTGCGGTGAGTTTCAGAGACGCAATTTCTAGACACTGGCATTAAGAGAAGTCAAGAAGTGGGCATTGGACACAGTATATGGTGTGAGCTATCTGTGAGTGATGAATAGGCTGGGAAAGCGACCCAATCTCACTCCTTCTGTGGTTTGTCGTGTCAGTTTCTAGTGTCAATTTCATTTCCCATGCCTGTCAGAGCCGAGAGAGTGAGAGAGAGAGAGAGAGAGAGAGAGAGAGAGAGAGAGAGAGAGAGAGAGAGAGAGAGAGAGAGAGAGAGAGAGAGAGAGAGATTGTGCGTATGTGTTTGTGTGTATGTGTTCGTGCGTGTGTGTGTGTGTGTGTGTGTGTGTGTGTGTGTGTGTGTCAGTGTGTGTGTGCTTGCTTGCGTGTGTGTGTGTGTGTGTGTGTGTGTGTGTGTGTGTGTGTGTGTGTGTGTGTGTGTATGTGTGTGTGTGTGTTCAAGAATACTGATTTAAAGCGGCGTTGGCCCAAGTAAGTATGTGTGAGTGTGTCCACTTGTGCGTGAGAGCGAAATGACAAAACCACTAGCCCGCGTATTCACACTAAGTTCGTGTTTTGAATCATTAACACAAGCAAACCACACACACAAACACGGCCACGCCAGCACGCAAACAAACAAGCAAACTAACGCTACAAAATCATTTAACACATTGACTACTATGGTTGGGAGAATCCGACACCTACTGGTGTCGGATTCTCCTGACAATAGAAGGCAAAATGTTAAAGATTGACGGTTTTTGTCTGTACTAGGAAAGCAAAACAAAAAATAAACAGTCAATCGTCACAGTGTTCTTGTTTTCTTTTTATTGTGCAGATTGGTTTGTTGGTGCTTAGTTGGTTGGCTTGTTGTTTGCTTGATCGGTTGGTTGGCTGACTGGTTGGCTGCCTGGTTGGTTGGTTGGTTGGATGACTGTTTGGTTGGTTGGCTAGATGTTCGATTTTTATATTGATTGGTTGGTTTGATGCTCGGTCGGTCGTTTTTTCGTACGTTCGTTTGCACGTTCGTGCGTTCGTTGATAAGTTTGTCAGTTGGTTGGTCGGTATATTTGTTTTACTAGTTTTTTTCCGCTCATGTGTGCGTTACGTTTCCTTTGCTGCTGTCGTTGTCAAATTAATTTCTCGCCTGATTGTCAGAACAGAGAGATAATCATAGGGTGTGGCAATTAAACATGAACACTGAACAACAACAACAAAAAAAGATAAACAGTTTTCCGGCCCTACCGCAGCGCTTTAAGTCACTGCTTGACAAAATCTGCACTAACTGCACCGTCAAACTGATAAGATTTTGTGAAAATTTCGCACCTCAATCAGCTATCACACAGAAATACACCCCTCAGTGTTTGCTATGTCACGAGAGGTTATGAGAACTGATTGAAAATCGCTTTTTTTACGATTGTGGCTTGAACTGCCCGAGTTCCGTCATCAGTGCGTCCCCAGTTCTCAGTGCGAGGAACACATATGTAAATAATTCTCCGCAAGAGGCATAGATCCTCATGAGCCCGCGCGGTTCGCGCGTTCTCATGAGGATCTATGCGTCTTGCGGACGCGTGTTGCTTTGAGTTTGACAGTGGCTGTGTTTCCGTCAAACAAAACATCAGTATATGGGCCGAGACAAAATCTGTGGCTGAAATCTGCGAAAAGAGTGAAATTGGACTAAAATGAGCGATTTTATTTGGTTATGGCATCTGTCACTCATGCGTACACCGTGGGTAACAAAATAGAATACACAGAGGGGCAAAAGAAATGCGACATTTTTGGAATCATCCAAAAATGTTGCATTTCTTTTGCTCGTCAGGAGACAATGATTGTAATGTGCGTACGGTGTATGGTTGCATTTCTGTGAGATGGTTTAAGTGATTAATTATAATTCAATAATCAAAATTAACGGGTTACTAAACTTGGGGAATGAGAGAGAGAGAGAGAGAGAGAGAGAGAGAGAGAGAGAGAGAGAGAGAGAGAGAGAGAGAGAGAGAGAGAGAGAGAGAGAGAGAGAGAGAGAAATGAAATGAAACGAAATGAAACTTTATTTTTCAATGATAAATGATTACTGCAGTACCCTCAAGAGAGAGAAAGAGAGAGAGAGAGAGAGAGAGAGAGAGAGAGAGAGAGAGAGAGAGAGAGAGAGGGGGGGGGGGGAGGGAGAGGCTGAGACTGAGACAGACAAACAGACAGACAAACACACACAGACAGACTGACAGTCAGAGAGAGAGAGAGAGAGACAGAGACAGACAGAGACAGAGACAGAGACAGACTGAGACAGAGAAAGAGAGAGAGAGAGAGACTGCGACTGAGACAAACAAACAGACAGACAGACACAGACTGACAGACATACAGTCAGAGAGAGAGAGAGAGAGAGAGAGAGAGACAGAGAGAGAGAGAGAGAGAGAGAGAGAGAGAGAGAGAGAGAGAGAGAGAGAGAGAGAGAGAGAGAGAGAGAGAGAGAGAAGACAAACAGACAGACAGACACAGGCACACACAGACAGACTGACAGACAGTCAGAGAGATGATGGTGATGAATCTTTATTTATTCAGGATATAGCTATTAGGCAACTCAATGCCTGTCTTACAAGCTGTCCTGTAAACAAACAACATAACAGGAAAATAAACAGAGCATGCAAATAATAACATTAAGAAGAAGAAGAAGAAGAAGAAGAAGAAGAAAAACTACGGGGAAAAAAACAGAGAGAGAGAGAGAGAGAGAGAGAGAGAGAGAGAGAGAGAGAGAGCGGAGAGCGAGACAGAGACAGTGAGGAGAGACAGAGAGAGACAGAGGAGGTGGAGGGGTTGCGGATGCGCGTGCCGTGTTATAAAGCTTGCAGGAGTCGCTTTTTCTGCGCAAGGGGAATAACCATTTGGTCAAGTTTGTCTTCGGCTTAACAGGAGAAGTTATCTCCCTTAACCATTGAGCTACATTCCGATCAGTCGACAAAGCACATTTATCCCGGGCTTCTAATCCACTGTTTTCATCGAAACACGTGCAGTTAAGCTGCTCCTGACTTCCGAACAACGTATATTTTCATCACGATTTTTTATCCCTACGTTTTGAATTATCGGGTTGAACGTAGAAGGACTCCTCGCAATCGTGTATTGCCCTGTGTCAGGACACCTTGACATTTTTATTAACTCATCAAGCCCCGACGACGAAATTGTCAGATGTTGGAGACATCATTTGAGGTCTACGTCACAGTTCTGGACACATCTTAACTCATTCTACCCCAACACCGAAATCCCCAAATTTTGCCGTTGTCCTCTGAAGACTGCATTGCAGTGCAGGACACAGATCGACCATGATAGTTCAAGGGTGATGCCAGAATAGCTTGGCGCCCATAGGCGCCAAGCTATTGTGGCATCACCCTTGAACTATCATGGCCGATCCTTATCTTGCTGTGGTGTGTCTGGGGTAGAATGAGTTAACCACGATAGTTCAAGGGTGGCCGTTTCGGAATAGCTTGGCGTCTACAAGCGCCAAGCTTATCCGACACCATCCTTGAACTATCATGATCGATCCACATCCTGTCGTATCATGTTAGGGTTTTATGGGTTAATCGCTACACTAATAAAAACATTCGTGATAGTTCAAGGGTGATGCCAGAATAGCTTGGCGCCCATAGGCGCCAAGCTATTCTGGCATCACCCTTGAACTATCATGACTTATATCGGCTTTTTGTTTAACGTTAATAGCTTTGGTCTAATCTTCTTGAAACTGCTCGCGAATACGTAAATAAAACAATAGGACAAGTTGTTCACATACTTAAATAAGTGCATACACTTTTCCGTGGAACACAGGAGCACATGTTTGTACATTGAATACTAGCCTATTATAATGACAAGCAAAAGAAATGCGATAGTATTGGACTCCTTGGAAACACTTAAGTGTCTCCGGTGATTCCAAAAATGTACCATTTCTTTTTCCCGTCAGTATACTGTGTGTAGACCCTAAAATACGTATTATTGCTGACATCAGTTTGGTTGGTTAGTTCGGGTTTAACGTCCACAGCACCGAGGTAATCATGGACGGCCCTAACGGGAGAGTTATGGGGGACAGGGAAATCTATTGCCTATGGAGTACGACCTGAACACTGACCAACTCAGGCGCACTCCAACTGTGCCACTTTGATTTACCAGGACCTTTCAACGGACATGCTATTGAACAAATCCGTTTTTTCCCCCTGGATTGTGAGTCCAGCTACCGGGACCGGGACGGGATTCGAACCCACGACCCGGCGATTCCCTTCGCTCTCCTGCTCCGACGTTTAACCGCCTTTGCTATTTCGGACTCTGACATCAGTTGGTGGTTGGTTAGTTCGGGTTTAACGTCTACAGCACCGAGGTGATCATGGACGGCCCTGACGGGCGGGTTATGGGGGACAGGGAAATCTATTGCCTATGGAGTACGACCTGAACACTGATCAACTCAGGCGCACTCCAACTGTGCCACTTTGATTTACCAGGACCTTTCAACGGACATGCTATTGAACAAATCCGTTTTTCGCCTGGGTTGTGAGTCGAGCTACCGGGGCCGGGACGGGATTCGAACCCACGACCCGGCGATTCCCTTCGCTCTCCTGCTCCCACGTTTAACCGACTGAGCTATTTCGGACTCTGACATCAGTATTTCGTGCTGCTTTTATATTGGTCACAGGGCGTTTACTGTTGAACTCCGAAAAAAACAAAAAACAAACAAACAGAAATAGCCAACAGCGACCTCCTTATCTAAACCAATAAGATGCCAGCAAAATGTGGGTCAGCCAATCAGAGACGGCTGCATTCACTAGCCAGAGGAGACAAAGTCTTGACGTCAGTCACAGGCTCGCGTGCCTAAATACATGTAAATAAATAAAAGTCACAATAGTGAGTGCGTGGACACATGTACACTCTCAAAATAGTTGGGGCTTAATCCCCTCGCTGACTGTTGACGCAGGCTGTGTTCTTGAATCACTTTAATTCAACCTCAAAAATCGTCAGTCAAGGAACTTAGTTAGAAAATGGTTTCAGCAAGAGGCATAGATCCTCATGAGACCCGGCAACTGCAGCGGCTAATGAGGATCTATACCTCTTGCAGTTGCGTGCTTAAGGGGTTACTGCGTGGCAGGCTTTCGAAAAAATCGATCATGTGCCGACCAGCTCTACTCTCTCTCTGCCTCTATAAGACAATCCTTCAGAAAAAAACGTAAAACGATAGCCTGCTTTTTTGATGTTCGACGTGCATTTGATGTTGTTTGGCACCGTAAACTTCTTCAGAAAATTAAGAATATTGGCCTTTCAGGCAATATATATGTTTACATCCAAAATTTCTTAAAACGAACACAGCAGGTTAAAATGAAACAGTCTTACTCTAGAACCCACAGGACTGACTGTGGGGTCCCCCAAGGTACCTGCCTTGCTCCTCTTCTGTTTAACATCATGATGGCAGACCTTCCTCACCATCTGAAAATAAACGTGAAGAAAATTATTGCTTCTCCGCTACATATATCACAATACGCAGATGATATAGCCATATGGCAACCTGTTAAAACCAAAACAGTTACAAAGCAGATAAAGGATATTCAAAATAACAATGCAAAGTTATTTCAACAAGCAATTGACTCTGTACAAAAATACCTGACTCTAAATGGATTCGAGGTAGCTCCAGAGAAAACGCAACTTATATTTTTCAGTCCCACCAGGACGAAGTCTGACTTCCAGTTTACAGTAACAAATCATGGAGTTAAGTACCCTCTTACACCCACCACACAGGTAAAAATTTTGGGAGTCGTCTTCACCTCCACTCTTAACTGGACCCCCATATTAACAGCTTGATAAGTAAAGCTAATAAAGCAACTAATCTTATTAAGATTGTCAAACACGAGACCTGGGGAAAAAATACCCAAAATCTACTACACCTACATCAAGCACTAGTACGATCTAACTTAACATATGGCGCTGAATGTTTTATCACTGCCCCCCCAAAAACATTAAAGGCCCTCGAGACGGCGGATATGAGAACTTTAAAATATATACTCGGTGTGCCAGCTCACGCCTCAAATCGGGCCATCTATGCTCAAACTAATATATTACCTTTGCACTATCATAGACTAAAACTCTGCGCTGCATATATTACACGCATCTTTATTACATCTAATAATGCGCAAGAAACATATTATAAAGAATTGAAAGCAGATATTATTAAAGCTACTAAAATTCAATCCGCTCCCCCCCGGGAGGCTCCGACCTTCACTTCTGTTATACGAGATTTGTGCGACCAGGCCAAGGTGGTACCTCATGAGACAAAATCTATTTCTCTCCCGACTCAACCACCATGGACTCTCTTGACACCCTCTATTAACACTCGTATTCCAAATGTAAACAAGAAATTAGATCCCCATCTGCAAAAAGCACTGACCTTGGAATATCTAGATGCCACTTACCCGAACGCTTTAATAGCCTACACCGACGGCTCCATTGATTCCAATGGAGACGTTGGTTGTGGTTTCTTTATACCAGCTTTGGAAAAAAATAGTCAATTTAGACTGGGCAGGGACTGCTCCATCTGCACGGCGGAGCTAGTAGCCATTACTATGGCGCTTTACCATCTGCTGGCCCTGCCGTTGCAGCTGTATCAGTTCCTGATCTGCACTGACTCTCAGGCGGCACTTCAAAGTTTAAAGTTAAAAAATAAAGCTAATCGTCCTGACATAGTGTTAGAAATAAATAATATTATTCACCAGCTCATAAGAAGAGGAATAGATATTACTTTACAGTGGATTCCGTCTCATGTGGGAATCCTCGGGAATGAGATAGCAGACAAAGCAGCTCGCATGGGTGCCGCAAACGTCCTCGGCACCCAGCTTATTTCACTTCCGACCGCTGCAAAAGAAAATCAAATTAAAATCAAGAAACAAATTATTGAAAACTATCAAAAGGAAAAAATAACCCTAAGCTGCCAGTATCCACGCGTCCTGGCCTATCGATTAAAGAAAAATAATCTTATTAGAACTCTACCGATTGTAGACCCAATTATACACAGGCTTTGTACTGATAGTTGGAAGGTTAAATGGGCTCATCCCACTTGTATTTGTGGGGAGGACTTCACACCCAGTCATGCTCTAGGAGTGTGATGTCCTCTCCAACGAGACTAAGGATATTAGGGCCTCCCACCCGGAGGTAAAACATATGGATTTACTCCTAGAAACAGCCGATGTAAACATTATACATAGTATTAATATTGCAATTAATTCGACACAGTTGCAGCGTCTGATTTAAACATTGGATGACCCGTGCGCGTCGGATTTGTTACTGTCCCAGAGCTCTATATGTAATGGCTTTGAAGGGCCGGACTGCTGGCCCACACTTGCTGTGTCGTAACCCTTTATAAGGATTGTACATATAAAAAAAAAAATTATCGGCTTGTATTGAATTTTTTTTAAATTTCTGTTCTTAACTAGTTCATGAAAAAACATGACGAAAATTTGAACTACTTTTAAATATTCTTTTATATAGATGATCCTGGATTTTTAAGCTGGATTTTAAAATAGCAAATAAAGCTCACGTCGGCTTAAATAAATACTGGTTTACCTTGTTGTGAATCCAGGGACACCAAGTTAAACCTAACTAATTAATCCCATACTATTGCTGGTCCAATATGGTCCAAATGACCTGGCTGTAGGCTGTAGAGATCAGCAGACACAATGTGTGATTCACACAGCTGATCCACAAACAGTGAAGCAGCAGGTCTGACCAGGATACCGGCCAAAAGAAAATCAGTTTTAAACTTCGTCAACATTTAACCCTTGTACTTAAGTGATCCTAAATTTTAATCTGGATTTTAAATATGGAAAGTAAATTTTACCTTTTACCCTTTTATATACAAGGACCGCTGTTGTGAGGAAGTGCACTATAAATCATTTTTATAAAAAACAAATAAATAATAGAACTAGATATTTTATGTTGTGTTTGTTAATTAAAGCCAAAAGTGCTAGTCCCTGATCACCTCGGTGCAGAGGGACAGAAAAATGGAGAAAACAACAACTGCGTGGCAGTTGACGATAAGGCCGTCTCACAGATACGCTCAAGAACTGTGCAGCAAAATTAACTCATTCAGCCCGACGCACGTATTTTCCAAATTTTGGAGGCGTCATCTAACGACTATGCACCAGTTGCAGGAGATGGCTCGACCCTGATAATTCAAGGATAGTGCCAAATTAGCTTGGCGCCGACAGGCGACAAGCTAATCTGGCACTACCCTTGAATTATCATGGTCGACCCATCTCCTGCTGTAGTGCGTCAGGGCTGAATGGGTTAATGGTATTCACGCGCAGGGGCTAAACGTATCTACTATGCATCACGCGACGTGGGTACTTACGCCACACAAACGTGCTTCCTATCGTCAGCCGTTGACATACCCATTGAGCAATGATCCGCGGGCCCACGTCGGCCTTAGTGGGCCCGACGATGTTTTGCTACCTGAGTATTCACCTCCGTTAGTCTGTCTGTCTATCTATCGGCATATCTGTCTGTCTGTCTCGGTCTCTGTCTGTCTCGGTCTCTGTCTGTCTCGGTCTGTCTGTCTGTCTATTATTTTTTTGTGACCATATTTGTATTATATCTCTCGCTACATTTGCGTTTTTACCAAAATGCAAAATCGTCATCTAAATACTGTTCCGAAACGAACAGACGAACTGAGAATTGGCCATCTTAACATATACCATCTAGTTAACAAGGTGCCCGATTTATCTGTGTTCCTAAACACGCCCTTACATTTTCATATTTTGGGTGTATCCGAGTCAAGGCTTAAAAGTTCAATAAGGGATAACTCCATTTCTGTCCCAAATTTCTCAGTACTTCGCAGAGATGCCTCAGTCAAGCCCTCAACACACTGGACTAGCTTTATATATACATAATTCAATACTTGGTAACGTCAAACGGCGACAAGACTTAGAGTCAGCTCAAGTGGCAAGATTGTGGGTAGAAGTGAAGACATCTAAATCACCCCCCGTCCTCATTGGCTTTATTTATAGAAATCCTGCAGCCAGCTGGGACTGGCATGATGACTTCGTAGCAATGATGGATAGCGTAAATCAAAATAAAGCTGACGTTGTTCTTTTCGGCTATTTTAATATTGATCTTTCTAAATCTAAAGGGTCCCATGCTGCATGGGCGTCAACAACTGCACTATTCGGTTTAGAACAGTTAATTAAAACCCCCACTAGAACCACATGTAGGCCTACATCTTCAACCCTGATTGATCATATTTATATAAAATATCAAATGTACATGTTCCCTCCTTAGCTGTCAGTGACCATAACCCAGTATGTTGCACAGTCTCCATGAAACTAGACAAAGAGAACAAAAAGAGACATAAAACAATTAAATATCGTTCTTTCAAAACATTTAATAACGGCGACTTTCTGCGGGATCTGAGCAATACTCCTTTCAGTGACGTGTATAACCACACTTCTCCCGACAGTGCCTTGTCGTACTGGATGGATCTGTTCCTTGGGGTCCTAAATAAGCATGCGCCCATACGAGAAAAACGAGTTAAGCACTCTACCCTGCCACCCTGGTTAACAGTTGATGTCAAACAGGCCATGTCATTTAGAGACAAACTTAAGAAAGAAAAACAGTTTGATGAATATAAGAAACAACGAAATCGTGTTAAATACTTAGTGAGAGCGTAAAAAAACCCTGTTCTTCCAGGAAATGATTAGGGACAAAAAAGATACAGCATCGGTGTGGAAAGCCCTGAACGTTATAACAAAGGGTAAATCAGCCTCTGAAATACCATCCCATTTGTCAGCTGATATATTAATTACCACTTCCTATCGACAGCTGAAACACTTGGTCAGTCAGCTGCAAGTAGTAACGCAGAGTACCAAGTTCCTAGTGTACTGGAAAAATACTGTGAGGCTAAAAATATACTGCAGACATTCATAATTCCTGATATTACAGTCGCTGAAGTCGGCACATTTATCTCTAGCATGCCGAACAAAAAGTCCACCGGGATGGATGGTATAGACAACAAAATTCTGAAAATGTCACTACCATATACGGTAGAGACACTCACTTATATCTTTAACCTCTGTATAAAACACAGCACGTTTCCAACTATTTTCAAAGAGGCCAAGGTAATTCAAATCCCTAAATCAAAAGATCTTGAAGATGTCAATAACTACCGTCCTATCTCACGTTTGTCGGCCCTGTCAAAGCCCCTTGAAAAACACATACAAAAACACCTCCTCGATATTCTAGAAAAGTGCAATTTCATAAATATTCATCAGTCCGGCTTTAGACCGAAACACTCATGTCAGTCAGCACTGGCACACATTGTAGACAGCTGGCTGGAATCAATAAATAAAAACCTGAGGTCTGATGTATGGACAGAGACTAGTCAAGTCCCAGACTTAGCCCTAGTCTGCGACTTGTTACGTAGGGACTAACTGAGGCATACATTCCCGATGCATGAACAGAGACTTGAGTCAGACTATCAAGTCCGAGACTAGATAGGGTTAGTCCGCGACTTGTGTCAGGTGCTATTTTTAACGTGGGGAAATCCAGTTCCAAATGCCACTGAGCATGCGCCGCTGGAAAGAGTTATCGCCTTGCACGTGTTTTGACAACAAGTATCTTCCACCTTCACTCTGCCTGTAAGCTGTACTTTTCACTCATCGCTTTTGGTTTCGATGCTTTTGATGACCTTGTGATTGACTTGTCGCTTTGCTGCTACAACTGCCAGTTGTTTGTCTAGATTTAGGGTTGAGCTGTACCACGTAACTTTGTTTTATTAACATGATTGTGTACTTACTTTTCTGTTTAGATCTGATGGTTCTACTACCTTTGCTCAAAAGACAGAGTTACAGAGGAGTTGAGTTAGGAGATTGCTCCCTTTTTGATTCAATTATTTTGTGGAGAGATGGGATAAATTGTTGGTTTTTACTAAGGCAGAACCATTTGGCAGCAGCTCAGTCATTGTACTTATGGATAGTAGTCTGTGCCCGTTTATCATTTTATTTGTGTGCTTTTGTTTGCCATTTGCTTGGCAGTGTGTTTACTCTTCCTGATTGCTTACACAAAATGTGATAGTGATAAGCCTATTGCATCTTTTTACTACTGATGTACATCTTTTATTTCTTGCAGTGCATATTCCCCTTCTTTTAATCTTTTGTCACGGTTCATCACTCCTAAATAGAATGTTGAAAAGATAATGAAAGGCCAATTTCAGCGAGTCGGAGGTGGCGAAGCTTTTAGAGGAGGTGTCCTTTTTGAAGACACTTTTAATTAGTTCGTTTCAAACGAGTGTAACGAACGAAACGAAGCGTGAAGTAGGGGAAAAAATCACCAGTGCTGTGAACGCAGTTAGTGGTAATGGCCGAGATGTGAAAGAGGTGAGAAAGAAATAGAAGGACCTAAAGAATGCGGCTAACAACAAACCGCATATCATGTCGGGGACCGGTGGAGGTGGCAAGACACCTGATGTGCCATATGAAGATCTCATAATGAGTATCATCGGACACACCTGCAGACAGGGATCCCTGGAAGTAAGCATTCCCTTCCAAGTCAGTCACTGTCTTAAAATTTTGTTAGTATTGCACTGTACACAAAATTAAATATAAAATACTTTCTTAGGTGTTAAATAATATTTTAGCACGCTTAGCGTGCACATTATCTTTCACCGTACCAGGCTTGGAAACTTATTGTCCGTACATCGTGGGATGCTGCGTAACCCATATGACTCACATAGTACTAGACCGTGAAACTCACGGCCCGTACATCGTGGTTTGCTACGTAACCCAAATGATTCATATAGTCCTGTCCCTGAAACTCGCGGTCCATACATGGTAGGTTGTTGAGCACCCCAACGATATGTTCACACGTGTGTCACATACCACGTGTGCTTTCTTACGACTCGATCTTTGTTAGAGTTCTAAGTGTTTCAGTCATTGATTTTGATTTTTTTTTTTTGGCTCACGTGCGAAGCAAAGGTGAGTCTATGTTCTGGTGGTCGTCCGTCCGCTGTCATCCGTGGTAAACGTTTTAGTTGGCATTTTCTCGGAGACTATTCAAGCTCCAGTCTTCAAATTTGGCCCAAGGATACTTTGTGGCAAGACCTTTCTAAGCATGCCAGTTTCAGTGACCTCTCTCAAAGGTCAAGGTCATAGGGGATCAGGAAATATATCAACAAAATATGGCTCATGTGTATGACCAATCCACATATGTGTGACAATAAGTAAAGGGATGTAAACCCACGTTTTCTCAAAATGTAATCAGTTTTCAAACATCTGTGAAAGCCCCGTGACCCTTGACCGTTGTGATGAGTCGACTAAATTAGTATACATAGGAGGCTCTTATCATATGATGATTAAACCTTCCTATGTATACTAATTTAGTCGACTCAGCGCAAAGGTCAAGGGTCACAAGGGTTTCACAGATGTGTTAAAACTGATTAAATTTGAGAAAACAAGGATTTTTGGGGTGAACAAGCCATCCCTTTACTTATTGTCACACATGTGTGGATCGGTCATACACGTGCGCTAGTTGGGCTTTACCTTTCTCGTTTTTTTTTTTTTTTTTTTTTTTAGTCAGCCGTCTGTCTTTTGTCTTAATCTTTTCAATACTGAGAGTCATGTGCATTGTCGCTATCTTCAGGATACAGATGACTGCCTAAACATACACAAAAAAACAAAAACAAGACACAAGCTACAAAAGCAGAACTCTCTCTCTCCCTCTCTCTCTCTCTCTCTCTCTCTCTCTCTCTCTCTCTCACACACACACACACACACACACACACACACACACACACACACACACACACACACACACACACATACACACACACTCACACACACACACACACACACACACACACACACACACACACACACACACACACACACACAAGGAAAACGATTCTTGAACACTTATTTTATTTAAATAAATGTTACAAATACTTCTTGTTGTTATTTAGCCACACTGGCTGACACTTGGACCTGCACAAATGAAGACGCTTTGAATGAAGGAGACACACTGGGTGAGCCAATGTGATCAGTCATTCATTTCTTCTGTTTTCATTTTCAGGACACGGCATTTTTGCTAAGAACATCATAGTAACTGAATCGATTAAAACAGATTATTTGACAAGTTTCATGACAACGTTAATAAATTTCCATAATAAAAAATACAGAAGGTTTGATCTTTGAGTTAAATACTTAATCACCATGCTTGTACAGTGTCATTATGATCGTGTATCTTTTACTTGTTTACCATTCAGTGCCAGTGATTGATGATCCCACCAGAGACAAGATTTTTCCTGAGGGCACAACCGCACATCCTATATCCATGGGTAGGGTAGGGTCGGGCAAGAGGCCCAGTCAAAGTCAAACGCCCACCCTCGACTTCTCAGAACCCAAGGGACATTACCCACCTCGGGGCATTTCTATAGCTTCCTTTTACCCGCTGAAACTGCAGCACGAAGTTTCGAAGCCTCCATGCAAAAGGTACGTTTTTTTTTATATAGAATTTTGAAAATTTAGGCCCTATTTTTATAATTTTTGTCTTGAGAATGTTTTGTGACACTGCCCAAGCAATAGATGAATTTCTTAAATGTTTTCATTTATGTGTTAGAGGAATCATTGACGCACCTATCAATGCCAGTTGATGCAGTGTACGTCGCCATGTTCCCGCACTATTGCCAAACATCTTCACTAAGTCATAGTAAGGCAAAAGGCCCATACTGGGTTCAAGGCAAAAGTCCTACTGGTGGGCTTTTTGCCTCAAACACTAGGCGTTATGCCTCGCTTGTTTATATGAAGTGGTTTCACTATTTTCCTTTACTTTATTTTCCACAAGAGTAAAATCCCAAGTTATACCATGCTTTTATGCCCTAATAGAAACATAGGCTATAGACACCAAACCACCAACTCTATTTAGGGTATTTTTTTTTTTACTTTTTCCCTATGTACTGCACAGGGCTAAATTGCTATTAAATTGCTTGGTATGAAGATGCTTTCTGGTCTTTTATAATAGTACTGTTATGCTATTGTTTTCAGATATGGTGACGAAGTACAAGAGAAAGACAGAGAGGGGAAAATATGGACATAGCAATTTGTCTGAAGCCTTGAAGGCAGTCAGCAACGGTGTTCCTTTAATCCGAGCCAGCAAAGAGTATGGTGTGCCTGCACGAACACTTCGTCGTCACAGGGACAAAAAGGTGCTTGAACCTGGGGTTTTGAATTTCGGACGATACAGGAAGGCCCTTCCCACTGAGATAGAGTGCCAGCTGAAGGAGCATATTGTTAGTATGCAAAGACGCCTGCATGGGCTCAGAGTGAGGGATCTACAGCGCCTTGCCTTTGAAATCGCTGAAAAGACAGGCCTTCGTCATCCTTTCAATAAAGAAACAAGATTGGCTGGGATTGCCTGGGTCCACAGCTTTCTCGATCGGCATAACATTAGCATTCGGCAGCCACAAGCAACAAGTATTTCCCGTGCAGTGGGGTTCAATAAAGAGCAAGTCCAGAAATTTGTTGGCCTATACAAAGAACTCCTGGACAAGCATGAGTACCCACCCTCACGCATTTGGAATATGGACGAATCGGGATTCACAACTGTGCATAAACCTGGGAAGGTCATGGCTCCAAAGGGTGCTCGACAAGTTGGAAAGGTGACCAGTGGTGAGCGTGGGACTTTGGTAACATTTGTGTGTGCATGCAGCGCAGCTGGCATATTTTCACCACCCATGTACATCTTTCCTCGAAAGAGAATGGTGGACTCCCTCATGAAAGACGCCCCAACTCAAGCAGTAGGTTATGCAAGTGCAAGTGGCTGGACAGATTCTGACCTCTTTGTGAGGTGGCTGGAACATTTTGCAAAGTTTACCAACACCTCACGTGACAACCGTCATCTCATTCTGTTAGATGGGCATCACAGCCACAAAACACTGGGAGCTATTGACTTTTGCAGAGAAAATGGCATAGAACTTCTGACACTGCCGCCTCATAGCACACACAAGCTGCAGCCTCTGGACAGAAGCTACTTCAAGCCTCTCAAAACAGCTTTCAACACGGAGATGGACAGCTGGATGGTGGCAAATCCCGGCAAGCGAGTCACCATCCATGACATTGCTGGTCTGTCAGGAAAAGCCTTCATGAGAACAGCTCTTCCTGACAGGGCAGTCCAGGGATTCAGGACATGTGGTCTCTGGCCATATGACCCAAACGTCTTCACTGACGTCGACTTTGAGGCAGCCTTGATGACTGAAGAAGATCCCCCAGAGGTCACACCCCCAACTGCCTGCAGCCCTGCCAATGAGACTCCATCTCAGCAAGAAGATGCAAATGGTGATCCTCCAGAGGTCAGAAAGCAGCCAACTGACCGCACCCCTGATCAACAGACTGCCAATGTAGAGACTCCAGCTCATCAGGCAGACATTGAGCTCATTACTTCATCAGGAGACGGCCGGTGCCTGTTTAGAAGTCTAGTGATAGGTATGGACAGAAGGCTTCAAACTGCCCAAAGGGATGAGCATGGCAAACTGTTGAGCACACTTCTGCATGCCGTAGAGACTGGCAAGGCAGATAGTCTCCGAGCACAGGTCATCTCTTTCATGTGGGAGAATTACGACGAATACAAAGATCTTGATATTGAAACAATCAACGCAGATTTACCGCACTGGATTCGCTTTGGTTCCATGGATGAACGCATTGTCACCATGGCCGAGCCAAAATCCCTACCTGGTGAACTTGAACTCGCAGCGACAAGCAAGGTCCTGGGGAAAAAATTGTGGTTTTGGGCGCCAACAGCAAGGTGATCCAAACCTACGGAAAAGACACCCTTCCCAGACTGGTCGTCCAGTTTAGGAACATTGGCCAGGATGTTGGCCACTACGATTGTGTGTTAGACAAGAGGATTGACGAGCCTCAAGGTCCTACATCACAAGCTGAGATCCCTGAGGCGTCTTCATTCTCACCTCAACGCCCAACTGCTTTCCCAACCCCAGATCAGCAGACACACCCTAACCCCTCATCTTTATTTGTCCCACAAGATCAGAGGACAGACCCCGAGGCCTCAACCTCAGGAAGAGAAGAGATTGCAGAACTGATCCATGGATTTTCTCCACTACCAAAGATCCAGTCCAAGAGACCGAGATCAAGGAAGGCAGAATCTGCAACAGTGTTGACTTCTTCTCCCTTTAAAGCCAGGCTGGAAGAAAAGCGCTCAAAACAGACAACAGGAAAAAAGAGGCAACAGGAAAAGAAGACAAGCCAAGGCAAGTCAAAGAAGAAGAGGAAGCGTCATGAACCTGAAGAAGAAACAGACCAGGAAGAAGAGGACTGGCCATGTCTCATTTGTTGTGAGCCCTATCGCAACAGCATACCCCGAGATGTGTGGGTCCAGTGCCAGGTTTGTCTCCTCTGGGCCCATGAGGAGTGCACCCAAGGGACGGCTCAATTCATCTGTCCAAATTGTGACTCTGATGACTCTGAATAAGAAGAATGACTGAATAAGAAGAGACCTAGGCCTACTTTTTGCTTATTTACATTACGTGTTTACTAATTCAGATGTCCCCTTTAGTCTAGTGCATGACATCATCAAAGTTTCCCCTACAATCAACAATTCGTTGTTATTCTGCCCCATGTAGAGGCCTAAGTAGGGAACATTTCATACTTTGAATTGCATTATGCACTGGACTGTTTATTCTAGTTGAGCATAACTCAATAAGTTTTCAATTTTAAACTTTTGTACTGTATATAGCCTACAGTGTTCAGGTTTGAACCTTCAACATACTTTGAATATGCACTGGATGTTGCAATAACTTCCCTAGTCAAGTGTATACTCAACAAATGTTACTTTTATACAACATTTTGTTACTTTTATCCTTTGTTATGAACTTTAATACTAAAAATGTAGATGTGCTGCATATGAAGAGGCAAGACGCCCTCGCTTGTAAGGCAAAACGCCCATGGTGGGCGATTTGTCCGCTCTCAATAGGCCTCTTGCCCAGGGCATAGGGCAAGAAGGCCAAAAATAAAATTTTTTGTTTTTTTACCTGTTGTGTTTTTTCTTTTATTCTACCCCGGTATGCTTGTGATATGTTATAGCCTAGGCCCACCTCAATAGATCGCACCTATTTGGAGCTGTCTGTGGCTTCAAATGGAGGAATGGTTGGAATTCTTGCTTAAGGTGGGCTCCTTGCCCGCCTTTACTCTAATTTACTACAGATGTGTTTGGGGTATAAGGGTTGGGCGAGAAGGAGGGAAATGGGGCTTCGTATCTGATGTAACACCTGTTCCTCACTTGCATAAAAGTTTTATTTGTAATAAAGATAAGTTCCACACTCTTCTAACTTTACTTGAAACACTGTAAAAGGTGGCAATACAATTGTTGAGCAATTGTATTTAATTCTACTTACTGAACATGGAGTATAAGAAAGCAGCTACAACCAATAACAGATTTTACATGGTTGGCAACATCTCTCTCTCTCTCCCTCTCTCTCTCTCTCAGTCAGTCTCTGTGATGACTGGTATATCTCTCTGTGTGTGTGTGTGTGTGTGTGTGTGTGTGTGTGTGTGTGTGTGTGTGTGTGTGTGTGTGTGTGTGTGAATGTGTGTGTGTGTGTCTGTGTGTGTAATGTGAGCATTTATTATTTAAAATGGAATTATTGTTTCCTGTACTTTTGCGCACTATTATGTATACTTTATATATAATTATGTGTATGTGTGTTTATGTGCATGCTCTAGCTTAGCAAGGACATGATTGAAAAAGGTCACTGAAGGTACCTAATCATTTATCCTTGAAAAATAAAGTTTCATTTCATACCATTTCATTTCTTTCTCTCTCTCTCTCTCTCTCTCTCTCTCTCTCTCTCTCTCTCTCTCTCTCTCTCTCTCTCTCTCTCTCTCTCTCTCTCTCTCATCTCTCTCTCTCTCTCTCTCTCACATACAGAGAGAGAGAGAGAGAGAGAGAGAGAGAGAGAGAGAGAGAGAGATTCATAAACGTAATAAAAAAAAGTACTTTACAGATATTGTTTACTTTGCAGTTATGGACGAGGACTCTCTGGGACTCGAGGCATGAAGTTATCATTTACTGGACCAGAGTATTGTTGTTAGTGCACCAAGAACTTCCACACCCAACACCCAAAATAACTCATAATTACAAGCAAGTACACCTCTGAAGTCCAGTCTTCCACTTACATTTTCAAGAGCACGCGCACCAAAGCATCAAAGAAGGTATTTCCACCACGCAAGGCATCAGCCCCATCTTGCAGCTCCTCTGCCAGTCTCAAATCAGGACAACCTGCACAGGATAAAGATGAAGTATGGTTTAGGTACATGGAAAGTAAAATCAAGACGAATGAACTGAAAGAATAAGTCGGGGGTTCTTTCTCCGGGTACTCCGGTTCTTCCTCCCCCTCCACTTTGGTATCAGTTTTAGCCCACTTAATCAAATTTCAAATACAAACGATTTTGAATTTCCAAAAACTACAGTAGCTCGCTTGAGCTTGCCCTTAGCACCACGTGAATGTTCTGTGTTTATGTACAGTGTGTGAGTGAATGCGCGTGATTCACGTGAGCGTGCTTGTTGGGTTCAGTTCGCGGCGGCGCTTTGAGCCGATTTTCAATTGGGATAAAGCGCCTATTTAATGCGCTTATTATTATTATTAAGAACAACTGGAGATGGTCGAAAAGCAGAAGGCACTGATGCGTTTGCAAATAGAGCACCTGATGCTGAAGATAAAAGGGCATGAGCAAAGGCAAAAAGAAGACGACACTAGCCTTTCACAGTTTTGAGTGAAAGCGTGGGTCTGTCCATTGTATCCCAGACATTTTATAAACCATTCTAGTCACATTCTAATGCAGTCCACAATGTTTACTGGTAAAACAGTTTTAATGGGTTTGGAAATTAGTGCTGATCAATGTTCAGTTGAGCCTTGGTTTGTTCCAACTTGAGTAGCCTCACTCACACACACACACACACACACACACACACACACACACACACACACACACACACTAACACACACACACACATACACACACACACACACACACACACACACACACACACACTATTTATCATTGTGTGTGTGTGTTTATCAGTTTGTGTGTGCTTATTTATCATTGTGTGTGTGTATTTGTGTGTTTATGTATCATTGTGTGTGTGTGTGTGTGAGTGTGTGTTTATCAAACGCACAAATACACACACACACAATGATAAATAAACACACACACACACACACACACACACACAATGATAGATAAACACACAAATACACACACACACACACACACACACACACAATGATAAATAAACACACACACACACACACACATTGCAGATAGAAACTACTTGTCTTTATGATTGTCATTATGATGGCTTACCTGGACGTTGATGGCGTGGAAGTTTTTTTTCTGTTGACATACTCATGTTCTCCGCCAATCGCATGGGGCTTGAATGGCGATCTGTGTGCCGTCAATGCAAGCAAATACATTGGGGGAAACCCTGCATGTTGAATGTTGCAACTTTGCTTGCCTCAGCTTCGCGTTTGGTTGGCATTCTTATGACCTTGTGGGCATGCTGGAGGAAAGCGTCAGTCACGCGTGTCATTGTCCGACTGACCGTGCTTTGATTAAGTCTCCTACCGTGTTTTGAAACGTTCCAGTCGCGTAGAATCGAAGAGCCAAGAGCACTTGTAAAACGGGTGTCAGTGAACCGCTTCGTTTGGCCGGGTATTCGATGTCATCTTTCACAGCATCCGTCAGCTCATAAATTTCACGGCGTGTGAAACGAAACTTTTGTAAAGCTTCGTAATATCAAACTCCTCTAGTGGTTGTCGACGGTCTCTAAATACTCGATTTCGGCGTAGATTTCGTCGAGTTAGATACTTCATCTCAACAGCGGCTGCCATTTTGATTCGCTTTTAGTCAGAGACTAGAAGCTTTACACCTAGTAAATCGTGGGCTTAAATTTTGGCTGTTTAGTCCCTGAGATAGTCTCAAACTTGGCCTAGTCTCCGTTCATGCATTTCATGTTAGTCTCAGGCGTATGAAGATAGTCACGGACTTAGGCTCTAGTCTCTGTCCATACATCAGTCCCCTGATGTCTGGAGCTGTTTTCTTAGACCTACAAAAAGCATTTGATCTTGTCGACCATGACATTCTGTAAAGAAGCATACAGCATACCATAAAAGTGAAACTGCCATAGCATTATTTAGATCATACCTAAAAGACAGAAAACAAAAGGTATATACCCATGGAAAATACTCTAAACAAGGACAAGTTAACTACGGTGTCCCCCAGGGGTCGATCTTGGGACCTCTTCTATTTATAATATTCATTAATGATTTGCCTTTGCATATTACTAACACTGATGTCAATTGCAACCTGTTTGCGGACGATACGAGCCTCCATGTTTCGGGTAAAAAAAAAACAGCTGACATTAACCTTAGCTTACAAAGTAGTCTCAGCGAGGTTTCCGACTGGTGTAGAGAGAATCATATGGTTCTTCATCCAAGAAAAACAAAGAGTATTTTAATCACTACACAACAAAAACACCAACGCCGACCACAGCCGTTACATTTACAACTGAACGCTAAACCGATAGAACAAGTCACAGAGCGTAAATTCTTGGGAATACACGTTGACGAACAATTATGTTGGTAGAAGCATATAAATACAGTCTGTAAAACCATTGCTAAAAACACTTTCCTGTTGTCCCAGTTTAGACAACTAACGGATACACATACTAGTAAACTGTTTTTTCATGCCCATATCAAGTCTCACGTTGATTATGTCTCCACAGTGTGGGACGGTTGTAGTAATGTTCACATGAACAGGTTAAACTCTATATATAAAAGAGCTGTCAAAATTATAGATACGCGGCCCATTCCTACTATAGACACATTTAGACATCTAAACATTCTCGGCCTGCGTCAACAACTTAATTTCAACAAATGCATCCTCACGCACAAGATATTAAATAACATGACACCGCAGTATCTAACCACCAAATTTATGCCACAGTAAGAACGCGAACGGACCTCAAGGAACAATACTTTACCCCTACCTCTGCCTAGAATTGACCTCTTTAAAACTAGTTTATCCTTTTCTGGACCGTTTGTATGGAACACTATTCCTGCACATTTGAAAACTATAGCCTCGCTTGGAATCTTTAAAACGAAACTTTTCGATTACCTGATGAGCCAAACATAACAACACTGGGCATTTTTATACAAACCCTGATGGTTAATGCTTTCATGTAATATATGCATTTATCTATATTGCTTGTGTGTATGTGTGTGTGTGTGTGTGTGTGTGTGATTGTGTGTGTGTGTGTGTGTGTGTGTGTGTGTGTGTGTGTGTGTGTGTGTGTGTGTGTGTGTATGGTATAAGATGAATGTTGAGTGTTACTATTATTTTGTGTAAATAATTTTTTTTTTATTGTTGCATGAAATAATATGTGTAAATATAATTCTTTATTATTATTATTATTATTATTATTATTATTATTATTATTATTATTATTATTATCTTTTAATCTATTTTATGTTGTAGATGTTAGCAACGGCAAGCTTGTAAAATGACGATTTGTTTCTGTCAAAACTTTTTACCGTTGATAAATAAAGTTTCATCATCATCATCATCATCATCTCTCTCTCTCTCTCTCTCTCTCTCTCTCTCTCTCTCTCTCTCTCTCTCTCTCTCTCTCTCTCTCTCTTGAATACTGATAAGAGTACACTTTATAAATGATACATTACTGACGGAAATAGATATTTACCCAATATAGAACTCGCTAGATCATAACAAAATTCATCTCACCACACTGGCGAAGGTTGACGCAAGAGTGATTTAAAATTCGTGCACTTCATTTTATATACATAACAGGTCAGGCTCATTGTAAGCCAAAACCTGTGAGCCATAAAGTCAGACGCGTTATTAACATTCGCTTTAATATAGTGCTGAATTGACATAGGTAAATAAAGGGGGTGGGAGGGGGGAGTGAGCAAAACGTCCTCTGATCGACTCCATCCTTAGTTGGCCCGCGCACTGCCGAGCGCGGGCCAACTAAGGATGGAGTCGACCAGAGGACTTTTTGCTCACTGGGTGTCAACTTGGAAGCCACAGACCTGACCGCGTTGTGTGGCAATATTCTGATTGGCGTAGTACTGGTGCTGACCTGTACATATGTACGCATTTCAAATCTTTCATTAATTTTGTCACCTCAGCCTGTGTCTCACTATACATGTATATCTCCGTCATCATTTCCATTTGTCAAGCCGTGAATCCGGATCCATTTAATTCCTTCCTATTGTCCATCCAAAACTGAAAACACCACCTCCACGTCATGCGTGCCGGATTGGTAAACGAATTCCAACCATGCGTGACTACTGATACAATAAGGGAGATAACCTCGGACGTTTATCTCCCTTCTCGCATCATTATTAACCCCATCTACTCATCCGGGAGTTTGCGCCCTTGACCCGCGCCCTGGTCAGTTCAAGGTCAGCTGTTTGTCCCGCTACGCTTAACTGCGCACAGGTACGTATAAGTAAAGGATGGCGGATTAGTAAACAATTAATTCCAATCATGCGTGACTACTAATGCGAAAAGGGAGGTAACTTGGAAGTTTATCTCCCTTCTCGCATCAGCAGTGACCCGATCTAATTATCCGGGTGTTTGCGCCCTTGACACGCGCCGTGGCCGAGTTCAGGGTCAGCTGTTTGTCCCGCTGCGCTTCACTGCGCGCAGGTACGTATAAGTAAAACCTGGAAGGCGTTTTCGCCGACAAAAGCAACAAAGATCTGATCTGGAAGGACAGTCAAGAACGCAAAGATAAAGGTATGTTTCTTTTCAATCTACGGGCACGTACCTTTGTAAAACTATATATAGCAAACAAAGAGTGTGCCTTAGAATAGCCACGTCTATATATCAACGCGATTTTGAAAACAACGTTTAGTATAATAATCTATCTATCTATCTATCTATCTATCTATCTATCTATCTATCTATCTATCTATCTATCTATCTATCTATCTATCTATCTATCTATCTATCTATCTATCTATCTATCTATCTATCTATCTATCTATCTATCTATCTATCTACCTACCTACCTACCTACCTACCTACCTATCTATCTATCTATCTATCTATCTATCTATCTATCTATCTATCTATCTATCTATCTATCTATCTATCTATCTATCTATCTATCTATCTATCTATCCCGTAGTCTTGCCAACCAGCTCCCTCCATTCCACTCTGTTCTTTGCCATTTTTAGAGTGTCGCTCAGCTTCAGTCCTGTCCACTCTGAGATATTGTCCTCCAATCTTTTTCTCTGTCTTCCTATCCTTCGCCCTCCTTGCACAATGCCTTGCAGGATTGTTTTGGCAAGCCCTGCTGATCGCGTGACATGCCCATACCACTTCAGTTTGCGTTTTTTCACAATAACTAATAGGTCTTCATAGGGCCCGATGGCTTGCCTGATTCTGCTTCCCACTTTCTCGTTCGCGATGTGATCTCTGTACGAAATGCCAAGCAACCTTCGAAAACATCTCATTTCAGTGGCTTGTATCCTCCTTTCGAGGTCAGCTGTGAGGGTCCATGACTCACAGGCATATAAAAAAAAAAACAACAACACTGAGATGACTAAGGAGCGCATCAGCCTGATCTTGGATCAGAGTGTGATGTGTCTGTCCTTACACATGGTCTTCAGTCTTGTCAGCGCTATTGTTGTCTGCGCAATCCTGGACAGTATTTCTGGTTTTGATCTCTCATCTGTCACAATGGCTCCTAAGTATTTGAATTTCTTAACTGTTTCCAGTTTTTGGCCTCCAGCCATAATTTAAGGGTCAATGCCACTGGCGTTATTGGTCATCAGTTTGGTCTTCTCTGCGCCGATTTCCATCCCAATCGCAATGACTGTACTGTCCAGATTTACCACCAGCTCAGCTAACTTCTCCTCTGTTCCCGCAAGGCTATCAATGTCGTCCGCGAAGCGCAAGTTCTTGATTGTTCTGCCTCCAATACTGACAGTTCCTTCATGATCTTTCAGAGCGTCCGTCATGATTGTTTCCATGAAGATGTTGAAAATATATAAATAATGTATATTAAGATATACAACTAAAAAGGACACGACTACTTATTTTTCTGAAAGGAGATACGTTGCAATGTCCATTTCTGTTATTGTTTCTATTTTTTAAAAATAATTGTTAAAATAAACCGTATTGTCCTTGTCATACCAAAGTCTCTGTGTTCCTGCTTTTGTTGGTTATTTGAGTGTATTCTGACGAGAAAAAGAAATGCGACATTATTCGAATAATGTCGCATTTCTTTTGCTTGTCAGTATATACATTTTCCTCTCTTGACGGACGCTTTTTAGGTACTTTTTTTTATCGATTTAGCCAGGTCGTCTTGTTTTGTGTTTCACTTTTGGTTAACAATTAAAAAAATAAATAAATAAGAATTGCCCTTTCGTGAGATGGCCTTAGCTGCCTGTAAGAATTGCCACGGTGTGTTCAGTTGTTCCTATTAATAGTAATATCAATATCAATATCAATATCAGTATCAATATCAATATCAATATTAATATTAATATTAATATTAAGTTAAGATTAAGATTAATAATAATTTCATTATCGCTTCCTTTTTTTGTAAGTTACACGTTTCTCGCAAAATGAAAGCTCTGGGTTGTAGAGACTGTATCTGTACCGTTTCAGAGACTTCCATAACAGGAAGGAACAATGCTGCTTCAAGGCGCCGTGCTGGCTATCCTGTCTGGGCCGCTATGCAGCAGGGGTTGAGGATACGATCCCCGCTCCTCCGACTGCGGAGGAAACGATTGCACAGCTGCAAACGCGTGTCTCAGCAGTTGGGGCGCCAATTGATGTTGAACCAACTTTACGTGGAAGGGTAGACGCGATCGGAGGGAGTTTTTTTTTTTGTTGTGTGTGTGTGTGTGTGTGTGTGTGTGTGTGTGGGCAGTACCCAAATCATCTCGATAAACCGCTAAATGTAGTAACTGTAGCACTATAGTTGTTACATTGTGCGGTATGGGTGCAACTCATACCGCAAAATGTAGTAAATTGTAGTCATGCTGCATTTGTCACGTTAAAGACTAAAGATTCAACATAGGTTTATTTACCATCTTGACAATGCAAGTCAGGACACACATTGGCAACCATTCAACGAAAATACAAGCATAAAATAAATAGATTTATTAAAGAAACGTCTAACTGAAATCACACGTGTATATAACCTAAAATAATTTTTAACCCATTGGGTGTCAGTAGCGGTTTTAGTCGCGCTGATTCCTGTAGGAATCATAGGAATCGTTGCGACTAAAACCACTGCCGACACACAAAGGATTAAATTGATATAACTTCGCACCCGAACACAGTCACACACACACACACACACACACACACACACACACACACACACACACACACACACACACACACACACACACACATTGTGCGGTATACCACATCTTTCATCTCTTCATATCATCACTTTGACATATACTGACGAGCGAAAGAAATGCGACATTTTTGGAATTATCAGAAACATTGCGAAAAAGAAACGCGAGGTTTTTGGAATCATCGGAAACACACTTCAGTGTTACCGATGATTCCAAAAAATGTCGCATTTCCTTTGCTCACCAGTATACGTCTCACTGATTACAGAGTGCTTGTAAACAGCCGTTAATCGATCTTCAATGTGAATGTAGCCGACAGGTCCGTATAACTAAAGATGTAATCAAGAGCTAATGCACAGCCACGCACACTGGCAAGGCTGTGGCCGCCATGCATGACCACACCTCCCTCGTTCGCACCTGCGGGAAGAGAGAGGTCATCGCCGTCCTCAATGGCGTCGAGTTGCGTACTCACCACAACGACTACAAACTAAGGATAGCGTCCAGCAACAGCAGATACTACCACCTGACTGAGAACATCCCCTTCCCTGATGTATCCCCGGCTGTGCTGGGGAAGAACACAATTGATGAGCAGGTCGTTATTTTGTGTGTGTGTGTGTGTGTGTGTGTGTGTGTGTGTGTGTGTGTGTGTGTGTGTGTGTGTGTGTGTGTGTGTGTGTGTGTGTGTGTGTGTGCGTACACCAAATGACTAAAATGGGTTACTTTCTTTACCATCCTTATGCAAACTGGGTGTCTGTGAAATTCTGGGTGACTAAATCAGACACCCATTTTTTCTGAGGGTTGTTTCTGTATTATCTTTCATTCAAAAGTCAGAAAAAAATATCAAAATACGATGTCCCCATTTTAACAGATTTACTTCATGGTTGTGTTTCAGGGATGCCCTGGGCCTGTGTGTGGACACGGAAGCGGCCGGAGTGTTTTCAGATCAATTTGCTGATCGCTGATTGGTTAAGCCAACACCGATGAACGGAGTTGTTTCCCTTGCTTAAACGTCTTTGGTCTCCAACGGTCACACCGGCCATTCTTTCGACTTTGCAGAGGTACTTTATGCAATATTTCTTAGTTAAGAGCACGCCCAAATGTACTTGTTCAGTGCAGTTATTTAACTGAGAGATGCCTCCAATCCCCGATACCCGTTTGGCCCAGAAAAATAAGGCGTCTGCTTCAAACGTGTCTTCGGCCTCTCGGCCGCTCTGACCGTTGAGTCTTGTAGTAAATGATAATAGAACCCCACGATTTTAACAAAAGCTTTCTTCTTCAATGAAAGGAATTCGTTCAATAACCCCATTACAAGGTCAATCTGCCACGCGATTTTGTTTCTTCTTTTTTTTTCCCTGACATGTGTTAAACTTGCCACATGCATGCACAGTATCAGTTGACTTTTCTTTTTTAAAAACAAAAATGGCGCCAGATTTCAATCCTCGTTCGCAAAACTGCCTCGCGATTCGAAGAACAAACGTCCACAAACAGGTCTTTAGGAATGTGCAACTGAAGTGTCGCTTTTTACTGTATTGCCAGTTTTTAGTTCTCAGGGTCACCCTGGTCAGCCCCACAGGGTGGGGTTTTCTCTCTATTCTGGGGCATGCATACATGTGTTTCTGTCTACCCTTTGTCCATTCACCTGTATTTGCCTTTTTAAAACTCTCCCTACTGTCTGCACTGCCTGTAGCTCTTGATATTGGATGTGTGTTGCTAAATGGTCTTAGCTTTATGTCTTGGCCCCATGTGTTAGGTTTATTTAACTCATTCTACCCCAGACACACCACGGCAGGATAAGGATCCACCATGATAGTTCAAGGGTGATGCCAGAATAGCTTGGCGCCTACGGGCGCCAAGCTATTCTGGCATCTCCCTTGAACTATCATGGTCGATCTGTGCCCTGCACTGCAATGCAGTCTTGAGAGGACAGGGGCAAAATTTAAGGATTTTGGTGTTGGGGTAGAATGAGTTAACGTATTTGACCGGCAGGCGACATACATGGCAATGTTCTGTTTAGGTGTTTTTTTTTTTTTTCACAAGCAGTGCAGGCACGTCCTGAGAAAGCCTTGTGGCTGTCGGGATGTTAAGCAATGTACAATCAATCTGATTCAAAATGTCAGTTGGTTTACATGGTTGTATTGGACATGTTCTCAGCAACACCGTTTTGGTCACACCGGCTCAGGACTTTCTGCACACACCCAGCGCCGGATGGCAGCAGGATGTCCAGACCCATCGGGATCTATGCTGCAGAATCATGGCCCCCCAGCCTCTGCCACAGAGGGTGCGTCTGGTAGGAGGGTGCATGGACGGCAGCGGAATGCTCCCAATTACAAACTGGTACTTCATTTTATTGGCTGGCGTGCGTGCGAAGCAAAAGTGAGTTTATGTTCTGGGCCACTGGTCGTCCGTCCGTCGTCCATGGTAAACTTTAACTCATTCTACCCCAACACCAAAATCCTTAAATTTTGCCCCTGTCCTCTCAAGACCGCATTGCAGCGCAGGACACAGATCGACCATGATAGTTCAAGGGTGATGCCAGAATAGCTTGGCGCCCGTAGGCGCCAAGCTGTTCTGGCATCACCTTTGAACTATCATGGTCGATCCTTATCCCAGGGGTGGGATTCTTCCGCGGATTTCCGCGGAAATTCATTCACAATTCCGCTGAAGCATATTTATTTTCCGCGTCTAATAACAACGAAAAAAAAAATCTTCTAAATTGGCAAAAAAAAAATCTCAAATGGGTTGGATTTGTATGTAGTTTGGTTCACTATCGCCCGACTTTTCCGGTAGCTTTAGGTCGCAGTGGAAAATGGCGGTGAAAAAGGATATTGTCCAAGACAGAGTGCCGTTTAGTGTGCATCTGAACATAAACTGGTACGCACATTCCATTTTTATACTGCAGATCAGGAGTGTCATAACAAAGTCCATTTTCGGGTGCGTTTGGTCTCGCTCCCCCTGTCGGTTTTTGGATACTTTGGCGAACGGTGGACACGCGCCTATCTCCCCCCCCCCCCCCCCCCTGGTCGTTTGATTTTTCGGCCGCTGAAAATGAAGGACATGAACCACCCCCCCCCCCCCCCCCCCCCCCCCCCCCCCGTCGTTTGATTTTCCGCGTTTTCTTTCTTACTAGAATCCCACCCCTGTTATCCTGCTGTGGTGTGTCTGGGGGTAGAATGAGTTAACGGTGGCATTTTCTCGGAGACTATTCAAGCCACATTCTTCAAGCTTGGCCCAAGGATACTTTGTGGCAAGACCTTTTTAAACATGCCAATTTGAGTGACCTCTCTCAAAGGGTCACGCAGGGTTGACAAATGTGTGAAAACTGCTTGCATTTTCAGAAAACGTGGATTTTGACTGCTGCAGAAGCCAGCCCTCGTCACCGAGGTCACATATGTAAATCGGTCATACACGGGATTACTCTTTTTATTCTTGTGCAAGGCCCCTTAAACCAAAATTGGGCTGTTTCTGTTTCTAATGCAGCTTTGGTTTTAATCTTTCTTTCTTTCTTTGTCCAGTTGGCAAATGGCGCCTGGGATGGACCCGAGACTGAGAGTAGTGCCAGCGCATCGCAATACGAGGGCAGTGATGACGAGGAGTTTCTTCCTGGCTCGAGCTCACCGGATTCAGAGGGTGCCTGTGTCGGCATCAATTGCTGGGATCTCTGACATAGACAGTATTGTATCGACTATGTTAGATTTCATCAAAGTGGCAGGTTCGGGGTGGCCAGGTGTTGGTGACGCTAGTACCAGCAAGGTGCAGTGTGCGTTAGGGGGTGGCAATGAGAATGTGGATAGGCAGGGGGAACATGATGCTGGAAAGAGTGGGGAAAGAGCACTTACAGAAGAAACAGGTGTGCACGTGTCGCAGAGAGGGAAAGGAAAGTACAAATGGGACAAGAAACATGCATGCAAATTGTGTGGCAAGCTTGTCTTGAAAATGAGCACGCACTTACAAGATGCCCATTGCAGATGAGGCAGACGTTGCTAAAATTTTGTCGATGAAAAAAGGGACCAAGCAGAGACGTCGAGCATGGATCAGACTACAAGATGAGGGTGATTACATGCATAACGTTGCTGTTCTTGAAAACAAATCCGGATGTTTGATTCCTAAGTATCGCACCAAAACTAGTAAGGTAGACGACCTTCTCGCCTGTAGCCATTGCAAAGGGCTCTATCAAAAAAAGCTGATCTCTGTACACTCAAAACGTTGCTGTCAGAAGCCAGGAGGGTTTCAGATCACTCGGCGAGGAGACGCGGCGCGCCGTGTTCGGCTAATGCTTCCAATACCCTTAGACGTTGAATTTTCATTCTATCACAAGGTCTTGGCCAGCCAGAGAGATGATGAGATAAGCCGTCTCATCAGAACTGACCCCTTGCTTCTTGAGTATGGAAAGAGATTATTTGACCGCAGGGACATTGAAGAACACACGGCTGGACAAATCAGCTCCAGGATGCGGGAGTTAGGGAGACTATTAAAGATTATCAGAGTGAGGTCAGAAATGAAAATCGCAAGTTTAAATGCTGTGATCAATTCAGCTAGCTTTGATCATGTTGTCCTGGCTGTAAAAGAGCTAGCAGATTTTGATGAGGACACACATCAGTTCAAAAAAGGCAATCTCGCAATGCGCATAGGCCATGCTTTGAAAAGGTGTTCACAGATCAAACAGTCACAGGCATCCAAACAGCTTGGGCAGGGTTCAGACGACAGGTGGCGACAGGAGCTCTCTGAGGCGCAGCGGTTTGACTCTGTCTTCAACGGGGACTGGTATGATTGTGTGTCCGCTACAGCAGCCCAGTTGGTCGGGAAAATGACCATGAACAAACCCAAGCTGATCCCATCATGTGAAGATGTGAGGAAGGTCCAACAGCTTCTTGAGACAAGGATGGTTTCGGAAGATTATCCGACGGTGGTTAAAGCAACTCTTTGTGCTGTATCATTTTTCAACCGAAAACGAGGGGGAGAAGTTCAGAGAATGAAGGTGTCAGACTTCCAGAATGCTAAGATTGGATCGATCACCAATCAAGATATCTTGAAAGGTCTCACAGAGGTTGAGAAGAAAATGGTGAATCATTTTCAGCGAGTGGAAATCAGAGGCAAATTTAATAGGAGTGTTCCCGTTTTACTGACGAAGAAGATGATGACAACTGTGGACAGAATCCTTCAAATGAGGCAATCAGTGCCAGCTCTCGCTGATTCCCAGTACATCTTTGCCACACCTTCTGGTCAGAGGCCTTACAGAGGCCATGATGTTCTGAAGGCCCATGCCCTAGAAGCAGGGGTGTCATACCCAGCCATGTTCACATTTACTCAGTTGCGGAAGCAGGTTGCAACTTTGGCTCAGTCAATGGCCATCTCGGAGTTAGACCAGGATCAGCTGGCAGATTTCCTTGGCCATGATATTCGGATACATCGCCATATCTACCGCAAACCTCAAGACGTCCTTCAAAAGGCAAAAGTGGCAAAGATTCTTCTGTCGGTTAACAATGGGATGACAGATTTTGAGAGTTGCATTAGAGCTGAGCTGGGCGATGATGAAGAGATTGACTTTGACAATGAAGACACATCAGAAACTGGCAGAGAGGTCTCGGGGGGAACAGCACCTGTGAATGAAGCAAGTAGCAAGTCAGCAACACAGGAATCGATGAGCATGACGGAGAAAAGACGTCCAGAGCCTGATGACAATCTAGATAGTTTTGATGATGACAGTACTGCGTCAGCTCCTGTTCGAAAGAAAGCTAGATTTACAAGGAAACCATGGGGGGAAGCTGAAGAGAAAGCTGTTCAAACTCGTTTCAAGACACACCTCGTCATGAACAAACTTCCTGGAAAGGCCGAGATACAGTACGCAATGGCAACGGAGCCTGCACTTAGACATAGGCGCTGGACAAACATTAAGGATTACGTCCGCAACAGACTGATAAAGTTACAAAAGAAATGAATTGAGGTTCCCCGCCACTCACACTCGCGGCATTTTCGATTTCATACAGATTTATTACATGAGTGTTATTATTGGGGTGGTTTCAGCATGTATAGCCTGCTTTTTTTTTTAATCTGATGGACGCCTGGATCATTTGTGACCCTCTCTCACAAAATCAGTCTTAAGAACTCGCATTTTGGATGTTTTGACATATATACATTTATGAAAACTACAGTCTTTGCTGATTACTGTGATATATGACTGTAGGCTGTAGTGCAAAAATTGTAAAAGCTGTTAGTGTTTAAAGTTGTTAAAGCCTCCGGTGGCCATTTTGAGAAAACAGCCTGTGAAGTTTCTGTGTGCAGCATAATTGGGGCCAAGGGCAGACTTTTAAAATCATTTTTTTTACCTATTTAATGGCATTTTTCATGATAAAGATTTTAACCATACGATACTTTGGTGTATGTAGAATACATTTCTCCAAAAAAGTGAAAATGCCCCAGATTGACCCCCACCACATATTATTGCGTGTAGTGCTGATTGGCTCGCTGCGAGTTAAGACTGGTTTCGTGAGAAAGGGTCACATTTTGTATACTGTATAACCTTTGGATTTGCAAAACGAAACAGCCGGCTGGGGACAAAAGACAATAATAAGATAAGAAAACCATTGACAATGTAAAGATTGATTACAAGAGTGTTATGGGGGGGGGGGGGGGGGCGGATCATTTTGTAATATACTGCATGCCATTTTAAAAACTCTGCAGATGAAAGAATGGTTGGTTGTACTGCATACCATTTTAAAAACTCTGCAAATGAAAGAATGGTTGGTTGTTTGTTGGAGACGAAAGACGTTAAATAAAGGCTGAAGTTTCAAGTGATTTCTTATGTTGTCAGTTAATTAATTAAAGGTCCGGGTTCAGCTATTAGTCAGTAGAGGACATCGAAAAAAAATTTCAAAGTCCCTACCTGACACAGAAAGTGCAACCCTGATAGGGCCCCGTGTGATAGGATCCCCGAGCACGCACGTTACTATAGCTGCTGTAGAGTGTCAGACGTCCTTGACGGCTGTCACAGTTCACGAAAACAGGTATACACCATCCAGCTGCCTAAGGTCACTTCCAGTTGCATCTGTCCGTGCGCGGTAACATCCAATTCCCGTGCAACTACGACTGAAAAATATCCAACTTTCATTTTGCCGCACTGGTGAAGCCTGCACCGAGCCGCGACGTCCAGAGCGTCCAAAAAAGGTCCAGCGAATGGTGGCGGTAAGTCCAACATGATATGGTGTGGTCTTTTCACTTTTTTGTGGTACAAATATTACTTTTGTTGGTAAGTATATTTCCAACAACAACAAACACCTATGCGCGTGTAGCTGACGTCGTGTTTACAAAGGGAAGGTACTCGTAAATATGTATTATCAGGGGACACCACTCTAATGACCACTTCCTTGTCAACAACAAGAAGCCCTAGCGATCGTAATGTTATGTGTGTTCTGGTGTACAGGACACTAATTTCGGGGGAAATGATGACTGAGGAAATAACAGCAGACGACAGTGGTGAGAAGTAGGCAGAATACATCGATGAACAAGACGAAGAATAGATTGGAAATCTTAGCCTCACTGTTCGCCTCTTCTGTAGTTACTATACGTCACTATAGTAACAGCCTGAAACTTTGTTTTTAAATTTTCTCTCCTTTATACATAAGTGTAATAGTTTCTGGGCAATTTTCTATTACACATATTTGTGTTATATACATAATGAAATATGCGATATATTCTGAGCTCTGGTCTGATGTACATTTAGAAGTTTCCATTTTTAGTTGCGATTTGTTTTGGGGGTTCGTGGTGGTTGTTTTTGTGTAAATATCTTCAGAACGCCACGCCATTTTCTAGTACAAGACCCGTGTGTGCATTACATAACTATACAAATACCAGTCATTTGATTCTTTTTCAGTGCCACACCAAATGAGCTCACAGAGCAGCAAGCAGCTAATGTGTTATTTCTGTGGATACATTTGTGAAGCTAGTACAAAGTGAAAGTGAAGGTGCATCAGTAATGGAACAACGCCCAATCTCATCACAATACATAACAGATAATCGCAGTGGCAAGGTAAGTTGTGAACCTAAAATGTGTGTGTGTGTGTGTGTGTGTGTGTGTGTGTGTGTGTGTGTGTGTGTGTGTGTGTGTGTGTGTGTGTGTGTGTGTGTATGCTTGGGACAAAATGTACAGCTGGCTTATATTTAGAACAAAATATACAGCTGTCTGAATAGAATTAAATATACAGCTGTCTGAATAAAAAACAAAATATACCTGCAGTTGTCTGAACACAGACAAAATGTTCAGCTGTCTGAATGAAAACAAATGTACAGCTGCTCGCTGTATGAAAACAACATCAGCAATTGTCTGGATGAGAATATAATCAACAGGTCTAGGTAAGGATAAAATATACCACTATAATCAACCTAAAATATATTTGTTCACAAAATAACAGCACATTTCAGTGTGATGAAATAGAGCAATACATGTATGTGCATAATTCATTATGAAACTCACAATCAGGTATATAAGTGGTCTATTGTAAGTTGGCTTGCCACTGATACAATGTATTTCTCATATTTTCCTGAAACCACAAGCTTATGAACAGGAGAAATATGAGTGACAAAAACTTATAATATCATTCTTGTATACCAAAATATTTTATTGCTAGTTTTTCTGTGAATCATGTAAATACATGTATGTATATATTGCTCCATATCATAACACTCAAATGTGCTGCTATTTTGTGACTAAGCCATTTTTAGAAAGCCACACGCACATGCGTATGTGCACACATGCCTATTTTCTGTATTTATTTCTTTTTCAACAGGTTTTGTCCATCCATGACTGTGTTTATGGTTTGTTTCTAGACAGCAGGGCTGCCACAAGGTCAGGTGACTTGAAACTGGTGAATGCACAGACTGGCATCGAGTTTCTGAAGACAGCAAGACCTGTCCGATAAGTTGTCACCGACAGAGTTCTACTGTAATCTCCTGCTACTTTCAGGTAATTATCAGTTTGGTGGCATTTGATTTTGAAGTATAGTACACCCGTGCGCTTGCACAAAATCATTTTTGTTTGTAAAAGTGTTATCACATCACACATAAAGTAGCTTATAGTGTCCTGGAAATATTGCTGTCACAACACTAAGTTATGATTTACATATGACTGCTACCTCCACACTGTAAGTATATTTACAAGTTGACAGTAAACATTATTATCATGGTGCCATGGTGGTTTTTCTCCCAAGTCTTCATAACAGCTAGTGCTAGCTACCGGTCAGTTTGCCACTCTGTAATGCATGTATCTTTTTTCCAGTATGAAATTGATTTGTATATTATTACTGACTTGATCGCAGCCACTGAAACATCTGGATCATTACCTTGATGTGTGGCACAAAGGCAAGCGAATTGCATAAAAGGTTTGAGTTGAGCTGTGTGTTTACATGGAGGATTATATCCTTGAGTGTATGCAGAACAAAAACACACGAAACTGTCCTGTCATCGAAATAACCTACTCAGTATAAACTGCTGCTGGTACATTTTCACTTTTGTGCTTTTTTTACTTTCAGGTTTTGCTTTATCTATTATATTGGCCATCTGTTTTCAGTTTCTTTGCTGCTGTCACTTGAAACAAGGGATAAAGCCTGTTATCAACCATCACCACACATTACGAGTGTCCTTGCCAGGCATGATCAAGGTATCATGTCTTATTTATGCACTTATTTTGACTTAGAGTTTAGATATGTTTCAGTCTCATCATTGAGCGTTTTGAGTGTTAGTCAAGGGGATGTATCTATGTGGCTGAAAATGAAATGGCCCCCCAAAAAACTTTCATTGGCTACAAAGGCTACACAATGCGCAACAGGCTTACCATCCTTGACTTCAACCACCAAGTATGCAAGCAGTATACCAAGATTAGCAACAGGCACTCTGTGGCATACCAGGTAGCACAGCAGAAATATGCATAGTACATGTATGTTACACACTTGTGCAATTTCTGGTACAAGTGCAGTATTGTACATGTCATTTTCAGTATCATTACAGTACATGTATTTGTAGAAATATACTATTTAGGATTGTGACACTGACCATGAAAACTAATTCTTTCTTATGGCAAGTCAGGTGCAGAATTCCTGTTCATGTGCACTGTTTACAGTATGTAGTTATAACAAGGATGAAAAATGAAAGCAGACATGTATGCAATTTATGAAGAAGAATGTCCAAATGTATTGAAAACAAAAAATGTCCAACATTTTGCTTTTACATTCAACTTTAATACTTTCTTGTATAGAGAGTACAAAGTGCACAATATGGAGTATATATTACATGCATGTGTCCATTTATTCATGTCCCAACTACTTGTACAAACAGATGTAAACAATCTCCATGACAGAAAGTAAATTTTAAAAGTTAATGAAAATGTTCTTTTCATTCTGTTTTTTCTCATCAAGGAATGTGCTCCGTGGCCTTGTATCCCCAATGCCTCACTGATGAGAAGCTCTCCAGTTTGTTACATTACCTACGCAGTACAGATGACAAGATTGAGCGACGAGTGGATGTGGTTTTTCAGCAGAAGTAAAGACTTGGAGGTTGGTTTCACACACATACACAACCAGATAGTGCCCTCAGGTAGTTTAGATTGGGGCTTAGAAACTGCCATCTGATTATGGCCACCTGACAAGAGCAACAGTGTTTGCTGTTGCCAAGCCCCATATGGCTCTCATGCCACAACTGAAAAAAATCTGTATGTAGAGTGTTGGTGATGTTTGATTGCTATTATAATGTGGGAATTTTATTTGCAAATGTGATGCTATAATTTTTGACGCTGCAAAATTTGACTTCGGTCTGCTTCTTACAAATATCTAGAAAAGTTGGTTCTTCTGTTAACTCGATCAGCTGGATCAAATTCAGTAGTTCTTGTTGTCCATTATTATTAGATGATTCCCACACAAACAGTAGGCCGGATTGTCTTCACTGGTCACGCGCTGATAAGGTGTCGCCTCTACTCCCACATTCGATATGGTCACCAGGGGCTGCTCATCGGTTGAGTGCATCTTTAGTCTCCCCCAGGGAAAAGTTGGTTATGTTGGCCTGAAAACATATTCATATAATATCATGTTACCAAGCAGCATTGCAAAGCTACAATGTCTTGTATTATTAGAACAAAACTGTATAAATCGTTTGACCATCACCGAGACAAAGAAATTGTTTGTAAAAGTTATTTTGCAAATCTGTCTTGTATGGAGTTTATTGATTACACTGGCTGTGATTCATTACGGTTGGTTTCATGTTGAGTAGATTATACTGGCTGATACCCGGTAGCCAAGTAAACTCCTCTAGAACAGTGTTTGCAGTACATCTTCACATGTACTAACTGACCTTTGTTCTTGTCTTGCAGCTGCCTGCTGAGAGCAAGTTGGGCACACTGCACTGCATCAGGCTGTTTGCTGTTCCAAAGTTTCTGTGTGACATTGCTGCTAACGCCCCTGCAGTTTGGTGACATGTTTGACACTGGCCAGTCTGTTGTCTCTTCACTGGTTGGACCTGTCCATGAAGGCTGTCTGTCTGCTGTGGAATCATGGCAATATTAGCATTTTGGTGGATAGCAAAATTTAGCATATGATGATAAAACTATATTGCCATATGTAACATTACATTAGGAAATCGTTGCGGTATATATATATATATATATATATATATATATATATATATATATATATATATATATATATATATATATATATATATATATATATATATATATGCCTGCATGTGTACCCGCCCCCTCCAGCCCCCCCCCCCCCTCTCCCTCACTTACCAAAACACAGTGACCAAGTTTGAATGACAGCATCATAAGCAAAATATACCATGCATATAATTCAATGACATCACTGAAATTGTTTCTTTATAATTAAAATGGTTGTCTCTGTTCTGTTTGTGTTTTTGCCTCATGTATTATTACAGTTATATATGGTGCAGGAAGTAAAAGTGCACATGTATGTTGTTCTGTAGAGAAGAACCCTATGAGGAAAGAACGTCGCTTAGAAATGACAGTTACAACACAATTTATTACTAGATAATATGAATAAAATTGTGTTGTAGCTGTCTTTTCTAAGCGTCTTTCTTTTTTTCGTTGAGTTCGTCTCTGCATTACACACGCTTCGCAGTCACCATTTTGATCTGGACTATGTGGTTCTGTAGGGTACATAGACTACTTGGTCTTGTTGAGGATAGACATACTCATTTCATAAAAAAAATCAGCTGTATTTTTAGGAATTATGACAATCATGGTCATTGTGTTTTATTTATGTATACACTTATTGATGTAAACCTGCCTGTCCCGGATTGGCCTCCGCAGCCACGAAAATGCCTGCAGACGACGTGGGCAAGCCCTATAGAATCTTCGTTCGTGAAGTCAAGCCAAGAGACACTTATTGATGTACTTGACGATTTTGGTAAACTCATAAGAGAAGCCTCACAATGAAAGGCATTTTTAACAGTTTCACTCAGTACAGATATAAACAAATAAACCATACGTTGAAGTGTATTTGGAAACAATGTTTTTGTCACAAAATGAAGATCAAGTGAGATATACCTCTTGCTGTTGTGAACTGATGTATTTCCTTGATATTTATTTTTGCGGGTTGAGTCATTTCAGTTTTCTGATAGAGAACATTGCTATATGGAGTGATCAGAAATAAATCCCACATGGTTTGCTGTCAGTGCAAACATAGATAAACTATGAATGAAATATATTGTGGTTAGAATACCAATTACATAATATATATATATCTGTTTCCTAACATTTATTTCATATCTCATAACCATAGCACGAGGTGAAAGAAACCTAATGCTCCAGCCGAAGGGGTGCATGCCTGCATGAAGCTTGCTTTCATCTGCCTCCTAAAGTCAATCGGGCGGGGGGGGGGGGGGGGGGAAGAATTCGCACAACCCCCCAAAATGGAAAAATTAGTAACATTTAAATTAATTTGGGTCGAGGGCATAAAAAGACATAATTATATGGTCTTGTCAAAAAATGTATACATTATTGGTATGGCGAAGGCCGGAACCATCTGCTGCGGCCCTGTATCTAATTATTTTGAAACTTGCCTCTCGTTTGCTCGTGCACCCTTTAGCTTGTAGTTGGTGTATCGGTGTTTGCTGTCAGGCACCTGCATGAGGTATGCATTGGGCAGGGTGCATTGCGTGTGCATAGACAGCAGTTGGTCTGGGGAGAAAATATTATCACTGAACTCATCAAGTTTGCAGACGGTAATTATCTTTTGTGATACAAAAAAAAACCCAACAAGATGAGAAGTAATCGACAAAGCAAAATATTACCTAGTGCTTAGATTCTTATAATGGAATCAAATTTTATGTCCGTGTAACACACACGAACAGGCACAATCACATCAATGGGTGACCGTCTTCACTCCTAGAAGCTGATTCAGCTTTTCAAAATCCCGAAAAGCTGAATTTCAGCTGTTTGGTTCAGACAGAACAGGCCTTCAGCCAGCCTGTTCCAAATGCAAAAGTCATACATTCTCATGAGCCCCTGCATCCGCAGGAGCTCATGGGAATGTATATCGCTTGCTGGCCATGGATTTATGGGGCATATTTATGTCCCGTTTACATTCATTTCATATTCTCGCACTGTCACCCATGCACATCACATTGTTGCATGATGACCTGTAAATTATCTCCCAGGCTTTTGTGACAAATAAAATCGTTTTGTGGTGGGCGTTTGCGCGTTGCTTAGCACGGGAGTGCTGTCCCTTACACAAACATTATCTAGTAGCTTCCCTTCGTAAAAATGGCGACTACCATAAAGACTTGTTGTTTGCAAACGCTTTCGAGGAAACCTTGTTTTGGATAAATGCGAGGACATAAGAAATGAGAAGACCACGATATAGCATGTTCGACGTACCGTCACCATTCCCTGGGCCATTTTTGGACGCTGTGGACGTCGCTCAGTGCTTCCCAGTACCGGCCCAGAAGTGAAAGTTGGAGAGTCATCTTTCGTTGTTGTTGCACGAGAATTGTGGGTGTTACCGTGTACGGACAGATGCAACTGGAAGTGACCTTTGGCAGCTGAGTGGCGTATACCTGTTTGCATGAACTGTGACAGCCGTCAAGGACGTCTGACACTCTACAGCAGCTATAGTAACGTGAATGTTCGGGGATCCCATCTGATGAGGCCCTGTCAGGGTTGCACTTCAAGTCAGGTAGGGACTTCGAAATTTTTTTTCGCTGTCCTCAACTGACTAATTGCTGAACCAGGACCTTTAATGTCAGTGTTCTGTTCTGTCATTTTAACTCATTCTACCCCAAGACCGGAATCCCCAAATGTTGAAGTCGTCTTCAGAAGACTGCGTTGCAGTGCAGGACACAGATCCGCCACGATAGTTCAAGGGTGATGCCAGAATAGCTTGGCGCCCATAGGCGCCAAGCTATTCTGGCATCACCCTTGAACTATCGTGGTGGATCTTAAATTTTGCTGGGGTAGAATAAGTTAAGTGTTCGTTTTTTCGTCTGGGTCTTTTTCTATCTTTCATATTTTTCCACACTTTTTGACCCGCATCATAGTCATACTGAGGCTAATAGCTTCAAATTTGTTCACTGCCATAATTCTTTGCAAGCTACATTACAGTACTTACAGATGAGAACATAGACCAATGGCTTTAGTTCAAGGGTGGTGCCACAATAGCTTGGCGCCTAGAGGCACCAAGCTATTCTGGCACTAACCCTTGGACTATTTCTGTCACACTAGTTGCACACACTGGGGTATTCCGAATGATAAGGGTTAATATTCAAAATGTTCTGTTGCTGTTTGTCTGAAACTCCAGAGTACCCAAAAACACACAAAAAAAGTCCTTTAATTTCCAGAATACATTATGTTGATTCTCACATCAATGCCATGATAAACTGTTTTGCTTCAGAAGGACAAAACGCAGCAATGTTTAAAAGATTTCCTCTGTAAAAATCACAATCGAAAGGTTTCGGGCCAGTGTTTATTGAATTTTGCACCATACAATGTAAAGAATGTTAAAGCACACATACACATTAAGTTGGGAAAAAAAATTAATGTGAAAAAGAAGTATTCCATGAACTTGACCTTATTACAGACGCCTACTGTTGTGAAGACACCCATTTTGACTGTAATGCCAGTCAGTTTTGTGTGAGAGAGACACCCACCCACTTTATTGGCAGAAACCCATTTTTTTCGGCATCTAGTGCCTCTGTTTCTAGAAAATGTCTATTTTATTTTAAGTTATAGAGCTTAGTTATAAGGTGAGTTCTAAACATTCGCATCAATTCCAGAGCCCTAGAACAAATAAAAATATGGGAACCCATTTTCACATGAAATGGTAGGTAACCCACTGTGAGGCTTATGTGCGCCTGTGTGTGTGTGTGTGTGTGTGTGTGTGTGTGTGTGTGTGTGTGTGTGTGTGTGTGTGTGTGTGTGTGTGTGTGTGTGTGTGTGTGTGTGTGTTAATTTCATCCGTTGGGTGTCTTTAGCGGTTTTTATCTCGATGATTTCTGTATGAATCATCGCAACAACAAAAAAAAAACGCTACCACACGCAACGGGTTAATCTTACTTGTGCACGCATGCACCCGTACTGTTAACTCATTCGAGACGTGCCGCCTCCGGATACACCGCTTATGCCGCGTATCCGGAGGCGGCACGTCTCGAATGAGTTAACAGTACCGGTGGCTACCTGTACATGCACATGGGGGTCAATTTGTTTGTAACGGCTCGGTATTGGTCCTCTCTTAGAAGAAAGGAATGACAACAAATTATAACTTTACAATGACAACAGCATTACTCGCAATACGTTAAGGACCACTCCGCAAAATGGTGATGTTTTCAAATAAGCAGAACTCTGTCATTTTTTAAGATTTTATCGTAGATTTGTTTGTACAAAACTGCAGATATATATATATTTTTTTCATTAACCCTTATCATTCGGAATACACCAGTGTGTGAAATAAGTTAGACTAAAATAGTTCAAGGGTAGTGCCAGAATAGCTTGGCGCCTCTATTCGCCAAGCTATCCTGACACCACTCTTGAACTAAAGCCATTGGTCTATATCCTTATCTCTAAGTACAATAATGTAGCTTGCATATGGCAGTGTACAAATTTGAAGCTTTTAGCCTCAGTATGATAAGGGTTAATAAATTAAAATGTAAAAAAGAGAAAGAATCTTGCCTACTTTTCGATCTTATATTTTCTCAGATAGCAGAGATGCGTGAGTGGTTCAAATCGTGAAGGGACAGCAACCACACGGTCCGCGACTACCGCCCCTACTCCAAGGCCAACCTCTGCTACCTGGAGGGCGTCTGAACCAACGACCTTGACCTTGATGAGCCGTTCGACAGCGACCGTCACAAGCTGAAGGCTGAAAGCTGTTTCCAGCTTTAGGAGCAGATTCGGTTCACATCCTACATCGGCTACAAAAGTGTGCAGGTGAGTTCTTAGTTCATTCACGCCCCGCATCAATACCCCGCGAAAGAGTCGTATAGTGTTGCCGGGGGCAACTATATACGACACTTCCGCAGCTATTGATTGCGGGGCGCCTTGAATAAGTTAAGAGTTTGGGAATATTTCAAGAAACGTGTGCTGGTCTGTGATTTTGGACCTTACGGGTGAAGCCGCAATTAAGGCCCAAACTCACAGACCGCCGCCTAAATATACCGATACATTTTATGGGTGAAATGTCAATCAGACTTAGCCTCTCGACCGTAGACCGTGTGCTCTCACTGTCAAGCAGAAAGTCCGGCATAACAACGAATGTTTATGATTGCGGGGCATGAAAGAGCGTCGACGTTTCCATTAATTGTGCCAATTTCGGCGTTATTGAAAAGCACTGTTGTAATGGGGAGCGTAATTCCTATTCCTGATACCCCATCCATATTCAGGTGAAGAATTTTTCCGTTCCCAAAGCCTTTATCACGACCGGCAGACGCGAAAAAATGCGAAAGAAAAGCTTGCGGTCGGCCACATGGTCAAATGAACCATGAGAGAAACCCAAGACATCACTACGTATGCTCGACAGTAAAATTTCTACTTTTCCGTGTGTCACCATAGTATTCACAGAATGACTCGATCGTTTGTACTTACATTTGGTCTGCTAACTTGGATCGTAGATCCGTCAGTTGTGTGTGACGCGTTCGTGCTAACTGAATTGGATCGTAGACTAGATCTGTCAGCTGTGTGTGAAGCTTTCGTTGCATGTACACTGACCCCGTATGGCTGTGGGAGTGAGTGCGAGACGCCTCATTGGTGTAATCCGACTAGTACTAGCATCAGTTTTCAAGGGGAAAAAGAGACTTTTTAGACAGATTTCAGAAAGGTGTACTGCGCGAGAATTTATGTTAGAGACTCAGTACTAGCAGGATATGCTCACATGTAGGTATAGGATCACGCATAGTTTCAGACTTTAAACACATACAAACTGATATTACCATTGGAAAGAGCGCATAAAAATGTGCGGTCGTGCAAAATTTCAAAACTCTACCTTTTATATTTTATTAAAAATAAGAGCTTGATTTGGCGAAAATGAGACGATTTGCGCATGTTATAAAATGCAAAGTTTAGGATCGAATAGCTACATAATCTCTTGACTGACAATATCTCCACTTTCTGTACTGATTAAACTCAATACCTAATTTCTACTGATTATTTTACAGCTCCAATAATGGTATACTTTAGAAGATATGCCATCCTAAAAATGATTTTAAAATATGAAAGTCGAATAGCGCGCTTTACTAAGCTAGCAGACTACACTCGCGCTCTTTCCGTGAAGCGCGCGTTGCATTCTTGCAGGACCCCGGCAAAAGCCCGGGGGCGGTGCCAAATAAAAAGCGGGTCGGTCTGTTCTAATGTTAGAATCGTGCAGTATATATATATATATATATATATATATATATATATATATATATATATATATATATATATATATATATATATATATATATATATATATATATAAAATATATATGTGTGTGTGTGTGTGTGCTCGCTCCGGCATCCAGCATAATACCTTATCATAATTATATATATTATTTATATATATATATATATATATATATATATATATATATATATATATATATATATATATATATATATATATATATATATATATATATATATATATATATATAATTATGATAAGGTACATTGCGCTTTCATATCATCATCTCGGAACAACGCTATTAATGTGTTCTGGTCTATGATTCTGGACCTTACCGCTCATAGCTCTAACATTTAAACTCAGAGAATAGTATACACAATTAATTAGCATTAACATGAAATTTACAACCATGTCCATGCGCCGCTGACAGTTGGTGCAATTGTACGCCGCAGGGGAAATAATTAAGTGGGATAGTGCAAAGTGTGTGTTTGGGGAATGAAAATAAAGAAAGAAAAAAAAACTCGCTACAAAGCAGGTCATTTTGCCAACATCGGTCGCAATTGACCCGCATGCCGCTGTGCTTTTTCCTCACATATGTTGCCCTACATAGATGAGAACAGTTTGAATTAACACTTTGGCTGTGGGCAGCTCTTTCTGTCGCGATGATTCCTAAAAAAGAGATACCGACAGCCAAAGGGTTAACTGTACTGTATTTCACTCTTGAATTAATTATACCTGCTGGGGGAGAGAGAGAGAGAGAGAGAGAGAGAGAGAGAGAGAGAGAGAGAGAGAGAGAGAGAGAGAGAGAGAGAGAGAGAGAGAGAGAGAGATGAAATAAAACTTTATTTCTCAATGGAAGAAGCAGTTAACACATGTGCCATTGTTCACGCTTGCCGTTGCTAATCTACAAAAGTACAACTCTGCTAAAGGTACAAAGCTACTAACATACAAAGGTACAAAGCTACTAACATACAAGTGCACATAATATAACAAGTCATTCAAAATAGATGAATAAGGCAAAATGGAGGGTACCGATTATGATTACTAATAATGTGAACGGGAAAAATGATATTCTTTAAAATTCCTTCCTTCACTAAAAGCAAACACGCGCGCGCGCTCGCGCCGCACGTACACACACACACACACACACACACACACACACACACACACACACACATACACGCACACGCAGTGCGCGCAGAAGATAATATCAAGGCTTGAGGCGATGGGGATACCCGCCTAACCAGTGAATGATCTGTTAGATCATGTAACAGGTACTTGAAGAGGCTTTCCTTGAAAGAGGGGAGTGAGCCAGTGTGTGTTATTTGCGCTGGCAGTTCAGAAACAAGGCGCCCGAGAAAGAGAGGGTGGTTTTAAATTATATCTATCCTCGGGCTTGTTGTGATGAAGTTACGCCTTGATGTTGAAAAGTCTCAATGCCTCTATTTTGGCCACGCATTAAAAACAGTTCGTACGCAGAATGTTAAACATCCCGAGTAAAAGCTGTGTTGACTAAATGGCCAGAAGTATTGTTTGCCCAAGGTGGTGGGTTAGATCTTGCGCAAATTAACTCTTTCAATGCGGTCTGCATCAGTATAGCTGCGAAAGTGTCGTATATCGTTGCCAGCGGCAACGCTATTCGACACCTTCACAGCCTTTGATGCTGGGCGCCTTAAATGAGTTAACCCAGCAATCAGAGTACATGTACTTCTGGTTATAACGCACTGTCTATCGGCCAGTTTCAAATTTTCATTATTTTTAACTCTGCACATTGTGTCTACGGACAGACATATCTAGGCCTGTCACGGTCAAAGCGTTCAAAAGTCAACACAATCAAATTGCAAAAGACATAGATCCTCATGTGCCTCCGTGTTTGCGGGGGTTGTGGGGGGGGGGGGGGTCTCATGAGGAGCTATGCTTCTTGCTGACACCACTTTGTGTCAATGTTCCTTGCACGTTTGTGGCGTGGAATGATGTCAGAAACACAATCTGGGATCACTGGCAGAGAAAAGGTTATGTTCTCTTTGCTTACTTCAGATTTTGTTTCGAAACCAGCCAACTAAGCACTGCCTAGAAAGAAAATTGAACACCACCCAACTGCAAGCAAGAGGTATAGATCCGCATAAGCCCCGCAGTTGCGGGGCTCATGAGGCTATATGCCTCTTGGTGACACCACTTTGCATCAGTTGCCGCGGGATGGCCGTAGTCGCCTGCTCGGCGTTAAACCCAAATAACTAACGTTGCATCAATGTTCCTTGGACGGCTGATTTTCTGTGGTGCTGAGTTAACTCATTCTACCCCAACAACGAAATCCCCCAATTTTGCCGTTGTCCAGTGAAGACTGCTTTGCAGTGCAGGACACGGATCGACCATGATAGTTCAAGGGTGATGCCAGAATAGCTTGGCGCCCATAGGCGCCAAGCTATTCTGGCATCACCCTTGAACTATCATGGCCGATCCATATCTTGCTTTGGTGCGTCTGGGGTAGAATGAGTTAACAAAAATGTCAGAAACATGTAAATGAGGACAGCCAAAGGCACAGATCGTCATCAGATCTGTGTCTCTTGCATTTTGGGGGTTTTGTTTACTGTACTCTGGCAGTCAAGGGGTTAAAGCAAAAATATGCAGACAGTAAGGGTGAATAGTTTGATGTTTATCTTTTGTAAATGTTCTGGATATATTTCTCGATAATGGTGCACAAAAAGACGAACTTATAATTAACTTTTGCTATTTTGAGAATTTTGTAAAATGAAAAACTTTCTCCTTGCTACGTGGCAGAATTTGTTCACGCTCGAACGAGCAGTAGCGATACCTGTTACGTGTATCTATACTCACATGGGGTGTGAGAAAAACAGAAAAAAAATAATTGAAGTACAGTGCCTTTTGTGATATTGTGAAATATAATGATCAAAACATTAATGTAGATGCACGTGTACTAACAAACTTTTTGTTTAAATTTTAGTTATCTCTGTTGTATATAGATAGGTCATTAACCACAGAACATGGAAGCCCGTACAAGCTTTATAAGCGGATCTATATCAATACTGGACAATATTATGGAGGCTCAGGCCGGAAGGCCCAGTCAAGGGACAGTTTATGTACGTTTCCTTGCCCTGTGTATTACACTCACTATCTAATACACTTCGATTTTTTTAGTTTCATGGTACTTTCAGGTCGCGCAGCATAAATTGCTGGGAGTGACTATAGACGATCAACTAAAGTGGCAGCCCCACATAAACACCGTCTGCAAACGTGTCTTTAAGAATCTGTACATGCTGTCTAAGCTTAAATTCATCACTGACGTTGCCACTCGTACAATACTATATTCTACAACGCTCATATCAAATCTCACATCGACCTATGCATCAACAGTGTGGGATGGTTCAAGCGAAGTGCATTTGAAGAGGTTAAACTCCCTACATCGTAGAGCTGCCAAATTAATACTTCCGGCTCCCTATCTCTCAGCTGATCAAAAACTCGTGTCACTGGACATGCTCCCTCTGAAGCAACACTTTCTTTTCAACAAGGGTGTCTTCATGTTTAAGTTGCATAAACAGTCATGTCCAGCGTACCTTAGCACTTTCTTTTCGGAACATCATGTGTCTGACGTTTCTAGATTTGGCCCACAATATCGAGCTCCCCGCCCGCGTATTGACAACTTCAAATCAAGCCTGTCTTTTGCAGGAAGCTTATTATGGAATTCTTTGCCACTTAACATAAGATGTGCGCAAACCCTGTCGTCCTTCAAGATTAGCCTCTTAATGCACCTCAAGTCATGTTTATAAGACATCCTTGGTCATGTCGGTGCCTCTAGCGCATCCACTGGCTCAACGTTCGCAGCTTTGTGATCAGTCTTTGGACTGCATTTAACGCTGTACACTGCTCTAGGCGCGTGGTAGCATTCTGTCTGTACGTGTGTGCACGTGTTTGCGTGGTGGTTGCGTGAGTGCGAGCGTATGTGAGTGCGTGTGAATCGTGCATCTGCTTTATTTTGTGTGTGCCATATTTAATCATTCGTTCAGATTAATTCTTATTATAGCTATGACTTCATGCAGTGACGTACCTCATCTGCTGTCTCACTCGAGTGACTATTGTTGATCAGCGAAGTCGAGGGAGACAAACAGTTTGTGCAAGTACTACTTATCTTGGGGAGGGGGAAGGGAAGGTGGCAGAATGTGGGGACGTCGATAGAAAGTTTGTGTTAAAAAAAATTTCTTTTTATTTATTTCTTTTTCTTTTTCTTTCTTTTCAATTTGTTATTTTTTTAAATTTTTTTTGGTCTATTATGCGCATTTTGATTTCCCGCCTTTTGAACTTTGGGTGTTTCGATGTTCTTTGCATGCATTTTCTTTTCATTTACATAATGTGTGTGTGTGTGTGTGTGTGTGTGTGTGTGTGTGTGTGTGTGTGTGTGTGCGTGTGTGTGTGTATGCATGCGTGTGTATGCATGTATGTGTGAGTGCGCGCGTGAGTATACATGTTTGTGTTTGTGCGTATGTGTGCATAGTCATAATGTGTGTGGTATACATGTATATAGTTTCATTTGTCGTTAGGCTTGATTCTGTATTTCTTTCGATTTTCTTGTTTTTACATGCATGTATATTTTGGTTAATATTTGTATGTGCGTTGTATGACTGTGAACTGTATTTCTTTTTTCTCTCTCTTTCTATGGAAATTGCACCTCACTGTTGCTCTGGGGAGGGGGGGGGGGGAGTCGTGTGAGTGTGTGTATGCGTGTTGTGTAGTGTGTGTGTGCATTGGTGTGTGTGTGTGTGTGTGTGTGTGTGTGTGTGTGTGTGTGTGTGTGTGTATGTGTGTTTGCGTGTGTTGCAGTATGTGCTTGTGTCTTTGTGTGTATGTATGTGGTGTAAAATATGTGTGTGTGTGATGTAGATAGTGTTTGTGCCTGCTGAGCTTTTATTTACTTTCGTGTGAAACTGTTGTTTTGTTTGTGATAGTGTTCAATGGTAGTTCTTATCTTAGTGGTAGTAACGGCAAGTTTGAAAATTGGTCCTGTTACCAAATACTTTTACCGTTATAAAATAAAGGTTCATTGTTCATTGTTCTCTCTCTCTCTCTCTCTCTCTCTCTCTCTCTCTCTCTCTCTCTCTCTCTCTCTCTCTCTCTCTCTCTCTCTCTCTCTCTCTCTCTCTAAAAGCAGTGCGTCTTTACCACCCCATCTCACTGCAAACAGTTTTAACGACCATTTTGTCGCTGTGGCGGAATCACTAATGCCACTGGGAAATATCTCACATGAGTATATTTGTCCAGACAAATTACTAGACTACTGTAACCAGAAAAATAAAAACAACGAACCTTTCATCATACCGTCTATAGCGGTTCATGAAGTGGGCAGATTAATTACCTCGATGGAAAATAAAAAGTCATCCGGGCCTGATGAGATCAGCTCAAAAATACTCAAGACATCTCTTCCATATATCGTTGAGAGTCTCACATACATCTACAATCTCTGTATAAAACAAAACTGTTTTCCGGATGCATTTAAAGATGCAAAAGTAATCCCACTACCAAAATCCAAAGATCTAAGTGAAATTAATAATTTTCGTCCCATTTCATTACTGCCAGTTTTGTCAAAGCCTTTAGAGAGGCATATTCATAAACATCTATCTAAATATTTAGAAAACCGAAATCTTATCCATTCATTGCACTCAGGTTTCAGACCAAACCATTCCTGCCATACCGCGCTGATTAGGATGACAGACACCTGGTTAGCATCTATCATTGAATCCAAACTAACAGGTGTAGTCTTTTTAGACTTCCGTAAAGCTTTTGATTTAGTAAACTATGATATACTGATAAAGAAAATCTCATTATACACCAACAGCGCTGCCACGTTCTTCAAATCCTACTTGGATGACAGAAGACAAAAAGTCCTTCTTAATGGTACATATTCTAATCACCGCTTAGTCAAGCATGGCGTGCCCCAGGGCTCTATTTTAGGCCTTCTTCTATTTTGTTTGTTCATTAACGACCTTCCGCTCACAATTAGCGATCATAATGTTTCATGCGATATGTTCGCGGATGATGCTGCAATACACACACCCGACGAGGATTTATCTATTATTGATACACGCCTACAAAACGCACTACAAGACATTGACAACTGGTGTAGTAAAAATTTCATGATCCTAAACCCAGCGAAGACTGAATGTATGGTATTAAGTACCCGTCAAAAGCATCAGCTCGGCTCTCTCTCTCACTCAGCTTGTCTCTTCAAGGAAAACCCATCAGTCAAGTAACAGAACATCGTCTTCTCGGTGTTACTGTAGATAACCAGTTTAAATGGCAGTGTCATATTACTAACATATGCAACATAATATCAAAGAAACTTTACATTTTAGCCAAATTAAAATATATCACTGATGTAGAAACACGAAAACTGTTCTTTAACGCTCACATCAGGTCACATATCGACTATGCTTCTACAGTATGGGATGGAGCAAGCGAGGTCCAGTTAAAGAGACTGAACTCTCTTTATCGTAGAGCCGCAAAACTTATCCTACCTGACCCTAACTCTACAACCGATAATAAATTAAAAACCTTGGAGATTCTTCCCCTGAAAAATCATTTAATGTACAATAAGGGAATAATTATGTTCAAAACATTGAATAGCAAAATGCCTGATTATATTAAGAAACTATTTTCCTTTCCATCACCAACGTACTCAAGATCAAGGCAATTCATTATTGTACCACGACCTAGAATCGATCTCTACAAGACAAGTTTAGCGTTCTCAGGCCATAGCCTGTGGAACAATTTGCCTAGGAAAGTTACAACATCAACAACCCTATCGTATTTTAGAGCCAGTATTTTCAATTACCTCACATCATTATCTTAATACTTTCACTGCGACCCTATATTACTCAGTGTGTGCGTGCATGCGCGTGGTGTATGTGTGTGTATGCGTGTGTGTGTGTGCACGCTTTTGTTGTTGTTGTTATTTTGTTTTGTTTTTATATCATTTATCAACTTTTTTTCAATATAATATTTTACACTTTGTGCATTATTTGTAGTTTAGATTATTAGATTAGCAACGACAAGTTCGAAAAATGGTTGTGCCAGCCAAAACTTTCACCGTTGTAAAATAAAGAATCATTGTCATTGTCATTCTCTCTCTCTCTCTCTCTCTCTCTCTCTCTCTCTCTCTCTCTCTCTCTCTCTCTCTCTCTCTCTCTCTCTCTCTCTCTCTCTCTCTCTCTCTCTTCTCACCCCCCGCATGATTGAAAAAAGGTCATTGAAGGTACCTAATCATTTATCCTTGAAAAATAAAGTTTCATTTCATTTCATTTCTCTCTCTCTCTCTCTCTCTCTCTCTCTCTCTCTCTCTCTCTCTCTCTCTCTCTCTCTCTCTCTCTCTCTCTCTTCTCACCCCCCGCCCCCTCCCCCCTTTCTATCTCTCTCTTGGTAGAAAGGTCTTGGTAGCTTCGTAATATCACACATTTCGTCAGCATTTACTTGCGTGACTTGTCATGCGTGATGACCAATACAGCTAGTCACCGTAAATCTTAACACATTCTACACCAAGGACCGAAATCCCCAAATTTTGAAGTTGCCCTCTGAAGAATTGTATTACAATTCCAGAGACAGATCGAGCATAATAGTGCACGGGTGGTGCCAGAATAGCTTGGCGCCTACGGGCGCCAAGCTATTCTGACACCACCCGTGAACTATCATGCTCGATCCACGTCTTGCTGTGGTCTTGCTGTGGGCTGAATGAGTTACAGCTTCCTGACGCCATTCATTTCCTCTACATTTATTTACGCGTCTCAATATGACCTATGTAGTCACCGTTCATCTTAACCTTTAGCGTGTCGGTAGCAGTTTTTGTCGCGATGAGTCCTGCAAAAACCGCTTCCGACAAGCACAGGGTTAAAACGAGCTTGCATTCCATTGCGCTACAGGTTTCGGGCCGACGTGAGCCACAATTGGCCCGCGGACTGCCGTGAGCGGGCCGATTGCGGCCGAGGTCGGCCCGATTTACTTTAGCTTACTGTGATTTTCAAGAGGCCGCGCAGACCACGTAAGCTCCTAAGTGGATACTGACGAGCATAAGAAATACGACATTTTTACAGTCATCGCCGGAAACACATATCTCATTTCCTGCAACGGGTGCATAGTTGTTAGATGACGCCTCCACAAGAGGTGTTTCCGATGATTCCAAAAATGTCTCATTTCTTTTGCTTGTCAGGAAATATTTTTTCCTGTGCTGGCAAGCATGTCGTGAAGTCCAGACCAACAAGGTGATTTAAAAAAAAGGAAAAGTGTAAAATGCAGACAATAACACAACTAGAACAACACAATTTATTTATATTTTAAAATAGACAAGTGTACAATTCACTACGTATCTTGTCAGTGCGTGGAGAAAGTAGGTGACAAGTTACTTACTTTTTCACGCAATGACAAGATAAGTAGAGAAATAGATACTTGTATTACAAATATTAAAACATTAACCCATTCAGCCCTGACGCAATACAGAAGGAGATGGAACGACCATGATAATTCAAGGGTAGTGCCAGATTTGCTTGGCGCCTGTCGGCGCCAAGCTAATCTGGCACTGCCCTTGAATTATCATGGTCGATCCATCTCCTGCAACAAGTGCATAGTCGTTAGATGACGCCTCCAAAATTTGGGAAATACGTGCGTCGGGATGAATGAATTAATAAATTGTTTTGTAACTGTCTTTTCTAAAAGTGCTTCTTGCTTCGTCGGGTTATTCCAAGCACATGATTCTACGTCGTGAGATTTGAACAAAATAGCACAGGAAATATATGCTGTTAAGCTAAGGGATATTATGTCGTATCAGGAGGTTGATGACTCAGTTCAGGAAATAAATACTTTTAAACTAAGGAATGCATGCCTTAATCGGTTTTTTGTAATGTACTTGTTTGACTTGTAAATTTATACGATCCACCAGGAATTTGGTGGGTCCACCAATGTCGTGAGAACATTTCTGAGAACTCACGCCTTCGACGCTACTCTTTCGAGACTATTTACGTACATTATATTTATTTTGTTAACCCTTCAGCTGTCGGCAGCGGATTTTGTCGCGATGATTCCTGCAAGAATCATCGCGACAAAATCCGCTACTGACAGCCAATGGATTAATTTTATGCATTATCAAGATTTGACACGAGACGCCTTGGCGATGGGACTGGTGTGTGATTGCGAGTGATTTTGAACTGCACCTGAGGTAAAAAAAAAAAAAAAACATTTCCTGTACAATATATATGGAACAATTGACTGACTGACTGATTCATTCATCATCCGATTGATCGATTGATTAGTTGATCTTCTGAACGTGCGATGGAAGTTTTTTGGTTTTTTTTTTCTTAAACGAATTCGTGTTTTTGTTTGTTAGTTTTTGTTTTGTATGTTTTGTTTGTTTGTTTGTTTTTCATGTCATGTATTCTTATCGGAATTGGGAAAATACACGTTTTGATTTCATTAGACGTTTAGTATGATGGATTCGACTAGAAATAAAATGGTGGCGTCTCAGCCTCGTAACCGAGTTCTACTGATCGATACAGTCATTTAAGATTGCTATTTATATTGTTTATGAAATTGGCATTTATATCGTAAATATTGAACATAGAGATTTAATTAAAATTAACCGAAAAGATCGGATATAACAAAAGTCGGATATAGCAACACTTTTTTTTCAAACGTCCCGACCATTTCTATGTAAATTACTTCGCTTATAAGAACAGAAAGTTTTACGCGTTTTGTCATATTCGAAGTTTACTGTAGATGATTGTATTTTATTAACCGCTTGACTGCCGTGAGTCCCCGCAATTGCGGGGGATCATGAGGATCTATGCCTCTTGCTCAGACCTATTTGTTTCCATGCTCTTATTTGCCAGGTAATCTGATCACAGGAAGATTTGCCTTTAGTTAGGTCGCCTGGCAGTTTCTCTATAGGGAAACCTGTACCAGTTAGGTCTAGGGGGCTAAGAGTCGCAGTCAGGGAACCTGACATTGCGTAGGTTTCCTCGTCTTGTGCTTTGCCGCATAAGTACAATGATAGTACTAGCGTTTAACGGGTACGTAGGAGAGTATAGGTTTCCTCTTCCTGTGTTTTGTCGCAAGGATAAGGTACTAACGTTCAAAATGGTACGAGCGTGCCCCCAACGAACTCAGACCGTATCCTTCGTTCGAGTCAGGGATGCGTGACGGCGTGAGGTCACGCAGCAGGTGAAGGGGCTTCAGCTGACGTCAAGTGTCCCTGTTACGTCCAGCATAACGGCAGGGCGTAGGTCCACTGCCTCGGGGCAAATATAAATTGTGGGTAAATCACAGACCCCATGACCACTCGTTGAGGGAAATTCGGTCCTAGAATTAGGAAGTAATTTAATATAATCTATCGCTTACAGCAAGATGCATAGAATCTCATGAGCCCTGCATATGCAGGTGGTTTGTGAGAATCTATGCCACTTATTAGATGGAAGCACTTCGTGAAATTATGCTTTCTACACACGCCATAACCAGTCGTTGACTCAAAGTCTGAACACTTCCTCAATCTGGCGATGTAAATTGCTTGGGTCAATTGCTTCTAGAAAGAGGCATAGATTTTCATTAGCCCTTGCGCACTGCATGGGCACATGAGAATCTGTGCATCTTTCAGATTGAAGGAATAGCTACAAGTACACAATTATTATGTTAATTGTATGGCATCTTCAACCTCGTCCGTTTTTGAACACCAAGAAATAGACGTGAATAGGACTTGACCCGTTACATTAAAGACACTCCAAAAGGAACCTATATTATTTGCACATTAGGGTTTATGCCTACTTAGGAGAAAAATGATTCACGGTCGGATGTCATGTTTAGTTTCACGTACTGGACGTGACGGGGTCCTGACGGGGGAGTAGTACAATTATATAAACAGTCGGTCTGACACACCAATACAACTTGAGACACCTAGGGCCGGGAGAACTGTACAACGAAGAAGCTGTCTTTTTTTTGTCCCACTATCTTCTATTTAAATGTAAGTATACACGGAGACAGTCTTTTATTTCCGAAAGGAAATACCCAATTAACAAAGGGCCCACGACGGCCGCAGTGGGCCCGTGCACGGCTGTGCGCGGACCCACTGCGGCCGTTGTGGGCCTAAAAAGGTTTTCTGCTGCTATATGTTAGTTTTTTTTTTCCCCGTCATACCATCTTCTATTTTATGGAGACAGTCTTTGTTTGACAAGAAATATCCAGTCAGCTAAAGTCCTCGGGCCCACGATGGCTGCAGTGGGCCCGCGCACAGCTGTGCGCGGGCCCACTGCGGCTGTCGTGGGCCCGAAGACGTTTCGCTGCTGTTATATGCTAGATTTTCTCTCTGTTTGGTAATTTTTATTTCTGTTTTCGTTGCTAAATATGAATTATAAACGTATAATGCAGCAACGCTTAAAAACAGAGATAAATTTTTTTTCCCAAAATAGCAGGAAGGACGTTGAGACACGAGCTTTTTGCTTAACTATGGTCAGAAAAGCATAATAGCTACGACTTTTGACAATTTTCAATTTTCTACGACGAAACAGATGCCAGTGATTAAGTTAAACTTCAGTTCTGGGTCCTTTATCCTTTCACTGCCGAGAAAAAAATAAACACCACCCAATTGCAAGAGGCATAGATCCTCATGAGCCCCTGCAGTCGCGGAGGTTCATGAGGATCTATGCCTATTACGGAAAGCACTTCGAATTCCTTTTCCATTAACGGCTGGGGCTCTTTGACGTTAAGATTATTATGATTTCAAAAAGACAGTTTGAGTCCGCCGGCAATGAAAGAGTTAACGCCATGTTTTTTTCTTTCTAAGGGCCTAGAATTAATCCTGGACTGTATAATTACACATACATTTGTTTCAATTTATTTTGTCTCTTCATGTTGCAGAATTATATCAAAGCATAAAACAACAACCAATCGTAAAAAAACAAACAAACAGCAACAACAACAACAAAAAACAGCTCAACAATGAACGTGCCTTTCCGAAAGTCTAGACTGCTCCTAATTCCAATTATCTTGGCCTCCGTGCCAGTGTTCTCTCAAACTTCGCTGAGTCCCGAAGAAAGGTTTGCTCGACTGGAAGCAGTTTTGGAGCAGCTGGGCCGTCAACTGATGCTACAGCAGCTGTACGTGGAAGAGAAGACAAGAACGGACGGAGACTCCGGACTGAAACAGGTACCGACCATAGTGAGGTAGAAACCATCCCCCAGTTGTAGGACACTTTTCCAGGCCAGTAACTGCCAACCAACTGTCCTTGTGCGTTGCAACGAGATTTTTGCGTGGGGCTAAAAACAGCTGGAAAGAAAGCCGCTGGAACTATGACAGGCAGGAACTGGCTATTGGAAATTACGTGTAACTCAACCTAATCCCGTACCGTATGCGGGTGTATATACCCACTCGGGGAGTGTACACCACAAGTACACCTGTTTTCAAATGAGATGCTTCGCATCTCATTTGAATAAAAGTTTACTTGTGGTGTACACTTCGCATCTCATTTGAATAAAAGTGTACTTGTGGTGTACAATCTCCCCGAGTGGGTCTATCTGGGGAGTAGACCTGTACACGGCACAGGATTACACGACCAGCTATTTGTCAGGGGTTCTGATCCTTATCTGAGTTCCCTCATCGGCAAGGACTCGTGCCGCCGTCATTTGTCAATAGCCAGTATGTTCGTGTGTGTGTGTGTGTGTGTGTGTGTGTGTGTGTGTGTGTGTGTGTGTGTGTGTGTGTGTGAAAAGCTAGATTTATGGACACTCTACTACGATTAACCTCTTCACTCCTGAGCGGGCTTGTGTGTATCTATACCTCATGCTGACATCACGTTTTTAATCCATGTATCCTTGAACGGTCGGGTCTATTTGGGCGTCCAATTAACCAAGATTTCAGAAACTTATTCTGCGTCCACTGGCAGCGAATGGGTTAAAAAAAAACCTTGCTTTTCCTAAACTGTCTTGTCTAAGCGTGTTTCCTTCTTCGTTGGGTTGTTCTCTGCACTGTACACGCTTGGAAGTCACCTGTTTCGTCTGACCTGATTACTGTTTATCAATTACCTGCGTTCATTAATACAACTGTCGTTTTTAGGTGCGTTTTAGAAGCGATGGGACGAAACCCTACTACTCAGCTACGTACACTAACTTGAACTCCGTCGCATCCATTCACGACCACACGGACCTCGTTCGCACGTGTGGCATGGGGGAACTAGTTGCCGTGCTGAACGGTGTGGAGTTCCGCACCCGCCACAACGACTACAAGTTGGTCAAACCCTCCACCACAAGCGGCGGCTACCACATAACCGAGGACATCACCTTCCCTGAAGTCCCTGCACAGGTGCTGCAGAGAATTACTGTTGATGGACAGGTGAGCTTCAGTCTGAAACTCTCATAATAGAATTTTCCCGTAAATTAGACGCAGGTCAAAACTGTGGATTACCCTTCTGGTGTCGGTAGCGGTTTTAGTCGCGATGATTCCTTCAGGAATCATCGCAACTAAAACCGCTACCGACATCCCAAGGGTTAAAGCCCGCACATTACATGTTCGTCCTGGCTTCGTCTGATTTCTGAACAACGTGAATTCTCTGTGATGTCCCTCCAGAGACGTTGAAGAAAACTACTGGTAAGCTATAAACGCCTCACTGATGGAAAACATTGAACCTGAAACCACCTTTTATCGAGTTCCTTTGGCGCTCGGGGTTCAATGGCACTGAATTAACAAAAGATTTCAGAAATACAATCTGCGTCAACAGGCAGCGAAGAGGTTATTGTTTTCAAAGATTACCGCCCCCCCCCCCTCCTCTCCCCAACTCTTCAAGCCACCGGCAGTGTAAACAGTACCGGTGCCTACACATACAACCCAGTAAGCAAAGGTCTTTGGGCCCACGACGTCAGCAGTGGGCCCGCGCACGGCTGTGCCCGGACCCACTGCGGCCGTCGTAGACCGAAACACGTTTTGCTACTGGGGAAGGCTGTTAAGAATATTCGCCTTTTTCCTTCCCAGATTGAGGAGATGCGAGAATGGTTCAAGGCCTGGCGCGATCAAGATTTCACCAAGCGCGATTATCGCCCATACTTCAAACCTCTACTCTGCTACCTAGAGGGCGCCTGGACCAATGACGTCAACATTGATGAGCCGTTTGACAGCGACCGCCATCAGATCGACGCCTCCAGCTGGTTTGACCTTCAGGAGAAGATTCGCTTCACGTCCTACACTGGGGATAAAAGCAACGATGAGAACTTTGCCTACCTACCTACCGCCATCATGAACTTTACTGACGGCATCCCGGTGTTTGGTCAGTGGAACTACCGAATTCTGTGTCACCCGATCGAAGGAGACGTGAAAATTGACGAACTGAAACTACTTGACAATCTAGGAAACCGGATAGCTAAGGAACTGTCGAACGAGGAGTACCAAAATTCACGCACAGCGAGGTTTTCCCTGAACCCTTTCGATGAGGACCAGTTCTATCGATGGACCAGGTTAGACGAGATCATGGCTCAGATACCGGGCAAAAATAACTACGGCGCCAACATTACGGACTCCAGTCTCGGTCTTGACAAACTGAACTTTAACGACGATAAACCTCTGAATGCTGCCTACTACCAAAGATGGTACAAAGTGCAACAGAAAGGAGCGATGGGAGAGAAGACCGTGCACAGAGGGTTTTCCGACAGGAATCTGTTCGTCGCACAGACCACCCAGCCCAGGGTGGTGCCCATGTCTCAGCGATCCTGCAAAACAACTAGAGACGAAAGCGGCAAAAGGAAACGGGTATGTGAAATTATGACCACCAGAGTGTCTTACGCCATCCCGCTAGAAATCGTGTTTCTGACCCCTCTCCAGTCTTGGAACCCGTTCGATCTCGAGTACAAAGGAGCCTATAATTCTGCTACAGGCAAAACAGTGAACGCTGGAGGACGCAACGGGGGTCGCAAGGTTGATAAAGCCTACAATGGAACCAACAGCAAGACCTATTACCTAACACCAGTCCAGTTCTTCTCCGGCAGAGAGGTGGGAAAAGACACTGCTGACACAACCAGAGGGAGTGTGGGCGTGCTGGACCGCGCGGGTAATCTCAGAGCTGTCACGCCTTCAGGGATGAGAACCTTTCTGCCCAACATTCCCGGCGTGGGGGTGCTCCGGACCCGCTACCCCATCATGCCTGTCCACGCGGAGGGATCTCTCATCTGGAAAGAGCTAGAAGCTCTCAGAGACGTCGTGATGGACGTGAAAAAATACATGGACTACGTCCAAAACCCTCATGTCTTTGGTTCCGCCCAGTCCGCCACCACAGTCACGCCGCCGTACAAGCAGATGTCTCATGTACTCGAGACGTCCTCTTCAAACCCGGAACCGCTAGGGCTTCACTCGCACACCATAGATCTGGCAATGTGGCAGTTCAATGCTCTCACGAAAACAAACAGAACCCTCACGATGGAGACCTCCCAGGACAACCAGCACTCACACTCATTGCAGATCCGATACAACCATTCCACCGACACGTTCCGAATCGTTCGGTGCGACAAGAGACGGGCTTGTTTCGACGGTCACTCTGACGAACTCACCGCACAAGTGAACGTCGTTTAGACCAAGGGAAAGGTCATCCCCATTAGGCCCTTGTTGACCTGCGCCAGTGTGCGGAGCAACTAAGGGCAAAGTCGGTCAAATGTGCCTGATCACTTTACTCTTTCTTTTTTGCTGATTGGGTGATTTTTTGTGCAACGTAGGATTTAACCTTTTGACTGCCAAAAAAAAAACTGCACATGATCCAACTGCAAGAGACATAAATCCTCATGAGCCCCCGCAACTGTTGGGGCTCATGCGGATCTACGCCTCTCGCTATCATCACGGTATGGGACTACCCATGTTCCTTTAAACAGCTAGGGCTTTTTGGCTTTTTATTAATACCAATTTCAGAAGCTTAAAATGTGACCACTGGCAGTGAAGGGGTTAATGATTAAGCTCCTGTGATTGATTTTTTAAAAGCGTTTTGCTTCAATCTTCCTCCCCTTGCAAACAAACCAAGCTTCTTCCCTTGATCACCCACACGCTCCACGTCTCACGCCCCACGCCTCGTGCCCATCCCCAACTCGCCTGCCGTCCAGGCCAGTACTAATCGCCTCCCGATAGAAAATCTGACAATCTGGACTTTTTTCCACTCGGTGGAATCTCACAGGCGTCCAGTGAGTGAATGCTTGCATGTGTGAATGAAAGGATAAAACATATATTAATGGTCAAAACTTAATGACCACTTTTTATCGCAGACGCACCGACAACACCACACAAATAATGTAACAATACTTGGATTCAGTACTTTGCTAATGTATTCAGTAACAATTTCAATTAAGTTTTAAGTAAATCAAGCAAATGTAACAACAGCAGCCCGTTAGAATGTTCACCCACCCCTCATTTGAAAAGTCACACAAGACTGGTCCAGTCAGTAGCGAGTATACCCACCGTTTGCAGCCAAGCATTCAATGCAGAGTTGACGCATGGAGTCCACAAAGGTTCGGAGAACATGTAGTGGGATCGCTTCCCACTCGATGCAGGAACTGAGTCAGCTGGGGGACGCCTTGAGGTGGGGGGGGGGGGCGGGGGTGGTTACTACTACACGTTGCCCCAGCACGGCCCAGAGGTGCTCGATGGGAGCCAGATCAGGTGAACGAGCTGGCCATCCATCCTCATGATGCCCCGTTGCTCAAGGTAGTCATCCACCACAGGGGCCGATGAGGTCGAGCGTTGTCGTCCTACAGAACAGCATTGTCGCCTATGGCTTAGAGAGCTGGCTGGATGAGGGGCTGCACAATCTCGTCCCGATAGCAGTCCAGTCAAGGTTCCTCGGATGACGTGGAGGGGGGCCCTACCTTCCCTGCTGAAGCCTGTCCAGACCACGACTGAGCCTCCTCCGTAGCGATCCTCCTCTTGGACGCATTCATCCGTGAATCACTCGCCCTGGCGTCTCCAGACCCTCACCCTGCCGTCGTTGAAGGACACAGTGAACCGTGACTCATCAGTAAACAGAACCTGAGTCCACTGGAGTCTGTTCCACCTCACATGTTGACGACACTAGGCAACCCGGGCTCTGCGATGAGCTGGAGTGAGGAGTATTCTCACTGCTGCTCTGCATGAAGCCAGGTCAATTTCGCGCAGACGTCGGCAGACTGTGCTTTTGCTGACGTTAACGTTTGCAGCTTGCATCAGTTGACGTCGCAGAGTGGTTGACGTGACAGTTCGGCCGCGCAGAGCCGCCACACAGAGATATCTGTCCTCCCTTCTGCTGGTGCAGCGCGGGCGTCCTGTGCAGGGTCGTCGTTCTGCCCTTCCAGTTTCTTGGAATCGTGCTAGCAGCCTCTGGATCATTGAATGGGACATCCCAAGACGTCTCCCAACTTCTCGTTCGGAAATTCCATCCTGCAGCCATGCTGGCGCCCGGCCTTGATCTACTGGCATTAGGCTTCGTCATGGTGGCATGGATGGGAAAGTGCCAATTATGCCCTTACTGTACCGGTATTTGTAGCGAAACAAAAGTGCTAAGTGTTCACGACTGACCCCTTTAGCACGTGCATTACGACTTTGCCGAGTTTTCCCACCTGCCTGCCTTTGGTACGCTTGCCAATATCGCACAGCTTTTCAGAAAAAACTGACGATGTTTCACGTGCATTTGACATGTTCGTGGAAATTGATGAATTGTTGTCTATTGTTCCCTGTATAATGGACTGTCTAAGGTCAACTTTTAACCGATTTAGGCCGAAAGAACTTTGTATTTTATTAGCGTTCTTGCGACGATAAGCAATGTCACAAAAAAGTGGGGTGGCCCTTAAGTTTTGCCCATTAGTATATGTGAAGGTCATCCTCGATACATCGCGATCGCTGGGTGACATAAATTCAGACCGCGTTATTGGCTTTCTCGTTAATGTGGTGCAAGGCTTGCATAGGTTTATGATGAAAATATATATAAAAAAAAAAACTAAAAAAAAAAACACAGTATGCAGAAAGTCCTCTGGCCGACTCCAGCCATAGTTGGCCCGCGCACAGTCGTGCGCGGGCCAACTAAGGCTGGAGTCGGCCAGAAGACCTCTTGCTCATTGGCTACCTGATTTGTAGCCACAGACCGTGCTGTATCCAATTTCATAATTATTCTGATGCCCTAATTCTGAGGCTGACCTGTACTTGGCATGTGTTCTTGAGTACTTCTTTGCTCCTGTTTAGGTGATGAAACACTGATTTATATGTTTCTACTCGCGTGATTAATAAACATGATTCTGATACAACGTTATGCCAGTTTCTATTTTGTGAACATTTCAAATTATACTTTAGCTCCTTCAAGGCGCCTGCAACGCTCTCCGACACTCCCGCAGCTATCGATGCTGGGCACCTTGAATGAGTTAGTGTATCTCCTAGAAATTCCTCGACATTAACTAATGCACTGGCAAACGCAAAATACGAACACACACACAACACACACACACACACACACACACACACACACACACACACACACACACACACACACATACGCACACACACACACACACACACACACACACACACACACGCGCACGCACGCACACACACACACACACACACACACACACACACACACACACGCATGGCTCGTGAGCGCAAACACCACACACACTGATCCTGGTTGTAGTCCTTACGGCTGAAGGCTGTAAGATCAAAATCACAGACCATTACACTTAAACATACTTCCGGAAAACACAAGTAGGTCAAAATTGCACTTGTTTCCACAAAAACAGTGGATTAAACGCCTGTGTGTTATCAGTTGTTTGTACTGACTTTAACCCACTAATGCAGTTTTGACCTACTTCTGTTTTCTGAGCAGCTAAGCGCATATTACATTTCATTCATTTCACTTGAAAGTCTTTAAATAATGCAAAAGCATGTCAAATAAAAATGTGTAAAACGTCAAGAACGGTACAAATCATAAAATAGCTTTAGTTTATTTTTTTTTTAATTTTGACATTTTCTTTTAATGATACCATCTATGTCAATAACCGAGCGGCAGCTATGATTAGGTACACGTATAGTTAACCTCCACACTGCCAGAGAGTATAGAAATTGTATCTCTTAAACCACTTTAGATACACTGCCCCGATAAAAAATATATTAAAAAAATTCAATTAAAAAAAATTAACTTCTGCTACTGACGACATCGATTGGCGAAAAAGACGCGTAGTTACGTATTTAGATAGTGACGCAGTTACGCATCGTTTCCAGAGATCTGTGTCGTCAGTAGCAGTCAAAGGGTAAAGGGTTTGACGTTGGCTTCGTCCTGACGGACAAAGTTTTAATTACTGTGACATAGTAGTTATACGTACACAGATCGCATGAATCCAGGCAGAGGGCTCGCGAGGGGGAGGGGTTTAGGGGGGTGGGGGTGGCGGGGGGGGGGGGGGAGAAGAGGACGGCACTCGATTACTACTGTGTAGCGCCAAACAGAAAGGCATGATGGGCACTTTCAATCATCTTGCGTCCATCGACGTCAGGCAGCAGTGGGCCCGCGCACGGCCGTGCGCGGACCCACTGCGGCCTGACGACGGCCCTAGGGTCCTTTGCTGTCTGGGGTCACTATCTATCATAACTGACCTGCATCTGATTAGACGGTTTTTACCGTGTTTTTTTTTTTTTTTTTTTAAGATGGTACATTTTTAATACTTACTGACTCCGTATTTTTGTCTATTCGTCGGCGTTTTTGTAGCTATTTTTTTTATTTGCAGGGTGGGGAAGCTGACCCCACGCCCAACCCCTTTACTAGGAGGACCAGGGGTTTTCTGTCGGGGTCTCCTTCCCTTAGACCATGTTGGTTCACGGCACCTTATTTCATTCGGTGCACCCCTCTCGCGAGGGACCCCCTATCCACCACCCAGGGGACGCGCCTCAACGCCATATGGTCCCAGCGCGAGGTACCTGGGGGAGGGGGGTGCGGGGGGGGGGGGGGGTGACAGGCGTAAGTAAATAAGTAAGACTCCGTATTTTATTTTAGACACTTCTTTTTGCCTAGATGGTTAGGATTTTACCTTTCTCGTCATCAGATGACCTGACGGTCTTAATAACCAGCTCAGCGTTTAATAATAGTAATAATAATAAGAAGAAGAATAACAATAGTACGGGGGACCCATTTTTTTGTTGGTTGGTTTTTTTTTTTTTTTTTTTTTTGTGTGTGTGTTTTTGTTTGTTATATATGGAAATTTGTTATAAGCGAAGTATTTTGCATAGAAAGAGTGATGTCGGGACCTCTAAAACGGTGTTGTTATATCAGGTTTTTGTTACATCCGGCCTTGTTATAAGCGAAGTAGACAATAATAATATAATAATAATAATAATAATCATAATCATAATCATAGCAACAATAAAAAGAAGTAGACGAAAAATAATTATAGCAACAACAACAATAATAATGCAATAATAATGAAACTGCTGTGCAGCTTCTCAATGCTGAAGGCGAACTGATTATAAATGGTTTATCTCCCCTAGGCTATTCGACCGGTCCTGATGGTTGATCCAAGTCTTGCTGCAGTTTGTCAATGATAAGTGGGTTTAATACAGTTTATCTTCCTTTTTGCTTCAACACTGGCAGGCCACGGAACACAGTGCCGTTTCCGCACTGTCCAATCTCTTAGCCTTAGTCAGTCCTAGTCATCCCCTAATATTTCAATCCCCTAAAAACACGCTACCGCCCACCAGCTGCACATTTGCCATGCACAAAATACCAACAAAAACAGCACATTGAATGTCTCATTTCTTGGCTATGAACCTGATTTCTTACCAACCACACACCTAAGCACAGCTGAAATCAGCGTGCCCCTCAAATCACTACGTCAACGGCAGCTCAACATAGGCCCACAATTGTCCACTGGATAAGCTCAGGATGGTATGAATTAAAGCACCAAACATGTCTCCTCTCATCTAACCAGACATTTCCAGCAAATTCCAACATTCAGCCATACTACAAATTTTCAAATAAGGCAAAAATTATTTAAAAAAAACAACGGTCCTCTTACTGCCTGAACTGCCCAATTTGAATATGTAACATGACCTGTCAGAAACTGTCCCACCTGAACACCATTCAATCTGCCATCAGTGAAATCCTTAGACACTAGCTAAGTCAAACCCAAAGTGACACCATTGAATGTTGATGCATCTCTATGTTATGGCCCATTATGTGAAGCGCGTTGTTTTGGCGTTCACTATGCTGTTGATGTTTTGGATCATGCATATCTGATGCCATGAAAAACAGACTAGATATGGTCAGAATGCCTCCAAAATTGGCATGTACATCAAGTAATATATCTGATTGTCTGAAATGTTGCATTTGAGACACAGGCTTATGAAAGTTTTTGTTCATATTTTTTTCCATTACCCACCCCCCTACTTTTTCTGTTTTTCCAAGTTTACACACACATGCGATACAGTCAAACTGACTTCGGTGGGCTGGACAACTGAAAAAGGTTACCATGACACTGACATTGATGGAAAATGAGCTTTCAGACCCAAGGCCATTTCCTTGTGTATCTCAGGGCAGCCAAAAGGACATCGCCCAGGCATCCCCATTGACCCTGTTGTCTGGTGACAACAAGCCTGTAACCAGCTGCAATGCCCTATATTATGCTTGCAATCTTTTCCTCAGGCAAAAGGGGTCATGAAACAGCTCTGCAATTTAAACATTAAGTCTACTGAGCTAACCTACACAAAACAGCCAAAACTATGCTACGCGGGACACACCACATACCCAAACAAGTGTCTGGAGTGCTTATTTAGGAGGTAGCAGAGAAAAATGGTTATGTACAGTTCATTTTTATATAAAAACACACTTGTCAGAGTTTTAAAACACCTCAACTCATGTTGCAAATGCAGCAGACATGTGGGTGCCAAACCTGTGAACACTCCTGTAAAAGCCTGTACTGGTGGCCGCAACTGCTGGGCTCATAACAATGCACTCAAATGAGCTTCACACAGTGTAAAGGTGCTTGTGTTTGGCTCATAATAGACACCAGAGACATCCCTCATGACAATTACAGCAGAATGACACCTCAGATGCAGCCAGCTTAGCTGGATCATGCAAAATAACACTTCTGCATGTCACACTATTTTGGCGGCTTATTTCACTCTGAGGTCGGCTGTCTGATGAAATGCACACTGTTCATGTATTTCACTACTTGACCTAAGCCCCCCCCCACTCCCCACTCCACCCCCCGCCCCCCCACCCCCCCCCTCACCTCATCTAAGAGTGCATTTTTTACGCATTACAAATGACGCCCAAACCCACCCTTCAAGGTCAAGGTCAAAGGTCACAGTTCAAGGTCGAAGGTCAGACTCATGACTACCTGTAAGACAAACTATAAATGAACAAACACACTCAACATAGCTCGCAGTGCATGAAAACAGGGTGTTGCGACGCAAAACATGCAAAAACGCCTATAAAAATGCCAGCGCATCGATTTTTTTGGCAAAATTTCAATTTTTTCATGATTTTCTCAGTTTTCCAACTGCAAAAGTCCAAACTCATTGATATGGTTACATTAAACCAGTTTCCGGTCTACTTCACATATGGCATGGTGCCACCAGACAGGCCACGGAGTACAGTGCCGTTTCCGTACTGTCCAGTCTCTTAGCCTTAGTCAGTCCCAGTCATCCCCTAATATTTCAGTCCCCTAAAAAACACTACCGTCCACCAGCTGCATCTCATTTCTTGGCTATGAACCTGATTTCTTACCAACCCCACACCCAAGCACAGCTGAAATCAGCATGCTCCTCAAATCACTACGTCAACGGCAACTCAACACAGGCCCACAATTGTCCACTGGATAAGCTATGATGGTATGAATCAAAGCACCAAACATGTCTCCCCTCATCTAACGAGACATTTCCAGCAAATTCCAACATTCAGCCATACTACAAATTTTCAAATAAGGCAAAAATTATTTTTAAAAACACCGGTCCTTTTACTGCCTGAACTTCCCTTCATTTTATTAAATTGTGTGTGCTGGTCTGTGATTTTGGACCTTACGACTTATAGCCGAAAGGTCCAAAATCACAAACCGGCACACAACTCCGAGAACATGTTCTACTGTACTCGTGCATTATCAGATTTTTTATATTTTTTATTTTTATTTTTACTTTTCTTATATATATATATATTATATATATATATTTCAGGAGATGGAAATATAGGTCTCTAATCCTGTGAGTATATTTCTCAATTTCATAAATTCTGAGTTGCTACACATACGCGACATCATAAAATCGCGGTTGGATGTATTATGACACGGCCTCCACGGCCCTTAAAATTCTGTCATACCTGTCTGTCTCCTTCTACTGGCCCTGTCTATCTTTCTGAGCTTTTTCGTTCATTTGTACACACCTTCAAGACAGCTCCGTTCCTCCTCTGACATTAAACTATTACGCTTTCCGACTGTGAGAACTAAGTCTTTTGGCGAGAGGTCCTTCTCATTGCAAAGACCATTTTTTTGCAATAAACGCCCACAGTCCCTCAGATAACAACCAATAACAGTTAAATCAGCCAACTGTGTCCGGCAGTCATTAAAGACGCATTTATTCCTTTAAACGTGCATTAAACGTTATAATTCTTCTTTTTGTCAACATTTCGTTGTCGGTGAGGGCTGTCTGGTGTGTCCGTTGTTGAATTTATGGTACAAGTGTGTCTTTTTGTGTGGGAGCATTTTTTGTTGGTGTGTTCTTTTTGTTATTTTTATTTTTCTCGTATATGTTGTTGCGTGAGTGTGTTTGTTAGCGACTATATTTTATGTGTTGTAGGATGCAAGGTGTATGTATGTTAGTATGTCATTTGTACGGCGCCTAGAGCTTTTTTTTATCGAAAGTATAGGCGCCTTAAACATATACATTATTATTATTATTATTATTATTATTATTATTATTATTATTATTATTATTATTATTATTATTAAGGGACACACAATGACTAAGCATTAATATACTTATACCATTTGCATGCGTATTTCGTATATATAGGATAAAAAGCAAATTTTGATGTATATTTTTTTTACATGCTTTTTAAAGAAAAAATGCTGCCTAGCATTTAGGTTATATTTCCTCGTAGAAACATGAACAGAAACTGATAAATAAATAAATCATTTTTAAAGACACCCGTACCTACTAACCAGCAAACAAACACACAAACAAACACACAAACAAATAAGCAGCAAACAAACAAACTAACTCCATCGCCGCTATCCAAAGACCGTTTTCAATTTAACCCCTTCACTGCCGAGAAAAACAGAACATCACCCAGCTGCAAGAGGTATAGATCCTCATGAGCCCCCCGCAGTTGCGGGGGGCTCATGAGTATCTATGCCTCTTGCTAAACCCACTTTGTATCCATGTTTCTTTGACGGCATGGGATCTTTGACGTTAAAATTACATTAACTTTAAAAACACAAGCTGGGTCTACTGGCAGCGATCACAGCCTGAGGCACAGCCGCCTGGACGAGCTGATGGCGGAGATCCCACGGCAAAGACAATGTTACGATTGTGGTTGTGTTGTTCCGTGAGAGCATGCATGTGTTAATCGTAGGAAACGATCCGATATTTATTTGAGCTATCACGTACCTTTTCAGTAATATTCTTTATCGTTCGCGCAGATAGCGGAATTGACTTTGTTATGATACACTAAGTTTAGTCCGGAAGCTTCTAGCAAAGTCGCACGGAGAATAGCGGTTGATTTTTGTTATACGTAGATTTGCTGAGAATAAACCAGAACGTTCGAGCAAGGTCGCGCTGTCTAGTGACCTCGTATCAGTGACATCGAAGTGTAGAGCCGCTCTATTTTTATTTTTTATTCATAGTTTTCTTTGCGCGTGAATTTAGCAGCCAGTCAATGTGTTTTATGAAAAGTCGTGAATGGTCTGCCAAACTCTTGTGTGACGTCATTACACACTAGGATTTGGGGCTGAAATTAGCAGTCGTATTTTTATAGACTATTGTAGTTATTCTAGAAAGTTCTTTTTTGTTTAATATTTATGCGTTTCAGTTACGTGTTCTGTTCTGATTGGTTGCGTTGTGTGAATTCTTTGGATTATTCTGGAAAGTTGTTTTACTATAAAAGACGGTGCTAGAAAGCATGTGTGTTCATTGTCATGCATTGTCAGTTGTAGGGACACACAGTTTATCGTAGGTACGTGGCCCGTACATTGTGAGAGACGCAGCGTAACGGTGGTGTACGTTGAAAGAGAAACGCATTGTGTCGCCAGTGTTGACTTTGCAGAAGAGACATTGTATCAGTGTTGGTGCATTTGGCGAATGCCTTGTGTGGAGATCGCATCGCTGAAATAAAATATTTTTGGAACTGTTACTCCAGTGTAGTCTACATCCTTAAGCCACGTGTGACAGGTTGCAGCTGAATGAAGTTTATTTAAAAGAACCTTACGTGCGTGCATCTGGTGTGCTACGACTACGAAACACGTAACAGACAACTACCGCATCAACATCACGGACTCTTGTCTTCGATCTGCCTAAGTACGAGGTCGACATGCAACACGCCGGCGTGGACAATCGTCTAAACGCAGGTTACTATCACCGATTGTACCGCGCGATGGAGAAAGGCGCCATGGGCGACACTCAGGCTCACGCGGGCTTTGCGGACATAAACCTTTTCCTCGCCGTCACAACGCAACCTTAAATTGGGCCAATGTCCATCAACATGTGTCAAACTGCGTATCACAACCACCTTAACGAACAGACTTGTCGGGCCTGGACACGGCGTCTGTCGTACGCTATTCCCCTGGAGATCGTCTACCTGACCCCTCTGCACGCCTGGAACCCCATGGGAATAGAGTACAAGGGCATAGCGGAGAATGCTGAGCCAGAGCTCATGGCTGAACTGGAAAGCTCACCCTACAGGGAGCTTTGAATGGGATCGACAGCAAAGAATACTACATGAACCCGTCAGATTTCTTCACCGGACACGATCTTGACAAAGATCCTGCCGACACTGCCCAAGGTTTAGCCGGTGTCCTTGACCCTGCGGGCAACCTGCACATCCTTAAGCCGTCGGGTTTTCGCGTGACCTTGCTCTACATCCCTGACGTGGGAGTTCTCCGCAAGTGCTATCCCATCATGCCCGTGCACGCCGAGGGCTCGCCCATCTGTAAGGAAGTGGAGGCGCTGAATGACATCGTCATGGACATGAAGAACAACCTCCAATACTTCCATAGTTCACCAGCCCTTGCCACGGCAGCCACCTCTAGCGATACGCCTGACGACACGGAACATACCGACCTTTACATCTCGACAACTTTGGTGACCTCCCCTTCCGACCCCGGCCCCGTAGGCCTTCATGCCCACACAGTCGAGCTGTCAAAGTACGAATACAGGCTGCTCACCAAGGGCAACAAGTCGCTGACCGTGCTCACCTCGGAAGACACAACGGCCACTCGCACTCGCTGCAGATCCGTTGAGACAAGGAGACGGGCAAGATCCGCATAGTGGGCTGTGACAAGCAAGCGGAGTGTCAGGACGGACACAAGAACAAGCTGGAGAGAGAAGACGACCACATATACATGGTCTGAAGGCGCCAAGCCAACCGAACACTACCCTTGATATCATTACATGTCCAGAACAACCCTGCCCTAGGAAGGCTAAAGTCCATATTTGTGAGAACAAAATACCGCTCAAAAGGATATAAATTAACGTTTTGTACAAACTGTCAAAAAGGAAATTCCCAAATTTTTTAGTCGTTCAAATATATGAACAAAAATGCAATAATGCTATCACAGTATAATGGAGGAAACCCGGAGTGTAAAAGGGATTTATACGCAATTAATAAAGTGTAGATTTGACATCTCGATCACCAAAGAAAACATAATTGGCATATTTTGTATTTGTTTACATGTTTATTTTGAAAAGGGTTAAATATCAATAAATCGTGCTATATCTGTCTTTTCTATATTTGTCATTTGTAAATATCAATAAATCTTGGTATATTTTCCGTTTTCGTTTGGATTTTCTTTTCACACAAAAACTCTAAACCCGTTTTTGTCCACGTGATTCTTGCAGGAATCACCCCGACAAAGAAAAAAAAAAAAAAAAAAAAAAACACACGCTACGGACAGGCAAAAGGGGTTAACCGGACCAAAGGTTAAACAAACTGATTTATGTGTGCATCGACCCCTAATACTTGATTCAGTTGTGCATGCTTTGTGCATGACGCTTTAAATTTCAAATTTTCAGCCTTTTCAGTTAACCCCTTCAATACCACTGTACCTTCACTGTACGTACATTTTTGTTTCTGAAATCTTTGTTCATTCAACGACCGAAAGTCAACATCGTCCAAGAAACATGGATACAAATTGGTCTCCGCAAGAGGCATAGATCCTCACGAGCCCCCGCAGTCGCGGGGGCTCGTGAGGATCTATGTCTCTTGCAATTGGATCGTGTTCATTTGTTTCTGGGCAGTGAAGGGGGTAACAAGACTGCCAAGCCCAAAACTGATTTACTTCACGAGCCGTCAGTATGACTTCTATTTAAAACTTTACACAAGCCTAATGTCACCATCCGACGCAAATGCGCAATGGTGAACGAATTGATGTCACAGGGTAGGCCTTAGTGGCATGATAAGCTATTTCACACACACACACACACACACACACACACACACACACACACACACACACACACACACACACACACACACACACACTCGCAAGCACGCACGCACGCACACACACACACACACACACACACACACACACACACACACACACACTCACACACACACGCCATTTCCGTTTTGTCAATGCCTTGTCTGCCAATGAGAAATGTATCCTCAGTCGTGCATTCAGGAATCTTGATGTAACTTTCGGAGACGTGTGCAGATGAAGAAAATGGGTGATATGGAGCAAAGTTGAAGCCCTCAGTATTGAAATAAATATTTTGACCCGTGAGGGAAAATACAGCAAGTCCATTTTCGTGAAAAGCGAGATTTTCATTGAAATACAATGAAAATCTCGTTTTTCACGAAAATGGGCTTACTGTCCTTTCCTTCGCAGGGCAGAGTCGACTGCATAGGGTTCCCCGGCGAAAATGCGCTCCTTCGTCCCAATGCGGAAAAGGCCATCTGGCCGATGGCCTTTTGCGCTTTCTAAGCGGGATTAGAGCCGCAGTGGTCGCATCTGTAGTCATGAGCGACAGTTTTGTCGAATAATTACAAAATCTAGCATATTCAAACAATATGTGTGCTAGTTTATGTCCTATGAAATAACAGTACAACACATATGTATGTCGTTAAAACCATAAACAGTCTACACAAACGCGGCGGGGAGTTCACTGCAGAGTAGTCCTCTTATGCATTTATAATAGGCAAAGTTACTCTAATATAAACCAGTCTAATTTTTCCCAGAGGAATTTAATTGTTTTATCGACTTTGTATGAAAGCAAATCCGAAGTGCAGGAGCCTCTCTGCGTGTTGGTATGTGATTTTGGACCTTACGGCTGCATTCCGTAAGAGATAAGCACACCACATGCTATGTTTCAGAGCTGTGTTGCATGAGAGAGCGTCATTCCTGCGCAAGTCATTAAGCAAGGTGCTCCACTATAGCGGAGCACCTTGCTTAGTGTCTTGCCCAAATCGTTGAGTGTGGCTTTTTGTGCTGCGAGCTTTGTGTGATAGGCTTGTCAACTGGGTTTTATGGGTCGTACTGGAGTCAGCTCAGTGGAGAGAAGTAAAAAAGAAGAAGAAAATAATGGATACTAGTTCAATCAATCAAAACAAGGGTTGACTTCAGCCAGCATCGGTGAAAATATCAATCAATCAATCAATCAATCAATCAATCAATCAATCAATCAATCAATCAAACAAACAACGGTTGACTTCACCCAGATTCGGTGAAAATATCTTTCAGTATAACAGCGTGTGTGATGCTTTCACGTCCATTTAATTGTTGGCTTTGATTGTTTATCTTGCATGTATATACTGTCCCTGCTCGCTTCCTTTACCTGGACTGTCCCACGAGGGGATAGTTGAGCTGCACTAGAGCAGATCCTACACGACCCGCCTAGCCTAATGTAACGATGCCGCTGGCTACGCGATGCGACACTTTTGCAGCTATCGTTGCGGTGCCCTTTGAATGATTTAACTCATATGTTGCTAGAGGAGGAAAACCGAGTACACGTATTCGGACGAAAACCCCGATCACAGAATTGAATGCTTGACTGTGTTTTCTAATTAATCCGTTCAGTGCCGAGAAAAGCCTACCACCACACAAATGCAACTGCGGGGGCTCATGAGGATCTATGCCTCTTGCTGACATCAATTTGAATTGTTGTTCCTTGGAAAGCTAGACCATTTTGAAGATTATTTAACAAACAAACAAAAAAAACAACAACAACGCAGAAACACAATGTGTGTCAGCTGGCACTTAACCGGTCAAACGAGAAAAACGATTAAACTAATCAAGCTTAATTCATTCCAGGTACCCCATATCAATAGCCACCGTTAACGCTGCACGACACTTTCGCAGCTGTTGATGATGGGCGCCTTGAATGAGTTCACTCAATCGAGAAGATCGTCATTCGGATCCGTGCCTATCAGGGCCGGATCCAGGAGGGGGGGAGTGTGCTTTGGTACTACAGCACCCACCCACCCAGCCACCCTTGGCTGGCATCAAACTGTGAATAAGTGTGTTTAAAATTGAGTTGTAACGCTTGTGTTTCTGTGCCGCAGTTAAAAACTTTCAAAAACGTCAGGAGAACAGTTTCGGTTGTGGTGTTTTGATATATACTAGACCCTGGCAAAAGAAAAAATACAAGTTGAGCACCTCCCCCCTCCCCCCTACCCCCCCTCCCCCCTCCCCCCCTACCCCCACCCCCCTTGAAAACTGATTAATCCGGCGCTGCCTATAGACACGTTTCAAATGTGCTAACCCGTTGCGTGTCTGCAGCGGTTTTAGTCGCAATGATTCCTACAGGAATTATCGCGACTAAAACCGCTGCCGACATCCAGATGGTTAAAGCATTTCGCAATACTGCTCAGAGTTTTACTGCTCTTGTCTCGGCGATTTGTGAAAGGAAGCACTCAAGCTGTATTGTCCCTCTCGGTTGCTGTTTTCCTATTATCTCTTTCAGCCCGTCAGTCGCTCGGCTCCGTCTGCATGTAATCCCTCCACTGCAGAGAAAAAGTGAACACGATCCAACTGCAAGAGGCATAGATCCTTATGAGCCCCCGCGACTGCGGGGGCTCATGGGGATCTTTGCCTCTTGGTGACACCAAGTTGTACCCATGCATCTTGGACGGTTTTGGCTTTTGGTCGTTGAATTAATGAACACAAATTTCAGCAGCTACAATGTACGTACAGTGGCAGGGAAGAGGTTAATAGGCTTAGATTCTCATGAGCACTTGCAGGCTTTTATTTCTTTTCCGTTCACTTCTACGTCCCTCCTAGGACCTATTACTGCCAACTGATTACAGCGGCGTATGAGTATCATAACCTAAATAAAAGCGATAAGACAACTTTTTGCTTTTGGGTCACATTTAACTCTATGTGTGTCAACAGGAGGAGACGTTCGTAATTCAGCGCACACACTGCAGCGATTCTACGGCCGGGACAGAGGCGCGTGCCAAAAACAAAGGGAGGTGACCCGCTCGATGTGTGTATATTGATTGCTACTTCGGCCATTGCGGCACTGAAAACATGTGTGGATTGCCTTCTCTTGGTTCGGATTAAACAATCATTCCCGAACATTATTAATTCATAATTTATTCTATAGCTATTATCTGTGGTGCAAGCTGACAGAACACTCTACAAAACTACTTCCTTGCGTTAAATACAATTGTAGGGATTGGGGTTAATAGATACGTCTCTGTCAAGCACAAAAAGGAGATGTTCGTACAAGCACTATGGGTACCTTCTGTTTGAAAACTTTCGGAGGGGAGGAGGGTGCGGGAAGGGGGGGGGGGATGTGACTGTTTAAATGCTCGAAAAACGGACTGCAGCTTTAAATGTGCGACCGATTCGCACGTTTTTGTCATCTAGGGGCGGTCCGTGGCGCAGTGGTTAAGGCGACTGCCACCAATGCCAAAGGTGCGAGGTTCGAAAACGGGTTCCGGCGTCGGACTTTTCTCCTCTGGTAAGTGTCACCGTTAATTCGGGTGGACCGTCGGGGGTTCTTTCTCCTGGTACTCCGGTTCTTCCACCCCCCTCCCTCCACCCCCCACACTTTGGTACCGGTTTCAGGCCACTTTACAAATTTCAAATACAAGCGATCAAAAACCTCTGTAACTTCAGTAGCTGAACTGGCCCTTCGTCTGTCTTGTACTGTGTTTGTCTTAAATGGCGTAAATCCGTGTCTGTTACGTGAGTGTGCGTGTTGGGTTTCAGTTTGAGTCGATTCGCCCAAAAATTGAGAAAAAGCGCCTATATAATAACGGTATTATTTATTATTATTATTATTGTACTAAATTTGTATAATCGATATCCATCAGTCAAGATCCATTGTCATCACTGCAGTACACATTCTAGCCCAAAACATCAGGCTGAGCTGAATGGGCCCATTTAGTGACTATCCCAATGTATTGGTGTTCGAGCCAATTTTATTCCCAAAAGGTCTCTTTCATTTCCGGCGCCAGCTACAAGCTAATCTGTCACTTCCCTTGAATTATCATGGTCGATCCATCCCCTGCAACTGGTGCATAGTCGTTAGATGACGCCTCCAAAATTTGGGAAATACGTGCGTCGGGCTGAATGAGTTAATCAGAATTAAATTAAAAGCTACGCGTCTTTTGGGCCAAACAGTGGATTAAAACCCCGGACAAACATGCGAAATCGCATTTTTGTTCAGGGCTTTTAATCAATCGTTTTCGTCAAACACGCGAAATTTGACCATGATTTTTGTTTTACAACGTCTTGCAATTATACAAACTGTTTGGATCTGGAGGCGAAATGGATGGGGCAACAACCACTACCACCTCTACCACAACCACCCTCACCATCATGGCAAACAAACTACCACTACCCCGTCTCTTCCTGTTAACGATCGACATACATTGTACCCACACAGAGCAGCTGCAGGTTTAAACCTTAATGCCTGTTTCTGACTGAGGACTGAGAAGTGGAGCTAGAGTTGCCCACGACTTTCAGCAAAGGTAAGTACAAATACGGCCTTCGATCCGCTGTTAACACATGCGAGACATGCTGCGTTCGGATACGCGGCTTTATACCACGTATCCGGATGCAGCCAACCTGGAATGAGTTAACGAAAGACACAGATCATCATGAGCTCCTGCTGAAGCAGGTGCTAATTAGATTATGAGCCTCTTGCGGATAGACTGGGCTGAAAGAGAAGCTAGGAACATGAAAAGTCGGTCCGCTAGTAACAAGAGGCATAGATTCTCGTGATACCCTGCGGCTGCAGTGCCTCATGAGAATCTATGCCTCATGCAGAAGGGAATATTTAGCAGTGAGACTAGAGACAGGACCAGTGCGTTCGTCTCTCATTGTGTCGTATCCTGATTCCGCTAGCACTTTGGTTCTCTCACATCGCAACATCAGTTACATTAAGGTCGCACACGTATTGACACGCTGAACCGATGTATACTTGTCAGTATCCCACGGATCCTCCGTAGTATATTTTAAAGCCTGCATTTGTCTCTCGTTCGGTTCCTTTTGACGAATTTCGGCATGTTCCGGCTTTTAGCGTAATGAAAGCACAGTGTCATAAAACTTTAATTAGCCCCAGACGAGAGTAATTCTCCTCAGTGATTTCGGGAGTGCGGAAGGTGTGGTTAATTATTTATAGAGCAAAATGTCAGACAGTCTTTGGATTCGACTGTGTCCATCAGGAGCATTGTTAGTTTAACCTCTAGCTCCACTGGGAATGTAATGCAGTCCCGTATTGACACGAGTGCTTTATATTGGCCAAGATCCCACAGGGCCTTCGCAGAATAATATTAATTTTGAATTCCACAACGGACGTACGAGGAGCAGAGCGACCTTTTCTCCGTAGCTTGCAGTGCGTCCTCCTGGTGCGATGGGACATCCGCGTACATGCACGCGCATATGGTAACGGTGCGTAATACATACGAAGTGTGCCAGTGGGACGGCGGGAGGGATTTTCTGTGCATGTGTTAACCCCGTCACTGCCAGAGGTCCCTGACTGTGTTTCTGAAGCTTTTATTAGCCGCTTCACTGCTGGTGGACAGCAGATCTGCAGACAGTGTTCCTGAAATATGTGTTACTTCAGCTTAAAGAACCCCAGGCGTCAAAGGAACATGGATACAAAGTGGTACAAGAGGCATATATCCTCATGAGCCCCCGCAACTGCGGGGGCTCATGAGGATATATGTCTCTTGCCGTTAATTTGACTTCACTTTTTTACTCGTTAGTGAACGGGTTAATTCAGCGCCAGAGAGTCCCAGCCGTCACAAGGCCGAGCATGGGCACAAAGTGGTGTCACCACGGGGCATAAATCCTATTGGGGGGGGGGGGCTCATGAGGATCTATAAATGATGCTTGCATGCTTGCAGTAGAAACGTGTTTGTTTTTGGCGTTTGCACGCAGTGAAGGGGTTAACAGTGGACAACACACTGGCACTCCAAGGCGCCTATGGGACAGCTGGATACTGCGTGTGTTCGCACGAGTTGGGAGATGTATGCGCTTGAGTTGTGATTCATGTACATTAGTGTGCTGTTCGACTTGTGATTCATATCAAAGGCTGATCTTGTTTGTGGCACTATCTGCGTGTCGCCGTCCGTAGCTGCATGATGGAGTGATTTTGAAGGTATGTAGCCTACACGTTTTGTTGGCCAAACTGTTTCAGAATTATCTTTTCGCGTATATTTACTTACATGTACAAAAAAAATGATAAGTACAGTGGTGCACGAGAAGAAATGCGACATATTTTTGAATCATCGGAAACACAAAATGTCGCATTTCATTTGCTCGTCAGTATAGTTCTGAATAAATTTGTTCTGTTCATGTCAGGATGTTCTGCCTGGAATCCGGTTGTCTGTCTGTCTGTCTGTCTGTCTGTCTGTCTGTCTGTCTGTCTGTCTCTCTCTCTCTCTCTCTCTCTCTCTCTCTCTCTCTCTCTCTCTCTCTCTCTCTCTCTCTCTCTCTCTCTCTCTCTCTCTATCTATCTCTCTCTCTGGTTGATATCTTAACTGCTGACTAAACCCGCTACCGACACGCAAAGGATAAACAAAAACAAACAAACAAACAAACAAACAAACAAAAAACATTTTGAACGTGCTTTAAGTACTCATTTTCAATCAGTATGAGTTTATAGTCCCATTAATAGAAAACTGTGACTTAATTAGCTCACTGACCAAACAAATTGTTCCTGCCCCCAAGGTCTGCTTGTTGAGCGTGTACTATTTGACGGTATGTTTAACTCATTCTACCCCAACACCGAAATCCCCAAATTTTGCCGTTGTTCTCTGAAGACTGCATTGCTGTGCAGAACACATATTGACCATGATAGTTCAAGGGTGATGCCAGAATAGCTTGGCGCCCATAGCGCCAAGCTATTCTGGCATCACCCTTGAACTATCATGGTCGATCCTTATCTTGTTGTGGTGTGTCTGTGGTAGAAAGAGTTAAAATCTCACAATCTTTAGTATTAATTACTTTATTTCTTTTCCTCTGTAACCCCTTCACTACCAGCTATCACAAATTGCGCGTCAGAAACTATCCTGCACTGACCGACATTCGCGTGAAGAACGCAGTTGTAAATGGGACAAAATTAGGCACAAAGAAAACTAGGGCCGACAGGAAATCATCATGAGCCCCCGCAACTGCGGGAGCTCAGAAGGGTTCATGTCTCTTTCAGCTGAGTGACGTTCGCCTACTTCCGGCAGTGAAGGGTTTAGAGCCGATATTAATATTACATTGTCTACATGCATACACGTTGCTTCTGATTCCGTAGCACTTTTAACCCCTTCCGTGCCACTGCATGCACGTAGATTATTGCTTCTGAAATCTGTGTTCACTCAATGACCAAAAGCTAAAACCGTCTAAGAAGCCTGGTTACAAATTGGTCTGAGCAAGAGGCATAGATCCTCATAAGCCCCCGCATTCGCGGGGGCCTTATGAGGATCTATGTCTCTTGCAGCTGGATCGTGTACATTTTTTTCTCGGCAGTCAAGGATTTCATGACGTGCATAATGCTAGGCGCGGATTTATTTTATTTTTTTTGCATCGGCGGCAGTGGTTAACTTTGTAATTAATTTAGATTCATCCAACTAGTGGGTCTGCTAATTTTCTATTTCTTGAATTACTTTGTACGGTGTGTTTTTAATTTATCATGTTTTGTTATGTACACATGACAAATAATAAGACAGATTTTATATTGCCTAACAGCTTTATCCTGAAATAAGACTTCATCATCATTATTAATTGTTCTCTCTCTCTCTCTCTCTCTCTCTCTCTCTCTCTCTCTCTCTCTCTCTCTCTCTCTCTCTCTCTCTCTCTCTCTCTCTCCCTCTCTCTCTCTCTCTCTCTCTCTCTCTCTCTCTCTCTCTCTCTCTCTCTCTCTAAAAAAGCTAAAAAAAAGCAAGTCCACACTTGCATAACTTATAGATCGTTTAAAAACTTTAATGAAAGTATTTTCTTGGCTGATTTAGCCACAGCACGATTCATCAACGTGTATAACGATAGTGACCCAAATAAAGCATTAGATACCTGGTACCGGATTTTTCTTGGTGTGCTGAACAAACACGCGCCTCTGAGACACAAAAGAGTGAAATACGCTACCGTTCCACCATGGCTGACTGCGGATCTGATTGAGGCAATGGAACATAGAGACCAGCTGAGAAGCGAGAAGCGGTTTACTGAATACAAAACACAGCGTAATCGTGTTAAATATATGGTTTTAAATGCAAAGAGGTCTCTTTTCGATAAAGTAGTTAAACAAAGCAAAGACTCCTCTACTGTATGGCGTGCCATTAATTTAGTAACTAGAGGTACAAATAAAAATAGTGCGCCTGTATCACCCTACCTCACTGCAAATAGGTTTAATGACCACTTTACCTCTATAGCCGAATCGTTAATCCCAACAGGAAATAACTCATGTGAGTATGTTTGTCCAAACGCGCTAGTACACCACTGTAACCGGGAAAATACGAACAAAGAACCATTCACGATACCGCCTATAGCAGTCCACGAAGTGGGTAAATTTATTTCCTCGATGGAAAATAAAAAGTCATCCGGGCCTGATGAGATCAGCTCAAAAATACTCAAGATATCTCTTCCATATATTGTCGAAAGTATTACATATATTTACAATCTCTGTATAAACCAAAACTCTTTTCCGGACGCATTTAAAGACGCAAAAGTGATCCCCCTACCAAAATCAAAAGATCTGAGTGAAATCAACAACTTTCGCCCCATATCACTATTACCTGTTTTGTCGAAGCCTTTAGAGCGGCACATCCATAAGCATCTATCTGAATACTTAGAAAACCAAAATCTCATTCATTCACTGCAGTCAGGCTTCAGACCAAACCATTCCTGTCACACTGCCTTGATAAGGATGGCAGATACCTGGTTATCATCTATTAATGATTCCAAACTAACAGGTGTAGTGTTCTTAGACTTCCGGAAAGCCTTTGACATGGTGAACCATGACATACTTATAAAGAAAATATCCTTATATACTAAAAGCGCAGCCGTGTTTTTCAAATCCTACCTAGAAAACAGAAGACAAAAAGTTCTCCTTAATGGTACATATTCTAGTCACTGCAAAGTAAAGCATGGCGTGCCCCAGGGCTCTATTTTAGGCCCTCTTTTATTCTGTTTGTTCATTAACGATCTTCCACTCACAATTAGTGATGATAGTGTTGCATGCGATATGGTTCGCTGATGATGCTGCGATACACACTCCCGATAAGGATTTGTCAGTAATTGACACGCGGCTACAAAACACATTACAGGACATTAACAGCTGGTGCAGTAACAATTCCATGATTTTAAACCCTGCAAAGACTGAATGTACCCGCCAAAAGCACCAGCTCGGCACTCATCTCACTCAGCTTGTCCCTTCAAGGCAAATCTATCAGCCAGGTAACGGAACATCGTCTTCTCGGCGTTACTGTAGATAACCATTTTAAATGGCAACGCCATCTTGGTAATATATGTAAGACAATATCAAAGAAACTGTTTATTTTATCCATGTTAAAACATATAACTAATGTAGAAACACGAAAACTGTTCTTCAACGCCCACATCAGGTCACATATAGATTATGCTTCTACGGTGTGGGATGGCGCAAGCGAGGTCCAGTTAAAGAGACTGAACTCTCTTCATCGTAGAGCCGCGAAGCTTATCCTTTCAGACCCTAATTCAACAACGGATAATAAACTGAAAACCTTAGAATTTCTCCCCTTGAAAAACATTTATTATACAATAAGGGAATAACGATATTCAAAGTATTGAATAACAGACTCCCCGAGTATATTAAAAAAAAATGTTTTCCCTCACGGCATCAACATACTCCAGATCAAGGCAGTCCATTACTGTGCCACGACATAGAATCGATCTCTATAAGACAAGTTTAGCATTTTCAGGTGCTAGCATGTGGAACACATTGCCCAAACATGTTACAACATCAACAACGCTTTCGTCTTTTTAAACCGCTCTCTTCAAGTACCTCACCTCAGCATCGTAGGATTTTCACAGCAACCTGCACTTGCAGTGTACGATTTTCCCCATTCTAACTCTTCAATTCAGTTATATTTTCAGTTAATACAAGATGCTAATGCTGCACGTATTGTGTGTGTGTGTGTGTGTGTGTGTGTGCGTGCGCGCGCGCGCGTGTGTGTGTGTGCCTGTGTGTGTGTGTGTGTGTGTGTGTGTGTGTGTGTGTGTGTGTGTGTGTGTGTGTGTGTGTGTGTGTGTGTTTTGTGCTCGTGCTTGTGTTTATGAATGTATGTATGGAGATTTATACCTTTACAATTGTGTGTATGTGTGAGATTTTCTATGTTTATTTCTACTTCCTCAATGATTTCTTCTTCTTTTTTTAAAACTTTATATTTCAATTTTTTGTTAGTTATATATTTAGTTTTTCCCAATTTAATGATAGTATTTTGTGATTTGTGCATTATATGTAAAGTAGATTAGCAACGGCAAGTTCGAAAAATGGTTTCACCAAAACTTTCACCGTTGTAAAATAAAGAATCATTGTCATTGTCATTCTCTCTCTCTCTCTCTCTCTCTCTCTCTCTCTCTCTCTCTCTCTCTCTCTCTCTCTCTCTCTCTCTCTCTCTCTCTCTCTCTCTCTCTCTCTCTCTCTCTCTCTCTTGCCCCACCCGGGTCTGCCCTGGGGGACTTGGGTGGGGTTAGGTATTTTTTAGTTCCCAGGGTCACCCTGGTGAGCCCCACAGGGTGGGTTTTTCTCTCTATTCTGGGGCATGTGTTTCTGTCTACCCGTTGTCCATTCACCTGTATTTGCCTTTTTAAAACTCTCCCTACTGTCTGCACTGCCTGTAGCTCTTGATATTGGATGTGTGTTGCTAAATGGTCTTAGCTTTCTTTATGCCCCATGTTGTCGGTTTAATGATTGACCGCTGGCGACTCTTCATTCTGTTATTTTTTTTCCAGCGTGAGCACGTCCTGAAAGCCTGTGCTGTCGGACTTAGCAGTCATCCATCTCTCTCTCTCTCTCTCTCTCTCTCTCTCTCCTCTCTCTCTCTCTCTCTCTCTCTCTCTCTCTCTCTCTCTCTCTCTCTCTCTCTCTCTCTCTCTCTCTCTCTCCATCCGCTACAATGATCCGTGCAGTGTCGCGAGTGGAGGAAGTCGATCAGTGCGAGGTACAACGTTGACCCCCGAATGTTGGAATTGCCTCAGCACTACTATAGTCCATACAGCGGGATGTTGGCCCAACCCTACGTCGTCGCGGCAACTCATCCCCTGGGGCCATTTCCACCTGAGCAACAGCTGCCATTTTTAAGTCACTTTTAAGTCCTGTCCGTGAGTGCTGACTGAACTGTGGTAGTAGCCGTATATTTAAATAACTGTCTCTCTACGTACTAGTTTATTTGAGCTTCAAGAAAATACTCTTTACTTGGATTTACATCAACAAACTGTGGTACACATTAGTGTGCGGTTTTAACTGATTCTGGCTGTGTTCGCCAGTGTTTTTGCAATTGTAACCGCCGAACATTTATTATTTCCCGAGACGCTATTGTGCCTCGGCTAAAGAACTTTTGTTAACTCTTTGAATAACAGATGCAAATAATCTCAGGCCGTTGAGATTTCAGTGTATGTATTGCGTGCATTTGTTTTTCTACAAATGTTATTTTATTTCATTTCATGTCGTTTTGCTCTTTTTTTTTTACCCTTTCAAAATGTCGGATAAATTTACTAGAAAATTACACATTGGACACTTTAATATTTATCATTTGTTGAACAAGGTTCCTGACTTGTCCGTCCTTTTAACTCAACCCACACCCTTTTACATTTTTGGAATCTCAGAGTCACGCCTACACGCTAATATAAGCGATTCATCTATCTCAGTACCAATTTTTTCCGTTATACGGTGTGATCCCGTTCTTCCCCGACAGACGGGATTAGCTGTGTACATACACGACTCTGTTGAGCACTTTACTCGCAGAAGAAAAGACCTTTAGTCAGACTCTGTTGAAAGTGTGTGGGTTGAAGTTATGACAGACAAATCGGCCCCTTTGCCTGTTGGATTTGTCTACCGAAATCTTTCTGCATCATTTGAGTGGTACGACGACTTTTTTAAAATGATAGACAAAGTTAACAAGTGCAATTCTGATATTTTACTGCTCGGAGACTTTAATATTAACATGTTTTCCCCACACCCTGCTTGGGAGTCCACTATTTCTATGTTAGGCCTCAAGCAGCTCATCACTTCCGCAACTAGAGTTACAGAGTCGTCTGCCTCTCTAATTGATCATGAATACAGATCATGTTATATATTTAAATTGGGCGGTTCAGGCAGTGCAAGGACCGGTGTTTTTTAAAATAACTTTTGCCTTGTTTGAAAATTTGTAGTAGGGCTGAATGTTGGAATTTGCTGGAAATTTCTGGTTAGCTAAGAGGAGACATGTTTGGTGCTTTGATTCATACCATCCTGAGCTTATCCAGTGGACAATTGTGAGCCTATGTTGAGTTGCCATTGACGTAGTGATTTGAGGGGCACGCTGATTTCAGCTGTGCTTGCGTGTGGGGTTGGTAAGGAACCAGTTTCATAGCCAAGAAATGAGACGGATGATGTGCTGTTTTTGTTTTTTGTTTTTGTATTTTGTGCATGGCAAATGTGCAGCTGGTGGGTGGTAGTGTTTTTTTTTTAGGGAATTGAAAAATTAGGGGATGACTGGGACTGACTAAGGCTAAGAGACTGGACAGTACGGAAACGGCACTGTAGTCCGTGGCCTACACTTCCAACAAGTCAAGGGCCCTTAGCTCTCGTGTTCTTCAAGTGGCGATTAGCGACCACTATCCTGTGTGCTGTAGCTGGGCTCTGAAGGCGGACAAGCGATACCGTAATAAACAACATACGACTATTCATTACAGGTCGTTTCAACACTTTAGTAGGGACGCGTTTCTTGCGGACCTGAACGAAACCTCTTTTCATGCGATTTATAATTACGATGATCCCGAGGAAGCGTTGGCCAAATGGTACAGATGGTTCCTTGGTGTACTTGACCCGCATGCGCCACTTCGAGAGAAGAGAGTCAAACACGCACAGTTACCCCAGTGGTTAACTAAGGACATTAAAGACGCAATGGCTCTCCGAAATGAACTAAAGCGGAACAAAGACTATGTTGCTTTCCGCAAGCAGCGTAACCGTGTCAAGTACTTAGTGCTTGGCCCAGAAAAAAAACCACTTCCAGCGCTTGATGGATAATAAAACTGATACCGTATCTGTCTGGCGAGCCCTCAATGCCTTTACGAAATCACGACAAACACCATCGCGTACTTCTATATCCGCTGATAGGGGCCTACTTTTAATCAGCATTTTTTGTCTGCTGCCGACTCACTTTTGATTAAAAGTAATAATAACCGGGAACACACCGACTGCTTCTGAAAAACTAAAAAACTTTTGCGACGAGAGACTGGCGCCAAATGAGTTCTTTAGTATTCCGCATTTAACTGTTTTTGACGTAAGAAAATCCATTAGTCAGTTAAAAAATAAACGCTCCCTTGATCATGACGGCATTAATAGCTTCTTTTTAAAACTGTCTGCCCCACTATGTGGTTGAATCTCTAACATTTATTTATAATCTCATAATCCAGCAAGGTACTTTTCCAAGAGGTTGGAAAATAGCTAAAGTCATTTCATTGCCAAAAACTAAAGACCTCACAGATCCTAATAAATTCAGGCCAATTTCACTCCTGTCAGCTCTGTCCAAACCGATAGAAAAACATGTCCAGAGGCACCTGAGTCATTTCCTGGAGAGACATTACTTGATTTATTCGTTACAGTCAGCCTTTAGACCCCGTCACTCATGCCACACTGCGTTGTCTCACCTAACAAATACTTGACTTACTTCCATGAACAATGCTAACATGACCGGTGCGGTATTTTTAGATTTTTCTAAAGCTTTTGACTTAGTCAACCATGAACTGTTACTACAGAAGCTGTTGGCATACCACATAGACACAGATTCCGCTTTCTTCTTTAAATCTTATCTAAGCGATAGATCTCAGTATGTTTTTGTCAATGGTAAGCGTTCTTCAGAAGGTGCGATTCAGCATGGAGTGCCCCATGGTATCTTAGGTCCTCTGTTATTTTTAATCTATATTAATGACTTGCCTTTATGTACCTCGCAACCAAATGTGCGATGCAGTTTGTTTGCAGACGACGCTACTCTCGACATGTCGTCGGCAAAAATATCTACAATTAACTCTTCTTTGCAACATTGTGTATTAGACGTCTCAAACTGGTGCCGAGACAACTACATGATGCCTAATCCATCTAAAACAGAGTGTGTGTTAATCACTACTTGTCAAAAGCATCAGCTAAACCCGCCTCCACTTAGCCTTTCCCTTAACTGTGAGCCGATTAGGGCAGGTCACGAGCACCGGTCGCTATGCGTCATTATAGACAATCAGTTGTCTTTGCATGCACATGTAAACAGTGTATGCAAAACTGTATCCAGAAATCTGTTTCTGCTTTCAAAACTTATTTATTTTACAGATTCACAGAGGAGAAAACTGTTTTTCACCGCTCACATTCAGTCTCATATTGATTACGCATCTACAGTCTGGGATGGATGTAGTTATGCATGCTTAAAGAGGCTTAATTCCCTCAACCGGAGGGCAGCCAAGCAAATCCTTCCTAACAGCAGGGACAGCACTGACGAGCGCCTGATAGCCCTTGACATGCTTTCGTTATGTAACCTCCTTATGTACAACAAGGGCGTGTTAATGTTCAAAGTCAGCATCTCTAGAACACCACCGTGCATTTCGGATTTGTTTAGCTATGCTAACACACCGTACAAGACGGCAAGGAACAATCTGTTAGTACCTAGGCCGCGACTTGATATATTCAAAACTAGCCTTTCCTATTCAGGAGCTAAACTTTGGAATTCTCTTCCGGCCAATATTATCGAAGCTCCATCCATGTCCACTTTCAAGTCAAGGCTTTTCCGGCACTTAAATGAACCGCTTAACAAAGCGCACTGCGTTTTGACTATTCATTAAACATGTGTATGTGAGCGTGTATGTGTGTGTGTGTGTGTGTGTGTGTGTGTATGTGTGTTTAAGAGGAAATTAATAGATTGATAATCTATGCTTCTGACTTAATTTTGATAATTTGTAGTTCATGTTCAGTTTATTCGATGTTGGCGATGTTTATGTAAGTTGACATGATAATGTAGCTGCTGTGCATAAAATGTATGTCAGTAATGCCTAATCTAGGTTGTTCGGGAATCAGGCGGGTCAGGTTTACGTGTGTTTTGGCGACAGCGGTGGGTTGGAGACCCGGGCAGGCATCGTGATAGCGCATTTTTGTCCGGGCGTTTTATCTGTTGTTTTCGTCACGCATGCACCGCTTACCTTAGTGCCCTGCTTTTGATTTACGGAGATCCTCTATTAATGGTATGAGAGGGTGTAGTGTGTGTATGTGTGTGTGTGTGTGTGTGTGTGTGTGTGTGTGTGTGTGTGTGTGTGTGTGTGTGTGTGTGTGTGTATGTGTGTGTATGCGAGCGTGTGTGTGTTCGTGGTGTGTACATGTGTGTGGTGTGTGTGTGTGTGTGTGTGTGTGTGTGTGTGTGTGTGTGTGTGTGTGTTCGTATGTGTGTGTAGATTGTTTTTTCACCTGTAGTTTCTAGCAAGGACAAGAATGAAAAAAAGGTCTACGCACCTATTCTTTTATCCTTGGAAAATAAAGTTTCATCTCTCTCTCTCTCTCTCTCTCTCTCTCTCTCTCTCTCTCTCTCTCTCTCTCTCTCTCTCTCTCTCTCTCTCTCTCTCTCTCTCTCTCTCTCTCTCTCTCTCTCTCTCTCTCTCTCTCTCTCTCTCTCTCTCTCTCTCTCTCTCTCTCTCTCTCTCTCTCTCTCTCTCTCTCTCTCTCTCTGGAATAGTTTACTTTTCTGCTCTAGCTCCCATTCACTATCAACCTCAGGCAAAATTAACTCATTCTGCCCGCGACACACCACAGCAATATATGGCTCGACCATGATAGTTCAAGGGTGGTGGCAGAATAGCTTGGCACCTATAGGCGCCAAGCTATTCTGCCACCACCCTTGAATTATCATGGTCGATCTGTCTCCTGAATTGTAATGCAGTCCTCAGAGGATAACTCCAAAATGTGGCTATTTCGTACCTCGGGCACAATGAGTTAATGACAATGCCCGGTTATGTTACTTGGCTTGTTTTCCAAATAAAAATCAATCCTACTTTTGTCGATCTCTTTACTTCAAAGAAAAGTGTTGTTTTTCTATGATACGTGGCACCGCTGTGGTTTGATTCCTATCGTAAAAAAAAATATTGCCAATGATAGGAATCATACTTCAGCGGTTAGAGATGTTTTCCTTTGATAACAATCGAAGTTCAGCTGGAATCAAGCACGAACACGTACGGTAAACACAGACTGTTTTTCTATACAAACGGGTTCTTGGTGACACTTGAATAAAACCGATATCATCGTTGAAATACGTGGCCAGTTTCCAGTAAGCAATGGTACTCGGGCCCAAGACTGCCGCAGTGGGCCCGCGCACAACTGTGCGTGGGCCCGATGCGGGAGTAGTGGGCCCACAGACGTTTTGCTACTGGGGGGGGGGGGGGGGGGGTTATCAGGTACAAAAGAATTCACAATTTTGAATGTGTTGGGATCGTGTCAGAGTGAATGTTCCCGGCTGGTTGTGTGTGGTAATATTTCAGATTCACTCAGTTTAAAAGACAAATTCCGCTGAGAGAGAACGAACGAACGAACGAACGAAACTTTATTTTCCAAGGATTGAGATATTAGGCGCGCAGGCCTTTCTTACAATCTGTCCTTGCTAAGCTACTTAAGGAACACCAACCAAACAACAAAAACTAACTAATAATAAACGTCACACACGCATACACACACGCACACAGACACACATATACATGTACTCGTGCACATGCGCACTTTTGTACATACACATAGTACACACGTACGTGCGCACATAATTATCTAACATATAAGTAGGTATGATATTTTGTGTACTATCAAAAACAAGTTAGAAAACAGAACAAACAATTTGGAGGCTAGATGAAAAAAATAAAAAAATAAAATAAAAACATGAAGCGTATTATGTCGAAAAACAAAGAAGAAGAAAGGATCAGCATAACGATGTCTTAGAAAGGTAATCATTGAGAGAGAGAGAGAGAGAGAGAGAGAGAGAGAGAGAGAGAGAGAGAGAGAGAGAGAGAGAGAGAGAGAGAGAGGGAGAGAGAGAATCTTTATTTTCCAAGGATTGAGATGCCTTTCTCATGCCTTAGGCGCGCATGCCTTTCTTACAATCTGTCCTTGCTAAGCTACTTTTTAAAAAATTAAATGAAAAAAAATGTAAAAGGAACATTAACCAAACAACAAAATTTAACTAATAATAAACGTCACACACACGCATACACACACGCACACACACACACACACACACACACACACACACACACACACACACACACACACACATATATATATATATATATATATATATATATATATATATATATATATATATATATATATATATATATATATATATATACATGTACTCGTGCACATGCGCACTTTTGTACATACACATACACACGTACGTGCGCACATAATTATTTAACATATAAGTAGGTATGATATTTTGTGTACTATCAAAAACAACTTAGAAAACAGAACAAACAATTTGGAGGCAATATGGAGAAAAAAAATAGCAAAAATTTAAAAACATGAAGCGTATTTTGTCTAGAAACAAAGAAGAAGAAAGGATCAGCATAACGTTGTCCTAGAAAGGTAACCATGTACTCTACTTTAAAACAGAGAGAGGGACGTGGTTTGTTGAATAGTGGGAGGAAGCGAATTCCATAAAAGAGCACCTGAATAAGACAGGCTAGATTTGAACAGGTCTATACGGGGCCTTTTTTATAGAGAGACTGTTCCTGGTGGTGCTGTATTTTTTTTCAGTTGGCGAAAAAGCCTAGATAAGTAAGGTGGTGCTTTCTCGTTAAAAATTTTGTGCATCAGTACACATTTGTTTAGTGCGAGGTGCTTAACCAGAGGGAGAAGTCCGATGGCCTGCAGCTTGACATCAGTGGATAAAGACGGATCAGGGAGGATAAGCTTAGCAGCGCGCTTGTATAATGAGTTTATCTTCTTGAAGTGATTTTCACTGCAGCCATCCCATATTGTTGAGGCATAATCAATGTATGGTTTAATGTAGGCATTAAAAAATAGCGCGTCTTAAGGTCAATGATCGTTTTAAGTTTCGAAAGTAGAAACAACTTTTTGGACAAATGTTTTCTCATATAGTATAGGTGGTTTTGCCAGCTTATATCATAATCTATTATTACTCCAAGCAGGCGGTGTTGATTGACCTGCTCAGCTGGGATGGAGTCAAAAGAAAGGTTGAGTGATGGAGGTTTGAGCTGATGTTTCTGGCGGGTTGTGATAAGCATGCTTTTTGTTTTTGTGGGATTTACAAGCATGCGATTTTCATTACACCACCGAGCGACTTCATGAAGACTCTCTTGAAGATTATTTGCAATCTCAGGCACAGTTTTACCAGCGGAATGTAATGTTGACTCGTCGGCAAACATGTCACACTCAGCCTTAGTACACATTACATGTAACGGTAGATCGTTAACGAAGATACAAAACAGTAGTGGGCCTAAAATAGACCCCTGGGGCACTCCATACTCCACAAATTGTTCAGAAGAACATTTTCCATTGACGTAGACTGTTTGTGCTCTTTTTGTTCAGAAACGAAAGAGCTGAGGGGCTCTTTTTGTTTAAGTAAGTGGCAAGCTTTTTCAATAAGATGGTATGATCGATAAGCTCAAACGCTTTTCTTAGCTGCAAAAAAAGCACCAGCCATTTTATTATCATTTATGCTGTTGACCCCACGAATTCACTATGCGTGCAAGTGCAGAGTAGCATGAATGCTTGGGACGAAAACCTGACTGGTAATGATATAATAGGGACCTTTTTCCCAAAATTCCAGAAGATGTTTGTGAACATGCTTTTCCAGAGGCTTCGAGAGAACTGATAGAAGGGAAATGGGGCGAACGTTATTAATTTCAGAAGAATCGTTTGCTTTAGGAACAGGCACTATTTTTGATTATTTTGAAAGCTACTGGGACGACATTTTTTGTATACATAGGTTATAAATGTATGTAAGAGGTTCCACTATGTATGGTTGCGACAGGTCAAGGATATATCCATTGATACCATCACTGTCCGAAGACGTTTTCTTTTTTAGGATGGAAATGTATTTGCCTACCTCGTGTACAGCAATATCAGGGATGACGAAAATATCATCTGAGGACAATCTTTGCTTACAGAAATTTGTTAGGTTCTTTGGTGTAGAATATATCGGCTGATTGCGATTGTGAGAACTGAGTAAGTCTTTAGGGGTTGATAGAATGTTGTTATTAAACTCCTCAGCGGAGAGGTTTTCTGGAATGGTATTGCACTGTTTACGCTTGTTGTTGGTAAGCGTATTAAGTGCTGTCCAGGTAGAGGAAGGGTTTCTGTCTTCTTTGACTGTTTTGGTTATAAACGATCTCTGCGCCTCTCTAACTAAGTACTTAACTTTATTTCGCAATCTTTTAAATTCATGAAAGTTCTCTTCTTTCTTAGCCTTATTTATATCATCCATTGCTTGTTTGATTTCGTCGGTTATCCATGAGGGGGGCTGGCGGGATCGGACTCGCTTTCTTCTTACTGGCGCATGTTTGTTTAGCACCCCTAGCAACAGATCAAGTAAGACAGAGACAGCCTTATCTGGGTCGGTACAATTGTACACATCATGAAACGGTGCAAGGCTAAGATCGTGTAGAAAAGCATCTTTATTAGTTTTTTTAAAGACCTATAAGTAATGTACACATGCTGATCCCTCTTTTGTTTGGGCATCTTGCACGACCATGTACAGGTGATGGGAAAATGATCACTGACAGCTAGTGGGGGGAAGTTGGTCTCTAGTACTGACTTACAGTTGGTGGTATAGATGTGATCAATGAGTGTAGCGGATGACTGGGTTATTCTAGTAGGAGTTTGGACTAGTTGCTTCAACCCAAAAAGAGTTGTTGTCGATTGCCACGTGGGATTTGTTTCTCAGTAAGTCGATGTTAAAATCTCACAACCAGATAGGTGAGGCTAGCGCTGGCAGAATTGTATACAAACCAAGAGGAATCAACGTGCTGGATGTTAAAATCACCTAACAGCAGTACATCTTTGTCAGTGTCATTCACTTTATCCATCATCTGCACAAAGTCATCATACCACTCGACAGTGGACGATGGATTTCTATATACATAGCCCATTATAATTGGCGATGAGTTATTAATTTTTACTTCTAGCCATACACACTCAATCTCAGTTGACTCCAGATCATCACGTCTGCGTACCATATGTGCAATCGAGTTATGGACACAAACAGCAATCCTTGTGTGTTTGAGGGTGTTTGGGTCACGACGAATTAAGGAAAAGTTTGGAATGCACAGATTTTCGTCGCTAATTCTTGAGTCCAGACGTGATTCCGTTAGCCCAAAGAGATGGAAGTGTGAAGGCTGGTTTAAAAATATTGAAATGTCAGGAACCTTATTGTAAAGGTGAAATACATTAAGGTGCCCGACCTTCAGCCCGTGGGCATGCATGTAATTGTTTGATGGTGTACACATTTTTATGACGAATGAAATGTAAATATAAAGTTTTCAATATCCGAAACTCAGTGAAACAATCCAGTCACTGAAAGGAGTGATCTTGAGCGAAAATATGGAATAAACCAAATCCACTTATTATCACCACGACTGTCAAAAATAACTTGAATGATAGTTTGTAGAACTGTCTACTCGCATTCAGCACAACACGTTTGGCTATGCACTATAATCACTAATCTTTACATTTAGTCCGGCTTACAAAAATGGTGTGTATGCCGGCTAGACACAAGTCAAACGCGCAACTGTACTGTACACAGGTCAACCACAGTACAAATAGTCCAACGATTTCCCTAAACTGTCAGACTGCAACACATGTTGCTGTGATACGGCCGCATCGCATATAAACCAAAAGCATCGCAAATGTTAATGTCAAGTCTGTGAGGTGAAACTAAAACAACAGCACAGTAAACCGTTTCGTATAGAAATGTCACCGTTTGATCAAAGGATTGTCAGATCAGTGCTCGACACACTGAAACAGATTGAACGAGAACTGGAATAAAAAATACTAATAACACTTAGGGCTCACACACCTGTGTTCATATGCACCACGCATTGCAACAAGTTGGACGGATGAAGGGCTGAAAATGAAGTCATATGATTGTTTATTTTCTTTTCAGAATTATACTGATGTTCACTAAGTTCATGAAAAACATAAAGTGACATTAGTTCAAGTTGAGCCTACACCTAAAAAAAAAAAGAAGAAAAAAGAGAGAACTATTTTAACATTCGTCAAGTAGGATGGGGTCCGGTAAAACCAACTCATTTAGGCCTGGAGGCGTGTTAGTTGAACATCCGAATTACGCGTGAGAGAGATGGACAACGATAGCACAAGTGCAGTAACAGATCAGATAAGCGCTTCAACGACGCAAAGGTAATCCGGCACTATCCCGGAACTATCATCGTCCAACGTTTCCCGATCAGGCATGAAGGAGTTAATCTAACCGAAACACTGATGTATGTTTTATATGTTTAACACACACTTCACGTGACCGCTTGGGACCGAGGTCCACTTTTATCTAGATACGGATACTGCCAGTATCCCAGCGGAGTCTCTGAAAGCAGACCTAGAGACAACAGTAGAGATGCTGTACCCACTGTTTGGAAAGATCTGGGAAGAGGAGGTGATGCCGGCTGACTGGAAGGAGGGGTACCTAATCAAGCTTTGCAAGAAAGGCGACCTCAGCAAGTGTTCCAACTACAGAGGAATCACCTTGCTGTCAGTACCAGGAAAGGTCTTTAACAGGATCATCCTGGAGAGAATGAAGAGCTCCGTTGACCCCCAGCTGAGAGACCAGCAAGCAGGATTCAGGAAAAAACGATCATGTACAGACCAGATCGCCACTCTCCGCATCATCGTGGAACAGTCTCTGGAGTGGAGCTCCCCGCTGTACGTCAACTTTGTGGATTACGAGAAAGCATTTGACAGCGTGGACCGAGAGAATCCTACGACACTACGGTGTACCCACAAAGCTCGTCCGCCTGATCAAGAGCAGCTACGATGGCATGACATGTCGCGTGATCCACGAAGGGCAGTTCACCAGGGAGCTCCAGGTCAGAACTGGTGTCAGGCAGGGGTGTTTGTTGTCTCCGTTCCTCTTCCTACTGGCCATAGACTGGGTCATGAAGAGGACCACAGAGCACAGACAAAGTGGAATACAGTGGACACTGTGGACACAGCTTGACGACCTTGATTTTGCAGACGATTTGGCTTTACTGTCCCACACTCATCAACAAATGCAGGACAAGACCACGAGGTTTGCTGACATCTCGTCCCAGGTAGGCCTCACCATTCACAAACAGAAAACAAAGACAATGAGGCTGAACGCAACCAGGGAAGAACCAGTCTTGCTTGCTGGCACCCCGTTGGAGGAGGTAGAGTCCTTCACCTATCTCGGGAGCATCATAGACAAAAAAGGCGGCACTGATGCAGATGTCAGAGCACGAATCGGTAAAGCCAGAGCAGCCTTTCTCCAGTTGAAAAAGTGTGGAGTTCCAGAGAGCTGTCACAACACACCAAAGTCCGGATTTTCAACTCCAACGTCAGTAAAAGCAGTTCTCATATATGGAGCAGAGACTTGGAGATTGACAAAAACCACAGTCAACAGAGTACAGATCTTCATAAACAGTTGCCTTAGAAGAATTTTGAAAATCCACTGGCCAGAGAAGATCAGCAACGTCAGACTCTGGGAGAGAACAAAGCAGATAACACAGAGAATGAAACTGTGCGAAGAGGATGGGGATGGATTGGTCACAGTCTGAGAAAGCCAGCTTCCAGTATCATCTGTCAGGCATTGTCATGGAACCCCCAGTGAAAGAGGAAAAGAGGCAGGCCGAGAAATACCTGGCGTCGAGACCTCCAAGCAGACATCAAGAGACTGGGAAGCACCTGGAGTAAAATCGAAGGAGAAGCACAGGACAGGAGTCGCTGGAGGTCTCTCGTCGACGGCCTATATCCGCGGAGGGGTGACAGGCGTAAGTAAGTAAGTAAAGATACTGCCATTGGGGAAAGGGAAGTGGGAACGGCAGAAAAGCTGGCTGAGACGCTGGCTGGAATGTCGCTGGGTACTGCGGCATTGGTACGTGGAAACTGTGCGGTGTGATCTGAGGCCAGGGCACGACAGGGCGCGCGTAGTTTCCATACAGGGACGCCGGCTGATAGTGGTAGCTGGGATCGGCCGTCGCTTCTGTGAATTCTGGTCGCTGACTGAAAGTCGGCTGTTGGTGCGTCGCGCTGGCAGCGTCCGCCAATGTAGTGCTTGTGTCAGGTCCGGAAAGCTCCACAGGGACTCGAGCACTAGCGTTTACAGTTGACTGGCTGCTGGAGACAGGGACAGCTAGGTTTCCGCCAGCATTTACATAGTAACCTATGTTCGCCACCGTAGTACGGTAGCCGATTCCCAGCGGCGAGTGGGGAGAACTTTAGACTGTGGCATTTGTTTAGTGCTTTGTCGCATCAGTAGGTTCTCATCTTGAATGAGATTACTAGTTTGCGGCCGGCAGGGAGGCCGACTAATCAGCTCGGGTACTTTTGTGTTTGCTTCAAGCTCAGCCGCGTGTCTAGCGTGTCGCAGGTCGCGGTGCCGATTAAGGTCTTTCAGGTTATCTGCAGGAAAAAATGAACCGCTCAGTTTATCTGGCGCAGTAATACCCCGGCGCCTCTCTCATTCAGATGCAGCCTGTCGCTATTAAACAGGGAGGTAGCAACTGCACCAGCAGGGGTGTAAAAATTGTTTTCCTGTAGAAACGAGACTTCTTCCCTTTGGCACAGCATAGCCAGGCGCTGGTTTACACTGCAGATGGTTTTCAGTGGGCAGCGCCCTTGTGGTAATATTGCTGTGTAGGCAACTGTGGCTGATGGGAATACTCGTCGAACTACAGAAATGAGGTGCTGGAAGTCATGTTGTACAGAGTCCACGTCATTGCTGGAGGCACAGTCATTTGTGCCAACGTGGACCACTGCACTACCGATGTCGTAGCGTGGCGCGATGTTGGACAGGGCCTCTGCCAACTGGTCAACCTTAACCCCCCGCAGGGTGCGCACACATGTAGCACCGCTTGGGTCCAAGCGACGACGATCCACCCGTTGGAGATTGGAGTCGCCGATTAATAGCGCATTGACTCTGCCCTCGGGTGGGAGTCGAACACTAAACTGACGGCGCTCTCGCGGCGGCTGGTCCAGGAGCGAACGTGCATTAGGGGATTTAGTTTCAGTGGTACTGCTGCTCCCTGCCGTTTCTTCCATGGCCACAGACGCACGCTGAGACGGGTGGGTTTGGGTGTACTCCTTTGGAACAGTATCAGAGAGGTTCGACGTAGTGATCGGTGTAGGGGAGGGAATTTCAGAGGAAAGGGAACTGGTACCGGACAGTGGCGGTGGTGACTGACAGTGATCAGGCAAAGCAACGGGGATTCGCTGCTATGGGGCAATTATTTTCTAAGAAGTACCCAACGGAGAAAGAAACACGCTTAGAAAAGACGGGTACAACACAATTTATTAATATTTCGGGTAAATACCCTTTGTCAAAATAGACAAACAAACAAACAGAGAGATTAGCCGCTACTTATCTTCATGGCAGAAGGAATGTGGCAACATTCCTTCTGCCAATGAAGATAAGTAGCGGCTAATCTCTCTGTTTGTTTGTTTGTCTATTTTGACAAAGGGTATTTACCCGAAATATTAATAAATTGTGTTGTACCCGTCCTTTCTAAGCGTGTTTCTTTCTCCGTTAGACACTTCTTTGCATATTACACGCTTGGCAGTCACCTTTTTGGTCTGGATCAATTATTTTCTGTTTAGCCAACATTTCATTATACCGGCTTTCAAGAGAATCCACTTTGCCCAGCTTGCTTGTGAGGATTGACACTTGCTTTGGTAGACTATTCAGGTTTCTAACCTGCTGCTGTAGACTGATGTTGTCCTGTTTAAGAGTGTCTATTTCAGCTTTGAGTTGGTCTATAAAAACAGGTTGTTTGTTTTCAAACTGTATTTTTAAGTCCAAAATTAGTCCAGCCACACAATCAAAACATTTGGTCGCGTGGACAGGTTGTGCACACTGATAACAGCACAACTGGGAGCACTGAGTAGAGGCATGTGAGGTCATGCAGGATGTTGTCTCACCAGCGGTGTCCACTTGAGGGTAGGGGACGACGCCGGGGTGTGACGTTAGGAACGGCAGGCGGCTGTTCCATTTTTTCCGGAGAAGTGGGATCTTGTTGTGTGGTGCGCAGTGCAGCTTGTTTGGAGGGACCGGCTGGCGAGATAAAGTCTTCAGTTGAGGGGGAGGGGCTTTCGGAGTCATCAGCTGCAGGTTTAGTAGTATCATCCACGGTAACGTTAAGCTCGCCAGCACTGTCCATTATGTCATCGCCGTATGCCTCCTTTGGCAGGTGTTCTGTGGGTGGGGGCATAATGGCAAGAAGTGTAGATGGGGCGGGGAACGGTTTATCAGCAGGCATGATAGGCAGTGTGGTGTCAGTTTGGGGGAGAATGGAAGTGCTGTCACCACTCATGTCGCTGACAAGGGCTTTTAGTTTTTCAAACTCATTGTCTACCCATTCAGGGGCATTTCCTTGGAAGGTGACAGTGCCTGTGGTATGGAAGAGAGTCATACCAGTTTACGGCTCCAATCTCAGTTGTACAATAGTTTTGTATAGTTCAGTTGGGGAAGGGCCACAGCGGGCAACGGGCATTGTGATGGTTTTTAGACAACGCTCATTCTCGTCGTCTTCGTCATATTGGAAGTCTGTCCATTCACACGAGACCTGGTGAGGGCACTCCAGAACATAATTATCTAGTGTGAAAAACAGACCTCCAAAAGGGCAGCTTGACGGGGGGCGCTAGAAACTGTTTTTGGATGGGGTCTTTAGTATGTATGATATGCTCGGTGTCGATAGCATACTTAGCGGCGTGAGCTGCGCGGGTCAGTGGTGGGGCCCATGGTGTGATTTGCCGTTACATGGTCATGGCGAGACGATGTGTACTAGAATGCTTATGTGCAGGTCAGTTCGGGTGCGTGCACTTTTTCTGATACACAGCTGGAAGGCGTGCCGGCTAGGACCAGTGCCCTCGACGCTCCCGCCGGCATCGTGTACTGCTTAGTGCAATAGCACTCTTGGCCGAGCGTGGAATGCAGGCATCGGCCTAAAACAGTCAAGCGGGCGAGAGAGAGAGAGAGAGAGAGAGAGAGAGAGAGAGAGAGAGAGAGAGAGAGAGAGAGAGAGAGAGAGAGAGAGAGAGAGAGAGAGATACAAACCCCTCCGTCAATACCACCCTCCTCTATAAACACACACACACATACACACACGCACACACACACACACACACACACACACGCACACGCACACATACACGCACACACACAAACACACGCAAGCACGCACGCACGCACACATACACACACTAAACACACACACACACGAACACATAGTTCACACACACACACACACACACACACACACACACGCTCACAGACAGAGAGAGAGAGAGAGAGAGAGATTTGGGTTTAACGCCGAGCAGGCGACTAAGGTCATCTCACGACGGACGGGAGAGAGAGAGAGAGTGCAACCCAACGAAGAAAGAAACACGCTTATAATATAAGTTCTTGATAGCATGGTTTTGCTACACGGACCCTTGTAGACCTGAGAGAGGACAAAGGAACCATTGTACCCCGAAGGCCTGAGGGGTACAATGGTTCCTTTGACCTCCCGAAGGCCTACAAGGGTCCGTACAGCAACCCCCTGCTACCAATAACGTATTTGTTTTCATTCTTCCAATATTTTGTAAAAGAATCAAGAAGAAATCTTCCGACCTGGATCACGCCAGACATAACTGACGTCAATGGAATATACATTTATACATATAGACTTATGACGTAATTTAAAATCTTTCATGGCGTTGCCGTCTCCAGTATTGTGCCTGTTGTTTCAAACAGCACTAAGTAACTTTTTACTTTAGAACGTTTTCGTAATCTTTTATAGAACAAAACTCGCATCCAAGATGCGTCTCAAAGAGGGCTACAAGAAGTCTGCTATTTGTCGCTACAAGGATTTTTGTTTTCCTCCCTACGTCACACGACTAGTCACGTTAGCGCAAACCGTACCATGTGACCGTGACATAAAAACCCTTGTAGCGAAAAATGGCGGACGTTTTGTAGCCCTCTCGATGACTCATCTTGGATGCGAGTTTTGTTCTATAAAAGATCACCAAAACGTTCTCAAGTAAAAAGTTGCATAGTGTTGTTCGAAACAACAAGCACTCAGTACTGGAGACGCCAACATCATGAAATATTTTAAATTACGTCATCAGTCTATTATGTATAAATGTTTGTTTTCCTCCCTACGTCACACGACCAGTCACTTTAGCGCAAACCGTACCATGTGACCGTGATATAAAAACCCCTGTAGCGAAAAATGGCGGACGTTTTGTAGCCCTCTCGATGACGCATCTTTGATGCCAGCTTTGTTCTATAAAAGATCGCCAAACGTTCTAAAGTACAAAGTTACTTGGTGTTGTTCGAAACAACAAGCACAGTCAGTACTGGAGACGGCAACGTCATGACATATTTTAAATTACGTCATAAGTCTATTATGTATAAATGTATATTCCTTTGACGTCAGTCATGTCTGGCGTGATCCAGGTCGCCAGATGTCTTCTTGATTTCTTTTACAAAAATAGCGGAGGAATGAAAACAAATACGTTATTGGTTGAAGGGGTTCGTTGCGCGGACCCTTGTAGGCCTTCGGGAGGTCAAAGGAATCAGTGTACCCCTCAGGCCTTCGGCCTTCGGGGTACAATGATTCCTTTGACCTCCCTCAGGCCTACAAAGGTCCGTGTATCGAACCCCTCTGACCAATAACTTATAATATTCCTTTGTCGTCAGTCATGTCTGGCGTGATCCAGATCGGAAGATGTCTTCTTGATTTCTTTTACGAAAATAGTGGAGGAATAAAAACAAATACGTTATTGGTCAGAGGGGTTCGCTGCACGGACCCTTGTAGGTCTTCGGGAGGTCAAAGGAATCAGTCGTTGTACCCCTCAGGCCTTCGGTCTTCGGGGTACAATAATTCCTTTGGCATCCCTCCGGCCTACAAAGGTCCGTGTAGCGAACCCCTCCGACCAATAACGTATATTGTTTCCTCCCTACGTCACACGACCAGTCACTTTAGCGCAAACCGTACCATGTGAAAGTGATATAAAAACCCCTGTAGCGAAAAATGGCGGAATTTTTGTAGCCCTCTCTATGACGCGTCTTGGATGCCAGTTTTGTTCTATAAATGATCACCAAAGTTCTAAAGTACAAAGTTACTTAGTGTTGTTCGAAACAACAAGCACAATCCTGTACTGGAGACGGCAACGTCATGACATATTTTAAATTACGTCATAAGTCTATTATGTATAAATGTATATTCCTTTGACGTCAGTCATGTCTGGCGTGATCCAGGTCGGAAGATGTCTTCTTGATTTCTTTTACGAAAATAGTGGAGGAATGAAAACAAATACGTTATTGGTCGGAGGGGTTCGCTGCACGGACCCCTCCGACCAATAACTTATATTGTAGCTCGGTCATGTGGTACAGTTTGCGCTAAAAGGATTTATCGTGTGACGTAGGGATGAAAACAAAAAACAGTTATAAAACAATAAATTGTGTTGTAACTGTGTTTTTTAAGTGTCTATTTTTTTTCGTTTGGGTTCTTCTCTGCATTTTACACGTTTGGTCTAAATTTTTGGTCTAGATTTCGCGCGCGCACACACACACACACGGCACACACGCACACACGCACGCACACTCACACTCACACACGCACGCACGCACACACACACACGCGCGCCAGTCCAGATCCTCTCCTTTTATTCACTGGAGTGTCCCCGTCTCGGTCGTGCAAACTGCCCGCGAGTAACCCACCGCGCTAGCAATGGCGCCGAGCACGAAGCTGTCCTCACAGAGCGTGTCAAATATCGGGACTGGCCGCAGCGCTTAAATGCCACACACTTCATCAAAGCACCACCCTCCATCCAATTGCTAGATTAATTTCTCAGCCCACTCGCATTGTTTTCTGGGAATATTCCCCTTGTTTATCTCGCAGAATCCCGCTTTACCATGGGTACAATTGAAGTTCGTCCGGTCACTGGGTGCCTCCTGACAGAACATTGTCGTGATTCGTGTAAAATTTCTGAAACAGACCAATTCCGGAAATCATACAAAATTGCACGTCAGTGTTATGACAAAAACAGTGGATTCCTTCACTGCTGAGGAAACCTTAACACGATCCAACGGCAAGAGACATAGATCAGTTGCGCCGGTTCTTGCTGAGACCAATCTTTATTCAAGTCCCTTGGGCGTCTTTAGCTTGTGGTTGTTCAATGAACACATTCTTCAGAAACAAAATATGCCGTCCACTGACTGTGAAAGAGTTTAAAATCCCGTGGAGACATGCGATATCGCATGTTTGTCCGGGCTTTTAACTCATTCAGCCCAACGCATGTATTTCCCAAATTTTGGAGGCGTCATCTAACACCGGACTATGCACCTGTTGTAGGAGATGGGTCGACCATAATAATTCAAGGGTAGTTCCAGATTAGCTTGGCGCCGACAGGCGCCAAACTAATCTGGCACTACCCTTGAATTATCATGGTCGACCCATCTCCTGCTGTAGTGCGTAAGGGTTGAATTCGCTAATCCGCTGTTTTCGTCGAAACTCGTGCAGTTCTGACCTACTTCTGATTTCCGAAGAAAGTCCATTATGGAGCCCGCTGCGCGTCACAGGTTTTATCCGAACAGATTCGTTCATATGCGGAGAAATGTCATGTACTGGGGATGTCTATTATACTGAGGGGCAAAGGAAATGCGATATTTTTGGAATCATCGGAAACACTTTAGAATGTCGCATTTCTTTTGTTCGCCAGTATATGATAAACACACACCTCGCGTCATATTTACAATGTAGATCTTCTATAACCGCTCAATGGTTGCGTTTGCATAGCGCCGATCTGTATAGGCACTACCCTTTAATATCCTGAGTGTTACATCTTCTGAACCGGGGAGCTACGTAGCTTAGGTGATAGAGCGTTCGACTCTCTTCCGAAAGGTCATGGGTTCATACCAAAGCTGGGGTTCTAGCTACGTAATGCCCTATACATGTAACTTGTTTTCTTCTTTTGTTTTTCTTTTTTCTTTTTTCGGGTGGAGGGGTCGGTGAGAGGGGCTCTGTTCTGCTCACCGATGCCGCGTGAATCAGCCCGAGTTAATCTGCTTACTTGAATTTTTTTTTTAATCTGGCACCTGAGGAAGAGTGAGAGAGGCACAGTGATCAAAAAGGTCCTTTTAACCCCTACACTTGCGTGGAAAAAATGAACACAATCCAATTGTACGATCATACACTCTTTTTGAAACCGCTTTGTATACACGTTCCCTTGACGTCTGGTATCTTTGACTTACACCATTCAGCCCTGACGCACTACAGCAGGAGATGGGTCGACCATGATAATTCAAGGGTAGTGCCTGATTAGCTTGGCGCCTGTCGGCGCCAATCTAATCTGGCACTACCCTTGAATTATCATGGTCGATCCATCTCCTGCAACAGGTGCATAGTCGTTAGATGACGCCTCCGAAATTTGGGAAATACGTGCGCCGGGCTGAATGAGTTAAATTTACGACGATTTCAAAACGCAGTCTGTGTCCACTTGCAGTGAAAGGGTTACAGTAGTCTTGACAGTACATTTGACACTGGAAGGAGCTGAAATGTTCCTATGAGCAAAACTTATGTCAAACAGAAAGAGAATGTCCCGTACGTGGGGGTTTTTCTTTTTGTTGTTGTTGTTATTGTTGTTTTTCTTTTTCTATCTTCTTTTTTTTTTTTTTCTCTCTCTCTCTCTCTCCTAGAAAAACGAGACTGTATCAAAAGTCATTTCTCGCCATCTTTAAGATGCTATGGCGTCGTGCGTCTTTGCCTCCAGGGCTAAGAGAAAGTGCCTGCTTTCTCCGTCTGCAAGAGGCGTAAATTCTCATGGGCTCCTGCAGCTGCAGGTGCCCATGAGAATTCACGCATCTTGCCAGTCGAAATCAGCATCCTTTACAACCTCAGTGAAATTGGAGGGATTCAGTCTGAGATTTTCAGTGGGGAACAAGAGGATGGTTTTCTGCGATATGGCATCAAATACGAAGCACCCTGAAGAGTTGTCTGTCCATCATGCAATTACCTCCCTTTTGGCAGAGAGGTGTCTCCCTTCGCTATTCTTCTGTTCGCAAAAGACATAGGGTTTCATGAATCCCTACAGTGTACAGTCGTCCATCAGGATGTTTGCCCTTTTTCTTTTTTTTTTTTTCTTTTTTTTTTGGAGGGGGGGGGGGGGGGTTGGTGACATTTTCCAGCCGGATCTAGATTTAAGTTCATCAATACGAGTAGCAATGCGAAATTTGTTTTGTACCCTTTGGTTGTCCGTGGCGCGTTTTGTCGAGGTGATTCCTTTTGGCTGTCGGTGACGCGTTTTGTTGAGGTGATTCCTGCAGGAATCACCTCGACAAAAAGCGCTACCAACAGCCAAGGGATTAAACTGTTTGTATATGTCCTCATGAATCAGAGTTCATAAGGATGTACTTCTTGTGGCTTACTGTGGTAATGTAGAGCTTTCTCTTTGTTCTTCATGTCGAAATGGACCCACTGTCACTCCCAGACTTTGCTGGTCTTTTCTCTCCAAGACGTAGCAGCAGTGTCTTCATCGAAATATTAAGTAAGTAAGGATGCATGCACGCTGGTCTATATTTTGAACCTTACGGCCTAGAGTTGTAAGGTCCAGATTCACAGACTATCCGAAGACATATAGGACCTATTCAGCAAGTGGTACTGGCCAGCTTCTCAGTTTCCTCTACCCCATGCATAGAATCTCACGTAGTCAGCGGTAGCATAGACTCACAGGTGTCTATGACTCTTGCTTAGGAGCTTCAACTACCCATTTATATTGTGCCTAAAAGTTAAGGTGCAGGTCCTCAGAAGGAGAACGTTTTGGGGTTTAAGGCCGCAGCTATACTGACCTTCTGTGCGACCGTGTAGGTCTACTGTATATCCGATCTTAGATCCAACACTTGTTAACAGTACCCTTCGGCGGAGAATCACGTATTTGTGTCAGCATGAGGTGCAGATCCTCACGAGCCCCCCTGGGGATACATGAGGATCTATGCTTGTGCCTGCTGAATGTAGTTCGCTATAACCGTTTGGTTTACTTGGAAATGGCAAGGGAAACATTAAACGATGTAGGAAAACATCGACGAGTGTGATTCTGTCAGTGGATATTTCTATTTTGCGGATGCCGACATTAGCTTCAATAGAATCTAGATTGATATCGCGAACCTGTAAGCTAGAAAATTATATGAAACACGTGCCCTTGTAGAAGGCATATGGCAAATACAGAGCAATCGAGATCGCATAGCAACTTTAGCGTAATAGAGATATTAGTGTTATAGAGTTCTGTGTGTGTGTGCTAGTCCCTTCCACCAGCAAGAAACACAGATTCTCATGAGCACCTGCATCTGCAGGTGCTCATGAGAATCTATGCTTCTTGCTGACCGCGTTCAGTTCCACTTGCTCCTCAACTTGCGGGTGTTGTCTAGGCTTGGTTGAAATCAGTCGAGAATAGTACTAGTACCTTCGACATTTCCACTGAAACCCTTAGAGTGCTCGTTTGTTCTATGGGGTCTTTTAATGTTAGAATATCAGCGACCGGATCACGTTAATGCGAGACCACACACAGTTTCATGCTGTGGTCGAAACTATAACATCGACACGCTGGCCGGAGGGTGAGTCTCTCTCTCTCTCTCTCTCTCTCTCTCTCTCTCTCTCTCTCTCTCTCTCTCTCTCTCTCTCTCTCTCTCTCTCTCTCTCTCTCTCTCTCTCTCTCTCTCTGGGTAAGAGAGTGATTTTATGTACGTTACTTTGTTTTGTAGTGTGTAGCAAGGACAAGAATGAAAACAGGTCTGCGCAACTATTCTTTTATCCTTGGAAAATAAAGTTTCATTCCATTTAATTTCATTTCTCTCTCCCTCTCTCTCTATCTCTGTGTCTCTCTCGCTCTCTC
>BTPG01000005.1:123022317-123047317 GCA_036245525.1 Semisulcospira habei
AATTAGTAGCAACAAACTTTCATCCTATACTGGCCGGAGAAAAATGAATACATTACTTTAAACCACCCCATCCCATCCCCACACCTTGCATTCACTTCCCTGTCTACAATCTAAATGAACAAAAAGTCCACCTACAAGAGACATAGATCCTAATGTGCCCCGGCAGTTGCGGTGGCTCATGATGATCTGTGCTTCTTGCATATATCATTTTTGCAAGGCTGTAGAGATGTTCCTAACAAGCCAAACAGGTTTTTTCGGGCCGAACACCCCCCCTTGTGGACCGAACTACTCACGCCTCACGGGTGTGCTCGGGCCAGCAAGGGCGGGAGTCGCCTGTGGACCTTTCGCTCAATGAAAAGGCATTAAACCGTTGCCTTTGCGGATAACCCTTTTAATCCCTTAAAACCGGACCACGCAAAGGTGTACATTGTGACGGTGTTTTAACTTTATTATGCTTACCCCGTGTTGAAATTTGCATGGCAACGTTTGGAATCAAAATATGATGATTTTTGTATGAATAGAAAAAAACAAAACACCCAAAATCATGATGTTGATTTTCGGATATTTCCTCATTTATTTCATTGTGTTTCATTCGGGATTTGTGAGTGAGATTTTGTCCGTTTGTTCGTTTGTTTGTTTGACATACTGACACGAAAGGTATTTCGTAGTACAGTTTTCATGAATGTAAGACAACACAAAAAACCGGCAAAAACTGAACGATTTTCAACAACGAACAGTTCATGAAAATAAAAATTGTAATCTGCGATCTTTAAACAGCAATCTTGAGTTCTTTTGTGTGCTTCTTATTGCTGTTTACGTTGTTACGTTTTGCAATCGGTGTAAATTTACGGAAATCGTGAGAGCATGAAAAGTTCGCATGTTCAGACATCGTGACAAGGGAGGGAATACATTCTTTGTTGTTACTCTTCAAATGTATACGCGTTGGTTACCCTCCCATGCTCTATTAAATTATTTGAACGCTCATTGCCACACCAGATTTTTTGGGGTTTTGCGGAGGAGAAGGGGGGGTGGGGAGGGGGGGGGGGGTCTTCTCCTTCTTCTTCCGTCTTCTTCTTATTATTATTATTATTATTATTATTGCAATACTCGCTTTGCAGGCACACACGGCCCATTGTCTTTCACTGGGCTGTCTGTCTCCCAGTTAATACAGGAAAATCAGAACACCGCCCAGCTGTAGGATGTATAGATCCTCATGAGCCCCCGCAGTTGCAGGTCGCGGGGCTCATGAAGATCTATGTCTCTTGCAGTTGGATCAGTCGTGTTCACCTTTTTTTCGGCCGGTTAAGGTTTAAATGGTGGAGGAGATCAGACCATGGGTCTACCGTGTTTTGTATTATGAGCAAACAATTTATTATATGGGGCAGCCTGGTGCAAATTGCAGGGTTGAATTTAGGACACACACCCCCCCCCCCCCGCCAAAATTGCATCCCCACCAAAAAGCCCACAGAACCATTTCACGATGAATTTGCAAGTGCACTATTCCGCCCCATGTCGAGTATGGCTGGGAACTGTAGCAAATGCTGCCAGTCGTGATCTTTCTAAGCTGTGCTCAGGACCTTCTGACATCAGTTTTCAGTTCCTCTTCCAGTCCCTTTTATCTGCGAGAAATATAGATCCTCATGAATAGCACCATGCAAACTGCTAACTATGACAATTGCTGCCCGAAACTGATCGACTCCACCGCTGCCTCATGGGTGATCCTGGGTGTTATTCAAGGCTAACTCTTTCGAGGCTGCCGCATCCGGATTCGCACGCGTTAAGAAGCCGCGAATCCGGATGCGGCACGTCTCGAAAGAGTTAACCCTGCATTGCCGAAAAATCGTAAAGCCGAGCTAAATGCAAGAGGCCTAGATCCTCAAATACGTCGCAACAGCGGGGGCTCATGAGGATCTACGCCTCTCGCTTAAAACTACATTGTATAAATGATTCTTTGACGCCTGGGATTCGCTGAGGTTGAATTTTTGATGATTTCAGGAACAACAATCTGAGAAGAGGTCAAAGGGCACGAATATTTTGGACCAAGATTTCCTTTATCTTACCGTTCATAAAGTGGGAATATTGAACTATTATATACGCATGTCAAAAGATAAGACATGCATGTATAACATGTACAATTCTTTTTTGTTTCTCTCTAATTTTTCACATGCCAGCATTTCAAAAACCTGGAGCTGAACGATAAATTGCCTGTCAGCGACAGTAGTTTCGGTCCTCTCGTCTTAGCACATGGATGGCGGAACTATTGTCTAGTGAGCGCGCCGAGTGATGATTATCGTACACGGCACTCCATCCCCAGTAGCAAAAAACTTCGGTCCATTCCCGGCCGCAATGGGCCCGCGCACTGCGTGCGCGGGCCCACTGCGTCCGGAATGTGCCCGAGGACCTTTGCTTACTGGGATCTCTCATTCGACCTAACATCCTTCTATACTAACATCCTATTATACTGACGAGCAAACGAAATGAGACATTTTTTAAATCATCGGAAACACTTTTCCCAAATGTCGCATTTCTTTTGTTAGCCAGTAAAAATTAAACTGATTTTTTTTTTGCCAAAAATTATATTTCAACATTTTGTAATAGCTCTATCATCCACCTTTTACACACAAATTTAGCTACTTCAGGCAAGGTCAGGGTCGGACTTGTTTTTGTTTGGTCCTGGATGCGTGAAAACTCCGTCCTGCCAGAATCGTATTCAGTTTAAGGAGCAACTGTAAGTCACACTGGTCCGCGGCCAATGGACTGTATTAATGGGCGGAGGGAATGAACATGAAGGGTTGTGCAGTGGTACCTTTGGATTTCGGGATTCAAGGGCGATTTTACTATAGAAAAATAAAGTGTTCTAGAAGTAGCTGAGAGTGGTATAACCAGATTCTTGCTCGCCCCCTCCATCAGCATGAGCCATGGCACTCTAACTCCATTCTCATCCCCTCAGACACAAACCCACCGCTCAAATGTATAGGGAACCTCGACCATGCATAGTCTCAACAGGGTGATGCCAGAATAGCTTGGCGCCTATGGGCGCCAAGCTATTCTGGCATCACCCTTGAACTATCATGGTCGATCTCGTGTCCTGCACTGCAATGCAGTCTTCAGAGACAACGGTACCCAAAATGTTGGGGATCTCGGTGGTGTTGGGGTCCCCCCCAGCCCCCCCTAGACATGCCCCCCCCCCCCCCCCCCCCCCCCGCCTCCCCTTTCAAAGATTGATATTTTGCCTTGACTGTGCGCGCTACCACTGTGAAAATCCATGAACAATGACTTTGGACCTCTAACGTTTTTAAAAAAAACAAAATAATGGGGGGAAAATGCCTCTTCAGTTACTAGAAAATCTGGAAAAAAAACTCGGCCACTTCAGTTTTTCTACTCATCAGAGGTCACCTACTCCTGTTTGGACTGTTTGTTCTATATACGGCTACAGCTGGGACAAGCAACTATCGTCTTAAGTGATGACATCACACGGTCGTTTGGGGTCACTTATACATAACATTTTGAGCAATCAACTTTCTGCTGCATCTGAGCCTCTGTCAAATAAAGGGTTTATCTTTATTACAGCTAGTTTTTGGAGGTCAGGGTCATTGCGCACTGTTCTTTGAACTGTTCAACAACAACAAAACCGAAGGATTAAAATAAGATATATGGGTATTTGTCTATCAATGTGTAAATAGAGAGCAAAGTTTGCTAGTTTCCGGCAGAAATCTGACAGCCAGACCAGCACTCGTATTCATAGTTATCTCTTTCTGAGTTGAACGGCACAATCCAGTTAAAGTCAGTGCCGCCGGAAAATACACAAGTTCTATACCAAACAACTTCAAATTTTCTTTTAGTTTGACAGGACTGTCTCATAATTTTACTCTTTTTAAAATGTAGAAATAAATTTATTGTCTTGGTGGGTCCACTTTTTCAGTGACGCCATACATTGGAATGACCGCAAATACCAGCCCAATCTGTGCTGATAATAGTTTTGATACTTATTTTTTATGTGTAGCTTCAGTAGTTTACAAAGGCGGTCCAACAATCATTGGTCGTAACTCTTGGATGGGCTCCAGAGTTCATATTTCAGCGGCGCGTCTGGTCGTGCCAAGCAAAATAGTCAGCCTCACCCATCGCGCATGCTCCCCATTGGTTGCCGGCCAGTGACACAGTTACATACAGGGTTCCGTTTCCATTTGTCATGGTTCCCTAGCTGGCACTGGACCACTTATCTCTCCGTCAAGCTCCTGCGGATCCTTGAATTATCTGATTAGAGACCTGGCCTCTAGTTCTTCTTGTGTCTGCAAGCGTATTGGGCTAAAATTGTGAAAATGCATATATACTGAAGAGCAAAAGAAATGCGATATTTTTTAAATCATCGGAAACACCAGTGTTTCCGATGATTCCAAAAATGTCGCATTTCTTGTGGGGATGAGTGGGCATGGTTCATCCCATCTTGTTTAGATTTTAGACAGCGGAAAGCAACAGTATGGCTTATGTACGCCTTCTGTTTCGAGTCAAATGGCCCAAACAAAAAGTTGGACACCCCCCTTCCCAGGACGTAACAGATCCGCCCCTGATATACACGTACTATATAAACTTGCTACCAGTGCAAGGTGTTCCTAGACTGTAAAAAAATGACCAAACGTTCGCCGTTAATCATGGATGTTCCGGTTGCTGAGGATATTTCTGGTTTGCTTTTGCGTCGCTCTTGTTTCTGGTGGTGTCCGAAAGTATGTCGCAGTTGTCGTTTACATCAGCCTTTTATTGAAATGAAAGAACTAAAATTTAAATTAGTTATAAATGTGAATTAACGTGGTAGGTATCAGCAACCTGACGTTCTGCGCAGGCCCAGAGCTCTGAGAATGTGTTTTTTACCTGTTTTTCCACTCGCTCTGATTACAAATAATTTGACTTTGAATGCAAACTCTTTACAAATGTTGCGATTGAGTTTGTCTTTTCCTCTAACCAAATATGTATTGCTTTTTGTTCGGTGAGTGCTATATGTCATTAACCCTTTCACTGCCGAAAAAAATGTACATGATCCAAATGCAAGAGGCATAGATCCTCATGAGCTCCCGCGACTGAGGGGGCTCATAAGGATCTATACCTCTTGTTGAGAACACTTTGTATCCGTGCTCTTTGTGAAATCCATTCAGTAATGTTACAAAATAAACTAAAAATAATAATAATAATAATAATAATAATAATAAAATGATGATGATGATGATGATGATGATGATAATGATGATGATGATGATAATAATAATAATAATGAAACTGTACATAATGTGTATAACCTCCTAGAGAGCTCTTGGCGCCTAATCAATCATGTCGATGCCCCATCGCTTGCTTTGTTTCAGTCCAAATGGTGTAGTTCTTCGATTTTTCAACAACCTGACGGAGCCCCACATGGACTTTTCCATCGATCTGGTGACTGACAAAGCACGGACCATTCTGGAACTCATGGAGCATTCCGCCTGGCAGGACAGCACGTTCAAGTAGGATATACTATGGCTTTCTAAAATCCCACCGAGCTGTGAGGAAGATGGAAATTTTCTTTAACAAGACTACAAGCTACTTTATGAGACAGATTGACCATAATAACTAGTTCTAGTGTGGTGCCAGAGTAGCTTGGCCCCAATAGGCGCCAAGTTACTCCGGCATCACCCTTGATCTATCATGGTCCGAGTTCGAGGGTTGTCCTGCTTGTGGTGGAGTGGTGATGGTGGAGCGGAGGAAGAGTCATCTGACGAACAAAAGCCGCTGACGGACAGCCCCAAAGAGCTATATAAGTTACTTAAAGAGAAAGTTAGACATTCATAGACGCCATGGAAAAGACTATGTCACGACGGAACAAGTAAAAGTGAAGTAACCTATCTATGCCATACTTAATATAAACTAGTAAGTTGGGTCACATCTATGGCTCCATTTTGAAAATGTTATCAAATGCATTTTAAAACAACCTCTGTTTAATTACTGCATTTTGTTGTTGCACGCCGTCATAACATTTCCATGGAAAACACGACGAAGGAATCATTTCGAATTTGAATCTGAGTAGTATCACTTTACGATGAGTAGAAGGGCCCAGGGATGACATTGGTTTTAAATAAAAGTCAACATGATCCAACCACAAGAGGCATAGATCCTCATGATCCAACGCATTTGCGGGGGCTCATGAGGATCTATGCCTCCTGCTGGCACCACTTTGTATCCACGTTAATTCTGCGGATGGGGCTCTTTGGCGTTGAATTAAAATGGATTTCAGCAAATCAGCGTCCACTGGCAGAAAATGTGGGAACATGGTTGTGCCGCGGGCCAGCTAAGTCCCACGGCCGGACAGATGTATGGGCTAGCATAATGCCAGACGTGCCTCCAACGATTCCGAGGTGCCCTACGTGGAACCTGAGAATTGTTCTGTTCCACTTTTCAGATTTTCCATGGAGTTCCACGCAAGCTCTCCTAGCTACATGCTCAACGCTGTCCGCAAAGACGAGATACACGCCAACGGGACCTACATCCGCAAACAGTTCGTTTTCCACGACGTGGAATGGGCGGGCGACAAGACGTACTGGAGCATCAGAGTCGGTGACACCGCCATCCCTGTCGGTATGCATATATTCAGATTACTTTTATTATCCAAGAAAGGAAATTATTGCATGGAGGTCATTGCAAAGAGATCAAAAAAGAGTAAAAGAGAAAAAAAAAATATTACAACTTTAAAGTGCTACAATAAGACACAATAAACAAGAACACTCTCTACTTCTAGTATAACACACTCGAGCAAGGGTGCACACCTCACCACGCGCGCGCGCACACACGACACACACACACACACACACACATCACACTGATCACCACAACACACACACACACAACACACACACAGACCCACACCCACACATTACACACGCTAATTGCATGTAGGCTAAAAACTGCACGATCAACTCCACCAAAAAATGCTCTCTGAGTGAAATGGGATCACACATCTTTTGCGGAATACTCAGCCCTTCCCCGTAATATTTCTTTGGGGTGAGAACAGGCCTGCCTTCCTTCCCCCCCCCACACCCCGCCCCCCCCCCCCCCTCTTCCAACCCACGCCCCAAGCCACCCACGCCCCAAGCCCCCTCCGGTTTGTACGCTTTTGAAGTGCTCGTAAGATGTGAATTTTCATATTTTTACCCATCAAATTATAGGTTTTATTATTTACCTCTTCTTTTTCTTTTTCAGGAATCGACACGTACATGCCCAAAAAGGGGGACATCGTGACCTTTGAACTCGTCTCATACGCATAATAGCTGTGGTTTGTTCGACGTACGCGACAATTATCTGAATAAAGCTTTGGATTACGACATTTCTTGCAACATGAAAGAGATCACAAACCCATACACTAGCACACCTACCAACTGCCAACTCTGAACAACAAACAAATAACACTGAAAGGAAAATCCTACACATTAACCCATTTAGCCCCAGCGCCCTTCAGCAGGAGATGTATTGTCCATGATAATTCAAAGGTTAGTGCCAGAATTAGCTTGGCGCATTCATGACTGCCAAGCTAATCTCGGCACTAACTCATGACTTATCATGGGAAGTCCGTCTCCTGTAAGTGGTACATAGTCGTTAGGTAACTTTTGTTTAAAATAGGAAATGAGGCCATGGGGTTAAATGGGTTAAAGTAAAGCAACACGACGCAAAGCAAAGCAAAAGGACAGACCAACCAACTAACCAACCAACCAACCATCTAACCAAGCAACAACAAAAAATAAATAACCAAACAATCATGTCTTTTCATGTGGACTAGGAGTAGGTAATTTTTGTGGCCGTAGAGAATTTAACGACTCAGGTGTGCCACAACAAATATATACTGACGAGCACAAGAAATGCGACATTTTGGAATCATCGGTGTTACGATTGTGGTTGTGTATTGTTCTGTGGAGAGCATGCATGTGTTAGATCGTAGAGAAACCGATCCGATTTGTATTTGAGCATATCATGGTTACGAATCAGCGTACCTTTTCAATAAGAGTAGTTCAATCCCGTTTCGGCGCAGATAATGCGGAATTGGCTTTAGTTATGTATACGCTAAGTTTTAGCCGGAAGCTTCCAGGCAAAGTCCATACGGCGAAGAGCGGTCGATTTTGGGAATGCGTGTGGCTTCGACATGAGAATAGATTAGAACGTTCGAGCGAAGTCGCGCTCTGTCAAGTGACCTTACATGAGACGTCAAAGGTGTAGGCAACATTTCGCTACACAGTATTATAGCCGCTCGAATACTCATAGTTGTTTTCTGTACGCGTGAAGGTAACAGCCGGTCGGTATGTTACGAAAGATTGTGAAGCTTCCAGAAAGTGTAGGTAAGGTCGTGAATTGTCTGCCATACTTTTGTGAGATGTCATTACACAGTGGGATTTGGGGCTGAAATGAGCAGTCGAATTTTTGTAGACTATTGTAGTTTATTCTAGAAAGTTCTTTTTTTTAATTAATATTATGAGTTTCAGTACGTGTTCCGTTCTGATTGGTTGCGTTGTGTGGTGTGATTGCGTTATAAATTATTCTGGGAAAGTCGTGTCTAAACTATTAAAAGTTGAGTGCTAAGGAAGCATCGTGTTGTACATTGTCAATGCATTGTCCAGTTGTAGGGACACACAGTGTTATCGTAGGTTACGTGGCCCGTTATATGGGATTGTACATTGTGAGAGACGCAGCGTAACGGTGGTGTATGTTGTTAGTGAAACGCATTGTGTCGCCAGTGTTGACATTTGCAGTGGTGTTGCATTTGGGAATGCATTGTGTGGAGATCGCATCGCTGAAATAAAATATTGTTGGAACTGTTACTCCAGTATATCATACTAAGACTACGACTCAACATGTAACAGTCGGAAACACTATAACGCTTCCGATGATTCCAAAAACGCCGCCATCGTTCTTTTGCTCATCAGTACTTTCATATTGACAGTGGACTGGCGGCGCGATGTGTGAAAGAGAGGTAAATGTCGACTCAACCTGGTGTTTGAAGGTGATTTTTGCCTAACCCATTGGGTGTCGGTAGCGGTTTTAGACGCGATGATATCTGCAGGAATCATCAACGACCTTAAAACCTCGCTACCGCACGCCTAAATGTTTAACATTCCCAGGACGTTGCTGCTTTCATGAGATTGTTGGGCCGTATAGTCATGATTGCGGGGTTTGCGTGGTATCCGTGGTTTATCAGAATGCGCCGTGCTGCGCCGGGGTCGTCCGTCCTTCAGCTTACGAGGTTTTTCTGGTCTCGGGTTACCTTCACCCTTAGCTCCATGGGTAAGCGACCTCTTCCCTGGGAAACACAGGAGTGGCTAGAGCTTTCACAGATGCGGGCTCTTGATCGGCATGATAAACCCGACATGTGGAACACACTGGGGGAATTTTCAGTGAAGTTAGCAGTGCCACCTGCTACCCCAGCCCCGTCCTGGTAAGCCTCATATCGCCATTGTGGTCCGCGACTGCTTGCCGACAGCTAACCTCCATATCTGAAGGACCTTCCCCTATCCGCCACCCGGGGACGCGCTAGAAGATTGGGGAAGGTCGCCCCATTGAAAATCCCACACCTGGGTTAACGGAAGTTCAGCACGTCCTAGGCATTCAGAGATAACACCGCCTACCCGCCCACCCCACCCACCCTTGTTGGGGCCAACCCCCACCCTTTAACAACTTTTTAGAGTTCCCAGGGTCACCCTGGTCATGCCCCACAGCGGGGGTTTTTAAATCTCTATTCTGGGGCATGTGTTTCTGTCTACCCTTGGTCCATTCACCTGTATTTGCCTTTTTAAAACTCTCCCTACTGTCTGCACTGCCTGTAGCTCTTGATATTGGATGTGTGTTGCTAAATGGTCTTAGCTTTATTTAGGCCCCTGTGTTAGGTTTATTTAATGTATTGGACCGGCTGGCGACATACATTCAATGTTCTGTTTAGTTTTTTTTCACAAGCAGTGCAGGCACGTCCTGAGAAAGCCTTGTTGCTGTCGGGACGTTAAGCAATGTACAATCAATCAATCAATCAACCATCACCACCCACACCCCCTCCCACCCCCAACCCACCACGCCCCACCCCCACCCCACCCCCACCTCTTTCGCTTTTCGGTCGGCAGTGGGTTTTTCTTGGCGATTGGGAAGGAAGGACTGCCCATAGAAAGACATCTGTTTCAGGATAAAGATCTAGGGTCTCAAAGAAAAAGTTGGAACCCTTCCCTCCCCCCTCCTTGTGAAATAAATGATCCGCCCCAAAAATGGAGAGAAACACGTTCGACTTATCCGAATTTCGACTGAAGCGAGTTTGAATTATCCGTTTTTAGATTAGTCATAGAAGGAGCAGCGGCTTTCGCCTTGGAGAGGGGGGGGGGGGGGGGACGCGGCGGAATTGCTCCGACTAAGAGTATTTCGCTTTATCCATACTTAACTTAACCCATTTAACCTCACGCCCGTATTTCGGAGTTGTGAACGAACGACTATGTACCATTTGCAGGAGACGGATTGACCATGATTATTCAAGGGTAGTGCCAGATTACCGATTCAAGGGTCGTGCCAGATTAGCTTGGCGCCTTTAGGCGCCAAGCTAATCTGGCAACTACCCTTGAATTATCATTGTCAGCATATCTACTGCTGTAGGGTGTTGGGCTAAATGGGTTACACGTATGGGATTGCACCTGTCATCCGTCGTGTCCCGCGTTACATTCAGTCTAAATTCGTCCGTCTAAATGTGTCAAGACAGCAGGCATTGTGACAAGTCTACAGCTATGCCCAGGGCTCGGATCGTCTCTTTTTATGTTGCCACTACACATTATACTCAACCAGGCAATGGCTCTGCAATCATCGCGAAATCGTTTCTGTTCGTCAATGGCAAAAGCTGCTATGTCCATTACGAGAGGAAACTACATAATTATTATTTGTGTACTGACGAGCAAAAGAAATTTGCTCGTCAGACTATTTCATTGAAAATCTCGCTTTTCACAAAAAAATGTAAAAATACGACATCTTTGGATTCATCGGAAACACTAAAGTGTTTTCAATGAATCCAAAGGTGTCTCATTTCTTTTGCTCGTACGTTTATTACGTTGAAAATCTCTCTTTTCATAAAAATAAACATTGTGGCTTCTGCCATTGTGCAGCGTTTTTTGTTCGCAGCACTCTCCCATGGAAGTGAGATGCCCTGCAAATTTTAGTCAAACGTGGTTTGTTTTTTATTAAATAAAATAAACTTTCTATGTGGGTCTGGTGGCGCTGCACTGCTGCAACGCGCCTACCCCGAGGAAGGCAGCTCAAAAATATCCCCTAGTGGTACATTAAAATAAAATATTAAATCACAAGGCTAACTTGTGGTCAGTGCCGGTTCGATATTTTCTTGTTCTTTTAATTTTATATTTAGGAGGAAAAAGTAAGAGACAGTAGTTGTAAAAACCAGCAATGAGAGAGAAAACAAGCTAAAGTTGAACTCTTTAACTAGATTGTCTGTCCTTACACAGTCTCTGAGCAAATATAACGTACAGTTTTGAAATAGAAAACAGACATTTCATTGTCAAAGTTAATTGTTCAAATATAATTCACCATGCCCGACAATGCGCAATATCTGCTTCCTGCACGGGACTCTATTGGCTCATAACACAGACCTTCAGTTCCAGACAATGAAGAATATACAATGAAAGTGACAAGCAGTCTAACTCATGCGCATCCGCCAACACACAACTGTGCTTACAGTGCTCATTCAGTAAGGAGACGAGGCCTACCTGTATAGTTCAGCCTGAAAGACGCCAAGCTGATCAGTCACTACCCTTGAACTATCACGGCCTGTCCTTTCTATCATACCTGAGATGAGCATAGTGCTTATAGGGCTCGGGAAGTTCCCCGCGTTGCCTAACAGCGTCGGCGCGTCAGCCGCCATCTTAAGAGGATACCATATCATCTTAAAGTAGCAAAATAGTGTTTCAACACGTTTTTCTTCATTTTACTTCCTCTTTGGAAACAAACAAAAACAGATTCTGGTGAGCGGTTTCCTACAGTGATGGCAAGACTTGCTGTGGCCTCAGGACTTTTCTGACATTACAAAAACAGCGATTTCCTTATGCGCGCTTAGTCCCGGCGTATCCTCACAAGATGGCCTCCACGACTGGCGTGATGACGTCAGCTTCCCGAGCCCTATATTAGCAGAGGAAATGTTTTTTCACTTGACTCTGATAGTGGAAGGGATAATGTATGTGCTCCCGGCCCATCTGTGCCTGAAGGAAGCGAGTTGACAACAAGTGCTCGATTTCGAGTCCGGCGCAAAAAGATATGCACGTTACCTGGCACTGTGCAAAAATGCCTGTCCTTTAAGAGGCATAACCCCTTTCTTGCATCAAAACACGTACCATAGAGGGCCGTGTTAGCTCGATTGCGACTGTGACGCGAGACAATTATTCACCTTACCTGGCTTTCCGCAAACAATCTGTGGCCCAATAAACTGTGTTGACTCTAGCATCTTGGGGCTGACTTGCTGCAGGCCACCTGGTCTGCATTTGACAATTTTCGAAACTAATGTAGCGCTAACAAACGCTCCGTGACCTCCCTCACCTGAGAAAACTAATGTTAATGTTCTCTGCCAAAACACATTCAACGCTGAATATTACAATTAAAGATCAATCCAAGGAAATACGGATATACATAGGGTCAGCAAGAGGTAAAGAACCTCATGAGCCCCCGCAGATGCGGGGGCTCATGAGGTTCTTTGCCTCTTGCGGTTGGGTGGTGTTCGCGTTTGTTTTCATCAGCAAAGGGGTTCAGAGCTAGGACGCCGCCTGTGGGGGTGGGGGTGAGGGAGGGGGGGGGCTGATGAAGACCTTATCGTCTTGCGCACTTGCTGTTTAATTAACTCGTTCACTGCTGGAAAAGGTGAACCCGATCCAAACACACGAGACATAGATCCTCATGGGCATTTGCGGGATGCTCATGAAGGTCTATGTCTCTTTCTGAAACCTGTTTATATCCATGTTTCTTTGACGGCTGGAGATTTTTGACGATGAACTTCAAATGCTTTCCAAAACACTGTCTGCGCTCACCGCCAGGGAATGGGTGAATTTGTATTGTCTCGAAACACAGTGTCGCGTTAACTCTCTATAGGCAACTCGAACTGAGGGGGACACAGACGTAGATGTCCTCTGCAAAGAATGTCTTTTGTCACCCGTGATACAGGATGATTTATTTTTTTAGTCTTTTTTTTTTTCTTCGTGAAGTGCGCTAAGTGTGTATTCTGTAAATGCACATTAAGAGGCGTAGATCATCATGAGCCCCCGCAGTAGCCTGCAGGGACTCATGATGATCTATGCCTCTAGGAGACCCCTGGCTATTCTAGGAAGGATACGTGCAAAGTTGAGTTGGTCCCCCCCCCTCCACTCCCCCTATCCCCCCCTCCCCACTTCCCCCCTTTACACGTCGTGGGAGTGACATTTCGTTTCCTTCGTAAGAAAGTAACAGGTGCCTCTTTGCACGGGCTCAGAAAGTAACATATTTTTTACCGAAGATATTACATAGGGACATCATCTGCTGGGCAAAAACAATATTAAGGACATCATGTTTTCTTGTGCTTTACGGCGAACTGGCGGGTTTCTAGTAGCGGAGAGTAAGTATTTAAATTCTTTAACAATTTTTTTCAGTGTTCGAAGTTTCCGCATTTTTGGTTTTGCCAGCATCTGCTCAACTGTGGTGGCTTTTGTGTTCTTCTTTCTGAAGGATTTCCTGCGTTTATTTGTTTGTTTCTTTGCTTGCTTGTTTGTTTGTTTGCTTGATTGCCTTTTTCTTTCTTTCTGTCTTTCTCTCTGTCCATCCGTCCGTCTGCCTGTCCATCCGTCCATCGGTCGGTCGTTTAGTAATTAGTTGGTTAATAGGTTTGCTGTTTGGTTAGTTGTTTAGCTGGCTGGTTGGACGGCTGGTTAGCTGGATTGCATGTTCCTTACTATAGTCATGTAGTAGCACGTGTGTCTTGCGTATACATGTATTCATCTTGAAGGCAAAAGCTTTGTTCCAAATTTCAGCAAACGTATCATATTTCGCTGAAAGGGTGATTTTTTGTTGTTGTTTTTTTGTAAATAATTACTATAGTAAACAGGGCGTTAGTCATAAATACACGAACACCTGGTATGACGTTTTAGGCGTGACAAATTTTATGACAGATTACATTGTTGCGTGCGTCATATGTCACAGTTTGAAAGAGCTGGTTTTCTTTTCTGGAGAGAGTTTGACAAAAAATAATGACTTACTGTAGGTGACGCACCAAGCCCCTTCAATCCGCAAGAGGCTTAGATCATCATGGACTGCTGCATTTGCAGGGATCCACGAGAATCTATTCCTATTGCTTAGTCATAATGGCTCCATTTGCTGCCTCAGATTGATGTGTTATAACCCCTTCCCTGCCACGGTACGTATGTTTTTGTATTCAGAAATCTTCGTTCAGTTAGCGACCGAAAGCCACAACCATCCGAGGAAAATGAACATACATTGGTCTCAGCAAGAGGCATAGATCCTCGTGAACCCCCGCAACTGGCGGGGGCTCATGAGGATCTATGTCTCTTACAGTTGGGTTGTGTTTGGGTTTTCTCGGCAGTCACAGGGTTAAGCCAGTGACTGGTAGGCGCACACACTTTTCATGTGACAAAAACGTGGACTGTACAAGCATGGGTGCATTTGCAAAGCTATATCGATTCTAGAGATAAGCATTTCAAACTAGCATTAGTGTTAAGTCGTAACTTAACTGACTGTGCCTGATCAACCTTCATTGAAATTCCTTAAGCTGAATTGTAAGGCACATTATTAACTCATTCTAGACATGCGGCATCCGCAGCTTAAAGCATTTTGTAAAAAATATATATACTATGTTGGTATTTCGATGTTGATCTCTGTATCTGTACTCGTTATATTTAAACACAAGTACTTTAATGATAAGAATTTTGTTCTATTACTTCATAATTGTATAAAATCAAAGAAAGTCAGACTACGTCCTTGTGCACTAAATGTTTTAGACTTTGACAAGTGCATCATGCCACAGAGTCACTGATGTATAAAAAAGGTCTAGAGGAGGTTCTTTGTTTAACAAAAAAGAAGAATGTATCTTTAGTTTCATTGCCTTTGGAAGCAGTTGTGTTTTTGAGTTTTTAAACTCACTGTAAATGATACGTCAAAAAGTTGTCAGCAAGAGGTATATACCCTCATCAGCCCCCGCGATTGTGGGGGCTTATGAGGATCTGTACCTCTTACAGTTGGGTGGTGTTCAGTTTTAACTCGGCAGTGAAGGGGTTAAGGAATGTCAGAGACCTTTATTAACTCGGCACACATTCTTTTCGTTTAAGTTATTATATTGATTACATTTCTAGAGTACGAGTTTAGACGTTTTAGTTATCAAACATCACAGGACCAGGCATTCTACACTGCTGTGGGAAATAGTTACCTTTCCGTAGCTATTACCCATAGAGGATGCGCTGTAATGAATTTTTTTTAGTAGTATTTTTGGACCTGTGCAACAACGACTATTCGTTTTGCCTTGAGGGGAATATTTTAAGCGAAAACGAGACACAATGTTTAAGTCAGGGAAGGGCGGAGTACAGTGGTGTGTCTTGTCATCACAGAAGACAAATAGCCCAGGCCACTGGAGGGCAGAGAGAGAGAGAGAGAGAGAGAGAGAGAGAGAGAGAGAGAGAGAGAGAGAGAGAGAGAGAGAGAGAGAGAGAGAGAGAGAGAGAGAGAAAGTGGCTGTAGTTGTGTGTTGAATAGCGGAGTATAATGGAGAACAAATCATCCTGGATGTATGTGTGGCACGTGACAATCATTCTAACATAGTCATCCAGAGGAGAAGGTACGTCAAAACTGTACATAAAGAATAACATCTCGCGCAGCCCCATAAGTAACTAGGCATAGACTGCCTTGTTTTAATGATAATACCAATAATAATAATAACATTCGAATAGCGCTTTAATCAAACATTAATCACGTTCCCGACGGCGGCCTACGTCGACCCGACGCCATTTGCGCACTGGGGTTGAGACGCTAAACTCTAGGGAAACGGCACATTTTAGGATTGCCCTTGAATGTCGGGAGAGATGGGGTCCAGGCATTCCACATGGATGGTCTAACACGTCAAAAAAGCGCGAGAGGCTACAGTGGAGAGTTTAGTGCGGGGAACTTTCAGTGTGAGTGGACCAGAGGAAGAACAGTGGATTTCGCCTATAACTAAATCAGATATAACAACAGTCCGATATAGCAACACTTTTCAGAGACCCCGACAGCTGTGTTCCTGTGTAAAGTATTTTGTTTATAACAAACTTCGCATATAACAAAACTTTTTTCAGTAACGACAGTTGTTTTATCCTAGTGGGGACGGTCCGTGGCGCAGTGTCTAAGGCGCCTGCCTTAGGGGCTAAAGGTGTGAGGTTCGATACCGGGTTCCGGCGTCGAACTTTTCTCCTGTGTAACTCAGAGTTAATTCGGGCGGACCGTTGGGGATTCTTTCTCCGGCTCTTCCTCCCCCACGACTTTGGTATCAATTTCAGCCCACTTATCAAATGTCAAATATAAAACGATAATGAATTTCAAAAAACTTCAGTAGCTCGCTTGAGCTTGACCTTAGTACCACATGAATGTTCTGTGTTTATGTACAGTGTGTGAATAAATGCGCGTGATTCACGTGAGCGTGCATGTTCGGTTCAGTTCGCAGCGGCTCTTTGAACCGATATTCAATTGGGCAAAGCGCCTATTTAATGCACTGATTATTTTTTTTTATTTAAATGACTTCGTTTTTAACAAACTTCGGATATGACTACAAGAAACATTACCGACCTCTGGCGATTGTTCTATCGGAAATGTACTGTAATTACAAAAATCCGTGAACTATCCTTCAGAATTGATACGCGGTTTTGGGGCTGGGCGATCGTGTGCATCCCTTGGGGATGTATGTGGTCGTCTTGTTGCGTGCCTGTGTGTTTTTCTGTGGGCTGGTGGGTGCCTGTTGGGTGGGGTTGGTGACTCTGGCTGATTGTCTTCCGCCCCCATCCCTTATGCTACTATTCGTATAGTTAGTGACAAGTTTCCTATTACCTAATACACTTCTACTGTTGCTGCAGATTATGTAATAGCTCGACTGTCTGCATTAACATGTCAGGTTCATACCTGTGTATATAATTATATATTTTTTAAATTTTTTATTTCTATTGTTTTCCCTCTGAGTGGTGGTGGTGGGGGCGGGGGCTGGGTCTTTTTACTTATATATGTTTTATCTTTTGATGTATCGTCTGATGTATTTTTATATGTGTAGAGTAGCAGGACAGTTTGGAAGATAGGCATTGCTATACCTAAAACATTTATCCTGAATAAAAACGTTTCATCATCTTTCTCTCTCTCTCTCTCTCTCTCTCTCTCTCTCTCTCTCTCTCTCTCTCTCTCTCTCTCTCTCTCCTTCTTTCTCTCTCCCCCCCCCCTACCCCCTTTAACACTTCTCTTGGCATCATTCTCTCTTTACGCTTTTTCCTTTTCCCTTCTTCCCTTCCTCCTTCCTCCTTTTTTCCCCCTCCCCCCCCCCCCCCCGCCCCCCCCGCCCTCATCTCCTCTCTCTCTCTACTCTCTCTCTCTCTCTCTACCTCTCTCTCTCTCTCTCTCTCTACCTCTCTCTCTCTCTCTCTCCCTCTCTTCTCTCTCTCTCTCTTCTCTCTCTCTCTCTCTCTCTCTCTCTCTCTCTCTCTCTCTCTCTCTCTCTCCCTCTGTCTCAGTGCTGTATTTTGACCACTGATCTGCATGCCACATTGTGACATTTTGTTATTGTTGTTTAAACTGTCATTTAGTTTGTTAGTATATTTGAAACTAGTATTTGGTTGCGAAGTTAACTGACATGTTTACTAGTGTCAGCGATCATTTGCTTAGAATAGGCCACCTCAATGTATATCACCTTTGCAGTAAAGTATCAGACGTTACAGTACTACTCAACCAACCCTCCCCATATCATATATTTGGCTTTACAGAAAGTAGGTTGACAGAGAATATAAGTAACCAAGCTATCACCATAAAAAATTTCTCCATTCATAGGCGAGATGCTTCAGTGCCTGGTCATACTGGCATTTGTGCTTATGTTCACAATACTATTGCTAACAACGTAACACGACGATGTGACCTGGAATCCACCCATGTGGAAAGTCTGTGGCTTGAGATAAAAGCAACCGCCAAGTCAACCCCGACCTTCGTATGTTTTATTTACAGAAACCCCGCAGCTACAGTGTCCTGGCAAGATGATTTTGTTGTAATGGTTGACAAAGTACAAAACTCCAAGGGTGATAATACATATACTCGGTGATTTTAATGTTGATTTATTTAAACCTGGCAACACGTCATGGAGATCCATGATAACGTTCTTAGGCCTTACACAAGTAGTTCAGTTTCCCACCAGGGTCACTGCTACTTCATCCACATTAATTGACCATGTTTATACAACCAACGCCAGTGCCCTTAGCAATGTCTATGTACCCAGCACCTCTGTCAGTGATCATTTTCCTATTTGTTTTTCATTATCTGCGAAGTTGCCAAAGAAACTTCATAAGGAGCATATAACCATCCTCTACAGATCATTAAAAAAATTTAACCAAGATGATTTTTTGCATGAACTTTCCCAAACACCATTTTCAGATGTGTATAACTATAACGATCCCAATGTAGCGCTGTCCCACTGGTATAAGTTGTTCCTCGGTGTTCTTGACAGACATGCCCCGAGGCGCACTAAGCGTGTTAAACATCCCACTGTGCCTGAGTGGCTGACGGTTGAGATTAAAACTGCGATGGAACTAAGAGATCTATTGAAACAACAAAAGAAATTTGACGAGTACAAAAAACAGCGAAACCTAGTTAAATCATTAGTTCGTAAAGCACAGAGGCAGTATGCTGAAAAGATTATTGCGGGCGGCAAAGACATACGCAGCGTGTGGCAGGTGATTAGCACATTTACTAAAGGACAATCTAGCAAATCAACGAGTGTCCCCCCGCACCTCACAGCTGATGTATTTAATGAACACTTTCTTAACATTGCTAAAACCCTGTCACAGACGAACACCAGTGAGCCAGGTGAATACGTATGTTCAGAACAATTGAAACAGCACAGTCAGATAAACGCCGGCAATACTTTCTCAGTTCCCCTAATGACCGTCCTTGATGTAGGAAAATCTATAACCAACATGAAAAGTAAAACATCTTGTGGTGTAGACGGTATTAGCAGTAAAATCCTAAAAATTGCGCTCCCTTATATTGTTGAATCATTAACCTTTATATATAACCTTTCGATTCAAAAGAACATGTTTCCCGATGAATTGAAAATAGCAAAAGTTATTCCTCTACCAAAAAGCAAAGATCTGAGCGACCCAAGTGAGTACAGACCAATTTCAATCTTATCAGCAGTGTCCAAACCACTTGAAAAGCATATACATAATCATTTACTTCAATTCCTGGACAAAACCCGCCTTATTAGTACTGCACAATCAGCTTTTCGGCCTAAACATTCGTGTCAGACAGCCTTAACTCTCATAACCCACAAATGGCTTACTGCCATAAATGAGTCCAAACTTTCAGGTGTAGTATTTCTAGATCTTAAAAAAAGCCTTCGATCTCATTAACCACTCAATCTTACTAAAGAAGTTACCTTTATATCACATTGACTCAAATGCAGTCGCTTTTCTCTCGTCCTATCTCTTAGACAGAACGCAGAAAGTGTTCTTGAATGGTAAATACTCAGCGAAAGGACTGGTGGCCCATGGTGTTCCTCAGGGATCCACCCTAGGACCGTTATTATTCAACATCTTTATAAATGACCTTCCACTGTCAATATGACACCCCGACACAAACTGTGAACTATTTGCTGACGATACATCATTACATGTATCTGATGAAATGTTTCAACCGTGAGCGCTGTCCTCCAACATAGTTTAGATGAAGTGTCAACTTGGTGTGAAGAAAATCATATGATTATTAGTATTCCTAAAACGAAAAGTATGTTGGTGACAACACGCCAAAAGCATCAACGTGGTTTGCAACCCCTTGTGCTGTCCCTTCACTCTCAGCCCATAGAGCAAGTGTCAAAACATCGTTTGTTAGGAGTGACAGTCGACGAACAGCTCAGCTGGGAGCCTCACATAGAAACTGCCTGTAAAACTATTTCGAAGAATCTCTTTTTATTATCCAAATTAAGTCGTATAGTTGACATTGATGCTCGAAAACTATTCTTTAACGCACACATCAAGACACATTGTAATTATGCTTCCAATATTTGGGACGGCTGTGGAGACATTCATTTGAAAAAAATTAATTCCCTTTACCGGCGAGGTATTAAGCTTATTCTTCCTGGTTCGTCCCCTACTGATGAAAGACTGAAGGCCCTTAATATCCTACCACTCAGTAAACAATTGGAATTTAATAGATGCTTATTAGTGCAAAAAATTCTAAACGATGCCGCCCCTCCATATCTCCGTGAGCTGTTTTTCCATACGAATAGAGAGAACACGAGGAACAGCTTACTCCATCTCCCAATACCGAGAATCGACATCTTCAAATCTAGCATATCATTTTCCGGTGCTAAGTCATGGAATAACTTACCCTCTCATTTAAAGTCTATTTCAAAGTTATCTATCTTCAGAGCTCGCGTCCATAAATATCTGCTGTCAATGTGAATGTTCTATTTTTCTGCTTAGTATGTTGCTCCAGCACAGCAGATTGCTGCAGATTATGTAATAGTTTGACTGTCTGCATTAACATGTCAGGTTCATACACGTATATATATTGTTTTAATTTTTTTTTTTGTATTTTATTTTTTATTATTACTTTTTATTCTTTCTGATGGTGGGGGTGGGGGGGGGGGGGGTGGTATGGGTACTTATATATATATTTTATCTTTTGCTGTATCGTCTGATGTATTTTTATATGTGTAGAGTAGCAAGACAGTTTGGAAGATAGGCATTGCTATGCCTAAAACTTTTTATCCTGAATAAAAAACGTTTCATCATCATCATCATCATCTCTCTCCCCCCTTATTTTTTGAGTTACCTTTGAAGACGGTTTCACAACTACCTACTCTCCACTTATACCAATATTCTCTTACTGAATTTGATTATTTGCTTTGTTTTAATGACTTATTACTTGTTGTGTACCGTGCTAAATGCTGGGTTTTTTTTCCCGGGGTCCTCCCGTTTTTCCCCGAGGTAGTCCTCAACTTGAAGGTGATATAAAGTTTGCCTTCGGGTTGGTGTTTAGCAGGCTTTGTGTATTAGACACTCAGCCTACTTCGTGCCCAAGGGTACTCCCCGTTCGTTCTCTCTCTCTTTCTCTCTCTCCGTCTCGCTCTCTCTCTCTCTCTCTCTCTCTCTCTCTCTCTCTCTCTCTCTCTCTCTCTCTCTCTCTCTCTCTCTCTCTCTCTCTCTCTCTCTCTCTCTGGCCTTACCTACACGCATTTTCTTTTGCTCGCTCCTGCACGTGCTTGCACACACTCTTGTCTCTCGTGTCCAGGTTCTTTCCGAGTCTCTCTTACGATTTTTCGTTGGCGTCATTTTTACTTTTCCCGCACTTTTGTTCTTCCTTTTCTTTTATTTTACGTCACCTCCTTCAGTTGCCACATTCCTTCTGCCAATGAAGATAAGTAGCGGCTAATCTCTCTGTTTGTTTGTTTGTCTATTTTGACAAAGGGTATTTACCCGAAATATAAATAAATTGTGTTGTACCCGTCTTTTTTAAGCGTGTTTCTTTCTCCGTTGGGTACTCAAGTGCACATAATATAACAAGTCGTTAAACTTGTTATACGTGGGAAACTTGATACGTGTGCCTACTTACATGGACTGTGAAAATAATGGGTAGAAAAAGTCTCAGTCGGGGCAAGACAACATTGGTAACCTGTTGTATCAGCGAATTTTCGCAGTCAAAGCCTGCCATGGAGCAGATCGCTGTTAAAGCTAGCTAAGCGTTTGAGTCCTCGTTAAGTCTGTTTTACCGTTGATTGGCCAGCTGTTAATGCTGTACACAGTAACAGACTTAACCCATTTAACCCTACGGCCGCATTTCCTAAATTGTAGAGTCGTCACTTAACAAGTACCTACCAGTTCCAGGAGACGGATCGACCATGTTAATTCAAGGTTAGTGCCAGATTACCTTGGCGCCCGATGGCGCCAAGCTAACCTGACACTACCCTTGAACTATCATGGTCGATCCGACACCTGCTGTAGGGCGTCAGGGCTAAATGGGTTAATCCCCTGTAAACTTTCTCGGTCTAAGAATTTCTTCACGTTTCGATTCTTAAGCACTCTTGCACCTGACGGGGCTCATGTGAATCTAATCAGCTTTTTGATTGAGCACAGGTCTTCAAGCTAAAAGGTATGCGGCGACAAAAAATTAACTCATTCGAAACGTGCCGCACACGAATAAGCGGCATTAAGACGCGAATCCGAATGCAGCGCGTCTCGAATCTGATAAACGCGCTTCGGTGAACGCCACAGTTGTTGTTTTTTAACTCATTCAAGATGCCTCGCATCAATAGCTGCGAAAGTGTCTTATTGAGTTGCCGGCGCCCCGCATCAATAGCTGCGAAAGTGTTGTATATCGTTGTCGGCGGCAACACAAAACGACACTTTTGCAGCTATTGATGCGGGGTTCTGGAATGAGTTAATCTGTCCCAGGCGTAATGCAGAACTATCGCTCCAGCGTGAAACAGCTGGCGCCGATCTTGAAGGCACACGAGTACATGGAGACTGGAGGGGTGCATATGACCTATGTCTCTTTAAGTTGGAATGGTTGTTTAACCCCTTGATTTCTACTGACAAGACACCTTGGCTGAAAAGACGCGTCTTTTCTGCCGAACTGTGTCGTCAGTAGCAGTCAAGGAGTACGTTGCGCTAAATCGTCCTTTAACACTTTGACTCCCAGAGCTAAATATCTTCCATTCTATGGAATGGAAGTCATTCAGTTCTAGGAGCCAAAGGGTTAACACGGCCTTACTTTTGGTCAAAGTGATACTTTTACAACCTTTGGACATGTGCACACACAAGTGCATGAAGTCGCTAATGAGCGCACTTATAATTTTACGACCACGCATAAACATAATTATACTGACGAGCAAAGGAAATGCGACATTTTTGGAATCATCGGAAACACTTTCGTGTTTCCGATGATTCCAATCATGTCGCATTTCTTTTGCTCGTCCGTATATAATTCATTTTCTGAAGCATCTGCATGTACAGGACAATTACACATGAGCATTTCAAGTCCAAAAAGTTGCTTATCCCTTTGTGTGTCGATAGCGGTTTTAGTCGTGATGATTCCTGCAGGAATAATCGCGACTAAAACCGCTACCGACACCCAAAGGGTTATTATGCTTTTAATGTACGTATCATTGTTGCTGTCGTTTTTTCTCTCGTTTTCAGATGAGACATATTTGGCGTGGAAGGGAGCAGTGGAAACTTCTCTACTTCGTGACAGCGGTGTGACTGATTCGTGATTGATTAGTCAGTCACCGCGCCTGGACAACGTAGCAGGGCAACCATCCGCATACAACTATTGTGCTCTGGTGTCTTCTGCGTAAATATCCGTGCAAAACACGCCCAGCAACAAAACCCAATCACTAACATCAAACAATAAAATAATTTTCGGATCGCACGATGTTGTCGGCGCGAGAGACCAACCGCCTTCACCGCTGGGCTATGTGGCGGATGACTGTCAACGAGGGCATCATCTCCTGCATGCGTCCAGACAACAACTTGCCGCGCAGAGTTAACTCCCCTGACGCCCACCCCGACGAGATTACCACCTCTCCTGTGCAGGAGTTGCCATTCCTGGGTGATGAGCAGTTTCAGCTAGCCAGACGGTTGAATCTGCGAGAGAAGTACGGATCCATCCCCGGGCTTTCGGACGACGCATATTTTATTTTCGGTCTCCCGCGCATCAGTGTCGGAAATGATGTGCCTGAAGTGACCTCAACAGGGACACGTAGCGTGTACGGAAGTAACAGCGATTTCGGGGCTATAGATTTCAATGGTTCGAGAATGGAACCGAATGCAAATTTCCATTCTGCATACTCAGAGCCGTTCGGTCCGACGCCTGATGAACGATCTTTAGCGTCTAACAACGACTTCGAAGTGGAAAGAATCAACGGCTACACGACGGACTGGAGAAACCTAGCTTCTCCAGGCGTCCCGCGACTCAATCTCTACAGTATAAGGGAGGAGAACAACAATGAAAGGGAGAGAATCGATACATACCCTTTCAACGTGAGTCCATCCCGGTCAGAAACTTACCTCCCTACCCCTTCGTCTCCTAATAGACACGAAGGGGCAGGGAGGTCGTACGTTTCTGACCGCGATGGACTCGCGTCGAGAGGGTATACGAGGCGGGGCTGTGATTTTCACCCACACAGCTCTCCTAGCCCCCCGCATAGATCCACACAAGTTGACTACCACAGGGGAGCCAACTCGTCGCAGGCACCTCCCCTTCCGAAGCGGAGTCACTCCCCTTCACCTGGGCCGCCTAGAGGGTGGGGCGGCGGCTACTCCCCTTACATGCACAGATCTAGGCCCATGATGTACATGAGCGACGAACATATCGAGAGGAGCAAGAGAGAGGCGTACTATGACTGGGACGAAGGGATGAGGATGGCGGAAAAATACACGCCTGAGTTTGTGTCGCCACATCATCATCGCTACAGCTGAGGGCAGGGAGGGAAAAGTATGGGGAAAAGGAAAAGGTTGCAAGAAGAGATGACATTCTTTTACATGCGCAGTCAAACCTGTCGAGGTGACCACCTGTATATAGCGACCACCTGTCTAACCAAGCAACCCATTTTTAGTTCATTGTTGTTGGGGTGGGGTTTTGGGGGGTTTTGTTTGTTTGTTTGTTTTGTTTTTTTTTTTTTTTTTTTTTGGTTACGTCGATGGCCCCCAGGAAGGAGAACATTTATTTACTCGCAGTTTGGGTCGTTGCAGATTTGATTACATCGCGAACGGACCTGTCG
>BTPG01000005.1:123049817-123062317 GCA_036245525.1 Semisulcospira habei
TTGCTACGCAATACAATCTGGCTTTTCTAAAATTATGGACAATATTAGCTCTTGCCAAATAACGACAGGACTCATATCTACGGCTCTTACTGTTTGAGTGGTGTTTGATGTGTTCCTGAGGAATTAACTCATTCAAGATACCCGCTTCCGCATCAATAATGGAAGTGTCGTATAGAGTTGCCTTTGAGTTAACACATTGGAGACGTGCTGCATTTGGATACGCGGCTTCATGCAGCGTATCCGAATGCGGCACGTTTCGAATGAGTTACCACACAGGCGTATACCATTCATTGATACACATAATGAAAACGCATTTTCTCGCCATGCTTATGGCATGGCGGGAAAATGCGTTTCCATTTTGTGTATCAATGTACTGTAATGGTACTTTCTAATCACCGCAGGTGACAACGGAGGAACAACCAGTACCTTGGGTTTTTTGTTTGTTTGTTTGTTTGTTTTTTCATCATAACAAAAATCAGTACTGTACTTAATTGGACGTCTTCTCGACCTAAACCTGTCAGTTAATAAGCTTAACCCATTCAGTGCCAGTTGTCGCAGACTGTGTTTCCATCTCCTGCTGTAGTGCGTCAGGGCTGAATGGGCCAAACCTCACTAATGAAGAAAACACTGCACCTATCTATTATGTAGGTGTCTCCAGACTAATTGCAGTGTCTCCCTAGACAAGGATCGAGGTCAAGAATGGTGCGAGCTGGTCTGTGATTTTGTACCTCACGGATTTGCTACAGCCTTAAGGTCCAAAATCGTAAACTAACACACACATCTTAATATTAATTGCCACTTTTTACTTACAATTATTTCACCGTCATTTTCTGTCCGACGATACTTTTTTGAGCACATTACTGTGGCCATGTGTTGGCTATTAGTGGGGTTTTTAAAAATCTGTATACTCTTCACTTAGTCTGTAAGCATAATCATCATGAATGATTTACTTGTTATAACCAAAGACTTTGTATCTGACTATGACTCACTCATAAATATAAACACTCAATTAGTGGTGGCTGTATATAATTGCTTTGTTATGAAACCCTTCACTCCCGAATACAAGTGAACACGATCCAACTGCAAGTAACATAGATCTTCATGAGCTCTCGCAGCTTCGGGGGCTGCCGAGGATCTATTCAATTCAATTCAATTCAATTAAAAAACTTTATTTATCCCTTAAAAGGGAATTACAGTTTTGTGGACGGGGAGGGGGGGGGGATGGACAATAAAAATAAAATCATTCAATGAACATGAATTAATATCAAGAAATTCTAAAATCACATTTGTATATGCTATTAATATCATCGAACACATTTACGTCTTACTTACAACGTCCATCCAAAGCCTTTTCCTGACACCGCTTTATTTTGAGTTTCCTTGGGCGGCTGTTTGGTGGGGTTTGTGTGTGTGTGTGTGTGTGGGGGGGGGGGGGTTCGCTAAATCAACAAAGATTTTAGAAAGACAATGTTTGACAACTGTCAGAGAAGGGGTTAAGGACGCCATTAGAGGTGACTGCCTACATGCAGGACCCCTCTAATACTAGGGCTGTCAACAGAAACAGCACAGCCATTTTTCTCACGTGCAGTCAGTGAAGACATTTCATAATAAATATTCTTTGCCTCAGTAGCTTAACTGACAACTTCCCAGGCTACACTATAAGTTATTGGCAGCAGGGGTTTGCTACACGGGCCGTTGTAGGCCTGAGGGAGGTCATAGGAACCATTGTTTTCCTCCCTACGTCACACGACCAGTAAATTTAGCGCAAACTGTACCATGTGACCGTTATATAAAAACCATTGTAGCGAAAAATGGCGGACGTTTTATAACCCTTTCGATGACGCGTTACGCCCTCGTTTTCGAGTCTTGATAGCAACTCGGTTCGACAAAATAGCAGAAAAAACGCACTAAAGTAGTCCTATTTGACGTAATACACATCATCTGCTTATTTTTGTACGACATGAGGAGCCAACTAAACAATATTTCACCACTAATTACTTAGCGCAAACAGCAAAAGCCTTCCACCGAGACATTTTCAAAGTTCGAGAAACCACGGAACAAAAATAGCTTCCGAGTTTTTTTTTTAACCAATCAGAGACACAATCCTTGCAAACCGGCAACACACTGTCGTTTGCTCAAACACTAACAGGCAACATGCCACAATTTCACCAAAGCACAGAGCAACAAATTCAAGAACTAAAACGAAAATACACACCCAGCAACACTATACACAAAGCACGCTATTGCCAAATTTTCACGTCACTCAATGCGGGACTCTCAAGAAAAACATCTCCCAAATTTTCGAAGACTGTCTGACATCATGTCTACGCTGTAAAATAAAATCTTACCTTAAAATCCATCAGTCTCAGCACTAGTCCTGCTGTTAACAACGAGCGTTTTGTTTTGGTATTCCTTTTTCCAGATATCCCAACACACATGACACTTTAGGATATAACAACGACAATCTGCTGCTCACTCAAAGCCATCCCCTTTTGTCATCTTGAATCTAAAAGCACGAGGCACCATGCTAACTTGCACAAGCTGTCACATCAGTGGTCAAATGCCGATCGCTTCATCAAAAAGTTCTTAATTTTTCTGAATCACACAGCAGTCAAGAAGCACTGTCACTGTAATACTTTAACGACCTTTTGTAGACATTGCAGCTTGAATCATTTTGTACACAAGCCAAGATTAGCTTTTTACTCGCGAAAACAAGACTTGCGCTACACGGAATCATGCTACGTCACAGTCTGGGAATCCCCGGGAGAACATGTATATTCAATGGTGTCACCTATCCGCCACAGAAGCGGCCGTCTTCATAAACAGGATTTTTCTAAACAATAAACGGAGGAAGGAAAACAAATACGTTATTGGTCGGAGGGGTTCGCTACACGGACCTTTGTAGGCCTGAGGGAGGTCAAAGGAATCATTGTACCCCGAAGGCCGAAGGCCTGAGGGGTACAATGCATGGTTCTTTAACCTCCCCGCGAAGGCCTACAAGGGTCCGTGCAGCAAACTCCTGCTACCAATAACGTCTTTGTTTTTATTCCTCCGCTCGTAAAAGAAATCGAAAAGAAATGGATCACGCCAGACATGACTGACGTCAAATAAATATACATTAAATGCATAATAGACTTATGACGTAATTAAACATCTTTTATGACGTTGCCTTCTCAGTAGTGTGCTTGTTTCAAACAACACTAAGTAACTTTTATACTTTAGAACGTTTTGGTGATCTTTTGTAGAACAAAACTGGCATCCAAGACGCGTCAGAAAGAGGGCTGCACAAAGTCCGTCATTACTCGGTACAAGGGTTTTTTGTAGCGAGGTCATATGTTACGGTATGCGCTAAAGTTTGGGTCGTGTGACGTAGGAGTGAAAACAGTAGGCCTTCGGATTACAATGGTTTCTTTGACCTCCCTCAAGCCTCCAAGGGTCCGTGCAGCAAACCCCTTTTACCAATAACGTATTTGTTTTCAGTCAATCAACTATTTTCGTAAAAGTTGAAATCTGACCTGGATCACGCCAGACACAAATGACGTCAAGAGAATATACATGCATTCATAGTACACTTATGACGTAATATTTGATCTTTCATGACGTTGCCGTCCGCCACTAGTCGCTACAAGGGTTTTTGTAGCGAGGTCACATGGTACGGTTTGCGTTAAAAAGATTGGTCGTGTGACGTAGGAATGAAAACAAAATGTTTTAGGAATCTTATGATGATGATCATCCATCGCAGGCGATGATGACAATGGCACCAACTGTCCATTAATTTGTGATCGGGTACGGTGTGTCCGGAAATGGCTAGTGAGGTCAATCCGGGCACTGAAGCCCTTCTCACACGTCGGGAACAAATGGATGGGCCCAGTGGATGAGGTGCTGGCTGCCCTGACATTTCCTGCTGCACGCTTCCTCTCTGTCTCGGCGAGTCGTTGGGTTTTTGCCGCGCTGGCTCCAGAGATGACTGGGCTTCGCCAGGACAGGCAGTCGGAGCCCAAGGCCTCTAGGCACCTATTATCGAATACCAGTGCACTTTATCGCAGTCATCCTCTGAATTGAAAAAGTCACATAATATGTTTCTGAGTATCGAAACATTTTACTTTTAACCCGTGACTGCTACTGGCGTTAACGCTCGACGGAAAAGACGCGTAGGTACGCGTCTTTTCCGTCTATCGGTATCGTCAGTAGCAGTCAAGGGGTTAAGCATGGATTTTTCTTCACTGATTCCTTTTGCAGTGACTTTATAAACTCAAGAACAGACAATAAAGGCTCTCCCAGCGTCGCAGCCTTGATATGTCATTATAATCACCGCGTGCATGACCACTGTGGAAAAGGATGACAAAGTAGATTAGTCTGACGCCTTTCAGTTCAGTTCAGTTCAATTCAGTGCGGTCAAGATGGGATCTCTGCACACGGAAAGGCCCATACGCGCTCCAGTGCACCTACCAGAATCCTCCACGGAAGTCTCCCAGCGTCGCTGCCCTGATGAAATCTTCATCTTGGTTTTTTTGTTTTGGTTTTTTTTTTTTTTTTTTGTTGTTGTTGTTGTTGTTTTTGCCGGGTTTTTGTTTTGTTTGTTTTTTTTTAGGCTGGAAATAACAGGTCAGGCTCGCTGGGCGTGAAAAATGAAAAATATCTTCCTACGCCACTGCTTCTATTGATCAGTATCAGTGGCATAGGAACACGCGAGGGACCAAATGTGACTTAGTCATCCTCGATCTGCACCTGGTTTGGCTGGAGTATCATTTAGTCAAACGACCTTTATTGTTTTTAACTTAGGGCCATACCCACTGCGCCAAAAGACCATCGGGCCCAATTCGGCGGCAGTGAACCAGTGCACGAGTGTGCGCGTGCCCCCGCGGCTGACTTCGGCCCGATAGCCTTTTGCGTGCGGGGTACCTCCTCCAGCTGTGAAGTTGCTCAGTACGGCTCTTTTTCAAGCATAACCTTCCCCCCCCCCCCACCCCACCCCTTTCACGCACATAACCCCAACCCCCAAGCTGTTTGTTTTTTCTAACAGGTGATCGAGGTCATACCTTCACCGAAAATCTTCCTACCCAACTGAATGTGATATGTTTTTAGAAATGATTGTCAATAAACTGGGGGCAGAACTTAGACTCTTTTTTATTTGCAGAAGAATACGAAAGCATCCTGTGGTGTCAGTCCAGACATAGGCGTTAAACACTTATGTTTCTTGAATTGACTTTTGAATACTTCCCAGTCCTACTTCGACTGATGAAAAATTAAAATCTCTCAAGTTACTAACATTGAAGAAACAGTTTGAATTTAATCGCTGTGTTCTACTGCACAAGATCATGCACGGAAAAGCCCCACCCTATCTAAAAACTCTATTTTCCGACAATAATAGGAAAAACACGAGAAATAGTTTGATCCACCTTCCAAAAATTAGATTAGACATCTGTAAAACCAGTCTGTCTTTTTCAGGCGCTAAAGCGTGGAATATATTACCTCCACACCTGAAATCAATTTGTAAGATTAGCGTCTTCAAAGATCGCCTCCATAAATATTTACTTCAGAAGTAATAGTATGTTCGGCTCCCTTATGCTACTATTCGTATAGTTAGTGACAAGTTTCCTAGTATTACCTAATACTCTTCTACTGTTGCTACAGATTATGTAATAGTTCGACTGTCTGCATTAACATGTCAGGTTCATACCTGTGTATATATATATATATATATATATATATATATATATATATATATATATATATATATATATATATATATATATATATATATATATTTTTTTTTTAATTTCTTTTTTTTCCCTCTGAGTGGTGGTGGTGGGGGGGGGGGGGGAGGGGTTTGGGTCTTTTTACTAACATATGTTTTATCTTTTGATGTATCGTCTGATGTATTTTTATATGTGTAGAGTAGCAGGACAGTTTGGAATATAGGCATTGCTATGCCTAAAACTTTTTATCCTGAATAAAAACGTTTCATCATCATCTCTCTCTTCCTCTCTCTCTTCCTCTCTCTCTCTCTCTCTCTCTCTCTCTCTCTCTCTCTCTCTCTCTCTCTCTCTCTCTCTCTCTCTCTCTCTCTCTCTCTCTCTCTCTCTATGTTCACATGAAAAAAGTTAATTCCTTGCATCGTCGAGGCATTAAATTAATACTTCCCGGTCCTACTTCGACTGACAAAAAATTAAAATCTCTCAAGTTACTAACATTGAAAAAACAGTTTGAATTTAATTGCTGTGTTCTCCTGCACAAGATCATGCACGGAAAAGCCCCACCCTATCTAAAAATTCTGTTTTCTGACAATAATAGGAAAAACACGAGAAATAGCTCGATCCACCTTCCAAAAATTAGATTAGACATCTGTAAAACCAGCCTGTCCTTTTCAAGCGCTAAAGCGTGGAATATTTTACCTCCACACCTGAAATCAATTTGTAAGATTAGCCGGCGTCTTCAAAGATCGCCTCCATAAATATTCACTTCAGAAGTAATAGTATGTTCGGATCCCTTATGCTACTATTCGTATAGTTAGTGACGTTTCCTATTACCTTATACTCTTCTACTGTTGCTGCAGATTATGTAATAGTTCGACTGTATATATATATATATATATATATATATATATATATATATATATATAAATTTTTCATTCATTTCTGAGAATGCTGTGCTAATGCCAAGGAATTCCACCCTGGTAAGCTTGCATTGTGTCATCAGGACATCAGCTGCCCTTTTTGTGAGTGAATCGATCGCTAGTTCTAGAAAGAGAGGGTAGTGGGAGAGAAGGAATGACAGACCTATCATATTGAGCCTTCTACTGAACACCTACTACATAAAGCAGTAAGGACTACCCCCAGGCGCCCCGCCATCCGCTGGAGAATATCCAGACCTCCCCCCCAAGGGGGGATGCTAGAAAATATTCCCAAACAGATATTGGACCTGTTGAGTAGATTTTAGTTTTTGCCGCCTACGACCGGTTTCGCCCCAAGGGGTGGGGGTGGGGGAGGGGGTGGGGGGGGGGGAGGGGGCTCTTCATGTAGGCATACGGCGTAACCTGAAATTGCAAACACAATGCATGTAGTAGAAGCCGCCTCCAGAAAATTCTGGAGGCGGCTTCTAGTACATGCGTTGTTTTTGCAATAGAAATGCGACATTATTCGATTCGAACTGAATTATGTCGCATTTCGTTTGCTCGTCAATATATTTTGCCGCATCATACTGTCGTGTGGGTTACGGTATAGTGCACGTAACGTTTTGCATGAAAGCCCTATGAGCCACAATTCTGACAAAACTTAACAGTTTTGATTCGTTTGCAGATTTCAGATAGTTCTATAATTAATCTGTAAATAGAACGAAGAATTCTACGAAAGTGGTAAAAATGGAACACCTAAGGGAAAATGCCCATAATCACAAAACAAAGGAAGGTAGAAATATAATTAAGACATGATTTTATTCAGCACTGGGTGGTGTATTAAACGAACATGAGCAAAAACTGAAAGTCTCTGAAAAAAAGGGATTTTGTTCCGTATTGCACCCGAGGGTGGGTAAAATGGAACACCACGTCGTGCAATATGGAACACTGTTCCATATTAGCCACCTGTTGTTCCATATTATCCACAAGGACATTTAGGTAAATTACTTTTAATAATACCTTGAAGGTACACTCCGCTGAAGTCACGATGCATATATGGCACGCCATGCACAACATTCAACATTAAAAAACATACTTGGGCTTGATATGCATATTAGGAGCTGGGTGGCTCGGTGGTAGGTCCGAAATGTTCCGGGTTCCAATCTAGCTGGGGTCAAAATTTGTTCAAACCCTAATTGGTGCCCCGTCTTTAAAATGACCTTCGAGGTGGACAAAAGACGTTAAACCCAAAACGTACAACTTTGGTTTTTTAAATTTTTTTTTAAATTATTATTTTGTTGTTGTTGTGTGTGTTGTTTTTACAAGTTGTATCTGTATTAAAGATGACATTTTAGAGTTTAGAGTTGTGGCATGCAAAGATCCGCCCCCCTTCCCGGCGTTTTGATATTTTGGCCTGCCCCCCCCCCCCCTCCCCCCCTCCCCCACACCTCTCCACCCCCCTACTCCATCCAAGTAAATGATATATTTTTTTTAAAATAATTAAAAGCACATTTGTAGTTCAGTGACCTGTTTGTTTCATTGATTGTAATGATAGGGGTTATATATGATTAAATTATTATTCAAAGTATCTGAGTTGAGGCAAGCCCAACAAAGCAATGTTTTGGGAATTTTCGGATATGTAGAAGTTTTGCTGGTGGAGCGGAAAACGGTGCTATTTGGCTTGTTTTTCGGGAGCTGAAAAATCACACTAAAACGTAAAATTTTACCCTTTCAAGTGCAAAAGGCCTAGTTACATACTATTTTCTTCTCATCCCAGTACTTTTCATTGATGTCTTGCCATACACAAAAATGTTTTCTCAGGCAAATGTTTCGGCGGTCTGATTTTTTTTTGGTTGTTGTTGTTTTTTTGTTTGGAGCGTTTTATGACATGCTATAAAATCAAAATTACACAAACTTCGTGTTCATTTGGGTGCTGTCTACTGAAAACAACAATCCAAGTGACTGTAGCAGCAGCCAATAATGAGTTTGCCACCGGTAATGTTTTAACTATCGTTTCTGTAAACAAACTGCCCTGCGTTTCCCGGTGTGTGTTCGCGGTGGCTTAGTGGTTTGGGCTGAAACGCTATCGCGTTTCGTGATAGTCCCCGAAATAAGACCTCGCGTCTGCGGTGACGCATGTGGCTCTATAACCCTTTGGGTGTCGGTAGCGGTTTTAGTCGCGATGATTCCTGTTGGAATTATTGTGACTGAAACCGCTGCCGACACCCAAAGGGTTAATACTATACTGTGAAGACAGGAAGAAGTCCCTTTTTTTCCTGTGTTAAAAGCACGGTTTTCGTTGTATCACAACTCAGATCTTGCTTCTCCCCAAAAAATGGACATGGTGGGTTGTTTGGGTTCCCCCCCCCCCCTCCCCCCTTTAACGCTAGGCAGAATGCCTTTTGTCGTTAAATGGTAATCCGGTTGTGAAGGTGTTAACCCCCATTACCGCCGTAAGAGAGAGAAAGGACAATGACCCCTTGGCTGCCGAGGAAAAAAAAATTGAACGCCACCCAGTTTGCAAGAGGTATAGATCCTCGTGAGGACATATGCCTCTTGCTGACACCACTTTGTATCAATGCATCCTGGACGGCAGGGGCTTCCGCCTTCGAGCTAACCCATTTAACCCCAAGGCCATTATTTTACAATTTTTACAGGTGTCACCCAACAGCTATGTGCCAGTTACAGGAGGTGGATTGACCATGATAATAATTCAAGGGTAGTGCTAGATTAGCTTGGCGCCTGAAGGCGCCAAGCTAATTTAGCACTACCCTTGAATTATCATGGTCTATGCATCACCTGTTGTAGGGCGTTGGGGATAAATGGTTGTATTTTTTTAATTCAGAAATACAATTTTCGTCCACTGGAAGTGAAGGGGTTAACAATACACTACTGAAAGAGTTTTAGATGCTCAAGAGTCCCCGCATATTATGGGGGTTGGTGTGCAAGTATGCCTCTAGGGAGGTCCTTTTACATCTGTGTTCATCAGACACGTACGGTTATCTTGCGGTGAACTTGTGACAGCTTCAGAGACGTATAGTACAATGGGAAAGCAAAAGACTAAGTCTATGCACGGTATGTGAAAAGCAATGAAAATCGTGCTTTTCACACGAATAGGCGTAGTGTCATTTCTTTTGCCTTCACAGGTACAATATTGTTGTTAATTTATGAAGGAGTTTGTTTCTTTGTTGTTTGTTGTAGTTGTTTTGTTAGTTTTGTCCAAATGTTTGCTAGTTATTAGTCATTGCTAGTGGTGATGATGGTGTGTTTCGCCGGTTAAATTATCTAGCAGTAAATTTGTGTCGGTTTCGGATATATCTATTCTGGGAAGGCGAAAACATTAGTTTTTTTGTGAAAAGCGAGAGTTTCATTTAATACAATGAAAATCTCGCTTTTCACGAGAATGGATTCACTGTAATTAGTCTTCACAAAGCAACATATCTTCGGTCATCTTCAGTGAAAGCGTGAAGGGGAATGTTTATGTGGTGTACACGACTGTATTACGATAAAAGGTGCACGCAGACAGAAATGATTCCGACATGACAAGTTCATATGATAAGATGGATATCATAAACGTTATTACCACAATTAATAAACTTGGGGATGGTTTTCTTATGTGTGTTTGTATGTGTATGTGTAGATTAAATTCGTTTAAAGGTAGTGAGATTCTGCATACATACATTTTTGTAAAGGGCTTAGAGCCCACTGCTCCTGGGAATTTAGCGCGATATAAATGCTCTTTATTATATTATTATTATTATTATTATTATTATTATTATTATTATTTTTTAATATTATTATTATTATTTATTTGGATAAGAAGATTGTCATGACAAACCAGCACATGCAAGCTACTGACATCAACACTTTGAATAATAAAAACTCCTATGATAAGATACACTATTAAAACTTATTACCATAAATGAGAGAGGGAGACTGAGAGAGAATGAGAGAGAAAAAAAGGGGGGGGGGGGGTATTTTTACTTCAGAAAATGTGCAACTGCAATGAGGTGTTTGGTAGTATAGAGGTTACAAACCACGAACAGATCGATAATCTATAAAGAGCAACGCCACCAAAAAAAAAAATCACACACACAAAAACAACAGTTTTGTGCACAATAACAAAAATATCCCGTTAACCGTTTTGCTGCCAGTGATCACGAATTTCGCGTCTAAAACCGCTGAGCACTGACCGACATTCGCATGAAGAAACAGATGTAAACTGGACCAAAATTATGCATAAAAACATGGGACTAACAAGATATATAAATCCTCTTGTCGGTACATGAGTGTTCTATGTGATTTTGCAGATGTGTAGCTTTCGCCTTGACCTGGCAGTTGGGGGGTTAAAGATCATATAAAACACCGACAACATGTAGATTCAAAATTAAAGATTCAAGATATGTATTGACCCAAAAGGGATATTCTTGTTACATCTCACAGCTCAATAGAAATTGGCTTCCAATGTCATGTTCTCAATTCAAACCATAATAATAGTTTTGCCATGGTAAACATGAGCACTACTAAAATAATAGCTAGTACATGACTGGTCGGATCATATGAGCAGCCGGCCATTAGGTGCACGTTATGCTTGTGCGGCTTGTGCATCTATAACAGTATAAGGCTCGGGGAAGATGTCAGGGGAAATAACTCTTACATAACGAATCTTTAGTTCACATTGACAAGCTTTCGCGAGTCAAGAAAATGTAAAGTAACACAGTAATCATATGTCACTGCCAAGAAAAAGTGAATACAATTTATCTGCAAGAGATATAGATCCTCAAGAGCCCGCGCAGCTGTGGAGGCTCATGAGGGTCTACACCTTCTGCTGAATACTCTTTGTGTCCGTGTTCCTTTAATGGATGGAGATCTTTGACGAATTTACAATTATTTCAAAAACAGTCTGCGTCCACTTGTTCAGAGGTGAACACAATGGCTGCGGTAGTGTCGCATAGCGTTGCTCCACGGGGGCAACGCTATGCGACACTTCCCCAGTTATTGATACGTGGCGCCTAATCACCAAAACGTGAAAGACTGAGCCTGGCGTCTGGCGTCGTCTCGTCCGAGGCACAGCCTTCTCTTGACCACTCTTCGCACGCGACGCTGGATGCCAAAGTATAGCAGAGAGTGACCCATCCCTGTCACGGTCATGATCGTGGGTATTAGCGCCAGGAGAAGTCGCGAGAATTCTGTAGACGCCCCGAAATGTATCGTGCCCATCCCCAGGATGAAGATGGGAACCCAGCTCAAAACGTAGTAGCAGAGAATGATGGCGGATACTTTAGTGGAGCGGAGGGTGTCTGTGAAAGAAGTGTCTTCTACTCGATCGTCCTGGTCGGTCGCGCTGGTGTGTGTTGCGTGCAGGGCTGGGTGAGTATTAGCAATGGGTGATGTGGCGATATCTTCACTTGTGTCTTCACGTCTCGCACCAAGTTCAGAATGGTCATCCTGGACAGGCGCGTGTGCGGTCGATTGCTTCTTGTCGGCAGATGGGTGTTCTGTGTGATTGAAACCAAAGCCGTTAGCGCAGTCGACAGGGTGAAAGTTTGGGTTATCTTTGTTTTCAATTGTGTCATTCGTAGTGGTAGGTCTCATCCGTGAAAAGTCTTCATACACATTCTTGCTGGCTGTGCTGACACTCACACAGATCTCCTCGATGTTGCCGTCATCACTGCTGAGGTCAGGGCTCCGTTTTTCCGAATCATCAAGGTTTTGCGTCTGACTGTCAGGATCCATCCCCGGGTTGTCCATGTCGTTGCTCTGACTTTGATCTTGTGAGTCCTGGCTAGTAACACCAGTCGTGATGGTAGGGGCGGAAAGCGACTGCGGGATGTGTAACTTTCTCTTGTTCATTTCCCTGTGATGTCTCCGGGCGATGCGGAACGTC
>BTPG01000005.1:123067317-123142317 GCA_036245525.1 Semisulcospira habei
GGGGGGCTCATGAGAATCTATGTCTCTTGCGGTCGAATTGGGTTGCCCTTTTCTCGGCATTGAAGGGGTTAATTCACATACCACGCAGAAGTTTTTATCCATGTCTTGTGTGAGCTGGAGGTAGCAGAACCCCGGAAGGCCGATAAAGACCATGACGTCCCCGGTGAAGAGACTGGCCGTCAAGATACGCAGGTTGTAAGGCAGGTGCCGAATCAGCCGCAGTAGGCAGAAGACGGAGAAGACACTGAGACCTACGCCGCCGCAGGAGATAATGACGGTGACGGCCGTCCATGCAGTGATTGCAGGTATACTGAACGCCATGCTGCGTGCCTGAGTGAAGTGAAATACTATTTTGAAAACATGTATGTTTAGAATGATACGTGATAAACCGGTTAATCGATTAGATAAAAACCTGTTGTTGTTTTTTTTTCTTCTAAAAATGAAGATCATTTCAGTTCCGTTCAGTCATATCTTCAAGTTCATAATAAAATAAGGTCTGCTCGTGTGTGTTGCGACTAGAGATCTAACTCAAATTTCGCCAAAAACTGCGTGTTTGTTTGTTGTTTTTTTTTTTTTTTCATGCAGACAGCGGATTAAATGCCCGTACAAACATGCGACATCGCATGTTTGTCCGGTTTTTTTTTAACCCATTCAGCCCTGAGGCACTACAGCAGGATTTGGATCGACCATGATAATTCAATGGTAATGATAATTTAAGGGTAGTGCTATATTAGCTTGGCGCCTATCTGGCACTGCCTTGAATTATAATGGTCGATTCATCTCCTGCAACTGGTGCATAGTCATTAGATGACGCCTCCAAAATTTGGGAAATAGGCCGTCGGGCTGAATGAGTTAATCCACTGTTTTCGTCGAAACACCCGACGTGTACTTGCGACCTCAAACATCAGACCTTCTTCAAGCATAGATTACTCACCAGGTTGTGTTTGAACAGTAGAACTTCTCAGCAAAGTGGTTACAAAGTAACGCGTTTAATAGAAACTTCCGAAAGGTGTCTACAGTCGAGGTGCTGATAAAGAAAAACAGACACAAGTAGCAATACTTTCAGATTTCCCTTCAGTCGTGATAGCATAAAATAAAAAGCGGTTTGTGAACACGCTTTTTAAGTCCCTTCTATTTATAGACGGGTCGCGGTGGGGCGAATTTAATAGCATGTCCATGGTGTCAAAGGCGGGCAGGCTAAACCTCTCACAATTGAAGTAATAAGATAAAAATTACGTCATGTCTAGTTCCGCTAATCTCGCTGCTGGACGTACATTTGGTGCGAAGCGCCGTATGTGCGTATATATGTGTATATATATATATATATATATATATATATATATATATATAATATATATATATATATATATATATATATATATATATATATATATATATATATATATATTATATATATATATATATATATATATATGTATGTATGTGCGTATGCATGTATGTGTGTGCGTATGTATGTAAACAAGGGACTCTCCGATATTTCTGTACATATAAGCTTGACATTTGGCGAAATAACTTCTTAATTGGATGGCTAAGAGAGCCTCCGAGCATATTGTAATTGAATGTCTAAATGAAGACACAAACAACCGTTTATAGGAAGTCGGTTGACCCAGATTAGAGTCCGTAATTTTTGTCATATTTACTTAAACTTTTGCATATAGCTAGTTTGGAGAAAGATATTAAATGAGTTTGTTAGCCAGCGTTGTATCCTTTCAATTTCTTTAGTAAAAGTTAATTCTTTTAAAAAAGAATTAAAACACTTAAAAAATCTTTACTTCTAGAGAAAGTCGGACAGTGGCGGTGACGTAAAAGAGGCAACTCCGTCACCAGCAAACACTGACATAATACTCTAAATATGACGTCATTCTCTCTCTCGCGCGCGGCTCTCTATCTCTCACACAGACATGCGCGCATCTTCAGGAGGAATAGATCTTCATGCGCCCTACAGGCGCATGAGCATTTATGCCTCTTGGAGATGTTTGGAGCGCGCGAGCATGAACGCCTTAACACTCACACACACATCGACGCGCTTTCAGAAGAGCATGCAGGTGACCCGTGTACTTTTTAAGGTAGCAGATACGGTGGCTGGACGGTTCATTTTTTCTTATTTTTCTAACAAGAGATATATTCAAGCTACATGCTTGAAATTTGGCATGGTATTGCAGGAGACATGTCTGCAACTAGGAAAAATGTTTGTTTGATACAGTTTAAAGTTTTAATATTAATTTTAATTAATTATGCTAATTTATTCTAAATTTTCAACGGCCCAAAACCCAAACTTTTTGCCAGTGCCAATTCTAAACAGTTGTTTTTTTCCCCTTAATTCTTTTTTAGTTTTAAACTACACCATAAAATGAAGCTTTTGTCATACCAGAATTTTTATATCAGTATTTGTTTGTTTTGTACAGGCACATGAAATTTGACACTTCAAGTTTGTAATTTTGTTAATTAAAAAATTTAATATCAAAAAAACAAAAACAGCTATACTAATTTTGGTATGACAATAGCTAGGTATTGGTATGAAGAAGCTGCACACCAAATATTATGGTAATTGGTTAATATTTGTATGTACAGTGTGGGAAAAATGAACAATACCTGGCAAATTTCGCAAACTTCGGCGAAGGAAAAATAATACACAAAACAGCACATGATCCTACCTTATGTCCACTAATGCCCCCCTGCCAAGTAAGGAAATCCTTCAGCTTCATCCTGCTGGTCCTCCAGTGCCAGCCTGCACCTTCTCCTTGCTCTTCGTTGCTCATATGTTGCCCTGTTGGCTTGACGCTGAGCATTTTGAACGCGCAAAGTATCTTTCAACATCAGAAAGTCTTTGGTAAATTTGCCAACACACAATCCCAGTTTAGACAGAATGTTTCCCAGAGCTGAAGCTCCATCATTGAAGACTGCTACAGCAATATGGACTGAAGTATTTACAGAAACAAGTCCATGATTACCTCTTTTGGGGCAATATTTCCAAATAAGTCCATTGAGCGACTCGTTGGCGTTTTGAGTGTAACCTTCAAGACACTTTTTCAAGAGCTGTGTGTTTGATAAATCTTTAAAAATAGGTTTAATTTCATCTAAAACTGCCCTAGGTAAACTAGAAGTGTGCCTGTACCTGTCTACAGTGCCTGATGCAACTGCTTGTCTGTATGGACACCAAGAATCTTTGCAAAAATTGTGCGTTGGTTCAACATCTGTTGAATTGTAATGAAAGAAGATGGCCCATACTGCTTGTCTCATTGCCACTAAATTATTTTTATTTCCCCTGATTGCATTTCCATAATGAGTCTGAATGCTATCTATTTTATCCTTTGTCAGCCTAGCTTTCCCTCCAATTGTTTTTCCATCTGCTAATTTCCTGTTTCCCATGTTTTTTTTCAGCTGTCGCAGTCGTGTGCCCATTCGTTTCTGAATATGCCCGACACATTCAATTTTTTCAACCTGTATTTCCTCGCCATAGGGTTTTGCATCATGTACACATTTGAAAGAGTGTGTATCACCATCACCAATATATCTAGTGTATCTGAGTTTGTGATTGTCAACAGAGGAACAGAATATGTCTTTGATGATGCCTTGTTCCATAGACCCTGATGTGCCCATGTGATTTTTTGTACAGCTGTCAGCATGATTGGCTTGCCATGTCTGATATTTTTCACTGTTTTTATCTACCTTTTCATACTTTTCACAGGATTTGCACACTTTTGACCTTGTTCCCATGCCCAACACCTTCCCAGTTACACACCCAATGACACTTGCAGCCCCTATCTTTGAAGAATGACCCCTAGTCATCCAGGTACCATCACCGCTTACATCTGTTACGGCACTGGTCATCTTCTATTTCATCTGCAAGATCATATTCTTTTTTTCTAGCATCTTTCATGCTTTCTTCCATGGTGCATTTAGTAGTCTTTTCTAAAGTGTCCATAATGCACTGATGAGTATTCTTTGCAGCAGGGGGTGGCATGTTCATCATACCACAGAATGTTCTAAGATCACTATGATCACAGCCTATGCAACGCATCGCAAATGTGGCTCTTCTATTGATTGAATTTACTGTAAGATTTGTTGTTGTTTGGATTTGTGGACAGGAAGGAAAAGATTGCCCCCCCTTTGCATCTAGCATTGCTGCAGTGAAAAGCAAATGTGCTTGCTAAACCTTCCCTCTGTAATTCTATTAGTGAAACTTCACTATGACATAAACTGCACACCAGCTGAGAGGAGATGTTCTGTCCTAGCAGTTCAATATCAATTATCCTATTTCCATGTACAGAATCTTGTTCTACTGTTTCTGTCTCTGCCTCACTTGTTTCACTTTCACTAGTTTCAGATTCATAATATAGCTTGTAAATGCCAGACAGCTTTCTTTCAGAACATGTCGAAGTGGGCGTGGCAGTGTCTTGAGATTGTTCGGCACTTGCACTATTATTTATGTTTTGCGATGATGTGGGTTCATTGTCATCGTTCTGATCAAAGCTAGCATTTTCACAGACTCGTTTTGCCTTGACAAATCTATTTTTAGGAGGTTTCTTCTTCTTACGCTTCTCACCTCTCCTTTTGAGATCTGTAGACATGATCAAACTATCACAACACACGATGAATATAATAATCCCAGTCAAGAATCACATGCTTTCACATGGAGGTGGCCATTTGCAAAGAAACAGTAACTCTCGGGGTGTATTAATTGCAGGGAGATGCTCATTATTTCCCTTGGAGTTTAGTAATTGCAGGGAGAGGCTCATTATTTCAAGCTAAACGGTGTTACTGAAGACAAAATAGATTTCTCAGCTGCCATCTTGTTTTTCGGACCAAAACTGTCGACACCCTACCCTACGAAAAAATTCATAACAAAAAAACTATCAAATTGTGAATAAAAACCTGTTAGAGAATGATGCAAAAATGATTTTTCTATTGAAAGAAATATGTATTAAACACTACTTCCAAAACATGAATTTTGACCCTTTGCCCACTGTATCTGCTACCTTAATTTTTTATTTTTTTTTATTTGTATTCTCTTGACGACGGAACACACATATGTGTGCCCCAAGCAAAGCTCCGTTGCCGACGGGACGCACACATATGTGCGCTGGCCTAGTTTCCCCATTGCCAATACCGGCAGTATGGTCTAAGGGAAGCAATCTACTATAATATGTCAAGCACTCATTTCTTTACTTGTAGAGTGACTTTTCTTGTTTGTATGGGCTGAAACCAACGAATTAGAAGCTCTGATACAAAACGTCCCCATGTGCCAAAAAAAATGGCGGATTTTGGTGTAAAAACTTTTATGTGTGAAGAAACTTTTCTGTTGTGCCTTTCTTTCTGGATTATTTACTGGTGACACACTAGAATATGTCTCTGGAATGCTAGGTGAGTGTAATTTTCACACTCTGGCTAACTAATACACTAACAGCATGTTCAGTTTCAGTGGAACCCAGTGTGAAACTGTTTTTGATTTTTGGCTTCTTACCCCATCTTCTTTATACACCTGTAAAATCTTAACATTACAAAATATTTTCTTCAGCATAGTGTCTACGAGTTCACCTTGAATTGCTTTTTCCACTGATACCAAATATGTTGGGGTATGATAAGATTTTTACAACAGACAAGGCCAATGAAATTTGTCAAAATTACTACGGTAGCAGGGAAAAATCAAGTTGGCAGACTACGGTGGCAAAAGGTTAAAATAATTTTATTGAAGTTTTTTGCAAAATCATGAGTAATAAGAAAACATAAAGAGTGCATACCGTACAAATAAAACATGTAGACAAATACACACACTTAAAAACGATAATAAACTATTTCAGCACGATTAAACTAAAGTGGCGTTTGCTTGTGGAGAGAAAGGGAGAGAGGGATGATGCTGATGATGAAACGTTTATTAGGATAAAGATTTAGGCATTGAAATACCTTCTTCAAAACTGTCCTTTGCTCACTATATAAATACATTGTAAAAAAAAAAACACTGTAACAAGACATCAATAACTAACTTAATGTAAAAAAAAAAAAAAAAAAAAAAAAAAAAAAAAAAAAAAAAACCATGCCAAACTACTACAAAGTACTTATTAATTAAGAAAAGATACTGAACAACTAAATGTACATCAAAAAGAGGGGGTCGGTTAAAGATTGTAAGTATCAAAGGTTATAGGGTCTCCTTCACTAAGTATAGGCAAAATAAGAATTATATGTATACAAACTACTAGTCATTAACGGACATACCATGTATAGCAGGGAAATTCCTGTGAGGTACATGTACGCTGTGCTGGAGCAACATACTGAGCATAAAGATAGAACATTCACAGCGACAGCAGATATTTATGGATGCGAGCTCTGAAGATAGTTAATTTTTAAATGAGAGGGCAAGTTGTTCCATGACTTAGCACCGGAAAATGATATGCTAGATTTGAAGATGTCGATTCTCGGTTTTGAGAGATGGAGTAAGCTGTTCCTCGTGTTCTCTCTGTTCGTGTGGGGAAAACAGCTCAGAGAGAGAGAGAGAGTGAGAGAGAGAGAGAGAGAGAGAGAGAGAGAGAGAGAGAGAGAGACAGAGAGAGAGACAGAGAGAGAGACAGAGAGAGAGTTAGTTAGTTATTTGGGTTTAACGCCGAGCAGGCGACTAAGGCCATCTCACGGCGGGGGGAGAGAGAGAGAGAGAGAGACAGAGAGAGAGAGAGACAGAGAGAGAGACAGAGAGAGAGACAGAGAGAGAGACAGAGACAGAAAGAGAGAGAGTATTCTTTTTGAGGGTGTATTTTGAATGTGTATTTTGCGTGTATCGGTAACATACCGTTGTCAGAATTTCAGCAAAAAAAAGTAGGGATATCTCCGAGATAATGAACTGTATCAGGACAAAAAGCTTGCAACAGCAGTCTATACAAACTACCAGAAGTTAACATAAAAGATAACAAATGTTAACTATCTTACACAAAGTCCAAATATGACAACCACAGCTGTGAAAAACGGCTAATTTTGTTTTTCATAGTAGATACATATCGCTCTGTACGGTATCTGTTTTTGAAATCTGCCAAAAAGACTGAAAAGTTGAACTGCAGATTCAAACAGCGGCAACAGTAAATGAAATGTTTTGCCATTAATAAGAGCAAATCGAGCACTTGGTCCGTCTGCAGCCTCTCTTTCACCCCGAAAACAATTAATTCTGTACTAAGTTCAAAATTTTCACAATGAGCACTTTTTTCTTTCAACCTGTTCAGTAATTTGTCCCAAAAAGCGTGCACAACACTGCACTCAAAAAAACAGGTTTTCAATAGATTCATTAGAGAGTGAACAAAAGGTACAAAGGTTTTAATCCTTTAGCTGTCTATAGCGTAAGCAAACATTGGTTGTCAGTATTCTATGGACAATTCTGTACTGAAACCAGCGTAATTTGGTGTCTTGTGTGACTGTTATAGTGCCCCAAAAATAGATTTCCACTTTAGATCATTATATATATATTTTTTTTTCATTTTTCGATGCATGTAGGTGGCGTTGTTTTATATAAGAACACATTGTATATACCTTTTGTACCCATATTGTGCTTAAGGACAACATCCAAGGGTGTACCTATATCGGTTACATCAACTGCATCCGTTCATATTCGTAACATTTTTCTTTTGTACTTTCTTACAGCACTCGTTCTGCTATAGTAATCAAAAAAAAAGAAACATCTGCACCAAAAAGTTCACAAAACACTTCAAAACTAACAATGTCGCCATTATCGTCCATTACATCTCCAATGGTAAAAATGTTTTTGAACCCAAATTGTCAACAAACTTCAATGAATCTTTTTTCAACAGCTGTGGATTGAAAAATAATGGTTCGCTTTTGAAAGCATCGATACCTGGGGGGGGGGGGGCGGAATTAGGGGGGGGGGGAGCAAAAAGATTATTATATTCTTTAAAAATAAGAGCCACTTCTTTCCATAAAGGGTTTTTCATCTCTAAACTTTCTAGAAAATAGGCACCAAAATCTGCACACTGTTTAATACTATCATAAAGAGATGCGAGTAAAAGGTTACAGTTTGTGCCCGAAGACAACACTCTCCGAATCCAGGTGACCTTAAGTGCTTTGTAAAATGCGTCAATATCCATTACCATGAGCCCTCCTGCATCATACTGTCTAGAAACTGTAGTTCTTTTCACTTTATCTCTCTTCCCTCCCCAGATGAAGTTAAACATCACCGTATTAATTTTTTTTAATAATTACACTCCCTGGGGAAGGCAAGGAGATAAAGAGATGTGTAAAAATTGAAAGAATTAATGACTTGAAAACAAAGTTTCTTCCGATAGGTATTAAATCTCGCAGTTTCCACTGCTGTACAATTTTTTTTCATTTTTGCAAGTTTTGGTTTATAATTCAGGAGTACGATATCAGACAGATCTGTAGAAAAAGTAACTCCCAGCACTGTGAAAGTAGCTGGATTCCAAGAGATGCTGAGATATGGGGCATAGCGTGTAAGGCAAAACCTATTGATTCCAATCCATACAGCAACAGTCTTTTCAAAATTAATTTTTAGCCCGGAAATAACTGCAAAATGTTCTAGCTCTAAAATAACACAATCAAATGATTTTTGGGACCCATCTAAAAACAATGACATATCATCAGCAAACAATGAGACTAAGAATTCCTGTTCTTTGCAGTTTATACCTGAAATGTTCTTATTATTCCTCAACTTTATGGCCAACAACTCAACACATACTATGAAGATATAAGCTGAGAGGGGATCCCCTTGTCTACAGCCTCGCTCAACAGAGAAACGACCAGACACTTGACCATTCAGTCAGACAAGATTCACTGTTTTTATAAAATTTATTAACCCATTTTGAGATACCACGGCAAAATTTAAACTTTTTTAAAGCTTTATGAATAACTGAATAAGAGACAAATGCTTTTTTCAAAATCGACTAGAGACAACAATCCAGGTTTTTTAAATGTCTCTGTATAATGAAGCACATCAAACAAAAGTCTAATATTGGAAGAGATTGGTCTACCAGAAATGAAACCACTCTGGTCTTCATGAATTATACAAGGGAGAACCTGTTTTATTCTATTGGCGATACATGCGGATGCAATTTTATAACTCACATTAAGCAGAGATATTGGACGCCAATTTCTTAAATATTGTTTAGGTTTGTCCCCTTTAGGTATAAGGGTTATCAGTCCATGTCTTTGTGTGCCTGACAAAGACCCATGGTCGTAACCCTCTTTGATATACCTCACTAAGAAAGACCCTAGGTCTTTCAAAAAACAAATAAAAAAATTCTGCTGGGTAACCATTACTTCCTGGGCTTTTCCCATGTTCCATAGTCTTTAAAGCACGAGAAACCTCCTCCTCAGTTATGTGTCCTTCTAGACAAAGTGTTCTTCAGACAAAGTGTGGAAAAAACAGTTGTCAAAAACTGACGGGTCAACATCATTTAAGTCTGAATCTCGATTATTGTATAATTCCCTCTACTATTTCTCTGCCTCCTTTACAATACCCGCCTGATCTGTTATCTTTTCACCAATGTTGTTTTCTATGACCTTCATAAATTTACTCGTGTAATGTCTTTTTTTCATACCACAAAAGTATTTAGAATGTTTTTCTCCATCTCCTATCCATCTTGCTTTTGCTCTAATCCTAACTCCGTCCATTCTCATTCCCCAATGTTATACAATTCCTGTTGTAAAGTATCTAAAACTGCTTGATTCTGCTAGATTAGACTATTTTCAATGGCATGAATTTGCCTAAGCAGCCATTTTCTCGTTTGTTTTCTACTTTTTTCTTGTGAGATTCATAAGCTATAGTAGCACTCTTATCTGAATAAAAAGAGTTTCAACAAATAATTGATCATTAATTACTAACTGCAGATCGGAAGAAGGGATGCGATCGATAGCTTCAAGCAGGTACAACAAATGGGCGTACTGACACTTTGTTACATGAATACACTTTTTCACTGAGTTTATATAATCTGCATCCTTCAGCACGGAAGTATTAAACTTCCAAAAAGTACGGCCATGTCTAGTGTGTGAACTGTCATGTCCTGTCTGTAAAGGAGATAATAGAGTGGTCAGATCTGTATGATGCTTTAATCTATGATGCCATTACAGTATGCGCAGCTGCGTCCGATATAAGAAAAACGTCCAGGCGTGCCTGTTGAAGGGGGTTTCTTTTCCTTCACGTAAATATTGTATCATTAGGATGCATTTCTCTCCAAATATCTATTAAGTTAAATTCTTCAATTATCTCATATAGTTTTTCTCTAGCAAGTGAATTGTTTGTGTGCTTATAATTATGCTAATCAAGCTTAGGATCCAAGACCATATTCCAATCCTCTCCCGAAATCATAGTGTCATTACCAAACAGTTTTCCTTTCAACTGGTCGTAAAAAACTGGACGATCATTATTTGGCCCTTGCACATTAACCAGCAGGTAAACCGTTGCATCAACAAGCACTTTAAGAATCATTTAGTTTCATTCAGGGTCATTATAAAAGCCTAAGTGTTTAAAACCATAATTATTATTGATTAGAGCAGCCAGACCCTTTGCATTCGATCGATGCATATGAATTTTAAAAAAACACCTGATAGCACCACTTTGCCCTGATGATATGCTCTTGTTTCTCCGTAAAGTATGTTTCTTGTAGGAAGCATATACTCTATCCCCTTTTCTCTGAAAAAATGCAATACGTCATCCCGTTTCTTCTAATCTCCTAGGCCCCTACAATTCATGCTACAAACTGTTATTCTCTTATCCATAAGATATATGAAAGGTACAGGCCTGCAATAGTACAACCTTAGACACTTTCTGTCAACGTAAAACAACACAATACAAAACGAAAACCTATGTGGCAAACTGTCTCTCTCAACTGAGAAAGCAATACAAACAGAGGGAAAACGAAAAAAAAAAAACACTAAAGAAGAGAAAAAATAACACCACAAATCACTAATGGTTTTGACTAATGTACATGTACATGCATGATAAGCACAAATGCATGAATTTAAGCACACATACGCAACCACCACTGACACAAACCTGCGCATGCACACATCCAGCGCAGTGTAACATCAAAACAAAAAAAATAAAACAAAAACAAAAAAACAAACGTGGAAAACTCTGAGCTCAAAAGCTCCACAGTTTAGCGCCCACTGTGGACATGTCTGTATGAGTGTGCATGGACACATGCACATCCACACACACATGCAACACCATGTAAGTGTCCGTATATGTCGTTACACACAAGCACATGATACAAAAAACAAAGATCCACGGACACTCAGTCGCTGAAAATAACTGATCTTTATAATACAGTTAGCAAGTTTTACAAGTATAGTGCACAACCAGTGTGCCTGTGTTATTATGCAACAGATATTGCACACTCTACAAAAGACTACAGTCCACTGGTGCACGTGGGTTTGGGTTCGATATAGTTACATGTGTGTGTGTGTGTGTGTGTGTGTGTGTGTGTGTGTGTGTGTGTGTGTGTGTGTGTGTGTGTGTGTGTGTGCGTGTGCGCGCGCTTCCAATATTGCTGTCTGCCTAGACAATGTTTTATACATATATAGACTCATTTATTGATTTTCATTTAAACAATTTGACTGTTCGTGTAGTTTAAATATATATACTCGGAGCACTAATATACATACCATAAGCCCCTGTTACTCGTGTCAGTAGGTTAAGATTTAAAGTCTGAAATTTTCGTGTGCATGCAACCACCAAAGCTGCTCAGCCTATGGTGGCCGCATATCCCATAATCAGGGTTGTGCCCTGGACCTCAGCGAGCACTATACGAGTCCAGGCCTGCAGCGTCACCCCTCTGTACTTCCCAAGTGTTGATGGGTGGCCCTACGTGCCCGGAAACGTATAGGCTGTTTTAACAAATCGGACCACAATTGGACCAGCACGACCGTCGATGGCTGACATCACAATGTAGATACATGCAACCGGTTTTTGACTGTGACCCGTGTGCTTAGTATATCATGTAGCTAGGTAAAGTCAACCTGCTTTCACGCAAATTGTAGCAAGACTGACATTGTACCGTGAAGTTCTAGATTTGTCACCATTTTCTCAAGCCTATGAAGCGAAAGTGAAACTCATATCACGTAAAATATAAAATTACGTGAAAACTAAAACTTACATCATGACAAATGACGTTTGACAAATCAATGACGCGTATGTCCTGCGCCCCTTATAGAACTCACTGACGGATTGGCAGATCTGCGAGACTTATTCAATAGGAGATAATTCAACATCACAATCAGGTCACAGACAAAAGGTAGAGACCATTGACAGCGAGGACAGCTCTCATATAGAAGGGCCTTTGTGGGTTATGGCTCATCCCATCTTGTTACTGTATACCGTCACAAATGCAAGGGATTCTGTTAGTCTAGCTGTGTCGTCCCTTCCTATCAAAACCTCGAAGTGGGTGGAGCTTACCGCTTCATCAGATGTGACAGATTTAAGATATCGACATGCACGTACCGTGGGCTCTGCCCGCGGTACTTGCTTGTCGTTACTTGTATCTGCGTATGCAAGTTAACTGAAGACATACATTACTTAATGAAAACTACAAGAGCGCTCTCCCGCTTTCAAGAAAATATCATGAGATAGATAAAAGTTTCAGAGTCTGTACCATGGACACTCTGAGCCATTGCCAGGAGATCAAACATTCACAATCGTACTATGATTAGTCAGAAGCCGGATGATGACTGCCGGCAGCAAATAAAATAAAGAAAATAAAATAAAATAAAACAAAATATTTTTTTAAAATAAATTAACCTAAATTAAATATTAATAAACGAAATAAAAAAGTTCGCATTAGCTAGTTCAAGACCCCGGCAGTTCTTGCATGTAAAAGGGTTGATATAAGTCAACATATCCTTAACTCATTCAGTCCGGACACTCAGCCCAAAACATGGATCGAACATGATAGTTCAAGGGTGGTGCTACAATAGCTTGGCGCACATAGGCGCCAAGCTATTCTGGCACCACCCTTGAACTATAATGTTCGATCTGTCTCTAGAACTGTAATACAGTCCTTCAGAGGGCAACTTTAAAATTTGGGGATGTCGGTCCTCGGGTTGTATGTATTAAAGCACGCCGAATATACAATGAATTTTAACTACAAAAACTGAACTCTCAACGAACCCAATCCTCCCTTTTTGAAAATAGCATTTGAAAAAAAAAACTAAAAAAAAACAAACAAAAAAAAAAACATTTTGACAAATGTTTTTATCTATTTCTGGGGCTATGTGACCTTGACCATTGTAAGAGGTCACTGAAAATGGTATTCTGTAAAAAGGTCTTACCTGAAAGTATCCTTGGTCCAAGTTTGAACACTGTGATTTCAATAGTCTCCAAGAGAATACCAACATTAAAGTTTACCGCAGACGACAGACGGTGGCGGACGGACGATCACTGTTGCAGTGCACAGTGTCACTTTTGCTACCGCTCATGAGCCAGAGTTTCCGTGCGACGATAACTTCTGGCGCTCGGCTTATTTACAGACCTAATGGCTATAAAACACGAGTGTGATGTGTAACGTATTCTGATATTGATTTGCAGGCCGGCTAACGTGTGAGACGCGCGAGACACTGCCCCACCGCAGGTAGGGGTGGGGTGGGGGGGGAAGCGGAGGGGTTAGAGAAATGACCCAGTGTGCAAAGACCATCGGCCCGAGGTCGGCCGCCGTTGGCCCGCGCACGGCCGATGGCATTTCGCGCACTGGGGAACGAAATGGCATCTTGCGACAGATGCTCAACTCTCGCCGCGTGAAGGTCTCAAAAAGCCAGATAATTAAAATGTCCCCAGAGTTTTAACGCACTCAAGACCGGCCGCCGGTATCACTACACGGCCCATTCGCAGCTATTGATGCGGGGCCGATTTGAATGTTCCAAAATAAAGAGTTAAGATTTTAAGGCAACTCATGGTGTCAACGAAAATGCATCATAATTTGGATATATAACGAATAACCTGGGGACCAAATTGGTTTTTGTCGTTATGTCCGAACTTTATTATAAGCGAAGTAATTTGTATATAAAACGTCCTGACGGGAACTCTGGAAAAAAATTGTTGTTATATCCTACGTTTGTCTCCCACTTTCACAGCTTTCAAAACCAGTCTCTAGACTCATCTGTCCTGCGTCCATTTAAATGTTTAGTTTGTCTTTCTGTTGCATTTCACGCCACTATGTCTTCCGTTGCCATAATGATGTGCGCAGTATGTTTACGTTTTAGAAGCGTATTAACCCATTCAGCCCTGATGCACTACAGCAGGAGATGGGTCGATCATGATAATTCAAGGGTAGTGCTACATTAGCTTGCGCCTGTCGGCGCCAAGCTAATCTGGCACTACCCTTGAATTATCATGGTCGACCCATCTCCTACAACAGATGACGTTAGATGACGCCTCCAAAATTTGGAAAAATACGTGCGTCGGGCTGAATGAGTTAAATTTAGTTTGTCTTTCTGTTGCATTTCACGCCATTATATCTTCTGTTGCCATCATGATGTATACGTTTTGGATGCGTATTAAGTATGACTGGCATTTCATCGACATGTGTACTAACTCATTTGAAACGAACGGCAACCGGACTTAACTCATTCTACCCCAGACATACCGAAGCAAGATATGGATCGACCATGATAGTTCAGGGGCGACGCCAGACTAGCTTGGCGCCATGCTATTCTGGCATCACCATTGAACTATCATGGTCGATCTGTATCCTGCACTGCAATGCAGTCTTCAGAGGACAACGGCAAAATTTAGGGGTTTCGGTCTTGGGGTACAATATGTTAAACGGGTGGTATTTGTTTCGAATGAGTTAAGTATGCCTGGTATATTGTGTTTATTAAATGTATGGTACAGATAACTATAGGTTAACAAGGTTTTGGCTGTATTTCACTAAACATAGTATGTGCTTTTTGTGTGCTGTTCTCTTTTCTGTCAGCTTAAAGTTTTTCACTACAGAAAATTATTATTATTATTATTATTATTATTATTATTATTACTATTATCATCATCATCGTCATCATCATCATCATCATTAATATTTTAAACTAAATTCAGACAATTTTCTGGCCTGCAAACCATGAATTTCATGAATTTCCTAGGATTTTCAGGGATTTCTCATATTTATAATATAACATATAACTGTTTTAAGGTATTCATGAATTAGTGTGTTTGTGTGTGTGTGTGTGTGTGTGTGCGTGTGTGCGTGTGTATGCGTGGGTGCGTGCGTGCGTGCGTGTGTGTGTGTGTGTGTGTGTGTGTGTGTGTGTGTGTGTGTTTTGAATTAATGATATATTTTATAGGTTATGATCTAACCTGTCATTTGTGGTCCTTCTTTAGACTCATTCGTCTAACAAGTAGTTTCCTGTTTCATGTAATTAAGAAAACTATACTTTATTTCTTTGGTGAAATGCTTGGCGTAAACAATTTTAGCAGGGAGTCGGAGTTACAGGAAGAAAACGTGTGGCTGTTGAGTGGAAGGAGCTGTGCACAGTAATCGTGTGCACACTAGCACCTTCAACTCATTCGAGACGAACGGCATCCGAAAACGCGGCTTGAGCCGAGTATCCGGTTGCCATTCGTCGCGAATGAATTAATCTCAGTCGTTTTCTTCGTTATTTCAATCGTCTCTGCGACACGTTCGTTCAGCAAATAAGAGGACCTAACCGATTCATCTGAAACAGATCGAAAATGTACTGCCGTTAGCGACAGGGCTGTTAGTAGTAAGGTTACGGTTGAAAAGAACGACTCACAACAACGAACGACAGTAAAACCACGGCCGATGACTAGCTTCTATTATAATCATAGACAACGATCATAGTCTCCGCTTCTCGTACACTTTGGCTCTTCGCCGTGAGTTCGCTCTCGTTCGTTGTGGGGAGTCGTTCGTTGCAAACGTAACCTCACTAGTATGATTCTAATGCGACAAGAAAATCAGTATCTTAAAGTGATGTTGGCCGGTCAGTCTTGCGCTGCGGACTATGACGAGTCCATGATTTTTGATTGACAGACCATCCGCAATGTTTGACTACACGCTGAAAACTTGGCTGGACACACAGACACGGTTTTAGAACCAGAATCACAGTGATAACGTAATTTTAAAAAGTAATGAAATGCAGACCGAAAATGTGAATGCCAAGCGTGTAAAGTGCGGTTATGTAAGCTGCTCGCAGCGAGAGCTGAGACATACACATTTAAAGGAAACAGGGTAGTCTGTCCAGATGACCATCACTTTATCCCCACTCCGGTTGTCTCCCTCGATTCGCTGCCGCTGATCATCGGCAGCGAATCAAAGGAGACAACCAGTTCCCACTCTATCTCTGAAGAACCGTAAGAGAGAATGTAGCTTTTTGTTGACACTTTAGCCGTTGCGAGATTACTTCCCCCTAGAACATTATTGGCGGCGAGATCAGGCCAGCCAAGGTTCGCTTGCAGTGCATGAGCTCGGCTATTTGTAGCGCCGAATGTGTCGTTACAAGCCGTTACCTGGCATGCGCACGAGATCCAGCAATGAAATCTGAACAAAATAGTAGGTAAAGAATGAATGAAGTCAACCTATGATTTCCGTAAAAGGCGCCAGAACCATACTGAACTGGTATGAGGTACACAGTTATGTCCATCAACCCCTTCGCTGGTGAGAAAAAGTGAACGCGATCCAACTGTAAGAGACACAGATCCTCATGAGCCCCAGCCGTAGCGGGGGCTCATGAGGATTTACGCCTCTTGCTGAGACCAATTGTGCCTATGGTCCTTGATCGTTGAAAGAACATTGACCTTAGAAACTCACAAGATATCCGCCCAGTGGCATGGAGCCTTCGGAAGAGGGACTGACTCACTGCCTGACTTGCTGAAAGGTTTGGTTATATTAGAAGACAGTAGCAATCTTCAAAAACATTAGCAGGGGCGGATTTGGAGGGTGGGTCTTACGGCGAGAAATTGTCTCCCTCCACTCCCCCCCCCCCCCCAAAAAAAAAAAAAAATAAAAAAAAAAATATATATATATATATATATATATATATATATATATATATATATATATATATATATATATATATATATATATATATATATATTGTAACAAATGTCCCACTTCTGGACACCAGTTGTAACGATTATCCCAAATTCTGACACCATTTGTAACAAATCTCCCTTCTCATTTCTACTCTACCTCTCTCTTCTGCAGCTCTCTCTTAGCTGCGGAGGTGGTTTGGTATTTGTTATTGTGCGTGCGTGCACCTGTGATAATCATAATGCGACACCCTTGCGACGTACTCTTTACGTGGCAGAGGAATCGCATCCACATGTCAAGATGGCTAACCAATACTAATTTGTCAGGATAAAACTTCGCGTGTGTATGCAATTATAATTCCTGCTCATGCAGACACAAACTCACGCACCAACTGTAACTGCGCCATTCAATCTCACGCTAGTAAACAGTTATCTGATAAACGACAGAGATAATAAATTCAGAAAACAAGGTTCTTTTCTTGGTACTGATTACATCATACGTCTCGTCTCTACATAAAGAGACTTCTCTTTTTCTCAAATCACCAAGTCATATAATCTTCCTTCAGGAAGAGAATTCTCTTAAATCACCAACTCATATAATCTTCTCTTTCTTCTACGTTCTCAGGTTACTCTAGAAAAATGCTTGCAAGTTCTCGGTAACTTTCTAACGTTTTTAATAAATAATAGGCAAATAAATAAGCTTGTTCTTACTTTCTTTGCTGGAAATACCCCTGTCAGTTTCTCTCTCTCTCGGTTATCCTAACAGATCGATTGGCTGACTGTTACGCATTCTAATTGGCTAATTGTCAGCTACCTAGGGAGATAATCTGGTTAGGGGAGTTAATCTGCAGTCCTATTTTAGCAAAATACTAGCGGAAAAACAGAATCCCACCGTAACAACAACGGCGTTAAAAAAATCGTATGCGACAAAAATTGTGGTGACCTTACATGCGAGGAAGGTTTGCAGCCAGCCGCGTGAATCTGCTACGACGCTCTGACGCCTTCTCTCGAAGCAAAGACCTCTGCAGCCACCGAAGAAAAACAAATCGTCCTGTAGTTTTGACGTGACCACTGCCTCCGCTTGAAGCCGAAGACCTCTGCAGCCACCGAAGAAAGAAAAATCGTCGTGTAGTTTCGACGTGATCAGTGCCTCCGCTCGAAGCCGAAGACCTCTGCAGCCACTGAAGAAAAACCGTCGTGTGGTTTCTACGTGACCAGTGCCTCCGCTCGCAGCCGAAGACCTCTGCAGCCACCGAAGAAAAATCGTTGCATCGGCGAAGTCAGTTGGCGGAAAAAAAATCTGCGTCAGCCAGGTAGGGAATTTGGGGGAGCGGGGGTTCGGCCTTCTTTTCCCGGGTTTTTATACTTTTCCATTCCTTCTTTGTCCCTATGTCTGGACACCTACATCTAGTTATTCAGGTTCCTATTGACTACTTCTAGTAGGCACGCGTAAGGCTGTAATTGGTCAATCCTACTAGATACTACACAAAACAAAATAGTCCCTTAGTTTCTCAATTTATAGAGCCTCAAATTAAACGTCCAAGTATTTACAGCTATTTAGTAAAACGTTCCGATCATTCATCACGTCGGGAAAAATCAGATCTATTCTGGAATTTACTTAGATCTATCGTAGTCTAGCCGCATTACTCATAACAGGCGGTTAGTGGACCGTTACTCGCAAGCATTCTTCTTTACAATGTTGATAATTAGGCATAATAAATCGTATTCCGTGTCAGATAATGTCATCATATAACATCATTGCAATTCAGAATCGTTCGGTTTATAAAACAATTTCAAATATTCAGTCAGGAATCTGTTTTCGAACGGAGAGTTTCGTTTCCAGCTGATCAAAATGGCTACCTTCGAAAGTGAAAGGAACTTCCAAACAGCTCTGAAATAAAATCGCAGGAAATAATCTGAGTTAAAGATTAACTACAGAATTCCGATTATAACCACAATTTGTCTTGTCGTTAGTTTTTCTTGCCGATATCAGTAGAAATTTGATCTCCGCTGGAAAATTTGCCCTTGTCATTATTTCTGGTAAAATTAGCTCCCTTAGTTTCGTCTGCTAAGGTGCCAATCACCGTCAAGTTTCAGACTGCTTTCTATAGTTCCAGAAGTAATGAAAAGCTTTGGCCAAAGTCTTGCGATTTTAGCGAACTTGAAAAAGCATTCTAAAGCGTGACCAACGGTTATGAACAACAACATTAACGAAAATAATGTGATCGCGTAAGAAACAGAGAACAAGTAAGCCATTTGCTTACAATATATAATAAATAAATAAATTTTTAACAAAATTCCTTGAGCCCCCCCAAAAAAAAAAAAAAATTAAAGAAATTAAATATGTTAAATTCCTTAAGTAGTTTGAAACTCCCATCCCAACTCTCCTCCCCCCCCCCGCCCCCCCCCCCCCCACCCTCCCCCCCCCCCCTTTCATCCTTTAGGTAACTTATGTGCTACTGATTACGTACATTAAATACGAACTCTTGGCAATGAATGGTTATGATCACAACGCTTCAAACCACGAAAAGACCAAATATTTAAATCAACTCGTAAACCGAACATACACGTTTCAAGAAGTAAACGCCGGGTTTAGGATATTAAACCCTAAGGTCAAATTTCTCAAATTTTCATGATGAATATCCACGTCTTTCGGTAGTCAACAAAAAAAAGACACAATTTTCGCGTCTTAAACCAGTGCACACTGACCGACGTTCGCGTGAAGAACACACATGAAATGGGACCAAAAATGGACACAAAGAACACAATACTAAGAAGAGACATAAATCCTCATGGACCCCATGTTACGCAAGAAATCAGCAATAGGCGTAGATCTCGATGAGCCCCCGCAAATGCGGGGGCTCATGCGGACCTACGCCTCTTACGTTTGTGTTTTGGTCTTTTGTGTTTCGGAAAGCAGAAGGGCTAACGCTAACGAGGCGGAGCAAAACGTTTGCTCTTATACATGGTTTACTTTGAGGCTCACAGCCAGAGGCAAAAATTCTTCAAGAACTCACTGAAGAGGCACAAACCACCATGCGGTTAGCAGTTGGGTGTTGGCCGCATTTTCTCTGCAGCGAAGGGGTTAACAATTTGATTGACAAGAAGAAGTGAACACGATCCAACTGCAAGAAATATAGGTCGTCATGAGCCACCGCAGTTGCGGGCCGTCCAGGCAAAACGATATCATGTCCGTTATAAGGTCCTGGTAAATCAAAGTGGCACAATTGCAATGCGGCCGAATTGATCAGTGTTCAGATCGTACTCCAAAGGTAATAGCTGTCCCTGTCCCCAATAACCCGCCCGCTAGGGCCCTCCGTTATCACTCGAGTCCCGTGGACGTCAAACCCCGAACTAACAACAACAGTTGCGGGGGCTTATAAGGGGTTGTACCTCTTGGAGTTGAATTAACAATGATTGCTAACACAAACTGCATCAATTGTCAGTGAAGGGGTTTATTACCAAAACGTAAAAGACTCTGCCCAGCGTCTGGCGTTCTCTCGTCTGACGCACAGCCTTCTCTTGACCACTCTTCGCACGCGACGCTGGATGCCAAAGTACAGCAGAGAGTGACCCAGTCCCGTCATCGTCACGAGAGCGGGCCCTAGACCTAGGAGGATTCGAGTGGCGTCTGGAGACACTCCGTTGAACCGCTTCGTGCCCATACCCAAGATGAATGGGGGAACCCAGCTCAGTACGTAGTAGCAGATAATGATGGCGTTAACTTTGGTGGAGCGGAGGGCGTCTCTGAAAGAAGTGTCGTCTATCTGGTGAGAAGCCTGCAGAGAAGCGTCGCTCGCGTCGGCTGTGTTACACGGCGTTGCGACAGTTCCTGGCTGAGGATCGCCATTATCTGATGCGGAAACTTCGCCCGTAGCTGCACTGCTCGTGTAATGTCCATCCTGGATTGTCACGTGCGTCAACGAACGGTTGTTCCGTACTATAGAGCATTCTGTGTGATTAGTACTGTCGCTGTTAATACCACTGGCGAAAAGAGAGTTGACGGGTGTGTTTAGACGCGTATGTTTTGCTAGTAGGTCTTCCGCCGAAAAACGGCTCTTCTCACGCGAAATCGTCGTCTTGTGATGAAGATTTGAGGAACGATTAGACTGGTCTAGGTTAACACTAAAGTTCCCCGGTAGCAAAACGTCTTCGAGCCTATGACGGTCGTAGTAGGCCCGCGCACGACTGTACGCGGGCCCACTGCAGCCGTCGGGGGCCCGAGGACCTTTGCTTACCGGGTTGAGATGGCGTTGCTCAGCAGGTGCGTGGTCCGTGAGATGGGTCTCTGTTACTAAGGTGTCTTTGTCACTGGGTGTGAAATGTGTCGGATCACCTTCGAAATGTGTGCCCACATAGGCATTAGGTGCAGCTTTTGAAAAACGCTCGGATTTGGTTATGCCACCTGTCGGGCATGTGACAGTAATCTCTTGTTCACAATGTCTAATTTCAAATTGCGTATGAGTGTGTATACCAACATCGTTTTTTAGCGTACTTCTCGTTAGACGTGCGCGTGCACAGGTACTGCCAAATACGGCGTTTTCTTTGTAAAAGTCGTCTTTAAAAACTACGCCACAGTGTGAAGAAGACTGTCCCTCTCTCGAGCATATCGGGTGGTATATGTGACTGATTTCATTTTGGTCATTGTTGTTGGTTCCATGTCGGTTATTAACATAACTGTTCATGCAGCTACCGATGCTGTTTACAGTATTACTGGCTGTTTGAACAAAGGGTTTTGTGAGGGTTTCATATGTTTTATCTTTCTTTCCATCTGTATCATATTGATGGTGTACAGGTGTCCATTTCTCGTGGGCTGTAGTCGGCATCAGCCGCGGATCGTGCATGTCTTCATAAAAGATGCTGCTTTGTGTGCTCACACTCGGCCAGGGCCTCGCTTTCTCGTCGTCGTCATTTATGTCGTCACAACTCCGTTTTTCAGCATCGTCACAAAGCAGCATCTCGCCGTCCGGATCCAATCTTGGGTTATCTCTGTCACCGCCTTGGCTTTTATCTTCTGAAACCTGGACGTAGGAGGTAAACCATACGCCATAACGGCGGACGGATGAGAACGACCCGCAAGTGAGGCTGACAGGATCGGAAGTCTTGAAATGTTTCTTTATGTGGCTCATGTCCATGTGGTGTCTCCTGGCGATGCGGAACGTCAGCACGTAACTGAAGGTGATGGTTATGCCCGAAATTCCGTAGACGCAAAGGCCAACTGACGCTGGAATAGTAGACACCAGACCCGAACACACGTTGACTGGTCCCACGGGCTTACCCAGCGTTATGGTGGCCCCGATCAGGAGGCTGATGGTCCAGGAGAAGGCAATGGCAATGGCCAGTCTTCTGCGGGTGACAAGGCTTATGTAACGCAGAGGTTGTGACACGGCCAGGTAACGGTCCAGGCTTATTAGAGCGTGGTGCTGGAACTGAGCACTCGCTCCGAATGACAATAACAACAACAATACCTGCAACAAACAGCAATTACAATTTTAACAGAGAAAAATACTATTACAAAGTATATTTGCAACACAATGTATTACATTTTCGGGTTTTAACCCGAAGATTTAACCCTGTGGCTCTCGGAAGCGCTTTTAGTGGCGGTGATTCTTTTAGGAATCACCGCGACTAAAAGTGCTACCGACAGCCAAAGTGTTAATAAATTGTGTTGTAATCGTCCTTTCTAAGTGTTGTTGGGTTTTTTGTTTGTTTGTTTGTTTTCAAAATAGACATGCAGACAACAACAAAATCACCTATTATCTGTTTTGTGAAATGTAGGATAGAACGCGAACTGAAGCTGCAGCTTTCAAAGCACATTATTGGTCACAAGGAACAGAATTGTGGGCTCCTGTCTGCGAATTTGGATATTGAAAGTTTTTTTGAAAACGTCTCAAGTACGGGTCTTGTAATAATTTGTTGGCTAAATGGATAGATAGATGGATGGATGCATGGATGGATAAATGGATGATGCATGAATGCATGGATGGATAGATGAATTGATTGATGAATATAGGGAGAGAGTGATACATTGATCAATCGATCCACCGATAACAGTCACAATGTCATCATGTACTATGTTGGAACTCTTCTCTTCGATCCGCAGGAGGAAGACTTCGAAAATCCCAGCCAGTGAGCAAACAGGTCCTCGGGCCCACTGCGGCCGTAGTGCGCCACGCAGACGTTTTGCTCCTGGGGCATTTATAGATCCACCACTCCAGCACCCACCATCCGCCCCAGCGTCCACCCGTTTTCATTCAACAGTTCCCGCCACCTCCATTTTGCTTACTGTGCACAGTGTTTTCCCCTGCTCCACGTTGTGAGTGAGCTGGATGTAGCAGAGTCCCGGGAGCGAGACAAAGAGAACGATGTCCGCCGTGAAGAGACTGACCGTCAGGATACGCAGGTTGTCCGGCAAGTGCCTGATCACCTTTAGCAGGCAATACACGGAGAACGCACTCAGACCTACCCCGATGAAGGAGAGGAGTCCCGTGACAGCTGTCAAAGAGATGATGACAGTATCACTCAGGACCATGTCGTATTCCTGCAAACAGAACATTCTTTTAGACAAATTTAACCAAATGCTGTGAACAACATCCAGTTGCGATAGGCGTAGATTCTCATGAGCCCCCACATCTGCGGAGACTCATGAGAATCCATGCCTCTTGCTTTCTGTATGCATATAAACTGTACGTACGTCAGCTAACAAGGGACATCAGGTGGTGATTCTGCGATGGTGTGACTTCCAGCTTTGACTTCCATGATGGCACACCGAAATTTACAGAGAATACTTCTTAAAGTCATTACATGAGGATCCATTTATCGCCAACTTCACATTTTTAAATAAGTTTGCTTAAAGGTCCACTACAGCAGTAAATGATCAAAGATACACTTCTGTAAAATATGCTTACGAAACGCTCCACACAGGTCTAGTTATGATTCATTTAGACACAGGAAAATCCAGATTAGAACTCGTCGTCTTGATATCAAATAACCTGACAATGACTCCACTGCGTTCCATAAATACAACGCTATCAGTATGAGAAACAGCTAAAAATAGATTGAAACGCAACGGCCGCGCAGAATAGATAAGTGCGAGAACGCAGTGCTTTTGTTGTGTGTGCTGCTGTTAATTAGGTGTGTCAACAAGGCATACCAAACAAAAGTGTTGCTGAAATGTGTCTTCAGATTTATGCGTAATAGTACTTTAAAAGGTTTCATTAGTGAAGTTAACCGACTTCGTCTTGAGAAATAATGTGAGGACATGATCGCTCAACTGTGTATTTCCCGAAAAAAAAAACCCGAACGAAAACAAAAACGAAAGGACAAAACTGTAACGGGCTCTAGATTCCACATTTGTCCTGCTTTATGGACAGCAATGAGTTGATTTTGAATTTATGCTGTATGCAAAAGGCTGCGTGAACATCCCATCTGTTCACACAGGTCCTGAAAAAAAAAAGTTTTTAGAATCAGAATTAGAAACATCGTAACCTCTTCACTGTCGAGACCTACAGCAAACACCACTCAACTGCAAAAGACATAGATCCTTATGAGCCACCCCAGACACAGGATTCCGTGCTGACCTCATTCATGTCTCACGTTATTCTCACGCAAGATCGGTTATTGGGATTTCACTTTGTGTTGCTTTGAAAGTCCCCTTTTATCTAACTTCTAAGTTGACTGGTCCCCATATCATGTGCTGTACATATAGACTAGTCTTGAACATAAAGACGAAACATGATCCCGAACAACATCTTAAACATGGTGGGAAAATCGAATAAAAATTGGAAATAGAAACCCGCCTGCAAAAATGAAAGAGGACGACAACTTGGTTTGTTTTGGGATTTTTTTAGCGACTTAACAGAAATATACCTCTAAGTGTACCCTATGTTTCTAATTTAGGCACGCCGAACAAGAAGAAGAAGCCAGCATCTTCATCGATCAGTGTTTGCAGATTGACGCATTAAAATTTCATGAAAAGAAAAGGGGAAGACTGCCAGTGCTAATATTTTTAGGAAGGTTACAAAGTAAAGTAGATTATAGCACTGTCAGGGGAGAGAAATGTGCATGATCGACCAGTGATCATAGATCTACTATGACCAAAGCACAACAAAAAAAAAAAAAAAAAAAAAAAAAAAAAACAAATAGGAAAGAGAGGGGCGCTAAGAGAGTGACTGAAAGCAATGCATATGGAAGCCCCCCCCCCCCCCCGAAGGGGGACGTATCACATATCCACTGTTCCAGCCACTCAGTGCATGGAAATTTAAATCTAGGTCCCCCAAGGGGGGGTCAGATATTTAGCCGGTGTGAACAGCTGTTTCGGTCTTGGCGACCTCTTCAGCACACCATCGGCAATACTGGAAGAGGCAGGAAATTCTGCCTACCTGCAATGACAACCACATTTTACTGTGGTGTCTGCAGGGGCATACATTCCATGCCACCACCTAGAGTTAAATTTGTATGCACCCTAAAAGAGAACCTACCAAAAGGGGGGAAGGGGTTGCAGTCGATATTGTAGTAATAAATGAAAAGGAAAGGGGAGACTGCCAATGCTAATATTTTAGGAAGGTTACAAGGTAAAGTAGGTTATAGCACTGTCAGGGGAGAGAAATGTGCATGATCGACCAGTGATCATAGATCTACTATGGCCAAAGCACAAAAAAAAAAAAAAGGAAAGAGAGGGGCGCTAAGAGAGTGACTGAAAGCAATGCATATGGAAGCCACCCCGGAAGGGGGGGGGGGGGGGGAAGGCCGTATCACATATCCACTGTTCCAGCCACTCAGTGCATGGAAATTTAAATCTAGGTCTCCCCAAGGGGGGTCCAGATATTTAGGTGGTGTGGACAGCTGTTTCGGTCTTGGCGACCTCTTCAGCACACCATCGGCAATACTGGAAGAGGCAGGAAATTCTGCCTACCTGCAATGACAACCACATTTTACTGTGGTGTCTGCATGGGCATACATTCCATGCCACCACCTAGAGTTAAATTTCCATGCACCCTAAAAGAGAACCTACCAAAAGGGGGGAAGGGGTTGCAGTCGATATTGTAGTAATAAATGAAAAGAAAAGGGGAGCCTGCCAGTGCTAATATTTTAGGAAGGTTACAAAGTAAAGTAGGTTATAGCACTGTCAGAGGAGAGAAATGTGCATGATCGACCAGTGATCATAGATGTACTATGGCCAAAGCACAAAAAAAAGAGATAGGAAAGAGAGGGGCACTAAGAGAGTGTGACTGAAAGCAATGCATATGGAATCCCCCCACCCCCCCACCCCCGAAGGGGCGTATCACATATCCACTGTTCCAGCCACTCAGTGCATGGAAATTTAAATCTAGGTCCCCCAAGGGGGTCCAGATATTTAGCCGGTGTGGACAGCTGTTTCGGTCTTGGCGACCTCTTCAGCACACCATCGGCAATACTGGAAGAGGCAGGAAATTCTGCCTACCTGCAATGACAACCACATTTTACTGTGGTGTCTGCAGGGGCATACATTCCATGCCACCCCCTAGAGTTAAATTTCCATGCACCCTAAAAGAGAACCTACCAAAAGGTTGGGAAGGGGTTGCAGTCGATATTGTAGTAATAAATGAAAAGAAAAGGGGAGACTGCCAGTGCTAATATTTTAGGGTGCATGAAAATTTAACTCTAGGTGGTGGCATGGAATGTATGCCCCTGCAGACACCACAGTAAAATGTGGTTGTCATTGCAGGTAGGCAGAATTTCCTGCCTCTTCCAGTATTGCCGATGGTGTGCTGAAGAGGTCGCCAAGACCGAAACAGCTGTCCACACCGGCTAAATATCTGGACCCCCCCTTGGGGGACCTAGATTTAAATTTCCATGCACTGAGTGGCTGGAACAGTGGATATGTGATACGCCCCCCTTCGGGGGTGGGGGGCTTCTGCATTGCTTTCAGTCACTCTCTTAGCGCCCCTCTCTTTCCTATTTTTTTTTTTTTTTTTTTTTTTTTTTTTGTGCGTGCTTTGGCCATAGTAGATCTATGATCACTGGTCGATCATGCACATTTCTCTCCCCTGACAGTGCTATAACCTACTTTACTTTGTAACCTTCCTAAAATTTCATGAGTCTGACAGTATTTTATCGTCATAAATATTACCGTGGGATGAATGGACTTATGGCTTAAACAAAGTTGTAACGTATCTTAAAGATCTTGCATGGCTAACCTGACGAGCATAGGAAATACAACACTATCTGAATAAATGTAAAATAATCAGTGTTTCCGATGATTTGATGACGTCGCATTTATTTCGTTCGTCGGTGTATCATAAGTATATATCGGTATCGTCGATGGATACAAACTGGAAAGAGGGTAGAATCTAGATATAATGTTTAACCCTTTTGCTGTTTGTAGCGTATTTGGTAGAGGTGATTCCTGCAGGCATCACCGCGACTAAACACGCGGCCAACAGCCAAATGATAAACGAACTTGCAAACTTTACTTCATGGAAATATTTGGCAGGGAAAGATGGAACACACACTGAAAATGGCAACTCTGGTTAGCGTGTGAAACGTCAATAAATATCAGATATAAAACAAGACATATACAAAATGCATGGCGACACGTCATTCGTATGCACGTAATTCACCTCATAAAAGACGTTTGAGCACCGAAATCAGATTGCCCTCTCTCCGCCCTCTCCTAAAAGCCCGTATTGGAGGAAACGCGAGTGCTGTCCGCTGTTGCGAAGGCACTCTGCTCACAACGCACATAAACGTAGACTTAACTCATTCAGTCCCGACGCACCACAGCCTGACGTGGATCGAGCGTGGCCATCCCTAAATGGAGGGCACGGTCGCGAGACACGATATAGAACTGCTACCGTCATCTTACACACAGACGATACAAATTGTACACAAGTTATTACCATGCACAACAGATATAATATGTGTAAGGGTAAAAGAGAATTTCGCCGACAGTGGGATAATACTTGCATACGTTTTGTCGCGTTATAAAGTGCATGACTGCACAAGAAAACATCTTATTTTAATGTGCTATACTGTCAGCCTTGTTGCTGTTTCATCCTGTGCGAGATTTAAACGCTACAAGACATTAAAAAGAAGAAAAGACACACTTGCACATCACAACTTTCGATTCCACCTTTAAAAAAAACCAAGATCTGATGAACCATAACCCACAAAGTCCCTTCTATATGAGAGCTGTCCTCGTTGTCAATGGTCTCTACCTTTTGTCTTTGACATGATTCTGATGTTGAATTATCTCCTATTGGAAAAGTATCGCCAATGCGTCAGTGAGTTCTATAAGGGGCACAGGACATATGCATCTTTGATTTGTCAAACGTCATTTGTCATGAAGTATGTTTTAGTTTTTACGTAATTTTATATCTTACGTTATATGAGTTTCACTTTCGCTTCATAGGCTTGAGAAAATGATGACAAAACTAGAACTTCACGGCACAATTTCAGTCTTGCTATAATTTGTGTGAGAGCAGGTTGACTTTACCTAGCTAATTGATATACACGGGTCACCTGCATGCTCTTCTGAAAGCGCGTTGATATGTGTGTGCGTGTTAGTGCGTGCGTGCGCGCGCGCTCCCAACATCTCCAAGAGGCATAGATCCTCATGCGCCTGGCGGGCGCATGAGGATCTATTCCTCCTGGAGATGCGCGCATATTTGTGTTAGAGAGAGAGAGAGAATGAATCAATGAATCAACGAAACTTTATTTTACAACGGTTTAGGCATTGACATCGTCATTGACACAGCCATTTTACAAACCTGCCGTTGCTAACAACTACAAGACTAACTACAAATATACATACATATAAGTAAACATAATACTTGCAAAAAGATGACAACACTGTTCACATAGACAGATATACTCATAGACTTACAGACACCCCCCACCCCACCCGCCCCTCTTCACACATAGACAGAGCAAAGTAGTCCAAATGATGAATGAAAAGGATAACAGACTTAATTGGGAATAAATAGGACCCAGCATAAAAAGAAACATATAATACAAGTGGTTAAGGCATCCCTACGAGTGATCCACAAAATATTTGAAGAGACACTTTTTAAAACACGCTATATGGTCGGGAAGGGCATTCCAGATAAGTGCCCATGAGAAGGATAAGCTAGTTTTATATAGATCGATCCTTGGTTTTGGGACTATGAAAAGCTTTCTGATGTTTCCAAGAGAGAGAGAGAGAGAGAGAGAGAGAGAGAGAGAGAGAGAGAGAGAGCCGCGCGCGAGAGAGAGAATGACGTCATATTTAGAGTATTATGTCAGTGTCTGCGTGATGACGGATTTGCCTCTTTTACGTCACCGAAACTGGCTGACTTTCTCTAGAAGTAAAGGCTGTTTTAGTGTTTTAATTATTTTCTGAAAAGAATTATTTTTTACTACAGAAGTTGAAAGGATACGAAGCTGGTTAACGAACTCATCCAATGTCTTTCTCCAAACTAGCTATATGCAAAAGTTCAAGTAAATATGACAAAAATGACGGACTCTAATCTGGGTCAACCGACTTCCTATAAACGGTTGTTTTTGTCTTCAATGAGACATTCAATTACAAGATGCTCGGAGGCTCTCTTAGCCACCCACTTAAGAAAGTATTTTGCCAAGTTTCAAGCTTGTGTGTACAGAAATATCGGAGATTCTCTTGTTTACATACATAAGCACATACATACATACATACATACGCACATACGGCGCTTCGCGCCAAATGCACGTTCAGCAGCGAGGTTAGCGTAACTAGACATGACGTAATTTGTATCTTGTTACATCAATTGTTAGAGGTTTAACCTGCCCGCCTTTGACATCATGGAGATGCTAATAAATTCGCCTCACCGCGACCCGTCCTAAAAAGTCCCTTCTAAAAATAGAAGGGACTTAAAAACTGATCGCAGATCGCATCTCTGCCTTATAAACATGCACATGTTAAGTTGATGGGGCCTGCACGATGCATGTAGAAGATTTATGTCTGTTGCAGTTGGTTGGTATTCGTTGTGTTAGGGGATTAACGGTGCCTAAGAAGCAAGCACACATGTGGTGGACTTGCTTGTCGTTAACTAATTTGCTAAAAGAAGAAAATAATCAATACTTGCTTTGAAGAAAGGGATGAATCTCAGAGGGGATACGCAGGGGGAAATAAGATCTGGAAATGGGGGGGGGGGTGGTGAGGGGGGGGGGGGGTGAAGAAACAAATACCCCACTCGATTTTACACATCCAACGATTATATCATTAATATTTCACCGGTAGCCTGATTTTGACTGTAACGGTAGGCCTAAAAAGAAATTTGTTACTTTACCCCATGTAACCAAACCCACGGCTGCATTTTCCAAAATTTGGAGGTGTTGCCTAATGCCTAAAGGCGCTAAGCTAATCCGGCACTACCCTTAGATAAAAACATGGCCAGTCCGTCTCCTGATGTAAGGCGTCGGGGCTAAATGGGTAAAAATAATAATATTATTGAAAACCAAGAAAGATAGAAAAACGTATACTGACTTGCAAAAGAAATGCGACATGTTTTAAATAGTCATAAAGACACAAAAGTGTTTCCGATGATTCCAAAAGATATGTTGCATTTCCTGTGTTCGTCAGTACACTTTTTACTTTCCAAACAAAAAGATCAACTTAAAAACATTCTCTCAGTTTGTTTCAATTCCACTGCCAGAAGACGCGAGGAACATGGATACAGTTGGTGTCAGCAAGCAGCGTAGATCCTCATCAGCCCCTGCAACAGCGGGGGCTCATGAGGAGCTATACTTCTTGCAGTTGTGTGATCTTTAACTTGTATCGGAAGTGAAGGGGTTAAACTCATTAGTGGAAGTGATATTTTCTAGACTAATGTCAACTACCTTCGAACAGAAATTGCGCAATTCGTGGACACAAAGTGGTTACAGCAAGAGCCATAGATCCACATGAGCCACCGCAACTGCGGGGACTCATTAAGGTCTATACCTATTGCACTTGTGTGATCTTCCACTTGTGTAGGCAGTGAAGGAGTTAAACTCATTCTTGGAAGTGATACTGTCTAGACAATCGTCGACTCCCTTCCGATAGAACTTGAACAATTCTGTATTAGAATTAAGTGGTTTCAGTTAACCGTTTGCGTGTCCGTAGCGGTTTTAGTCGCGATGATTCCTTCAGGAATCATCGAGACTAAAACGGTTATGGACACGCAACGGGTTAATATGATTGCAATCTAAAACACATTTCCGCTGTATTTTTTCACAAACCTAAAGTATACCTTTCCTTCTGCCTGTACAAAATTTGACTCAAATCCTCAAGCTTCAAAGTAGCAAACGACCTTCGCTGCTAGTGGACGCAGATTGTTTTCTAAAACCTTTGTTAATTCAACGATAAGGATTCCCAGAAGTCCCTGGAACACGGATACAAAGTGCTGCAGCAAGAGACATAGATCTTTATGAGCTTCGCAACTGCGGGGGCTCTGGAGGGCCTGTACATATCTCTTGCAGTTGGATTGTGTTCACTTTTGTCGGCACATTAGGGGTTGAATAGTGTTTGGAAAAACATAGGATAATAATAATAATAATAATAATAATAATAATAATAATAATAATAATAATAATAATAAATAAATAAATAATACCAATACTAATGCTAATACTAATAATAAATAATAATAACAGTAATTGTTACGTTGTAGTGGTCATGGTATCAGGCACACACTCACGAAGGGTTCTTGTAGAAAAACCTCACTCAGTTGCAACTCGTCACACGTGACACAAGGCTGTAGACCACACTTCAGTAACAGTTCCGACAGTACTTTATTCTCACGATGCACTCTCAGCACAATGCATCCATACTTTGATGCATGATCTCTCAAAATGCACCCTCATTTTGATACACTGTCTCTTACAATGCATGCACATACTTTCTAACACTCTCTTTTATACTATCACAAATTTTCAAAACAATCCCGTAAATTATACAACTCAACCAATTAGAAAGAAAACGTAACCAAAATCATTAATATTCATTAAAAATAACACTGTAGATTTTTCTACAGTCTTCCACTAAAATCTGGGAGCATTACGTAAACGTCATGAAATGTAACCAGCATGTGTACTACAAAACTTTGATGTCATGTTTGAGGTCACTAGAACAATCGCGCCTTTTCCAGAACCTTCCAGCTTAATCTAGGTCGGACTTTGCTACAAGTTAGCGAAATGTGGAACATTCTAGTCACACAAAGAAAGAAAATCGATCGCCATTCTCCATGCAAAAGGAAAGGAATCATACTAAAAGGTACGTGATTCTAATCTAAAATAACTAAACCGAACATCGGATCTTTTCAAATGCCCTATAGAGAATAACACAACCACAAACGTAATAATAATAATAATAATAATAATAATAATAATAATAATAATAATAATAACCCTTTGAGTGTCGGTAGCGGTTTTTGTCGCGTCGATTCTTGTAGGAATTATCGCGAATAAAAAGGTTACCGACACGCAAACGGATAATAATAATAATAATAATAATAATAATAATAATAATAATAATTTTACGAACTTACAGTTTTGAGGAGACAGAACTTAAAACCTTTCTCTGGAATATATCCGGTGGATATGAACAGAATCGCAACGACAGGTGAAAAGCGTGATATTCGGTGTCCCTCAGACATCTTCCTTCATCTGCAAGAGAAACAGATTGTCATGAGTCCATTCGACTGCAGGGCCTCATGAGAATACAGCTATATTGCCTCCAAAGACCAGCAGGACAAATTCTATCTTTGCGGAAGACTTGTTGGTTAAATGGTCGACTCATTTGAGTCTTACACCGTGTCGTGGTTCTGAATGCGGGTTTAGTTTCGCCCACATACATAGATGAACGTACCTTGCTAATTCGCGCGCAACACACGCACACCTTAGGTGCTCGTTGCAAGTATAGTGCTGTGTTATTAACCCTTTGGCTGTCGGTAGAGCCTTTTTTGTTTAAGTGATTTCTTTCAGGAATAACTGTAACCCTTTGGCTGTCGGTAGCGCTTTTGGGTCGCGGCGATCCCTACAGGAATCGTCGCGACCAAACGCGCTACCGACAGCCAAAGTGTTAACAAAAGCGTTACCGACAGTCAAAGGGTTAAGATCATGCACACTCAGCAGCGTAGGAAGATATTTTTCACTGGGTCACTGACTCTGACAACTTACACACCACACTTTCCTACAAATATTTTCACATTGAATTGAAGGTGTCAATCGTAGGTATAGTGGTGATACTGTCGCACTGCACTGTTGACAAACACCTATTGCGCGCACGCACGCGTTTTGCTCGCAAGGCGTGCAACGTCTTAACGTGCTTTCCCTACTCTCGAAATAATGTGACCGCAAAATGTGCTTCTGAAGTCTTTCTTAAGTCAAGACCAGATAACTTCATTCGTCCAAGTAACATGGATACAAAGATGGCGTCCGCAAGAGGCATAGATCCTCATAAGCCTCGCAAATGCGGGAGCTCGTGAGGATCTATGTCTCTCGAATTTGGGTATTGCTTTCTCTTCCTCTTCTGTTTCGCGTTTCTTCTTCTTTCTTCAGGTTTTTTGTCTTTTTTTTTCGGGGACAGGGAGAGGCCGTGATGGACGAAATCCCTGACGTTCTGTTTATTCCAGTAGTTCAGTTCATTCAATATGGGATCTCTGTGCTCTGAAAAGCCCTCGTGCGCTCAAGCACATCTTACCCTCACAATTCTTCTCAGCGTTCCTTTCGATGACGTCGCGCGAACGATTTTTCTGATTTACTACGAGCCTTTCGTATTTTCCCAAAAACATCCTCTCTCTCTCTCTCTCTCTCTCTCTCTCTCTCTCTCTCTCTCTCTCTCTCTCTCTCTCTCTCTCTCTCTCTCTCTCTCTCTCTCTCTCTCTCTCTCTCTCTCTCTCTCGTCCATAAATATTTGCTGTCGTTGTGAATGATATATCCTTCTGCTTAGTATGTTGCTCCAGCACAGCAGATCGCTGCAGGTTATGTAATAGTTCGACTGTCTGCATTAATATGTCAGGTTCATACGAGTGTGTATATATATATTGGTTTAATTTCTTTCTTTTTCTTTCTTTGTTGTTGTTTGTTTGTTTGTTTTCTGAGGGTGGGCGGGGGGGGGGGGGTCTTTTTACTTATATGTGTTTTATCTTTTGCTGTATCGTCTGATGTAATTTTATATGTGTAGAGTAGCAGGACAGTTTGGAAGATAGGCATTGCTATGCCTAAAACTTTTTATCCCGAATAAAACGTTTCATCATCATCATCATCATCATCATCATCATCATCATCTCTCTCTCTCTCTCTCTCTCTCTCTCTCTCTCTCTCTCTCTCTCTCTCTCTCTCTCTCTCTCTCTCTCTCTCTCTCTCTCTCTCTCCCAGTTTTGTCAAAGCCTTTAGAGAGGCATATTCATAAACATCTATCTAAATATTTAGAAAACCGAAATCTTATCCATTCATTGCAGTCAGGTTTCAGACCAAACCATTCCTGCCATACCGCGCTGATTAGGATGACAAACCCTCTTGGCTTGACTTCGCGAACGAAGATTTTATAGGAGTTGCCCACGACGTCTGCAGGCTTGTTCGTGGCTGCGGAGGCCAATCCGGGACAGGCAGGTTCGACCGCAGCGGCTGCAGGGGAAGGTATGGCAAGGGTTCTGAGTTGCGGCATCTCTGTTTTTTCTCCTGAGCCGCTTGTCCTTAAGGCTAGCTCCGCGAGAGTCCTCAAGGAAGACAGCTGCCTTGTAAATGGTGGAGCGCCAGGTGTCACGGTCCACAGCAAGCGAGGACCACTGGTGGTGGTCGATTTGGCAGGCACTAAGTGACTTCTTGAGACAGTCTTTGTATCTCTTCTTTGGTGCCCCTCTGTCACGGTGTCCAGTAGCAAGCTCGCCGAACAGGGTGATCTTTGGTAGGCGATGATCCTCCATCCTGAAGACATGCCCCGCCCAGCGGAGCTGTGTCCGCAGCAGCAAAGCCTCGATGCTCACAGTTTCAGCCTGTTCAAGGACCTCGACGTTGGTGACATAGTCACTCCAGTGAATGCCCAGGATGGTACGCAGGCAGCGCTGGTGGAAGCGTTCGAGGAGTCGTAGTTGGCTGCGGTAGAGGGCCCAGGACTCGGAACCATACAGCAGGGTGGTGAGGACCACAGCTCTGTACACGCTGATCTTGGTGCCTGTTTTCAGCTGTTGATTGTGCCACACCCGCTTGAAAAGTCGCCCGAAAGCGCTGTTCGCTTTTGCCAGCCTGCTGTCAAGCTCCTTGTCCAGCTTGGCGTCCGACGTGATAATGCAGCCAAGGTAAGTAAACTGGTGCACTGACTTTAGTTCAGACTCGCCAATGGTGATGTGAGGAGGGCGATACACTGTCTTGGGTGTCGGCTGATGGAGGACCTCCGTCTTTTTCAGACTGACCTCGAGTCCAAAGAGCTGGGCAGCGTCTGCGAAGCAGGACGTGATGCGCTGCAGGGCTCTCTCTGTGTGTGCAACGAGGGCAGCGTCATCAGCAAAAAGCAGCTCACGAATCAGTTGGTCTAGGGTTTTCGTGTGGGCCTGCAGTCGTCTGAGGTTGAACAGGCTGCCATCGAGACGATACCTGATGTACACTGCATCGTCATCATCGAGGTCTACTGTGGCCTGCTTCAACATCATGCTAAAAAAGATGGTGAAGAGGGTCGGTGCCAGCACGCAGCTCTGCTTTACGCCGTTGAGAATAGGGAATGGTTCTGAGAGGACATTGTTGAGTCTGACCTGGCCTTGCTGGTCCTCGTGTAGCTGGACAATCATGCTGAGGAACTTTGGGGGACAGCCAAGTCGCTCCAGTCGTCCTCCTCACCAGAGTGATGCCCAGCGCAGAGTGCCACACTGACCACCGCCTTGTCCGCTGCAAACTCAGGCTCCAAGTCAAGCCAAAACCCAAGAAATGGGGGCCCCCCAAGAAAAAGCCTGATGTTGCCAGCCTTCAGCGTGACGACGTGAAAGCTGCCTTTCAGATTTACAGCGCAGGCTCAAAGACACAGCGGACCCAGCAGACTCCTCCCCTGAAACACTTTGGGAACAACTGAAAACTGCTATTGCAAAATCCTCTGCAGAAGTCCTGTGTTTCGCTAGAAAGAAGAACAAAGACTGGTTTGACGAGAACGATGTAGAGATCCAGGAACACCTAGCAAAAAAAAAAAAAGAGCCGCCCATCAGGCCCACCTAGCCCAGCCTTCCTGCCCTGTGAAGAAGTCTGCCTTCCGCCTCGTCTGCAGCAGTCTCCAGCGCAAGCTCAGAGATCTCCAGAATGAGTGGTGGACCAGACTTGCACAGAGGACCCAGCTTTGCGCTGACAATGGTGACTACAGGGTCTTCTACGAAGCACTGAAAGCAGTGTATGGCCCCAGACACCTGGTACAAAGTCCCCTGCGAAGCGCGAATGGTCAGGCACTCCTCACAGATAATACCTCCATCTTGAACCGCTGGTCGGAGTACTTTCAGAGCCTCTTCAGCGCTGAGCGCACTGTTCAAGAAGCAGTCGTCCTACAAATCCCACAACTCCCAGTAAAGGTTGAATTGGACGAACCGCCCACCGCTGAAGAGACCCTCACAGCCATCCACCAGCTCAATAGTGGCAAAGCAGCAGGCATTGATGGAATACCGCCAGAGATCTGGAAACATGGAGGCACAGCACTGCACAACAAGCTCCATGACCTCTTTCTCTGCTGCTGGGAGGAAGGAACACTACCAAAGGATCTCCGTGATGCTGTCGTTATCACCCTGTACAAGAACAAAGGCGAGAAGTCTGACTGTTCCAACTATCGGGGAATTACCCTGCTGTCCATTGCTGGGAAAATTCTTGCAAGGCTGCTCCTGAATCGGCTGGTACCTGCCATCGCTGAAGACCACCTCCCAGAGGGCCAGTGTGGCTTCAGAGCAAACAGGAGCATCACCGATATGGTCTTTGTGCTGAGACAGCTTCTAGGAGAAGTGCCGCGAGCAGAACAAAGGGCTGTACGTAACGTTTTTCGCTAACAAAAGCGTTCGACACTGTGAGCAGGCAAGGCATGTGGCAGATCCTGGAGGATGACAAACACCTGGTTAGCATCTATCAATGAATCCAAACTAACAGGTGTAGTCTTTTTAGACTTCCGTAAAGCTTTTGATTTAGTAAACTATGATATACTGATAAAGAAAATCTCATTATACACCAACAGCGCTGCCACGTTCTTCAAGTCCTACTTGGATGACAGAAGACAAAAAGTCCTTCTTAATGGTACATATTCTAATCACCGCTTAGTCAAGCATGGCGTGCCCAAGGGCTCTATTTTAGGCCCTCTTCTATTTTGTTTGTTCCTTAACGACCTTCCGCTCACAATTAGCGATCATAATGTTTCATGCGATATGTTCGCGGATGATGCTGCAATACACACGCCCGACGAGGATTTATCTATTATTGATACACGCCTACAAAACGCACTAGAAGACATTGACAACTGGTGTAGTAACAATTTCATGATCCTAAACCCAGCGAAGACTGAATGTATGGTATTAAGTACCCGTCAAAAGCATCAGCTCGGCTCTCTCTCACTCAGCTTGTCTCTTCAAGGAAAACCCATCAGTCAAGTAACAGAACATCGTCTTCTCGGTGTTACTGTAGATAACCAGTTTAAATGGCAGTGTCATATTACTAACATATGCAACATAATATCAAAGAAACTTTACATTTTAGCCAAATTAAAATATATCACTGATGTAGAAACACGAAAACTGTTCTTTAACGCTCACATCAGGTCACATATCGACTATGCTTCTACAGTATGGGATGGAGCAAGCGAGGTCCAGTTAAAGAGACTGAACTCTCTTTATCGTAGAGCCGCAAAACTTATCTTACCTGACCCTAACTCTACTACCGATAATAAATTGAAAACCTTGGAGATTCTTCCCCTGAAAAATCATTTAATGTACAATAAGGGAATAATTATGTTCAAAACATTGAATAGCAAAATGCCTGATTATATTAAGAAACTATTTTCCTTTCTATCACCAACGTACTCAAGACCAAGGCAACTCATTATTGTACCACGACCTAGAATCGATCTCTACAAGACAAGTTTAGCGTTCTCAGGCCATAGCCTGTGGAACAATTTGCCTAGGAAAGTTACAACATCAACAACCCTTTCGTATTTTATAGCCAGTATTTTCAATTACCTCACGTCATTATCTTAATACTTTCACTGCGACCCTATTATTAATTATTACTCATTGTGTGCGTGCATGCGCGTGTTGTATGTGTGTGTATGTGTGTGTGTGTGTGTGCACGTTTTTGTTGTTGTTGTTGTTTTGTTTTGTTTTTATATCATTTATCAACTTTGTTTTCTTCAATATAATATTTTTACACTTTGTGCATTATTTGTAGTTTAGATTATTAGATTAGCAACGGCAAGTTCGAAGAATGGTTGTGCCAGCCAAAACTTTCACCGTTGTAAAATAAAGAATCATTGTCATTGTCATTGTCATTCTCTCTCTCTCTCTCTCTCTCTCTCTCTCTCTCTCTCTCTCTCTCTCTCTCTCTCTCTCTCTCTCTCTCTCTCTCTCTCTCTCTCTCTCTCTCACTGGGCTTAGTCTCAAAACCACGCCACAGTGTGCTAAGTATCTACATATAGCCTAGCCACGTGATATTATTGGGACAAGTCCTATATTATATGAACGGCTTCCTTCTACATAGCGTTCCTTCATACTGATGTCTTATGATGGTGTTATGACTAACATTATTCATTCTCTTTCAAGTGGTTGCTGAGTGGTTTTGTTTCCAAATTTCTCAATGTTGGGAGTAGCGATAAAGCTATGCAAGGTTTTTGACTGAGCTATAATGCGCGACATTAATTGCCTGTGCTGACGCCGTATAGTGTTTTGACTGTGTCATTTCCACCGCAATTGTTTCAAGCGGTGGGCATTCAACTGTGACCGTAAAGTGAGTTCTTTTACCGTGGCAGTGAAGCGAGTTGTTTACTGCATGGGCTGTCTTGTATAGAGCAGTGAACTATTGACGCTAAAAGCCGATTAGCTCCCCAGGGCAGCGGCATCTAGTGTTTATCTATTTTAAGTATTTCTTCAGTTTGTAACTTTTATTAATTAGTTACATTATTAAATTTAGCTTTTTATATTAATTTCTTTCAATTCATTAGTCTCGTGATTAATTTTGCTGCTTGATCTGAAACGATATAAACATGATATTAGGTCAGCATTTACATATTGGTCACTTAAACATAATTATATCATTTGTATAACAAAATCCCTGATCTCTGTGTGCTCTTGACTCAACCCAGTCCTTTTCATTTGTTTGGTGTCACTGAATCGCGCCTCAATCCTAACATCAGTGATGAAGCCGTTTCTATCCAGGACTTTGCTGTCTTGCGCGACGATGCTGAATACTCGGGACAGACAGGTATAGCAGTGTATATACACAATTCAATCAGCTGTATCACCCGCAGGCGTAAAGACCTGGAATCACCAACGGTGGAATGTGTCTGGATTGAGTTGAGGGCAGACAAATCTAGTCCCGTGCTCGTCGGATACATTTATAGAAACCCAGCATCAACATTTCAATGGTATGACGAATTTAGAGTTATGATGGATAAGGTCAGAAAGGCCACCTCAGAAATGTTGATTTTGGGAGACTTTAATATCAAATTGCCCCCTGAATAACCCTGCCTGGGAATGTACCATTTCTATGTTTGGACTGAAGCAGTTAGTAACTGCTGCTACCCGTGTTAGTTCTACTTCCTCCACCCTTATTGACCACATCTACACAACTAATAAGTCAAGGGTAGTGGGAGTAGAGGTGCCCCAAATAGTGATTAGTGATCATTACCTGTGTGTTGTGGCTGGGTATTGAAAGCAAATACTACTTTTTAAAACACCAGCACAAAACTATTAGATATAGATCTTTGAAGCGCTTCAACAAAGACGTATTTCTGCACGACCTAAGTCAAGTATCTTTCCACACAGTTTACAACCAAGGTGACCCAAACGAGGCTCTGTCTGAATGGTACAGATTGTTTCTTAGTGTTCTTGATAAGCATGCTCCTTTCAGAGAGAAACGAGTGAAAAATCCCCAACTTCCCGCGTGGTTGAACAATGAAATCAAGGATGCCATGCAGCTCCGAGACGATCATAAAAGGAGCAATAATTTTGTGGCTTACCGAAAACAAAGAAACCTTATAAAATATTTAGTTAGAAATGCTCAGAGGTCTCATTTTCACTATCTCATGAACGGCAAAAAAGATATTGTTTCTGTTTGGGGTGCAATAAACGCCTTTACGAGGTCCAGAAATACCGCACAGTGCACTAAAATATCAACTGATACGTTCAATCAGCATTTTCTCTCTACCGCCACTACCCTGCTACAGAATCTTACGTCGCCCGGTCAACCGTCTGATGTTTCAGAAAAGCTAAAAAGGTTTTGTGCTGAAAGAGTAACACCTAACAGGTCTTGCAACATTCCGCTCTTAACAGTTTATGAAGTGGGAAAATCCATTTCTTCATTAAAGATTAAACGTACATCTGGCCATGATGGAATTAGCAGCACTGTTCTTAAAATGGCTCTTCCATACGTCGTCGAGTCGCTAACATATATCTACAACCTTTGCATACAACATGGACAATTTCCGTCTGGTCTGAAAACGGCAAAAGTAATACCGCTACCTAAAACAAAAGATTTAAATGACCCCAACCATTTCAGACCCATTTCTCTGTTGTCAACTCTGTCAAAACCGATTGAAAGACATATCCACACACATTTACAACATTTCTTAGAAAAAATACAAACTACAGTCTGGTTTTCGTAGGGGACATTCTTGTCACACAGCTGTGGTTCACCTGGTTGACAGATGGTTAACTTCTATGAATAATGGGCAAATGGCTGGAGCGGTATTTTTGGACCTTTCTAAAGCTTTTGATCTTGTCAAGCATGATCTTTTAATTAAAAAGCTTGCTGCCTATCAGCTGAGTGATAGCACCCTTGCCTTCATTACATCATATCTAAATGGGCGCACACAGTACGTATGTGTGAATGGTACAAACTCACGTGAGGGGGTGATAGAGCACGGAGTACCACAAGGATCCGTCCTCGGTCCATTCTTATTTTCAGTTTTTATAAACGATCTTCCCTTACATATATTCGACCCCCGTGTAATCTGTAGTCTCTTTGCTGATGATGGAACTCTTGACGTGTCATCGTCGGATGTATCCTGTATAACCCAGTCCCTACAAAGCGGCCTGAATGATGTTTCCACATGGTGTCAAAACAATTATATGATTCCGAATCCTACTAAGACCAAATGTATGTTAATTACTACTAGACAAAAGCATCAGTTGAACCCGCCTCCTCTACAGCTCTATTTGATTGGGCAGTCTGTTGAGCAAGTCAAGGAACAGCGTTTGCTTGGAATCATCATTGATGACAAACTGTGTTGGCAAAGCCAAATTACTAAAGTGTGTAAAACAATATCAGAAAAATTATTCTTACTGTCAAAATTAAGATTTTTTACTAACGAAATAACAAGGAAACGTTTTTTTTACTGTGCCCATATTCAGCCACACTTGGATTATGCCTCCTCAATTTGGGATGGGAGCAGTGATGCTAATTTCAAAAGGATGAATTCGCTTCACAGGCGGGCAATAAAATTAATCGTTGACAGACCCATGCAAGTCATTAGTACTATATATATATTTTTTTTTTTTTCTTTTTTCTTCTTTTTTTTTTTTTTTTTCTTTTTTTTTTTCTTTCTCACATACCGTCATTGACTCCAGAAACATTTCCTTATTCATATTCATGCATCATAATGCTTTAGACTTGCTGAGGTGTTCTTTGTCATTTCTTTTGCAGCATAACATCATATTTTTTTTAATGTTTAATGTTCGATGTTTTGCTTGGTGTCAGTGTGTGTGTGTGTGTGTGTGTGTGTGTGTGGACGGGTAGAATCAGTACGTGTGTATGTACGTGTGTGTGCGTGTGTGTGCGGACTGGTATATATCAGTGTGAATGTGTGTGCGTGTGTGTGTGCGCGCGCGTGTGTGTGTGTCTCTGTGTGTGTGTGTGTGTTTGTGTGTGTGTGTGTGTGTGTGTGTGTGTGTGTGTGTGTGTGTGTGTGTGGTGTAATGTGAGCATTGATTATTTGAAATGGAATTATTGTTGCCTGTACTTTTCACTATTATGTATACTTTTATATAGAATATTATGTGTATGTGTGTTTACGTTTATGCTACAGCTTAGCAAGGACATGATTGAAAAAAAAGGTCATTGAATGTAACTAATCATTTATCCTTGAAAACCCCACCCAGACCTCCTCTGCTGGAACACAGGAGAGTGTTTGAAAGCGGGATGGATACAAAATCACACAAACTTACATCACTTAACGTTCGGCTGGACATTGCCAGCGGGTTTTGTTGCGATGATTCGGGCGGGAATCATCGCGACTAACAACAACAGCAACAACAAACAAGATGGGACGAACCATAACCCACAAAGTCCCTTCTATATGAAAGCTGTCTTCGCTGTCAAGGGTCTCTACTTTTTGTCTTTGACTTGATTCTGATGTTGAAATATCTCCTTTTGAAAAAGCCTCGCGGATGTGCCAATGCGTCATAGTGAACTCTCTAAGGGGCGCGCGCAGTGCATACGCGTCATTGGTTTGTCAGTCATTTGTCATGACGTTTGTTGTTTTGTTTGTTTTTTACGTAATTTTATATTTAACGTGATATGAGTTTCGCTTTCGCTTCAAGACATGAGAAAATGGTGACAAAACTAGAATTTCACGGTACAATTTCAGTCTTGCTATAATTTGTGTGAAATCAGGTTGACTTTATAGCTACATGATACACTAAGTACACCTGCATGCTCTTCTGAAAGCGCGTCGATGTGTGTGTATGCATGTGCGTGAGCGTGCAAACATCCTCAAAAGGCATAGATGTTCATTCGCCGTCCTGGCACATGAGGATCTATGCCTCTTGGAGATGCACGCACATGTGAGTGAGAGAGAGAGAGAGAGAGAGAGAGAGAGAGAGAGAGAGAGAGAGAGAGAATTACGTCATATTTAGAGTATGTCTGCGTGGTGACGGAGTTGCTTCTTTTACGTCACCGGCACTGTCTGACTTTCTCCAGATGTCAATGTTTTTACTGTTTTATTTTTTTTTTTTTCTGAAAAGAATTAATTTTTGCTGAAAACGTAGAACGGGTACAAAGCTGGCTAATGAACTCATGTCTTTGTCTAAACTAGCTACGTCGGGTCACCTGGATGCTCTTCTGAAAGCGCGACGATGTGTGTGTGTGTGTGTGTGTGTGTGTGTGTGTGTGTGTGTGTGTGTGTGTGTGTGTGTGTGTGTGTGTGTGTGTGTGTGCGTACACCAAATCACTGAAATGGGTTACTTTCTTTACCATCCTTATGCAAAATGGGTGTGTGTAAAATTCTGGGTGACCAAGTCAGACACCCATTTTTTCTGAGGGTTGTTTCTGTATTATCTTTCATTCAAAAGTCAGAAAAAAATATCAAAATACGATGTCCCCATTTTAACAGATTTACTTCATGGTTGTGTTTCTGGGATGCCCTGGGCCTGTGTGTGGACACGGAAGCGGCCGGAGTGTTTTTAGATCAATTTGATGATCGCTGATTGGTTAGCCCAACACCGATGAACGGAGTTGTTTCCCTTGCTTAAACGTCTTTCGTCTCCAACCGTCACCGGCCATTCTTTCGCGTTTGCAGAGGTACTTTATGCAATATTTCTTAGTTAAGAGCACGCCCAAATGTACTTGTTCAGTGCAGTTATTTAACTGAGAGATGCCTCCAATCCCCGATACCCGTTTGGCCCAGAAAAATAAGGCGTCTGCTTCAGCCGTGGCTCGGTCCGTGTCTTTGTCTCCGCTCTGACCGTTGAGTCTTGTAGTAAATGATAATAGAACCCCACGATTTTAACAAAAGCTTTCTTCTTCAATGAAAGGAATTTGTTCAATAACCCCATTACAAGGTCAATCTGCCACGCGATTTTGTTTCTTCTTTTTTTTCTGACATGTGTTAACTTGCCACATGCATGCACAGTATCAGCTGACTTTTTTTAAAAAACAAAAATGGCGCCAGATTTCAATCCTCGTTCGCAAAACTGCCTCGCGAATCGAAGAACAAACGTCCACAAACAGGTCTTTAGGAATGTGCAACTGAAGTGTTGCTTTTTACTGTATTGCCAGTTTTTAGTTCTCAGGGTCACCCTGGTCAGCCCCCACAGGATGGGTTTTTCTCTCTATTCTAGGGCATGTGTTTCTGTCTACCCTTTGTCCATTCACTTGTATTTGCCTTTTTAAAACTCTCCCTACTGTCTGCACTGCCTGTAGCTCTTGATATTGGATGTGTGTTGCTAAATGGTCTTAGCTTTATGTCTTGGCCCCATGTGTTAGGTTTATTTAACTCATTCTACCCCAGACACACCACGGCAGGATAAGGATCCACCATGATAGTTCAAGGGTGATGCCAGAATAGCTTGGCGCCTACGGGCGCCAAGCTATTCTGGCATCTCCCTTGAACTATCATGGTCGATCTGTGCCCTGCACTGCAATGCAGTCTTGAGAGGACAGGGGCAAAATTTAAGGATTTTGGTGTTGGGGTAGAATGAGTTAACGTATTTGACCGGCAGGCGACATACATGGCAATGTTCTGTTTAGGTGGGGTTTTTTCACAAGCAGTGCAGGCACGTCCTGAGAAAGCCTTGTTGCTGTCGGGACGTTAAGCAATGTAAAATCAATCTGATTCAAAATGTCAGTTGGTTTACATGGTTGTATTGGACATGTTCTCAGCAACTCCGTTTTGGTCACACCGGCTCAGGACTTTCTGCACACACCCAGCACCGGATGGCAGCAGGATGTCCAAACCCATCGGGATCTATGCTGCAGAATCATGCCCCCCCCCCCCCCCCAGCCTCTGCCACAGAGGGTGCGTCTGGTAGGAGGGTGCATGGACGGCAGCGGAATGCTCCCAATTACAAACTGGTAAGTAAAATAATTCTATGATCATCTTCATTTTATTGGCTGGCGTGCGTGCGAAGCAAAAGTGAGTTTATGTTCTGGGCCACTGGTCGTCCGTCCGTCGTCCATGGTAAACTTTAACTCATTATACCCCAACACCAAAATCCTTAAATTTTGCCCCTGTCCTCTCAAGACCGCATTGCAGCGCAGGACACAGATCGACCATGATAGTTCAAGGGTGATGCCAGAATAGCTTGGCGCCCGTAGGCGCCAAGCTGTTCTGGCATCACCTTTGAACTATCATGGTTGATCCTTATCCCAGGGGTGGGATTCTTCCGCGTTTCCGCGGATTTCCACGGAAATTCTTTCACAATTCCGCTGAAGCATATTTCTTTTCCGCGTCTAATAACAACGAAAAAGACGAAAAAAAAAATTCTTCTTAAATGGCAAAAAAATCTCAAATGGGTTGGATTTGTATGTAGTTTGGTTCACTATCGCCCGACACTTCCGGTAGCTTTAGGTCGCAGTGGAAAATGGCGGTGAAAAAGGATATTGTCCAAGACAGAGTGCCGTTTAGTGTGCATCTGAACATAAACTGGTACATACATTCCATTTTTATACTGCAGATCAGGAGTGTCATAACAAAGTCCATTTTCGGGTGTGTTTGGTCACGCTCCCCCTGTCGGTTTTTGGATACTTTGGCGAACGGTGGACACGCGCCTATCCCCCCCCCCCCCTCCCCTGTCGTTTGATTTTTTGGCCGCTGAAAATGAAGGACATGCCCCCCCCCCCCCCCTCCCCCGTCGTTTGATTTTCCGCGTTTTCTTTGTTACTAGAATCCCACCCCTGTTATCCTGCTGTGGTGTGTCTGGGGGTAGAATGAGTTAACGGTGGCATTTTCTCGGAGACTATTCAAGCCACATTCTTCAAGCTTGGCCCAAGGATACTTTGTGGCAAGACCTTTTTAAACATGCCAATTTGAGTGACCTCTCTCAAAGGGTCACGCAGGGTTGACAAATGTGTGAAAACTGCTTGCATTTTCAGAAAACGTGGATTTTGACTGCTGCAGAAGCCAGCCCTCGTCACCGAGGTCACACATATGTAAATCGGTCATACACGGGATTACTCTTTTTATTCTTGTGCAAGGCCCCTTTAAACCAAAATTGGGCTGTTTCTGTTTCTAATGCAGCTTTGGTTTTAATCTTTCTTTCTTTCTTTCTCCAGTTGGCAAATGGCGCCTGGGATGGACCCGAGACTGAGAGTAGTGCCAGCGCATCGCAATACGAGGGCAGTGATGACGAGGAGTTTGTTCCTGGTTCGAGCTCACCGGATTCAGAGGGTGCGTCGGCATCAATTGCTGGGATCTCTGACATAGACAGTATTGTATCGACTATGTTAGATTTCATCAAAGTGGCAGGTTCGGGGTGGCCAGGTGTTGGTGACGCTAGTACCAGCAAGGTGCAGTGTGCGTTAGGGGGTGGCAATGAGAATGTGGATAGGCAGGAGGAACATGATGCTGGAAAGAGTGGGGAAATAGCACTTACAGAAGAAACAGGTGTGCACGTGTCGCAGAGAGGGAAATGAAAGTACAAATGGGACAAGAAACATGCATTGTGTGGCAAGCTTGTCTTGAAAATGAGCACGCACTTACAAGATGTCCATGCAGATGAGGCAGACGTTGCTAAAATTTTGTCGATGAAAAAAGGGACCAAGCAGAGAAGTCGAGCATGGATCAGACTACAAGATGAGGGTGATTACATGCATAACGTTGCTGTTCTTGAAAACAAATCCGGATGTTTGATTCCTAAGTATCGCACCAAAACTAGTAAGGTAGACGACCTTCTCGCCTGTAGCCATTGCAAAGGGCTCTATCAAAAAAAGCTGATCTCTGTACACTCAAAACGTTGCTGTCAGAAGCCAGGAGGGTTTCAGATCACTCGGCGAGGAGACGCGGCGCGCCGTGGTCGGCTAATGCTTCCAATACCCTTAGACGTTGAATTTTCATTCTATCACAAGGTCTTGGCCAGCCAGAGAGATGATGAGATAAGCCGTCTCATCACAACTGACCCTTTGCTTCTTGAGTATGGAAAGAGATTATTTGACCGCAGGGACATTGAAGAACACACGGCTGGACAAATCAGCTCCAGGATGCGGGAGTTAGGGAGACTATTAAAGATTATCAGAGTGAGTCAGAAATGAAAATCGCAAGTTTAAATGCTGTGATCAATTCAGCTAGCTTTGATCATGTTGTCCTGGCTGTAAAAGAGCTAGCAGATTTTGATGAGGACACACATCAGTTCAAAAAAGGCAATCTCGCAATGCGCATAGGCCATGCTTTGAAAAAGTGTTCACAGATCAAACAGTCACAGGCATCCAAACAGCTTGGGCAGGGTTCAGACGACAGGTGGCGACAAGAGCTCTCTGAGGCGCAGCGGTTTGACTCTGTCTTCAACGGGGACTGGTATGATTGTGTGTCCGCTACAGCAGCCCAGTCGGTCGGGAAAATGACCATGAACAAACCCAAGCTGATCCCATCATGTGAAGATGTGAGGAAGGTCCAACAGCTTCTTGAGACAAGGATGGTTTCGGAAGATTATCCGACAGTGGTTAAAGCAACTCTTTGTGCTGTATCATTTTTCAACCGAAAACGAGGGGGAGAAGTTCAGAGAATGAAGGTGTCAGACTTCCAGAATGCTAAGATTGGATCGATCACCAATCAAGATATCTTGAAAGGTCTCACAGAGGTTGAGAAGAAAATGGTGAATCATTTTCAGCGAGTGGAAATCAGGGGCAAGTTTAATAGGAGTGTTCCCGTTTTGCTGACGAAGAAGGTGATGACCACTGTGGACAGAATCCTTCAAATGAGGCAATCAGTGCCAGCTCTCGCTGATTCCCAGTACATCTTTGCCACACCTTCTGGTCAGAGGCCTTAGAGAGGCCATGATGTTCTGAAGGCCCATGCCCTAGAAGCAGGGGTGTCATACCCAGCCATGTTCACATTTACTCAGTTGCGGAAGCAGGTTGCAACTTTGGCTCAGTCAATGGCCATCTCGGAGTTAGACCAGGATCAGCTGGCAGATTTCCTTGGCCATGATATTCGGATACATCGCCATATCTACCGCCAACCTCGAGACGTCCTTCAAAAGGCAAAAGTGGCAAAGATCCTTCTGTCAGTTAACAATGGGATGACAGATTTTGAGAGTTGCATTAGAGCTGAGCTGGGCGATGATGAAGAGATTGACTTTGACAATGAAGACACATCAGAAACTGGCAGAGAGGTCTCGGGGGGAACAGCACCTGTGAATGAAGCAAGTAGCAAGTCAGCAACACAGGAATCGATGAGCATGACGGAGAAAAGACGTCCAGAGCCTGATGACAATCTAGATAGTTTTGATGATGACAGTACTGCATCAGCTCCTGTTCGAAAGAAAGCTAGATTTACAAGGAAACCATGGGGGGAAGCTGAAGAGAAAGCTGTTCAAACTCGTTTCAAGACACACCTCGTCATGAACAAACTTCCTGGAAAAGCCGAGATACAGTACGCAATGGCAGAGGAGCCTACACTTATTCATAGGCACTGGACAAACATTAAGGATTACGTCCGCAACAGACTGAAAAAGTTACAAAAGAAATGAATTGAGGTTCCCCGCCACTCGCGGCATTTTCGATTTCATACAGATTTATTACATGAGTGTTATTATTGGGGTGGTTTCAGCATGTATAGCCTGCTTTTGTTTTTAATCTGATGGACGCCTGGATCATTTTGTATACTGTATAACCTTTTGATTTGCAAAACGAAACAGCCGGCTGGGGACAAAAGACAATAATAAGATAAGAAAACCATTGACAATGTAAAGATTGATTACAAGAGTGTTATTGGGGGGGGGGGGGCGGATCATTTTGTAATATACTGCATGCCATTTTAAAAACTCTGCAAATGAAAGAATGGTTGGTTGTACTGCATACCATTTTAAAAACTCTGCAAATGAAAGAATGGTTGGTTGTTGGAGACGAAAGACGTTAAATAAAGGCTGAAGTTTCTAGCGATTTCTTATGTTGTCAGTCAATTAATTAATGTCAGTGTTCTGTTCTGTCATTTTAACTCATTCTACCCCAAGACCGGAATCCCCAAATGTTGAAGTCGTCTTCAGAAGACTGCGTTGCAGTGCAGGACACAGATCCACCATGATAGTTCAAGGGTGATGCCAGAATAGCTTGGCGCCTATGGGCGCCAAGCTATTCTGGCATCACCCTTGAACTATCATGGTGGATCTTTATTTTGCTGTGGCGTGTCTGGGGTAGAATAAGTTAAGCCCAAATGTTGAAGTCGTCTTCAGAAGACTGCATTGCAGTGCAGGAGACACAGATCCACCATGATAGTTCAAGGGTGATGCCAGAATAGCTTGGCGCCCATAGGCGCCAAGCTATTCTGGCATCACCCTTGAACTATCGTGGTGGATCTTTTATTTTGCTGTGGTGTGTCTGGGGTAGAATAAGTTAAGCCCAAATGTTGAAGTCGTCTTCAGAAGACTGCGTTGCAGTGCAGGACACAGATCCACCACGATAGTTCAAGGGTGATGCCAGAATAGCTTGGCGCCCATAGGCGCCAAGCTATTCTGGCATCACCCTTGAACTATCGTGGTGGATCTTAAATTTTGCTGAGGCAGAATAAGTTAAGTGTTCGTTTCTTCGTCTGGGTCTTTTTCTATCTTTCATATTTTTCCACACTTTTTGACCCGCATCATAGTCATACTGAGGCTAATAGCTTCAAATTTGTTCACTGCCATAATTCTATGCAAGCTACATTACAGTACTTACAGATGAGGACATAGACCAATGGCTTTAGTTCAAGGGTAGTGCCACAATAGCTTGCCGCCTAGAGGCACCAAGCTATTCTGACACTAACCCTTGGACTATTTCAGTCACACTAGTTGCACACACTGGTGTATTCCGAATGATAAGGGTTAATATTCAAAATGCTCTGTTGCTGTTTGTCTGAAACTCCAGAGTACCCAAAAACAAAAAAGTCCTTTAATTTCCAGAATACATTATGTTGATTCTCACATCAATGCCATGATAAACTGTTTTGCTTCAGAAGGACAAAACGCAGCAATGTTTAAAAGATTTCCTCTGTAAAAATCATAATCGAAAGGTTTCGGGCCAGTGTTTATTGAATTTTGCACCATACACTGTAAAGAATGTTAAAGCACACATACACATTAAGTTGGGAAAAAAATTAATGTGAAAAAGAAGTATTCCATGAACTTGACCTTATTACAGACGCCTACTGTTGTGAAGACTCCCATTTTGACTGTAATGCCAGTCCCACCCACTTTATTGGCAGAAACCCATTTTTTCGGCATCTAGTGGCTCTGTTTCTAGAAAATGTCTATTTTATTTTAAGTTATAGAGCTTAGTTATAAGGTGAGTTCTAAACATTCGCATCAATTCCAGAGCCCTAGAATAAATAGAAATATGGGAACCCATTTTCACATGAAATGGTAGGTAACCCACTGTGAGGCTTATGTGCGCCTGTGTGTGTGTGTGTGTGTGTGTGTGTGTGTGTGTGTGTGTGTGTGTGTGTGTGTGTGTGTGTGTGTGTGTGTGCGTGCGTGCGTACGTGTGTGTGTGTGTGTGTGTGTGTGTGTGTGTGTGTGTGTGTGTGTGTGTGCGTGTTAGTGCCTGCATGCGCGCGCGCTCCAAACATCTCCAAGAGACATAGATCCTTATGCGCTCTCCGGGCGCATAAGGATCTATGCCTCTTGGAGATACGCGCATGTCTGAGAGAGAGAGAGAGAGAGAGAGAGAGGAGAGAGAGAGAGAGAGAGAGAGAGAGAGAGAGAGAGAGAGAGAGAGAGAGATGATGATGATGATGATGAAACGTTTTTATTCAGGATAAAAAGTTTTAGGCATAGCAATGCCTATCTTCCAAACTGTCCTGCTACTCTACACATATAAAAATACATAAGACGATACAGCAAAAGATAAAATATATATAAGTACCCATACCCCCCCCCCCCCACCCCACCCCACCCCCCCCCCCCCCCCACCCCACCATCAGAAAGAAAAAAAAATAAAATAAAATACAAAAAGAATTAAAACAATATATGTACGTGTATGAGCCTGACATGTTATTACAGTCAAACTATTACATAATCTGCAGCAATCTGCTGTGCTGGAGCAACATACTAAACAGAAAAATAGGACATTCACATCGACAGCAAATATTTATGGACGCGTGCTCTGAAGATAGATAACTTTGAAATAGACTTTAAATGCGAGGGCAAGTTATTCCATGACTTAGCACCGGAAAATGATATGCTAGATTTGAAGATGTCGATTCTCGGTTTTGGGAGATGGAGTAAGCTGTTCCTCGTGTTTTCTCTATTCGTGTGGGAAAACAGCTCACGGAGATAGGGAGGGGCGGCATTGTTTAGAATTTTTTGCACAAGCAAGCATCTATTAAGTTCCAATTGTTTAGTGAGTGGTAGAATATTAAGGGCCTTCAGTCTTTCATCAGTAGGGGACGAACCAGGAAGAATAAGCTTAATACCTCGCCGGTAAAGGGAATTAATTTTTTTCAAATGAATGTCTCCACAGCCGTCCCAGATATTGGAAGCATAATTACAATGTGTCTTGATGTGAGAGAGAGAGAGAGAGAGAGAGAGAGAGAGAGAGAGAGAGAGAGAGAGAGAGAGAGAGAGAGAGAGAGAGAGAGAGAGAGAGAGACTTCGGCGTGCGCTAGAGAGAATTACGTCATATTCAGAGTATTATGTCAAGGTCTGCGTGGTGACGGAGTTGCCTCTTTTACGTCACCGCACTGTCTGGCTGTCTCCAGAAGTCAAGTTTTTTTTTTTTTTACTGTTTTAATTCTTTTCTGAAAAGAATTATTTTCTATTAAAGAAACTGAAAGGATACAAAGCTGGCTAACGAACTCATCCAATGTCTTTATCCAAACTAGCTATATCCAAAATTTTAAGTAAATATAACAAAAATTACCGACTCTAATCTGGTCAACCGACTTCCTATAAACGGTTGTTTATGTCTTAAATGAGACATTCAATTACAGTATGCTCGGAGGCGCTCTTAACCACCCCTTTAAGAAAGTATTTTGCCAAGTTTCAAGCTTGTGTGTACAGAAATATCGGAGATTCTCTTGTTTACATACATACGCACACACATACATACATACATACGCACATACGGCGCTTTACGCCAAATGTACGTTCAGCAGCGAGTTTAGCGTAACTAGATATGACTTAATTTTTATCTTGTTACTTCAATTGTGCCCCCGTGTCTCCGGGGAAGGCTTTTGAGCCCGAGACTAGGACAAGGACAGTCTGATATAAAACCTACGACCCGAGGACCTCGATGCCATCGTCCCAGCTTGCTAGGCCATGGCAGATGAACCAAGGGTTTAAAGGGTGGGGCCAGTACTGCGCACACTGCACTCCACCAAAAAGCTCCACCGCGCAGGCTTTAGGAAACGTCCACGGACCATGACACTGACCATTCCAAGTCCTGTAGCGACGGGCGAGGGGCGAAACGGTGAAAGATGTCACTGGAAGCCGCAGTCTCAAACCTGCATGCAGGCGGTTCAGGATATTGGTCGCCTGATGTTGACCTGGGGATGACAACATCACTCGGCACACCCTGAACGACCAAGCAGCCTTCTCTAGGGACAGCACTGCTTGCTCCACATGGAGAGGGGCCTAGAAAAGGTGGCCTAACCAAAGCTCGTCCCCTCGCAACCCCAGTTGGCTAGCCGCGGTCAACGGGCATCTTCTCCTGCGGTCAAAAAACAAGAAAGAATAACGGATCCACTCTCATGACGACCACGACCGGACTCAACGTAGCATGCTGGAACGTCCGAACCATGCTCGACAAAGCAGACAGCGGACGCCCTGAACGTCGCTCCGCCCTCATTGCCCATGAATTGCGGAGGTTAAACATCGACATCGCCGCGCTCAGCGAAGTACGCCTTCCGGACGAAGGCAGCCTCCAAGAACTTGGTGCTGGGTACACCCTCTACTGGTCAGGCAGGCCTGCATCAGAAAGACGGCTCTCAGGCGTGGGTTTCATGGTCAAGACATCCATTGCGACTAAGCTGGAAAACCTACCAACGGGCCACTCAGACCGCATCATGTCCATGCGCCTCCCACTGAGACACCAGCAACACGTCACCCTTCTCAGTGTGTACTCCCCAACCCTCCTGGCAGAGCCTGCTGAAAAGGACAAGTTTTACACTGACCTGCGCAGCCTCCTACAGAGTACCCCTGCAAACGACAAAGTCATCATCCTTGGCGACTTCAACGCCAGAGTGGGCCAGGACTCTGAAGCCTGGAAAGGAGTCCTCGGCAAGCATGGCGTGGGGAACTGCAATGACAATGGCCGCCTACTGTTGGAGTTCTGTGCGGAGCAGCAACTGGTCATCACCAACACTACTTTCCAGCAAAAGGACAGTCGAAAGACCACCTGGATGCATCCTCGCTCCAAACACTGGCACCTTATCGACTATGTCCTAGTGCGTCAGAGGGACCGCAGTGACGTCCTCCTCACCAGAGTGATGCCCAGCGCAGAGTGCCACACTGACCACCGCCTTGTCCGCTGCAAACTCAGGCTCCACTTCAAGCCAAAACCCAAGAAATGGGGGGCCCCCAAGAAAAAGCTTGATGTTGCCAGCCTTCAGCGTGACGATGTGAAAGCTGCCTTTCAGACAGATTTACAGCGCAGGCTCAAAGACACAGCGGACCCAGCAGACTCCTCCCCTGAAACACTTTGGGAACAACTGAAAACTGCTATTGCAAAATCCTCTGCAGAAGTCTTGGGTTTCGCCAGAAAGAAGAACAAAGACTGGTTTGACGAAAACGATGTAGAGATCCAGGAACACCTAGCAAAAAAAAAGAGCCGCCCATCAGGCCCACCTAGCCCAGCCTTTCTGCCCTGTGAAGAAGTCTGCCTTCCGCCTCGTCTGCAGCAGTCTCCAGCGCAAGCTCAGAGATCTCCAGAATGAGTGGTGGACCAGACTTGCACAGAGGACCCAGCTTTGCGCTGACAATGGTGACTACAGGGGCTTCTACGAAGCACTGAAAGCAGTGTATGGCCCCAGGCACCTGGTACAAAGTCCCCTGCGAAGCGCGAATGGCCAGGCACTCCTCACAGATAATACCTCCATCTTAAACCGCTGGTCGGAGTACTTTCAGAGCCTCTTCAGCGCTGAGCGCACTGTTCAAGAAGCAGTCGTCCTACAAATCCCACACCTCCCAGTAAAGGTTGAATTGGACGAACCGCCCACCCTGAAGAGACCCTCACAGCTATCCACCAGCTCAAGAGTGGCAAAGCAGCAGGCATTGATGGAATACCGCCAGAGATCTGGAAACATGGAGGCACAGCACTGCACAACAAGCTCCATGACCTCTTTGTCTGCTGCTGGTAGGAAGGAACACTACCAAAAGATCTCCGTGATGCAGTCGTTATCACCCTGTACAAGAACAAAGGCGAGAAGTCTGACTGTTCCAACTATCGGGGAATTACCCTGCTGTCCATTGCTGGGAAAATCCTTGCAAGGCTGCTCCTGAATCGGCTGGTACCTGCCATCGCTGAAGACCAACTTCCAGAGGGCCAGTGTGGCTTCAGAGCAAACAGGAGTACCACCGATATGATCTTTGTGCTGAGACAGGTACAGGAGAAGTGCCGCGAGCAGAACAAAGGGCTGTACGTAACATTTGTCGACCTAACAAAAGCGTTCGACACTGTGAGCAGGCAAGGCATGTGGCAGATCCTGGAGCGACTTGGCTGTCCCCCAAAGTTCCTCAACATGATTGTCCAGCTACACGAGGACCAGCAAGGCCAGGTCAGACTCAACAATGACCTCTCAGAACCATTCCCCATTCTCAACGGCGTAAAGCAGGGCTGCGTGCTGGCACCGACCCTCTTCACCATCTTTTTTAGCATGATGTTGAAGCAGGCCACAGTGGACCTCGATGATGACGATGCAGTGTACATCAGGTATCGTCTCGATGGCAGCCTGTTCAACCTCAGACGACTGCAGGCCCACACAAAAACCCTAGACCAACTGATTCGTGAGCTGCTTTTTGCTGATGATGCTGCCCTCGTTGCACACACAGAGAGAGCCCTGCAGCGCATCACGTCTTGCTTCGCAGATGCTGCCCAGCTTTTTGGACTCGAGGTCAGTCTGAAAAAGACAGAGGTCCTCCATCAGCCGGCACCCAAGACAGTGTATCACCCTCCTCACATCACCATTGGCGAGTCTGAACTAAAGTCAGTGCACCAGTTTACTTACCTTGGCTGCATTATCACGTCGGATGCCAAGCTGGACAAGGAGCTTGACAGCAGGCTGGCAAAAGCGAACAGCGCTTTCGGGCGACTTTTCAAGCGGGTGTGGCACAATCAACAGCTGAAAACAGGCACCAAGATCAGCGTGTACAGAGCTGTGGTCCTCACCACCCTGCTGTATGGTTCCGAGTCCTGGGCCCTCTACCGCAGCCAACTACGACTCCTCGAACGCTTCCACCAGCGCTGCCTGCGTACCATCCTGGGCATTCACTGGAGTGACTATGTCACCAACGTCGAGGTCCTTGAACAGGCTGAAACTGTGAGCATCGAGGCTTTGCTGCTGCGGACACAGCTCCGCTGGGCGGGGCATGTCTCCAGGATGGAGGATCATCGCCTACCAAAGATCACCCTGTTCGGCGAGCTTGCTACTGGACACCGTGACAGAGGGGCACCAAAGAAGAGATACAAAGACTGTCTCAAGAAGTCACTTAGTGCCTGCCAAATCGACCACCACCAGTGGTCTTCGCTTGCTGCGGACCGTGACACCTGGCGCTCCACCATTTACAAGGCAGCTGTCTCCTTTGAGGACTCTCACAGAGCTAGCCTTAAGGACAAGCGGCTCAGGAGAAAAAACAGAGATGCCGCAGCTCAGAACCCTGGCCATACCTTCCCCTGCAGCCACTGCGGTCGAACCTGCCTGTCTCGGATTGGCCTCCGCAGCCACGAACAAGCCTGCAGACGTCGTGGGCAACTCCTATAAAATCTTCGTTCGCGAAGTCAAGCCAAGACCAGACTTCAATTGTGAGAGGTTACAAAGGAAAGTTGGTTATAGCACTGTCAGGGGAGAGAAATGTGCATGGTCGACCAGTGATCATAGATCTACTGTGGCCAAAGCACACACAAAAAAAAGAGATAGGAAAGAGAGGGGGCGCTAAGAAAGTGACTGAAAGCAATGCATATGGAAGCCCCCCCCCCCCTCCCCCCCCCAAGGGGGGCGTATCACATATCTACTGTTCCAGCCACTCAGTGCATGGAAATTTAAATCTAGGTCCCCCAAGGGGGGTCCAGATATTTAGCCGGTGTGGACAGCTGTTTCAGTCTTGGCGACCTCTTCAGCACACCATCGGCAATACTGGAGGAGGCAGGAAATTCCATGCACATTTCTCTCCCCTGACAGTGTTATAACCTACTTTCCTTTGTAACCTTCCTAAAATATTAGCACTGGCAGTCTCCCCTTTTCTTTTCAATTGTGAGAGGTTTAGGCCTGCCTGCCTTTGACATCATGGACATGCTATTAAATTCGCCCCGTGCGATCCGTCCTAAAATGTCCCTTCAATAAATAGAAGGGACATAACAACACACAAAAACACACTATCAACATCCAAAGGGTTTATGTATGTGTGCTGGTCTGTGATTTTAACCTACAGGGTTTAATTTTAAGTCCAAAATCAAAGACCCGCACATGCACGATGATGAGGATTGTGTTTTTGTAACCTTTGTATGAACCTTCGCCAAAAAGCTGTTCAAGGAACATAGATACATAGTGGTATTACCAAGAGGTATAAATTCTCATGATCCCCCTCAAAAGCGGGGGCTCATAAGGTTTTTGGCCTATTGTATCTAGATAGTGATTGCATCTTTGCCTCTTGTATCTGGATAGTGATCGCATCTTTCTCTCTTGTATCGAAATAGTGATCGCATCTTTGTCTCTTGTATCTGGATAGTGATCGCATCTTTGTCTCTTGTATCTGGATAGTGATCGCATCTTTGTCTCTTGTATCTAGATAATGATCGCATCTTTGCCTCTTTATCTGGATAGTGATCGCAACTTTGCCTCTTGTATCTCGATAGTGATCGCAACTTTGTCTCTTGTATCTGGATAGTGGTCGCAACTTGGCCTCTTGTATCCTGATAGAGATCGCATCTTTGTCTCTTGTATCTGGATAGTGATCGCATTTGTTTCGGCAGTGATGGCGTTAAATCAGTCCTGGAAACTGCAGGCCACGGACCACAGTGCTGTTTCCGTACTGTCCAGTCTCTTAGCCTTAGTCAGTCCCAGTCATCCCCTAATTTTTCAATTCCCTAAAAAACAAAAAACACTACCGCCCACTAGCTGCACATTTGCCATGCACAAAATACAATAAAAACAGCACATGACCCGTCTCATTTCTTGGCTATGAAACTGGTTCCTTACCAACCCCACACCCAAGCACAGCTGAAATCAGCGTGCCCCTCAAATCACTACGTCAAAGGCAACTCAACATAGGCCCACAAATGTCCACTGGATAAGCTCAGGATGGTATGAATCAAAGCACCAAACATGTCTCCTCTCAGCTAACCACAAATTTCCAGCAAATTCCAACATTCAGCCCAACTGCAAATGTTCAAACAAGGCAAAAATTATTTTTAAAAACACGGGGCCTCTTACTGCCTCAACTTCCCAATTTAAATGTATACCGTGACCTGCAGTGGGATTTAACTCATTCAGCCCCGACACACCAAAGCAAGTCATGGATCGTCATGGATCGAGTATGATAGTTCAAGGATGGTGTTAATAAGGTGGTTCTGATTAGCTTAGCGTCTTAGGGGGAGGAAGGGGGTGGGGGGTACAAAAGGGAAGGAAAAGTTAGACCTCGTAATAATAAAACGTCAAAATCAAAATCTTTTGATATTCTTTCTCTCTTTCTCCGAAAATATTTTCTTCGAAAAAAAACAACAACAAAAAACTTGAAGTGCCTCTGATGTCAGTTTTTGAAGTAAAATTGTGTCCGTAGACTGTTAAATTCTGATTCCAATGATACATGTCACTTCGCTCTAAGGTGAACCGATCAGCCGTTATGATTGAAGAAAGGATCAGAGAAGCTCGATTTTCCGATCACTGACGGAAACACTCCGGAAAGACCTGAGCAATGGCGGCAAGCATGGTGGCAAACATTTTTTCAAAAGTCCCACAACTCTTACTATAGATCACGGTATAAAATAATTTTTGCCTTGTTTGAAAATTTGCAGTTGGGCTGAATGTGGGAATTTGCTGGAAATTTGTGGTTAGCTGAGAGGAGACATGTTTGGCGCTTTGATTCATACCATCCTGAGCTTATCCAGTGGACATTTGTGGGCCTATGTTGAGTTGCCTTTGGCGTAGTGATTTGAGGGGCACGCTGATTTCAGCTGTGCTTGGGTGTGGGGTTGGTAAGGAACCAGTTTCATAGCCAAGAAATGAGACGGGTCATGTGCTGTTTTTTTGGGTATTTTGTGCATGGCAAATGTGCAGCTGGTGGGCGGTAGTGTTTTTTTAGGGAATTGAACAATTAGGGGATGACTGGGGCTGACTAAGGCTAAGAGACTGGACAGTACGGAAACAGCACTGTGGTCCGTGGCCGATAAAATTCTGATTGATTGTACATTGATTAACGTCCCGACAATGTACAATCAATCAGAATTTTATCGGCCACGGACCACAGTGCTGTTTCCGTACTGTCCAGTCTCTTAGCCTTAGTCAGCCCCAGTCATCCCCTAATTGTTCAATTCCCTAAAAAAACACTACCGCCCACCAGCTGCACATTTGCCATGCACAAAATACCCGTACACCTATTTGTTTGAACCTGAAATTCAGGCTGGTCAGCAAGTAAAACGTGTGGGACAACAGAACGACGAACTTTGCAACGTGCATCGTCTGCAAAGCACATACTAGTAAGTGTGTCGGAGAAGCGTCACCTTACCGATAGATTGTGAGGTAGCGGGCCGGTCTCTAATTTCAAACAGACGGCATTCGGTAGCATGGCACCGCTATGGCAGGCTGTATCACAAGATTCAAGATAATCGTACATCAGCTGATTTTGCGGTAAAAAAGAGTGTTGCTTATAGATCATGACCTTTACGACAACGTTGATGAGCAGCGCTCTTACATTGTCAGTCAACGGCAACCACTTGTTATTATCAGAAGTGTATATTCTCTGCCAGTGCCACGGTCTAAAGACTGCTGGAGGCAACGCGTCCAGCACGTTAAATTATAATGAGCACCTTTAGCCCAGACATGGATGAAAAGCCATAGAAACAATTCATGGTCCCTTTCGAAGTGCACAATCAACTTCAAGGCTATGAAATGTGTTGTGACAACGGCACTGAAATTCCCGGCAATGACATAATGTTCTCGTGTATGTGACAACATAAAATGTGATGACGCGGGATGGAATGCTGTTTAGATCCAACCTCAGTTAAACCTAGCTTCGGACCTGGGTTGAACTGTACCCTGCTCCAACCCAGGTTGGGCAAGTGTAAACACTCCATCCCAGCTTTTGTGATGTCATTTGATACATTCAAATGACATCAGCAGTTCTTTAACATGTACTGCAACCATGCCTTACATTCCAGGAAGGCCTGCCAAACACTGCACACAAGCCAGGGACACACTAGATGTAAATTCATGCACCGCACTGCAGCTGAATGCAGTAAAGCATTTTTAACCCATATCATACTAAGGCTATAAGCTTCAAATTTGTACACCGCCATATGCAAGCTACAAAATAGTACTTACAGATAAGGAAATAGACCAATGAAAAGGGTGGTGACAGAATAGCTTGGCATTTAGAGGCGCCATGCTATGCTGGCACCACCCTTGAACTATTTTAGTCTCACTTATTTCACACACTGCTGTATTCTGAATGATAAGGGTTAACATAACAGCAAATTGTAACGTTGATGACAGCTGCAGCACCAGCCCTGAAAGTCTAAAATTTAGCCCGCCAGCCTTTGGCTAGTGCCTTCCAAGATTTATTAGCCAAACGCACGAGCGCACTCGCATTTGGCGAGTGGATTTTTTTTACTAACCAAAACAATATGCACTCGCCATGTCTAGTGAATTACTTGCCATTGTCAGGGCTGAGCACTACATGTTAATGGTTATGGAGGCCCATTCAGGGGTATTATAAAAGAAAACAAAGTAAGCAAGCAAAACGCTGTATAGGCTCTATCAATTCAGTCAGACCATCAAACCAGCATGACATAAAACAGGGATCATACAACAATGTCTGCTACTTGGTTTTGCAAGCCTCGATATGCTTTTTGGCTCACATGTCTATGTTTTGGGCCTGTGGTCGTCACCTGTTGTCTGTTCGCCATTGTCCGTGGTAAACTTTAATGTTGACATTTTCTCAGAGACCACAGTCTTCAAGCTTGGCCTAAAGATACTTTGTGGCAAGACCTTTCTAAACATACTAATTAGAGTGACCTTTCACAAAGGTCAAGGGGATCAGAGAATAGGTGAAAAAATAGCTGTATTTTGACATAATTTATTTTTTTCTCAAATGCTATTGACAACTTCAAATCCAAACGTGGTACAAAGATACCTGATGTGAAGATCTTTCTATGCATACCTATTTTGTTGATCCCTTGCAAAAGTAAAGGGTCAAAAGAGGTCAGCAAATGTGTGTAAAATGCCAATTTTTGATAGAATTGTAGTTATCAAATGTATTGCAAACGTTTTCAATCAAATTTGGCATAGAGGTATTGACTTCCTATGTATACTAATGTAGTCAATTCATTGAAAAGGTCAAGGGGTTTGACAGATGTGTGAAAACTAATTACATTTTGAGAAAACATGGATTTTGCTCGTGCATAAACCATCTTTTCACTTATTGTCAAAAAGGTCGCACATGTAGATGGATACATGTGATGTCAGCCATAAGGGCTTTGCCTTTCATGTTACACACAGTACTTGCAGGACCTTGGAGTCAGAACTTGTGTGTGAAAAGCATATGTCTGCTTGTAAATTATCACCACTTATTGTTTAACCTACACCATCAGGGATTATTAGTTGTATTGTATTGTATAGCACGTCAATGCATTAAATACAATATTGAATTGAATCCTATTGTATGATAAGACATATTTAGTTCAAATACGTAATATGAAATTACAGCACAATATCAAACTACATGTACCCCATTTCTGCACCTTCTAACTTCTGTTATTGAGTATTTTGCACGTCGTCCTTTTTTCGTCTACATGTATTTGTCTTACACTTATATGTATTTGTCTTACAGTTACACACAAACAGATTTCAGACTTTATTATCCTATTTTCGTCTTTTACATATATTGCAGGAATTACAGCCTATGGACTGCTAACCCAGAGGCGCTGTGGAATTCTGGGTAGCTGCATCAGATTTAGAGTGCCTTTGCAATTATGTACACTAAAGGCATTATTGACAACTAGTGTATTATCTAAGCATTGTATGTTATATGCCTCATATAGCTATTTGCACAATAAATAGGTTTCACAAAAATCATGAGAATTTGACTTTTATGTCCCTGACAAAGTCTAGATGCCAATGATCACAAAGTATAAGGATCAATGTCTTCCAGCACTGGGGATGTTTTTTAAAAAGTGCATAGGAATGAACCCTTGACCATCTTCAGCCATTCAGTGAAAGAAAATAGCACATACACTGCATCAGGAGCAAAAGGGTGTCATTGTGACCTTTTGTCACGTAAGCGTCACAGCATCATGCACAGAATGACATGAAGTGAAGCTTATGATTTTCCTGCTAGTGCTAATACTTCTGTTGATCTGCAAAAGGCTCACTAACTTACTTTTTTCATATTGTAAACAAGGAAATGGACTAAGAAAAGTAAATATTACACGTGTATCACAGTGGTACACAACATTTGACATATAAGTCAATAGCCACACTTACCCACACAAGCGTGCACACATTCGCATAACACGCAGAAGTGAATGCTGTACTAGGTATTGAGATGTGTTAGGGCCTGAGATCTCAGTTCCCATTGCTCCATGTCCAGCAACAGGGCACAGAATTGCAGGCCATGGCACAAGCAGCATACTGCTTGCATGCTGACAAAAGTGCATTAACCTACCCACACACATACACAGCACACTGCGACACACGTTATTTTGGTCTTAAACTCGTTCCTGTCAGTGCAGCCACCAGCGCTATGAACAGTACCAGTGGATGTGCGCACATGGGGGACAATAACATCGGTGCCTACATATCTTAAAAGAATTATGAGCCAATGTAAAATAAAATGTAGCGATCCATACAGTAGCTGCACAAGTTTTGAAATGTGCAAAATAAGACCTATTTATATTATATGGGTGTGTTTCCTTATAGCTGCGTGACAATGGTGCACTGGGAGACACAGCAACAAAGTAGCTGAGCAGCAGGCAGAAAATCACTTTGTGTGTTTCCACACAGCGACATGACAGGCAGCATCGCGCCCGTTTTGAAGTTCTTTAGAATTGTTGCTGGTTGCTCGAGCTTTCTGTTAAAGGAAAATTGTCATATTTTGATTCACAATTTATGAGAGGGACGAACAAAACGGAAGGCCGTCGGTTCCTGGATGAACAAATCTTGAGAAAAAAAACAAACTTATGCCAGCTGTGTTGCAAGTACGCGACCGACTGTAGAATGCCTGTGACGGAAGTTTGGCACACATGCGAGGCAAGAGTGAGTCTATGTTCTGGGCCAATGGTGATCTGTCCGTCGTCTCTTGTCGGTTAGCCATCATCCGTGGTAAACATTAACATTGGCATTTTCTGCGAGAATAAGGTCACGGGATGAGGAAATAGGTCCAAAATAGCCATATTTTCACAAAATGCAATTGTTACAAATACTATTCACAACTTCAAACCCACACTTGGTACAAAGATACCTGGTGGTAAGACCTTTCTATGCATACTACATTTGTAATTTATTTACCCCTCGGAGAGGTCATGGGTCAAAAGAGATCGGGAAATGGGTAAAAAATAACAATCTTTTTTGGACAAAAGATGTTTGTTCTCAAATACTATTTTAAACCTCAAACCCAAACTTGGTACACAGATACCTGATTGTAAGACCTATCTATGCATATTTGGATGATCCCTCGGAAAAGTCAAGGGTCACAAGAGGTTGTGTGTAGAATGCCAATTTTTGCATAATGGTAGTTATTATCGACATTTTTGCAAACGTTTTCTGGCACAAAGGTAGCTGATGATAAGACCTTCATATACTAATTTAGTCGACTCAGCGCAATGGTTAAGGGTATGGGGTTTGAAGGATGTGTGAGAAATGCTTAAATTTTGCGAAAACATGGACTTTGCTGGTGCAGAAGGCAGCCCTTATTGTCACAAAGGTCACAGATATGTTGATTGGTCATACGTGAGCCATAAAGGCTTTGTCTTTCTTGTTTTGTTATGCTGTCTGTCCCGATGACGGCCAGTTTTCAAGTAAAAAGCCTGTTGCTGAAAGTCATACTCCCTTCACAGCAGAATCACTCAATGGGGTGATTAAATGTCAAACTGCTGTCGCGTCGCACAACTAGAAACACTCATGTTTTATTGCTATTATGTTCTTGACTTGGATCAGTTACCTCATTGGCGGCGGGGAGGGGGGGGGGTGCCAGCTTCATGTCTTGGACCCACAACTGACACAAACGGCCTTGGGGGGGAGGGGGGCTGGAGGATTGCACACTGGGCACACACAGATCAAATGGCACAAGAATTATCCCCATAATTGGCAAGTCTTGCAAAACAATTAACAAAATTAACAAGATCAGTAAACACCTTTAGGCTCATGTGCGTAACCAATCCACATAATTAATCTGATCTTTGAAATCTTGAAGTGTTCAAATTTTCTAAAATCAGTAAAGGGTTGGCTTTTGCATCTTCAAAGTCTCAGAATGTGTACGTCTGTCACACATTTACCAATTGCCCTTGACCATGTGAGTAATGAGAAGTAGTATGCATAGAAAGGTCCAATTACTGACCTTTCAGCCAATTTTGGTTGTAAACTTTGGGGAAAAAAATGCTTATAACAGCTATCATTTTACAAAACACTTTTTGTACATTTTCTGATCACTTGTGACCATTGACATATCAGAGGCGTCACCAAAAATAGCATGCATAAAAAGGTGTTAATCATCAGGCATCTTGGTATCAACTTCATAAATAGTATTTTTGAAAACAATGTCCAAAATGGCTTTTTGCGACCAATTTCCTAATATCTTGACTTTTTCAAGAGGTCATCCAAATTGGTATGCATAGAAAGATTTAACCAGCAGGACCTCTATCATGTCTTTGTGGATTTTAAGAAAGCATTTGACAGGATGTGGCATGCAGCCCTTTGGTCCACCATGAAGCTATACAACATCAATGCCAACCTGATCAAAGTCATAGCAAACCTTTACAACAAGGCCACTAGCGCAGTCTGCTTCAACGGCAAAATAGGAAACTGGTTTAGGACTACAGTTGGAGTCAGACAAGGCTGCTTGCTCTCACCTACTCTTTTCAACATCTTCCTGGAAAGAATCATGACGGACGCTCTGAAAGATCATGAAGGAACTGTCAGTATTGGAGGCAGAACAATCACGAACTTGCGCTTTGCGGACGACATTGATGGCCTTGCAGGAACAGAGAAGGAGCTAGCTCAGCTGGTGGAAAAGCTGGATAGTACAGCCATTGCATATGGGATGGAAATCAGTGCAGAGAAGACCAAACTGATGACCAATAACGCCAGTGGCATTGGCACTGAAATCATGGTTGGAGGCCAAAAACTGGAAACAGTTAAGAAATTCAAATACTTAGGAGCCATTGTGACAGATGAGGGATCAAAACCAGAAATACTGTCCAGGATTGCGCAGACAACAACAGCACTGACAAGATTGAAGACCATATAAGGACAGAAACATCACACTCTGCTCCAAGATCAGACTGATGCGCTCCTTAGTCATCTCAGTGTTATTGTATGCCTGCGAGTCATGGACCCTCACAGCAGACCTTGAAAGGAGGATACAAGCCACTGAAATGAGATGTTTTCGAAGGCTGCTTGGCATCTCATACAGAGATCACATCACAAACGAGGAAGTGGGAAGCAAAATCAGGCAAGCCATCGGGCCCTATGAAGACTTATTAGCCATTGTGAGAAAACGCAAACTGAAGTGGTATGGGCATGTCACGCGTTCAGCAGGGCTTGCCAAAACAATCCTGCAAGGCACTGTGCAAGGAGGACGAAGGAGAGGAAGACAGAGGAAAAGATGGAAGGACAATATCTCAGAGTGGACAGGACTGAAGCTGGGCGATACGCTGAGAATGGCAGAGAACAGAGAGGATTGGAGGGAGCTGGTTGCCAAGTCATCAGTGGTGCCCCAACGGTCGGCAAGACTACGGGATATAGATAGATAAATAGTATCATTATACAGTCTATTCCGCTTACAACAAGGTCAGATATAAGTTATAACAAAAGTAAGATATAGCAGCAATTTTTTAAAGGTCAAAACAGAAGTTTTTCAAAGTAATTTGTTTATAACAAACACCGGATATAACGTTACAAGAACAATTGCTGGCGCTTATATCATGAGTTTACTGTACGTCTGGGTTTGAAGTTGCTAAGAGTATTTCAGAAAAACAAATGTTCTCAAAATACCACTATTTGTAACTTATTTCCTCATCCCCTGTGACTTTGACTTTCAGGTAAGTCACTGAAAATGCCATGTTAAGAAAGGTCTTGCCAAAATGTATCCCTGTGGCTTCTCTGATAAAATGCCAACTGTACAGTTACCATGGACAGACGACCTCTTTCATATCTGACTTGAGCCAAAAACTGCAAAATTTTCCAAGTCGTATTTGACACATTTTCAGCAGGGATTGATTCTGTAGGTCTCTTCTGTCAGATGCACTATTTTTGCAGTCTAGGTTATGCTTAGTTTAACTGGAAACACAGTTTGACATGCCAGGAGGGGGCGCGGCAGAGGGGTAATCACATCAATGCATTCAGCTGGGTGGCTTGGACACAGAGCGTTCGACTTTTGTCCGAAAGATTGTGGATTTGAATCACGATGGGGTAAAAATGTGTTCAAACCCTATCCAGTGGCTCATGTTTAAAATCACCTTTGTAGTGCACAAAAGAAGTTAAGCCCCAATTGTCGTAAGAATAGAAATAATGTAAATATGCACGCTGCCACCGGTACATTTCACAGTACCGGTGGCCTCACAGTACTTGAGATTGCATGTACAGGGAGGCCAATCATATCAGTACATTTATATTCTACATTAATTATTTACAGAAATTATGACTTTTCAATAAGACTGCACAACAAAATAAGGGACTTTGAATATAGCAATTGACACATGGAGTCAACAATTATGTTCTACAGAATATTCACACAAGTTTTAATGTTTCTGTAAAAACTGCACAACAGTTAAACATTAGCGTTTAGGGCTTAATGTCTCTTGTCCACCATGAAGGTGATGTCACAGACGACGCACCGAATAACAGCAACTGGATTTACTAAACGTGTAAAATGTCTCTCTTGGCTTGACTTCGCGAACGAAGATTTTATAGGAGTTGCCCACGACGTCTGCAGGCTTGTTCGTGGCTGCGGAGGCCAATCCGAGACAGGCAGGTTCGACCGCAGTGGCTGCAGGGGAAGGTATGGCCAGGGTTCTGAGCTGCGGCATCTCTGTTTTTTCTCCTAAGCCGCTTGTCCTTAAGGCTAGCTCTGTGAGAGTCCTCAAAGGAGACAGCTGCCTTGTAAATGGTGGAGCGCCAGGTGTCACGGTCCGCAGCAAGCGAAGACCACTGGTGGTGGTCGATTTGGCAGGCACTAAGTGACTTCTTGAGACAGTCTTTGTATCTCTTCTTTGGTGCCCCTCTGTCACGGTGTCCAGTAGCAAGCTCGCCGAACAGGGTGATCTTTGGTAGGCGATGATCCTCCATCCTGGAGACATGCCCCGCCCAGCGGAGCTGTGTCTGCAGCAGCAAAGCCTCGATGCTCACAGTTTCAGCCCGTTCAAGGACCTCGACGTTGGTGACATAGTCACTCCAGTGAATGCCCAGGATGGTACGCAGGCAGCGCTGGTGGAAGCGTTCGAGGAGTCGTAGTTGGCTGCGGTAGAGGGCCCAGGACTCGGAACCATACAGCAGGGTGGTGAGGACCACAGCTCTGTACACGCTGATCTTGGTGCCTGTTTTCAGCTGCTGATTGTGCCACACCCGCTTGAAAAGTCGCCCGAAAGCGCTGTTCGCTTTTGCCAGCCTGCTGTCAAGCTCCTTGTCCAGCTTGGCGTCCGACGTGATTATCACGTGTAAAATGTACAAGCGAAAGAATATACATGAGATGTAATGTTCTGTGGCCCTAAACTTTCTGTGCGTTCCCATCACCGATGACGGTCCCATTTCAATTTACATCAGTTGTGCCAGGGGCGGGAGCATCTAAGAGTTGGACACTTATGCGCTATATTACAATGAAAACCACTGCTTGATGACTCGGACATCTGCACACACACACACACACACACACAAATTCAATGTGCATTCAACTACAGGAATGATGCAACATTAAAACAAACAAGAAAGGCAAAGCCCTTATGGCTCACGTTGATGACCAATGCACTTATGTATGACTTTTGTGACAATACGTAAAGGGTTGGCTTCAGCACCAGCACAATCCATGTTTTCTCAAATTTTAAGCATGTATCACACATCTGTGACCCTTGACCTGTGCGATGAGTCAAATGAATTAGTATGCAAAGGAAGGTCTTATCATCAGCTACCTTTGTGCAAGAAACAGTTTGCAAAAATGTTGATAATAACTACAATTCTATGCAAAAATTTGCATTTTACACACATTTGCCAACCTCTTGTGACACTTGACCTTTCCGGGCGATCATCCAAATGTGTATGCATAGATAGGTCTTATCTTTGTACCAAGTTTGAGTTTGAAGTTGTGAATAGCATTTGAGAAAGAACAACTTTGTCAAAATATGGCTATTTTTCAAATATTCCCTGATCTTTTGTTACCCTTGACCTTTGAGAAAGGTCACTCATATTGGTATGTTTAGAAAGGTCTTGCCATAAAGTATCCATGGAAAAAGTTTGAAGACTGGCTTGATCAGTCTCAGAGAAAAAGCTAATGTTAAAGTTTACCACGGATGACACAGACTCCTCACTTTTGCTTCACAAGTGAGCAAAACACGGCAAAGTCGTTAAGGCTGAAGTGCATAACTGATCCACCGAATTATGTATAATCTGACCTTTGTGGCCTTGACCGGAAATGACAATGCACATGTTCCTGTGTCGTAAAAGAAGTAGCAAGCTGGCCTTTGTACATAGGTAACTGACGTTTTGCCAAAATTAGCACATTTTCTGCACATCTGTCAACGTCTCATGACCCTCATGTTTTACAAGCATCAACCAATTAGACAATTCAACCAGAAGTAAATAATAACAAGAGGGGCACAGCCCTTATGGCTCACGTGTATCGACCGATCCACACGTCTGACAAAAAAAGGTTTCTTTCCAAAATATGGCTATTTTTTACCTATTTCCTGAGCTCTTGTGACCCTTTACCTTTCCAAGAGGTTATCCAAATTAGTATGCATAAATAAATCTTACCATCAGATATATCTGTAGCAAGTTTGGGTTTTAAATTGTAAATAGTATTTGAGAACAAAACTTTTTTTTTTTAAATATGGTCATTTCGGACCTATTTCTTTAGCTGTCGTGACCCTTGACCTTTCCAAGGGATCAACCAAATTCGTGTGCATATAAAGGTCTTTTGATCAGGTATCTTTGTACCAAGTTTGGGTTTGAAGCTGTGAATAGTATTTGAGAAAAAATAAATTATGTCCCAAAATAGCTATTTGTGATATATTTCCTAATCCCTTGTGACCATGACCTTTGTGAGAGGTCACTGAAATTGGTATGTTTAGAAAGGTCTTGCCACAAAGTATCCTTGGACCAAGTTTGAAGACTGTAGCCTGAATAGTCTCCGAGTAAATGCCAACGTTTACCGCGGACGGACGACCATTGACCTAGAACATACGCACTTTTGCTTCGCACGTGCGTCAAAAATATGCATCTTTTGACGCAAACAACAGATCAAAACGCCAGACAAACGTAATAACTGTGCTTCTTTTGAGGGAAAGGCTCAGCCTAACTTGCAATATCATTTTTTTTTTTTTTTTTGTCCAGGCTTATTAAACCACTGTTAGCGTCTGAAGATGCAGTTGTTCACCAACCTCTGATTTCCAGAAATCGTCTAGTAGCAAAACAAGAATGGTAAACCTTTGTGACCTTGACCTTTACAAAAGGCCAATGAAATAAGCAAGTGTTTAATGTTGTAACTGCAATACTGGGTTGGCTTTTGTACCTGTAAATTCCATGTTTTCTTACATTTATGCATTTTTCATGCTTTTGTCAATCTCCCATGACCATTGGTTTAGCAATTAGAGAACCAAATTACTTACTGGTCTTACTTATCATTGGCTACCTTTCTGCAAAACTGGGTTAAAAGGCATTGCAGAAATGTGATGAAAACTAAAAGTCTAAAAACAAAAGTAACAAAAAAGAACACTGCCAATCTCTTGTAAACCTCGGCCTTTCTCAGGGGTCACCCAAATTAACATGCATCTCCGTACATAAGTTGGGATGGAAGGTGTAAACATTATTTGAGAATAAAACAATTTTTTGTCAAACAATAGCTATTTGTGACACTATTTGCTGATTTCTACCTTTCCAACGGGTCATCGAAATCAGTGTGCAGCGAATGATCCAGGCTCTCCACCAATGGAATGTTCACCGTATTTCACGGAAAAAAACATTGACAGGGACAGAAAAAAGTGGAAGGCTGTCCATTACCAGGACGGACACATCTTAAGACAAGAAGGGCAAAGCCCTTATGGATGACGTGTATCGGCCGATCCACACATGTCTGATAAAAAAGTTTCTTGTCAAAATATGGCTATTTTTTACCTATTTCCTGTTATCCTTGCCTTTCCGAGGGGTCATCCAAATTAGTATGCATAGATTGGTCTTACCATCAGGTATCTCGGTAGCAAATTTGGATTTGGAGTTGTGAATAGTATTTGAGAAAAAAAAAACATTTTCTGTAAGAATATGGTCATTTTGGACCTATTTTTTGATCTCTTGTTACCCTTGACCTGTCCAAGGGATTAACCAAATTAGTGTGCGTATAAAGGTTTTATGATCAGGTATCTTTGTACCAGGTTTGGGTTTAAAGTTATTATTTGAGAAAAATAAATTATGTCCCAAAATAGCTATTTTTGATATATTTCCTGATCTCCTGTGACCTGATCTTTGTAAGAGGTCACTGAAATTGGTATATTCAGAAATGTCTTGCCACGAAGTATCCTTGGGACAAGTTTGAAGGCTGTAGCTTGAATAGTCTCCGAGAAAATGCCAACGTTCAAGTTTATGACAGACAGACGACCACTGGCCCAGAACATAAGACTCACTTTTGCTTCGCACATGAGCCAAAACAAGAACTTATCCCTGCACCTTTCAAGTCAGCGATGGGCTGTAAAGCGCCTGGGACAGATATTTTGTCATGCTGTTCATCCTGATATGGACAGTTTTAAATCCTAATGGACAGTCTGAATGTCTTACCATCAGGTATCTTTGTACCAATTTGTGGACTAAATGTGTGAATAGTATTTGAGACAGAAATTGTCAAAATATGGCTTTTTTTTAGTACTCAAACCAAGGGGAATCACAGCGCTGGACAGACAACAGTTAGATCCCCTGCCCCCGCCTATCAGGCACCCAATCGCCAGCCCACAGAGAAATACGCAGGTATAGAATAAGACAATCATTTCCATTCCTAAATAAGAATGGATCAGGTCTCTTATATAACCCATGTCTTTCTCCGGAACTTAGGAAGTAGGCAGGAGAAACATACATACACAAACATGAAGGTGCGCTACTATATGTGGTCGGGTAAATACCCTGATTTCCCACAGTAGATGCACAGAACATTACACAACAATGTAACGATACAAATTTTGCCTCGAGTTATACATGATACTCATGACATGGGTTATATAAGAGACCTGATCCATTCTTATTTAGGAATGGAAATGATTGTCTTATTCTATACCTGCGTATTTCTCTGTGGGCTGGCGATTGGGTGCCTGATAGGCGGGGGCAGGGGATCTAACTGTTGTCTGTCCAGCGCTGTGATTCCCCTTGGTTTGAGTACTGACAATTCTGCCAGCGCTAGCCTCACCTATCTGGTTTGTGAGGCTTTTTTTTAACCTAGTTCCTGCTTCTTCGTGACCTTGACCTAAAAGACAGGGCACTGAAATTTGTATGTTTAGAAACGTATTGCCCAAAGTATCCTTGGGCTGCGTTTGAAGACTGGTTTGAAAAGCCTCCGAGTAAATGTTAGTTTAAAACGGACAGACAGCCACTGGCCCAAAACATAGACTCACTTTTGCAATTGCATGTGAGCCACGACCCCCCACCCAATAGGTTTTGTCATCAGCAACTTTGTGCCAAATTGTACTCAGTTTCCTGAAATAATTATGTTGTACCCAGTTAGGTATCTCTTTTACATAACCGTCGATCGATCTCTTGCGACCTTTGACCTTTCCAAGCAGTCTTAAAATTAATAAGCATAGTAGGTGCTAGTTACTTACCTCGGAGGGGGGGGGGGAGGGTCCAACTTTTTGTTTAGGACTATCATTACAAGACAAGAGCCCTCCCCAACACTAGACTGTCTTCCAATGGCCGAAAAATCGAACAGAGGGGGGAAGGGGGTACACAGGTCCTGCCACAAAGTATCCTTGGGTCAATTATGCCACAAAGTATTGTTGGGTCAATCATGAAGATTGTGGTTTGAGTAGTCTTGGAATAAATGTCAACATTACAGTTTACCATACAGAAAGTGTGTGTGTGTGTGGGGGGGGGGGGGTTGTGTGTAAGAATTCACACACCACGCAAAAGGCCTTCCAGTGTCCGAAAAATCTAAGGGGGGGGGGGGGCAGTAACACCCCAAAAAGAGCCCCGCCCCCTCGTTTCCGCCCCTGCATAGGAAGGTCTAACCATCAGGTATTTTGGATGTGAGGTTGACAATGTTTTCACAATGTATCAAATTACAGCCTTTTGAGACAATTGCTGAAACTGGTACATGTTTATTTACACAGCTCCTGCCACAAAGTATTGTTGCGTCAATTATAAAGATTGTGGCTTTAGTAGTCTCGGAAAAAAATGTAAGATTACAGTTTACAATACACAAAGACCACCGCTGGCCCAGCAAATAGACTCCCTTTTGTTATCACATGAGTCAACAACAAATAATAAGGACACAGTTAAATAATATAAACACACAGTTTAAAATAGTTGTAAAATACCGTGGCTCCACAATGATTTTAGGCTGAGCATGATGCCCCCTAGAGACAGGTGATAGCAGCTCCAGGGACCTGGCTATATAATCATCAAAATCACCAATGCTCTGAACGCAAACATACGCTGCTATGTACTGTTTTATAACTGATAATAATAATCCTATAATGAAGCATTAGCACACTATAAAACGTGACACAGGCCTCTAATCTATTTGTTTTCAACAGTAGTTCACACGATCCTTGCAACTGTGGTTCCCCTCTCTGTTGCACTTTGCATCTATTGTTTACAGGGCTCTGTAAAACAAATATTGACAGCCCTACCCTCTCTCCTCCATTCATCACCCACCATCATCCATCTCTCTTGCCAGTCAGTGTGTGTAAGCAGGGGTGGATCTGGGACAAAACAATTATTTTAAATGCCATAACAAAACCCCACCCTGGATGCCCCCGCATTGATGATTAAAAGGCAATGTGTTGCTGGCCTTTGGTCAAGAACTATTGGCTAAATCAGTAAATAAAGCTCCAGCCATCCAGTTACATTGTTTACTGAAGTATGTGACCTCTGCATTATCACCAGTTGCACTGTCAGTCCTGAGTTTCAGTACAAATGTAGTAACATTGTCACACTTGTGTACTAAAACATACTGTAGTGCTCCCACCTCCTGCATAATAACCACAGGCACGCCATCTATGCATACTTTAACACTTAAAATACATTGAAAATTTACATTTTAAATTTTAACTGAATGACCATGTATTGTTAAACAAGTTTGCAATAAACAAGTAATACAAAACAACAACTAACCAACAGCAGCAAACATCAGAAATGATGGGCAACTATTAGTAGGTTCAGATTTATGAAACTTTAACACTAACCGAGTGCACTGTGGTGTGGTGGGATATCCAATGGATACCCAAATCGCAGTATGTATGATCATTGTGCTCCCTGGAGGGCACGTGAACCTGGTTCTGAAATTATACACAGATTCATCGTTCATGGTGATGACCTCACCTGCAATGCAGTCAGTTTCAAATTATTATACACAGGAATAAATCTTGTACCTGGCAAATAATATGCTGTACTCCTCATACTTTTATCACTGAAATGAAATTGACAGTATTCTTCAAACTAAAACTATTGAAACCTACCAAACTGGTTATAACTAGATAATGTATTTAGAATACGTATACGACAAAGCACATAACATACACTACAAATACCCAACAATAACAAATCACAAAAATGGATGAACAACTGTCTGTAGGCTCAACACTGTTATAACAGCATAAATAATTACAACACAGGCTGCATGCATACCCATCAAGAGTGTCTAAGAACAAACCAATTGACCGCATTGTGTAGGTATCCACATGGATTTGCATTACAACTATAGCATGTATTATATATATATATATATATATATATATATATATATATATATAATATATATATATATATATATATATATATATATATATATATGCATTGTGATGATCTGACAAGCAATGCAGTCATATTATCACAGGACAACACATCGGGTGTAGCTGGCATAGACAACTGGTATACTGCATTGATCATACAAGTTACCACTTAAATTAAAATGGCATTCTTCTTGAAACTAATACTATCAAACCTTACCATATCTACATGTTGGATTGTGTTTTTGTTTTGTTTTTGAAACTAAACTATCACAGCTTACAACATTGGTGTAACATGATCATGTATTTAGATCAGATTTGCAACAATCGTATTACATGAACACAATAATACCCACGAACATTGAAGACAAAACGGGGGTTCGGGTGGCTGTTAAAAGCAGGACAGATAGGCGAGCTTTGATACTTGACATGATTCGTTATTCAGTCGGTATGTGCTAAAATTATCATCATACGGACAGGGGATACATTTCCGATACTTGGCAAACACACAGTTGCTGTGGTGAATGTACTACATCAATCTGAAGCGTGCTTATCGTGAGAAATACACATAAACGGAGTACATACTGAACACATTCTTCGATATCGTTTCGTCTATCGTCCTTTGATTTGAAGATTCAAAATAACTAAGCGATTCAACAGCGCTCCTGACCAGTTCCGGATGTTTATGTATGAAAACAGCGGACTTTTCTAGTCATGGCAGAGATCTGTAACCGTCAGTATCGTCTGCCACTGTTCCCAATGTAAACATTCACTTTTACTCAGTTACTTTCAACTGTTTAGCGAAATTAAAAAATATATGTATCACATACCTTCACTGACTCGATCTCGTCTGTGTGTACAGCGGTTTATTTTTCAGTTGAATACTTCTTGTTCTTCCCGTCGAGTAGAACACCATCAGGCAAGGGACAACTGATATGCACGTTTACAACACAATTCATTAGTATTTTTTTTTAAAGCAGACAGGCAAACACGTTCTATACAATTTGCGACTTTTCTTGTCAGTGTAGACTAGGACGGAGTCCGGTTCATATGCTGTGGAACTAAAAATAACCGCAATGGCGTATCGCGGGTGATGTGCTGCATAAAAGATATCAGTGCAGGAAAAAATGTTTAGAAATATTTACATCGTTAGCAAGCACCTTGAGGAA
>BTPG01000005.1:123147317-123261298 GCA_036245525.1 Semisulcospira habei
ACCCGTTTTAATTGGCGATGAGTTATTAATTTTTACTTCTAGCCATACACACTCGATTTCAGTTGACTCCAGATCATCACGTCTGCGTACCATATGTGCAATCGAGTTATGAACATAAACAGCAATCCCTGTGTGTTTGAGGGTGTTTGGGTCACGACGAATTAAGGAAACGTTTGGAATGCACAGATTTTCATCACTAATTCTTGAGTACAGACGTGATTCCGTTAGCCCAAGGAGATGGAAGTGTGAAGGCTGGTTTAAAAATATTGAAATGTCAGGAACCTTATTGTAGAGGTGAAATACATTAAGGTGCCCGACCTTCAGCCCTTGGGTATGCATGTAATATTTCAATATCAGAAACTCAGTGAAACAGTCCAGTCACTGAAAGTAGTGATCATGTGCTAAAAATAATATGGAATAAACCAAATCCACTTATAATCACCACAACTGTCCAAAATAACTTGAATGATAGTTTGTAGAACTGCCTACTGGCATTCAGCACAACACGTTTGGCTATGCACTGTAATCACTAACCTTACATTTAATTCCGCTTACAAAAATGGTGTGTATGCCGGCCAGTCACAAGTCAAACGCGCAACTGTACCGTACAGGTCAACCACAGCCCACAACCCACAAATAGCCCAACGATTTCCCTAAAGTGTCAGACTGCAACACTTGTTACTGTGTTACGGCCGCATCGCATATAAACCAAAAGTATAGTAAATGTTAATGTCAAATCAGTCTATGAGGTGAATCTAAAACAACAGCACAGTAAACCATTACGTACAGAAATGTCACCGTTAGAGCAAACGATTGTCAGATCAGTGCTCGACACACTGAAACAGATTGAACCAGAACTCAAATCAAACAATACTAATAACACATGGGGCTCACACACCTGTGTTCATATGTACCACGCATTGCTACAAGTCGGACGGATGAAGGGCTGAAAATGAAGTCATATGATTGCTTATTTTCTTTTCAGAATTATACTGAATGATGTTAACTAAATTCATGAAAATCATGAAGTGAAATTACTTCAAGTTGAGCCTACACTATAAAAAAAACCAAAAAAAAAAAATATATATTTTAGGAGTCGTCAAGTAGGATGGGGTAAGGTAAAACCAACTCATTTAGGCCTGGAGGCGTGTTAGTTGAACATCCGATTTACGCTGGAGAGAGACGGACAACGATAGCACAAGTGTAGTAACAGATCAGATTAGCGCCTCAAAGACGCAAAGCTAATCCGGCACTATCCCGGAACTATCATCGTCCAATGTTTCCCGATCAGGCATGAAGGAGTTAATCTAACCGAAACACTGAGGCATGTTTTATCAGTGTAACACACACTTCACATGACCGCTTGGGACCGCGGTCCACTATCCTAGATACGGATACTGCCAGTGGGGAAAGGGAAGTGGGAACGGCTGAAAGGCTGGCTGGAACGCTGGCCTTAATACGGAATGGGTTATGCGGCATTGGTACGTGGAAACTGTGCGGTGTGATCTGAGGCCTGGGCACGACAGGGCGCGCGTAGTTTCCATACAGGGACGGCTGGTAGTGGTAGCTGGGATCGGCTGAGAGAGAAAGAGAGAGAAAGAGAGAGAGAGAGAGAGAGAGAGAGAGAGAGAGAGAGAGAGAGAGAGAGAGAGAGATGATGATGATGATGATGATGAATGATGAATCTTTATTTATTCAGGATAAAGCTATTAGGCAACTCAATGCCTGTCTTACAAGCTGTCCTGTAAACAAACAACATAACAGGAAAATAAACAGAGCATGCAAATAATAACAATAATAATGAAAAGAAGAAGAAGAAGAGGAGGAAGAAAATGTTTTAATTCTTTTCTGAAAAGAATTATTTTTACTAAAGAAGTTGAAAGGATACAAAGCTGGCTAACGAACTCATCCAATGCCTTTCTCCAAACTAGCTATATGCAACAGTTTAAGTAAATATGACAAAAATTACGCACTCTAATCTGGGTCAACCGACTTCCTATAAACGGCTGTTTATGTCTTCAATGAGACATTCAGTTACAATATGCTCGGAGGGTCTCTTAGCCACTCACTTAAGAAAGTATTTCGCCAAGTTGTGTGTACAGAAATATCGGATATTCTCTTGTAGTAAAACTGTTGCCGCTAGGGTTTCACGTGAAAGAAAAACAGAAGATAGTGGTAGAAAACCCTTTAAAATAGAAACAAATAACAACGTTTCGGATCAAAGATCCTTCCTCAGGTGACATGGAAACAAACGTAGAACAGAAAAGAACACCAGAAAGAAAAGACGTCATCCTGTATAGAGAGAATTTAGAATGACGTAAAAAAAAAAAAAAAAAAAAAAAAAAAAACCCACACACACACACACACACATAATGACGCAAATACACATGCACAAAACACGTAGCACAAAACTTACGTCTATATACATACACGTCACTGCATACATTCGCATGCACTCGTGCCTACTGCAGCTCACGCACATGCACACACACACACACACACACACACACACACACACACACACACACATACACACACACACACATACACACACACTCAAAGGTAGTGTGTGTGTGTGTGTGTGTGTGTGTGTGTGTGTGTGTGTGTGTGTGTGTGTGTGTGTGCATGTGCGTGAGCTGCAGTAGGCACGAGTGCATGCGAATGTATGCAGTGACGTGTATGTATATAGACGTAAGTTTTGTGCTACGTGTTTTGTGCATGTGTATTTGCGTCATTATGTGTGTGTGTGTGTGTGGTTTTTTTTTTTTTTTTTTTTTTTTTTTTTTTTTTTTTTTTTTTTTTTTTACGTCATTCTAAATTCTCTCTATACAGGATGACGTCTTTTCTTTCTGGTGTTCTTTTCTGTTCTACGTTTGTTTCCATGTCACCTGAGGAAGGATCTTTGATCCGAAACGTTGTTATTTGTTTCTATTTTAAAGGGTTTTCTACCACTATCTTCTATTTTTCGGATATTCTCTTGTTTACGTATATACGCACACTCATACATAAGCACATACATACATACATACATACATACATACGCGTAACTAGACATGACGTAATTTTTTATCTTATTACTTCAATTATTAGAGGTTTAGCCTGCCCGCCTTTGACATCATGAACATGCTATTTAATTCTCCCCACCGCGACCCGTCCTAAACAGTCTCTTCTATAAATAGAAGGGACTTAAATAAACAATTAAAAAAATTCTGCACGAAATCTTTTTTAAAAACAAATGTGTGGGGTGGTAGAGGTGCAGGTGATATTCCTCCACCCCCCACCCCCCCCCCCCCCCCACCCCCGACCCCTGCCCACCCCCCCCACCCCCCTCTCCCCCCCCCCCCCCCCTTTACGACTTGAGCTAGTTACGTGGTGGCCGCGCGCACGCGGTGGCGCAGCGGATTTGCGTGAGATGGCCTTAGTCGCTTGCTCATCGTTAAACCCAAATAACTAACTAACTAACTAACATTTAGTCAAAGCACCACTCGTCCGGCCCTATGTCTAGCACCCTGCAGCTAAGTACACATCATATAACTGAATGAAAATGTTGACAGACAGTAATGCAAGCGGGGGAAAAGCTAATTTGGACGCAAAAAAACCGCCACGATTCTTGAAAATATGGCGCAATACTGTTTTTCATACACTAACCAGCAGAAGAAATGCGAAATCACACGAATCCTAGGAAACATTTTAGTGTGTCCGTTGATTCGAATAATTTCGCATTTCGTTTGCTCATCAGCATTTGTTTGGTGTCTTTTTTTAATGAAAAACCCGCATTGAAACTGTTGCATGAAAATGGCTTTTGTCACAATATGTGGTTCGTTAGTTCGGGGTTTCAAGGCCACGGTGTAAGTGTCTTAACAGGCGGCCCTAGGGGCGGGTTATGGATGACAGGGACAAATTTCTATGGAGTACGACCTGGACACTGATCCATTCAGGCGCATTGAAACTGCCACTTTAATTTCTCTACGACTTTTCAACGGGCAAGCCCATCTTTCCCCCTGGATCTGTGTGGTTACAATGGCACTTGATGAGATTTTAGATGAAGTCTTCAAACTGCGGGCATTGCGTGGTTCGGTGCGGGGGCTCATGAGGATCTATGCCTCTTGCTGAGACCAATTTGTATCCATTTTTCTTGGACTGTGCCGGCTTCTAGTCGTTGAATGAACCAAGATTACAGAGACAAACATGTACTTACAGTGTACATAAAAAGGCAGGGAAGGGCTTGAACTGTGACTGAAAACCTCAGTTATTTGGCTTGATTATTTTTTGGTTTATTTCTTGGCTGGATCTTGTCTATCTTCTTCCCCTGTCTTTTCCTGTCATCTCACGGTTTACCCTGACACGTAATACATATTTCCTGCGAGATTTGACTGAATAGTTAATATCGTGACTTTTGCTTTGCGTGTTATTACCCAAGAACCAAATTAATAATCTGTGTCTGCAGCTGCGACATGGTCTCTCTAATGCCACCTAATCAAAAGTTATTTATCTAAAGATAATATAGCAATGGCTCCTTCATTCCCACAGCCAGCTACCGTGATATCTCAAGGGCTGTGCCTGGTTAGCTTGTCGCCTTAAGAGCTGTGTGTGTAGTTTATCGATCAGTTCGCTATAGTGATTATGCATGTAGCCACTGCACTGAAATAGCTAACAAGGGGAGATGGTGGGCGGTGATAGCGCAAAATTAGCAGTGCCCGGTTTGTCTTTACTGATTTGGCTTGATCAGAAGACTAAATGAATTACTCACTTACCTTGAGTTAGCATTACCGATCCATCTCCAACATCTCAATATAGTCCTGGGGGGGGGGGGGGGGGGGGAGGGGAGAGATCCATGAAGGCTTGCACGTGACTACTGTTCCGCCGGCGGTTTAGTTTAAAATGTAGGGCGTAAACCCAATGGCCACACTTATTGTCTCCCTCGATTCGCTGCCGCTGGTATCGAATCAAGGCAGACAACCAGTGTGTCCAGAGGCTTACGAACCGGTGTGGCACGTTGGGACCGGGCCCTTTATTCTTTCGAAATAGGAGGAAAATAGGTGAAGGAAGTAGGAATATTTCGATGGCCCAACTCTAAGAAACGTAAATGACACGGGAAGGGGGGGGAGCGGGGGGGGGGGGGGCGGGATTTCTTCCGTTTACTGATTTGGCTTGATCAGAAGGCTAAATCAATTACTGACTCATTTACCTTGAGCTAGCATTGCCGATCCATCTCCAACATCTCAATATAGTCCTTGGAAGGAAGTAGGAATATTTCGATGGCCCAACTCTAAGAAACGTAAATGACACGGGTGGGGGGGTGGGGGGGATTTCTTCCGTTCATTTAACGAGACCTCTGTTCCCTGTCAGTTAACTGTTTGGCCAGCAGGTATGGCCAAAGTATATGTTTATATGGGAATTTCCACGAACAATGGCTCAACTCCAAACATATACTCTGATTATGTCACATCCAGAGGACGTATGGACATGCCATGCCTGGCCCCCGGGGTTGCCAACGTCATTGTAGAATACTGCCGTAATAGATGGAAAAAGTCAGTATGTCTGTATTTGAGAGAAGAGAGATTCTCATTGTATAATAATGAAACTTTCCCGTTTTTTAAACAGTTGCAGTCTTCCTAAATCTGAACATTTTCAACGTCACTGGAATCTTCTAGTTTTAACTGTGGCATGATGAATCCGACGATAGCTGGCACCACCATATGTGAAAGGGATATAAATAAATATAGTCTAGTTTGTTTTCGGCGTGTTAAACGTCGCAGAAATGTCATATTCATTATTTATTCCCTGGCTAGACTCAAACAGTCTACTTTAAAAGAGCCAGGACAGTGCGCAACAACAATAACCCGGCCCCACTGAATTAGCCCGCGCACGGCCATGCGCAGACCAGCTGAGGCTGAAGTCGACCGGACGACGTTTTGTGCACTGAGAGGGAAGAAACGGAGAACCGGAAAGCGGCGGCCAGAACTGCTGTGTCGGGTTTACGGTGTCTTCGGTTTGTCACTCAGTCACGAAACACGAATCAAGGTCCTGTTACGAACACGAAAACAAACACAAAACAAAATCAGTTTGAGCCGCTTGTTTGATTGTTGGTTGGTTGTTTGTTTAGTTGGTTGGTTGGCTGACTGGCTGGCTTGTTGACCTTGGTTGGTTGGCTGGTTGGCCTAGGTTGGCTGGCTAGCTGGCTGGCTGCTTGGATGGCTGATTGGTAGGATGGTTAGTTGACCGGATTGTTGGCCGGCTTTACATTGCTGTGCCTCTTTTGCGTATTTCCCAATGCATAAAAGGCCATCGGGCCGACGACGGCCGCTGTTGGCCCACGCACAGCCATGCGCGGGCCAACGGGGGCCGACGTCGGCCCGATAGCTTTTGTGGAGCTGGCTTGGTCCTATTAGCTGCATGAAGAATGTAGTGACCATTACATCCCAATTTCCATAGCGAAATATATATTACCGTCTGAACGGTACCGACACAACGGTAGAGTCGCGTAAATGAATCAACGATGTAAGCTACGCCCGAAAGGATGCCAAGCTAATCACGCACACCCCTGAGCTTACACGGCCGATTCATATTCCGCCGTTAACAATTCTGGTAGAGCACCCATATCAATCATGCGATTTTGCGATTTTATAATGAAAACACGACGGTGATAGCGAGCTGCATCTGAAGTAAAATTACGGTTGTTTTGCTACACCGCTCCGGCTGAAACACCTGGTTCAAGTTTGGTGTCTATTTTTCACCTTCTCAGTGCGACATATAAGATCGATAGCTGTGCCTATTCTTGGCATGTTGATTATTTTGAAACTGAAAGTTGTGTTATTTGGTATATATTTTGGCAAAATGTTTTGTCCTTGTGATTTCGAAGCGTGTGGCTTTGATTGTTAGCTATTTCTGTGTCTTTTAATTTCCTATCCAACGCAGGTCGTGGGAGACCGATGGGTGAATTTTGAAAACGAATAATTTAAGCTAGATGAGCACGAAAATAAAATATTAAAGTATTCAGTGATGTGTTTTTGAACAGTGAGCGTTTCAGGAATTTTTCTGCCACTGGGAAGCAAGGTCTTGGCGTGGCGAGGCCTTTTCCCCCTGAGCAGCAAAAACGCCTCCGGCCCCACGACGGCCGCAGTAGGCCCTCGCACAGCACTGCGGCCGTCGTGGGCCCAAGGGCCTTTCCTTACTGGGGGTTGTGTCAGCTTGAAGGTCCCAAACACAACACCCTTCTCTCTCTCTCTCTCTCTCTCTCTCTCTCTCTCTCTCTCTCTCTCTCTCTCTCTCTCTCTCTCTCTCTCTCTCTCTCTCTCTCTTATTTATTTGTCATGTTATCTTTTCTGCTGTTATATTTGTTTAAAATGTTATTAAGGACAGACGTAAAAAGGCCTGCGTGCCTACTGTCTTCATCCTTAGAAAATAAAGTTTCAATTCAATTCAATTCTCTCTCTCTCTCTCTCTCTCTCTCTCTCTCTCTCTCTCTCTCTCTCTCTCTCTCTCTCTCTCTCTCTCTCTCTCTCTCGCTCTCTCTCTCTCTCTCTCTCTCTCTCTCTCTCTCTCTCTCTCTCTCTCTCTCCTCTCTCTCTCGCTCTCTCTCTCTCTCTCTCTCTCTCTCCTCTCTCTCTCTCTCTCTCTCTCTCTCTCTCTCTCTCTCTCTCTCTCTCTCGCTCTGTCTCTCTCTCCCTCTCTCTCTCTCTCTCTCTCTCTCTCTCTCTCTCTCTCTCTGCCCCCCCTCTCCCCCCCCCCCCCGACCCCTTTCCCCGCTTAGGTGTAACTGAACCCGCCCTGTTTATTAGTGTCCAATCAGAAATTAATTTTTTTTTTTAATGGGATGAACCATAACCCAGAAAGTCCCTTCTATATGAGAGCTGTCTTCGCTGTCAAGGGTCTCTATCTTTTGTCTTTGACTTGATTCTGATGTTGAAATATCTCCTTTTGAAAAAGTCTTGCAGATGTGCCAATGCGTCATAGTGAACTCTATAAGGGGCGCGCGCAGTGCATACGCGTCATTGGTTTGTCAAACGTCATTTGTCATGACGTATTTTTTGTTGTTGTTTTTACGTAACTTTATATTTAACATGATATGAGATTCGCTTTCGCTTCAAGACTTGGCAAACTGGTGACAAAACTAAAATTTCACGGTACAATTTCAGTCTTTTTATAATTTGTGTGAAATCAGGTTGACTTTAACTAGCTACATACTATACTAAGTACACTTGCATTTTCTTCTGAAAGCGCGTCGATGTGTGTGTATGCGTGTGCGTGTGCGTGCGTGCATGCGCGCGCTGCAAACATCCTCAAGAGGCTTAGATGTTCATGCACCCTCCGGGTACTTGAGGATCTATGCCTCTTGGAGATGCGCGAATATTTGTCATTGATTTGTCAAACGTCATTTGTCCCGACGTATTTTTGTTGTTGTTGTTGTTGTTGTTGTTGTTTGTTTTTACGTAATTTTATATTTAACGTAATATGAGTTTCACTTTCGATTCAAGAGTAGCGAAAATGGTGTCAAAACAAAAAATTTACGGTACAATTTCAGTCTTGCTATAATTTGTGTGAAATCAGGTTGACTTTACCTAGCTACATGCTATACTAAGTACACCTGCATGCTCTTCTGAATGCGCGTTGATGTGTTTGTATGTGTATACGTGTGCGTGTGCGTGAGTGCATGCGCGCGCTTCAAACATCTTCAAGAGGCATAGATGTTCATGTGCCCTCCGGGCACATGAGGATCTATGCCTCTTGGAGATGCGCGCATATGTGTGTGTGTGTGTGTGTGTGTGTGTGTGAGAGAGAGAGAGAGAGAGAGAGAGAGAGAGAGAGAGACTAAGAGAGAATTACGTCATATCTCTGCGTGTTGACGGAGTTGCTTCTTTTACGTCACCGGCACTGTCTGACTTTCTCTCGAAGTCAAGGTTTTTTACCGTTTTGATTATTTTCTGAAAAGAATTTTTTTTTTTACTAAAGAAGTTAAAAGGATACAAAGCTGGCTAATAAACTCATCAAATTCCTTTCTCCAAACTATATGCAAAAGTTCAAGTATATATGACAAAAATTACGGACTCTAATCTGGGTCAACCGACTTCCTATAAACGGTTGTTTATGCCTTCAATAAGACATTCAATTACAATATGCTTGAAGGCTCTCTTAGCTACCCACTTAAGAAATTATTTCGCCAAGTTTCAAGCTTGTGTGTACAGAAATATCGGAGATTTTCTTATTTACACACATACGCACACACATACATACATACATTCGCACATACGGCGCTTCGCGCCAAATGTACGTTCAGCAGCGAGGTTAGCGTAATTAGACATGACGTAATTTTTATCTTGTCACGTCAATTTTTAGAGGTTTAGCCTGCCCGTCTTTGACATCATGGACATGCTATTGTAAATTCCCCCCACCGCGACCCACTCTAAAAAGTCCTTTCTATAAATAGAAGGGACTTTAAAAAAGACATAGCACTGGACTAGGCAGTCATTTAATGTCCAATCAAAAATTTGTCACGTGTCCGCTGAGCCTCGATTTCATTCTTGATGTCGTCAACAGAGCGTTTGAGAGAACGAACAAAGGACACGAATAACGCCAGGAAAACTACCAACACAAGCAGGAATAGCGAACACGTGACTGGATTCAGGTACAGAAGGGGTCCGCCTTGGCTCAGAGGAACCATCATCTGCCCGCTCATCTTAGATCTTGAGTCTGAAAAACAAATTAAAAAAATAAAGATTAATGTATGGATGGATGGATGGATGGATGGATGGGTGGATGGATGGATGGATGGATGGATGGACGGATGGATGGATGACTCCATCCAGTTATCCATTCGTATGTCATTTATTTCAATCAATCAAGCAAGCAAGCAAGCAAGCAATCAGTGGATCGACCGATTCCCGACAAGATAAACAAGTTTTACAACAGCCCGCACCGAGATGACCTGAAATTCAGATTTCGTCTGATGGACTCGCCTTCAATGTTGGCTTTGACGTCCTTGTTTTCGTAATTGTTGGTGTGGGTGATGCTGGGTAGAACCCGGATGGAGCCCGATGCTGATGGAGACTGCTGGTTTTTTCTTCCAGTATCTCCATCTGGCTGCCTTTGTGCCCTTCTGTCTTGGGTCTGGTCGGCTGTTTTAAAGAAATAAAAATAGGAAATAATTGTCCGAATGAACTGTCGCTTCTAAGGTTAACACATTCTACCCCAAGAACGAAATCCCAAAATTTTGATGTTGCCCTCTGAAGGACTGTATTACAATTCTAGAGACAGAACGAGCATGATAGTTCAAGGGTGGTGCCAGAATATTCTGGCACCACCCTTGAACTATCATGCTCGATTCATGTCTTGCTGCGGTGTGCCGGGGCTGAATGAGTTAACCCTTTGGCTGTCGGTAAAGGCTTTGGTGGTGATGATCCTGTTGGTGTCATCGCGACAAGGCTTAAAATACACAACCTTTCCATCGACCATACGTCCGTCAACGGTTATCAGCGGAGACGTTTCCGATACCACAAGACAAGGAACCCTACAGGAGTTTGGTCACCTGACAGTTGCTCTAAATGGTCTCTAAACATGAGCTTTTAATATGACCTTATAATTTCATAGGTTTACGTTAGTTTCCTATCCTGTGCAAGCACGGGCCTGTTGTTGTTGTTGTTGTTGTTGTTGTTACATGTTACTTGTTGTCTTTGCTCTTTGCTGTTCTTGTTCTTATTCTCGTGAATCTTGCTGTTGTTTGTTTGGTTTGTTTCTTTGTTTTTGTTGTCTGTTTCCTCGTACTGTCTCGAGACATACTGAAGCTGAGTGAAAGTCACCCGTCATTCATGCACTCATATAACAATACATCAACGCATAATTGTCGTGTGCCTTTAAAGTGGACAAATTTTACCCTGAAAACTGACCTCTAAATGGCCCAGTTAAACTCTCTGGAGCTGTTTATTTTCTGAAAGGGTAAAACTCTTCATGTCCTAATTATGTATTTACCGCGGTGGCTCTTGTTTATATGCGGTAAATTTCGCCTTCCCAATTTCAAATGTAAAACACGTGGCGGTCGTGCCTTCTCCCATCTTGGCCCCGCCAATTGGAACAGCCTACCCGCCCCTGTCTATAATTGTCAAACGCTCTCCTCATTCAAATCACTTCTGAAAACACATCTCTACAACGCTGCCTTTTACTATTTTCATTTCCCCAGCCATGCACAGTTCATCACCACTGACACGCGCGCGCGCGTGTTTGTGTGTGTGTGTGTGTGTGTGTGTGTGTGTGTGTGTGTGTGTGTGTGTGTGTGTGTGTGTGTGTGTGTGTGTGTGTGTGTGTGTGTGTGTGTGTGTGTGTGTGTGTTTGTGTGTACACAAAAGCCCTAAAATGGGTGACTGTCTTTACCATCCTTATGTAAAATGGGTGTGTGTAAAATTCTGGGTGCCCAAGTCAGACACCCATTTTTTTCTGAGGGTTGTTTCTGCATTGTCTTGCGGTAAAAAGTCATAAAAGAAATTTTTTTAAAAAAGTATTTCTCATTTTGGCGTTTTTACATGCACTTTTGTGTTTAAAAGACACTCCACTAGTTTGTTTGAACTTGTCCCACCAGTGTGTGTGTGTGTGTCTGTGCGTGTGCGTGCACAAAACCCCTAAAATGGGTGACTTTCTTTACCATCCTTATGGAAAATGGGTATGTGTAAAATTCTGGGTGACCAAGTCAGGCACCCATTTTTTCTGAATGTTGTTTCTGCGTTATCTTTCATTCGTCCGTCCGTCGTCCATGGTAAACGTCAACAGTGGCATTTCCTCGGAGACTATTCAAGCCACATTCTTCAAGCTTGCCCCAAGGATACTTTGTGGCAAGACCTTTGTAAACATACCAATTTGAGTGACCTCTCTCAAAGGGTCACGCGAGGTTGACATATGTGTGAAAACTGCTTACATTTTCAGAAAATGTGGATTTTGCTGCTGCAGAAGCCAGCCCTCGTCGCCGAGGTCACACATATGTAAATCGGTCATACACGGGATTAGTCTTTATATTCTTGTGCAAGGCCCCTTAAACCAAAATTGTGCTGTTTCTGTCATAATGCAGCTTTGTTTTTTTTTTCTTTCTTTCCTTTTCCAGTTGGCAAAGGGAGCCTGGGATGGACCTGAGTCTGAGAGTGCAAGCGCATCGCAATACAAGGACAGTGATGACGAGGAGTTTGTTCCTGGCTCGAGCTCACAGGATTCAGACGGTGTGTCGCCATCAATCTCTGGGGTCTCTGACACAGACAGTATTGTATGAAATATGTTAAATATGTTAGATTTCAAAGTGGCTGGTTCAGCGTGGGCAGGTGTCAGTGAAGCAAGTACCAGCAAGGTGCAGTGTGCGTTAGGGGGTGAATTAGGGGTGGCAATGACAATGTGGATAGGCAGAAGGAACATGACGTTTTGGGTGAGGAAAGAGCGCTTACCGAAGAAACGGGTGTGCACGTGTTGCAGAGAGGAAAAGAAAAGTACAAATGGGACAAGAAACATGCATGCAAATTGTGTGGCAAGCTTGTCTTGAAAATGAGCACGCACTTACAAGATGTCCATGCAGATGAGGCAGACGTTGCTAAAATTTTGGTGATGAAAAAAAGGACTAAGCAGAGACGTCAAGCATGGATCAGACTACAAGATGAGGGTGATTACATGCATAACGTGCCGTTCTTGAAAACAAATCAGGATGTTTGATTCCTAAGTATCGCACCAAAACTAGTAAGGTAGATGACCTTCTCGCCTGTAACTATATGAAAAGAAATCAGGATGTTTGATTCCTAAGTATCGCACCAAAACTAGTAAGGTAGACGACCTTCTCGCCTGTAGCTATTGCAAAGGGCTCTATCAAAAAAAGCTGATCTCAAAACGTTGCTGTCAAAAACCAGGAGGGTTTCAGTTCACTAAGGAAGGTGAGGCGGCACGATGTGGGTGGCTAATGTTTTCAATACCCTTAGACGTTGACTTTTCCTTCTATCATAAGGTTTTAGCCAGACAGAGAGATGATGAGATAAGCCATCTCATCAGAACTGACCCCTTGCTTCTTGAGTATGGAAAGAGATTATTTGACTGCAGGGACATTGAAGAACACACGGCTGGGCAAATCAGCTCCAGGATGCGGAGTTAGGGAGACTATTAAAGATTCTTAGAGTGAGGTCAGAAATGAAAATCGCAAGTTTAAATGCTATGATCAATTCAGCTAGCTTTGATCATGTTGTACAGGCTGTAAAAGAGCTAGCAGAATTTGATGAGGACACACATCAGTTTAAAAATGGCAATCTCACAATGCGCATAGGCCATGCTTTGAAAAAATGTTCACAGATCAAACAGTCACAGGCATCCAAACAGCTTGGGCATGGTTCAGATGACAGGTGGCAACAGGAGCTCTCTGAGGCGCAGCGGTTTGACTCTGTCTTCACCGGGGACTGGTACGATTGTGTGTTAGCTACAGCAGCCCAGTCAGTTGGGAAAATGACCATGAACAAACCCAAGCTGATCCCATCATGTGAAGATGTGAGGAAAGTCCAACAGCTTCTTCAGACAAAGATGGTTTCAGAACATTATCCGACAGTGGTTAAAGCATCTCTTTGGGCTGTATCACTTTTCAACCAAAAACGAGGGGAAGAAGTTCAGAGAATGTAGGTATCAGACTTCCAGAATGCTAAAGGCTTCCCTACACGGAGAAACGAAATGCACAAGAAACGAAACATTTTCATTGCATCAAAATGCCTTCTCCTCACACGCAGAAACGCAGTGAAAATTCATTTCGCCTGGTACAGGGGAAGTAACTGTTCACTGACACAAGCTCTGGTTTGTATCGGTGGATATCGGGTCATATTTCTGACTACTGACGCTTAAAAACTAAACATATAAGACATGTGTGCCTTCACTTACACAATTAAAGTGAATTGCCGACCATATCGAATAAACGTAAGTGCTTTTGAATGCGTAAACAAGGCTGGTTCAAGTGAATTGAGGATGCCGCCGTCTCGAAGCGATAGCTGCCATCTTGTAGGCGGCTTCGCAGAGCACCTGATGAAAGTGGGGTTCAGAAAACTGACCTAAAATCATATTTTGGTGGTACTTTAGTGATGATACTTGATAGATTCAATTTCGAAAATGATTTCTCCACTTAAATCTTACAGAATCGTGCGTCACATCACGCAATTCTAGCCATAATAGACCTGACTCCACGGCATCGCGTTACCGTTGCAGTCCTCAGTGTTTGGGCTTGAATGACGTCAGATTGGGGTGTGACCGAGCGGACGGCGCTGATTGGGCGACGGGTAAAATGTTTCGGCGAAATGTTTCGCGAATAGGGACAAGTTCTATTTCATGAAATGTGTCGTTTCGCATTTCGTGAAACAGTAAAATGTTGGAGAAATGTCTGAAATGCGGACATTTCTACGAAATGTTTCATTTTGTTTCTCCGTGTGAGGAAGCCTTAGGATTGGATCGATCACCAATCAAGATATCTTGAAAGGTCTCACAGAGGTTGAGAAGAAAATGGTGAATCATTTTCAGCGAGTGGAAATCAGAGGCAAGTTTAATAGGAGTGTTCCCATTTTGCTGACGAAGAAGATGATGACAACTGTGGACAGAATCCTTCAAATGAGGCAATCAGTGTCAGCTCTCGCTGGTTCACAGTACATCTTTGCCACACCTTCTGGTCAGAGGCCTTACAGAGGCCATGATGTTCTGAAGGAACATGCGCTAGAAGCACAAGTGTCAAACCCAGCCATGTTCACATTTACTCAGTTACGAAAGCAGGTTGCAACTTTGGCTCAGTCCATGGCCATCTCGGAGTTAGACCAGGATCAGCTGGCAGACTTCCTTGGTCATGATATTCGGATACATCGCCATATCTACCGCCAAGCTCAAGACGTCCTTTAAAAGGCAAAAGTGGCAAAGATTGTTCTGTCAGTTAACAATGGGATGACAGATTTTGAGAGTTGCATTAGAGCTGAACTGGGCGATGATGAAGAGATTGACTTTGACAATGAAGACACATCATAAACTCGCAGAGAGGTCTCGGGGGAAACAGCACCTGTGAATGAAGCAAGTAGCAAGTCAACAACACAGGAATCAATCAGCATGACAGAGAAAAGACGTCCAGAGCCTGATGACAATCTAGATAGTTTTGATGATGACAGTACTGCGTCAGCTCCTGTTCAAAAGAAAGCTAGATTCACAAGGAAACCATGGGGGAAAGCTGAAGAGAAAGCAGTTCAAACTCGTTTCAAGACACACCTCGTCGTGAACAAACTTCCTGGAAAGGCCGAGATACAGCAGGCAATCGCAGAAGAGCCCACACTTAGACATAGGTGCTGGACAAACATTAAGGATTACATCCGCAAGAGACTGAAAAAGTTACAAAAGAAATGAATTGAGATTCTCCGACACTCGCGGCATTTTCGTTTTCATACAGATTTATTACAAGAGTGTTAATTATTATTGGGTTGGTTTCAGCATGTATAGCTTTTTTTTATCTGATGGACACCTGGATCATTTTGTATACTGTATAATTGCAAAAGGAAACAGCCGGCTGAGGACGAAAGACAATAATAAGATAAGAAAACCATTGACAATGTAAAGATTTATTACCAGAGTGTTATTATAGGGTTGGTCCTCCTGGATCATTTTGTATACTGTATAACATTTAAAACTTTGAAAATGGAACTGCAAATGGATCAACAGTTGGGGATGAGAGACAATAATAAGGGGTAAGAAAACCATTGTCAACATAAAGATTTATTACAAGAGTGCTACTCTGGGGTTGGTCTGCCTGGATCATTTGGTATACTATATATAACATTTAAAACTTTGAAAATGGAACTGCAAATGGAACAACGGTTGGGGACGAAAGACAATAATAAGGGGTAAGAAACCATTGTCAACATAAAGATTTATTACAAGAGTGCTACTATGGGGTTTGTCCGCCTATTATCATTTTGTATACTGTATAACATTTAAAACTTTGAAAATGGAACTGCAAATGGAACAACTGTTGGGGACGAGAGACAATAATAAGGGGTAACAAAACCATTGTCAACATAAGATTTATTACAAGAGTGCTACTATGCGGATGGTCCGCCTGGATCATTTTGTATATTGTATAACATTTAAAACTCTGCAAATGAAACAGCGGTTGGGGACGATAGACAATAATAAGATAAATAAAAAGAAACAAACATTGTCAACATAAAGATTTATTACAAGAACGTTATTATTCGGTTGTTTTCAGCGTGTATAGCTCTGTTTTTATCTGATGTACACCTGGATCATTTTGTATGCTCTGTAACATTAACCTTACTTTGCAACTAAACAGTGGCCCCAACCCGGGTCTGCCCTTGGAGACTTGGGTGTGGCCAACTACTTTTTTGTTCCTAGGGTCACCCTGGTCAGCCCCAAAAGGTGGGTTTTCCTCTCATTTCTGGGGCATGTGTTTCTGTCTACCTTTGGTCAATTAACTTGCATTTTCCTTTTTTAAGCTCTCCCTACTGTTTGCGCTGGCTGTATCTTTTGAAAAGAAGTACCCAACAGAAAAAGAAACATTCTTAGAAAGACGGTTACAACACAATTTATTAATATTTCGGGTAAATCCGCTTTGTCAAAACAGACAAACAAACAGAGAGATCAGTCGCTACTTATCTTCATTTGCAGAAGGAATGAGCACATTCCTTCTGTGAACAAAGATAAGTAGCGACTGATCTCTCTGTTTGTTTGTTTGTGTCTTTTGACAATGTGGATTTACCCAAAATATTAATAAATTGTGTTGTAACCCTCTTTTTTAAGCGTGCTTCTTTCTCCCTTCGGCACTTTTTTTGCATTTTACATGATTGGCAGTCACCTTTTGAGTCTGAATAATTTTTTTTTTTTTTTTTTTTTTTTTTTTTTTTTTGGGGGGGGGGAGGGTGGGGGGAGGGGTGGTGGTGGTGTATCTCTCTTGATTTTGGATGTGTGTTGCTAAATGGTCTTAGGTTTATTTAGCGTATTAGACCAGCTGGCGACATACATTCAATACTCTGTTCATTATTTTATTTTATTTTTTTCCCCCTTCATTATCAGTGCTGGCACGTCCTGAAAAAGTCGAGACGTTCAGCAATGTACAACCAATCGGGACGAAAGACAATAATAAGATAAAAAAAATTGTCAACATGATAAAGATTTATTACAAGAGTGTTATTATTTCAGGGTGTATAGCTTGTTTTTATCTGATGAACGCCTGGATCATTTTGAAAATGTCTGTAACTTTTTTTGTTACTATAAAGTACACTTTGCATACTGTGCATTGTTTTAAAAGTCACAGGAAGCATAAACCTTAGCTGAGTTGATATACCTTGTCCTCTACCTAGGTTAAACGCACCAGCTGTGCCATTGTTGCTATTTTCGCACCAGACGGTTCGCTCGGACCGGTCATGTGCACCAGAACTGCGCGCGCAGGTTGGCTTCTGCACTTGTAGTGTGGTCTCGTACGTTCACGTGGAAGATTGTGATCGCAGTCAAAGATAAAAGGTTCATTTGCGGTTTAACTTGTAGCCAAGCCTTTTACCTCCCCGAACAGTTTTGTGTTGAGGTGGCAGAGGCTTGTGTCATGCCCCATACCACTGAATCAAGTCTATTGTACATGTAGTGTGCTCATTTCCCGAACTTTAACTTTGATGGTGCTTTCTGCTGTAAACGACGCAGATGTCGCAAAAATCACCTCCATTGAGGATTTTAAAAAGCTATTTTTCAAATCTGCCAAATCGCGTAATGTTTCTTGGTGCTAGCATAAGGATGAATGCATTATTGCCGAATTGCATACATGGAAAGGGTTTATTCTTTATTCATGTTATTTTGCAGCAATCAAACGAAGCTCATGTGATTTTTTCTCCCGAGGTTGCCTATTACAGGTGCAGAAAGCACATGCTCTAAACCGATCAGGTGCATCAGACCTGTCCGAGCGACTGGTCTGGTGCCAAAATAGTGACATTGGCACCGCTGGTGCATTTAACCTAGAAACTGGACGAGGTATACCAACTCGGCTAAACTTTATTGTCGCACTTGCTAGAACTCAGTATTGTATTTCTCTCTCCATTTTATGAATAGAGGCACATAAGTCGCGGAAACCCTTTAGGTGCCGAACTTGGGCAAGAACTAGTTTCCTCATCACAAAGTTGCCAGAAAAAGGTTTGACTGCTCTTGATTGTTTGATTTGAAGTGTGTACAAACAATTACTGTGTTTTTATATGCATGCACCTTTGATGTGATTAATAAAGGCTGAAGTTTTAAGTGATTTCCTATGTTGTCAGTTAATTAATAAATGTCAGTGTTCTGTTTTGTCATTTTAACTCATTCTACCCCAAGACCAGAATCCCCAAATGTTGAAGTCGTCTTCTGAAGACTGCGTTGCAGGGCAGGACACAGGTTGACCACGATAGTTCAAGGGTGATGCCAGAATAGCTTGGCACCCATAGGCGCCAAGCTATTCTGGCATCACCCTTGAACTATCATGGTCGATCTTTATTTTGTTGTGGTGTGTCTGGGGTAGAATGAGTTAAGTGTTAGTTTCTTCGTCTGGGTCTTTTTCTAGCTTTCATATTTTTCCACACTTTTTAACCCGCATCATACTGAGGGTAAAATCTTCAAATTTGTACACTGCCGCCCATATATGCAAGCTACATTACAGAACGTACAGATGAGGACATAGACCTATGGCATTAGTTAAAAGGTGGTGCCACAATAGCTTGGCGCCTAGAGGCGCCAAGATATTGTGGCATTACCCTTGGACTATTTTAGTCACACTTGTTGCACACATTGGTGTATTCCGAATGATAAGGGTTAATATTAAAAATGCTCTGTTGCTGTTTGTTTCAAACTCCAGAGTACATAAAAAGTCCTTTAATTTCCAGATTTCTCACATAAATGCCATGATAAACTGTTTTGCTTCAGAAGGACAAAACGTAGCAATGTTTCAAAGATTTCCTCTAAAAAAAATCATAATCGAAAGGTTACGGGCCAGTGTTCATTCAATTTTGCACCATACAATGTTAAAAATGTTAATGCATACATACACATTAAGTTGAAAAAAACAAAACAAAAAAATGAATGTGAAAAAGAAGTATTCCATGAACTTGACCTTATTACAGACGCCTAATGTTGTGAAGACACCCATTTTCACTGTAATGCCAGTTTTTGTGTGAGAGGCACCCACTTTATTGGTAGAAACCCATTTTTTCTGCATCTAGTGGCTCTGTTTCTAGAAAATGTCTATTTTATTTTAAGTTATAGAGCTTAGTTATAAGGTGAGTTCTAAACATTCGCATCAATTCCAGAGCCCTAGAATAAATAGAAATATGGGAACCCATTTTCACATAAAATGGTAGGTAACCCACTCTGACGACTTGGCATTACTGTCCCACACTCATCAACAAATGCAGGACAAGACCACGAGGCTTGCTGACATCTCGTCCCAAGTGGGCCTCACCATTCACAAACAGAAAACAAAGACAATGAGGCTGAACGCAACCAGGGAGGAACCAGTCTTGCTTGCTGGCACCCCGTTGGAGGAGGTGGAGTCCTTCACCTATCTTGGGAGCATCATAGACAAAAAAGGCGGCACTGATGCAGATGTCAGAGCACGAATCGGTAAAGCCAGAGCAGCCTTTCTCCAGTTGAAAAAGGTGTGGAGTTCCAGAGAGCTGTCACAACACACCAAAGTCCGTATTTTCAACTCCAATGTAAAAGCAGTTCTCCTATATGGAGCAGAGACTTGGAGATTGACAAAAACCACAGTCAACAGAGTACAGACCTTCATGAACAGTTGCCTTAGAAGAATTTTGAAAATCCACTGGCCAGAGAAGATCAGCAACGTCAGACTCTGGGAGAGAACAGAGCAGATAACAGCAGAGAATGAAATTGGGCGAAGAAGATGGGGATGGATCGGTCACAGTCTGAGAAAGCCAGCTTCCAGTATCACTAGGCAGGCATTGTCATGGAACCCCCAGGGAAAGAGGAAAAGAGGTAGGCCGAGAAACTCCTGGCGTCGAGACCTCCAAGCAGACATCAAGAGACTGGGAACCACCTGGAGTAGAATCGAAGAAGAAGCACAGGACAGGAGTTGCTGGAGGTCTCTCGTCGACGGCCTATACCCGGGTAGGGGTGACAGGCGTAAGTAAGTAAGTAACCCACTCTGAGGTTTTTGTCTCCATGTGTGTGTGTGTGTGTGTGTGTGTGTGTGTGTGTGTGTGTGTGTGTGTGTGTGTGTGTGTGTGTGTGTGTGTGTGTGTGTGTGTGTGTGTGTGTTTGTGTGTGTGTGTTTGCACAAAACCCCTAACATGGGTGTTTGTGTGCGACATCACCCTTCTCAGCTATAACTAACTTAATAATTGTGATTGGTCGACTGCGCCGGTGAGCCGAAGTGAAACGGAGAGATACGAAAGGTAGGGGGTGGGGTGGCGGGTAGGGGGAAGGAGGGGGGGGGGGGGTGTAGTGGTATTGTAGTTGTGTGAGGGAGTAAATTGTTTATGTTGCTGCAAAATGAGGTTTATTATTTGAGGGTGTGATTTTGTTTTTAAAAAAAGTGTTGAGTTGTGTTGTGGTTCCGGGGTGATGTCTAGTGGCAAATTTGAGAGCAATGTATCAGTGCGCCAGGGACTTGGGCAATATATTTGTATGCGAGCAACTTGCAATGAAGTTAAGTGATTGTATGAGTGTGCAGTGTGAGAGAGGACGTATAGACTTTGGGTGAGGCTGCTGTTGTCTTGTGTCCTGCCCGACCTTTTGGTTCAACCTGTTGCTTTGTTTGTAGGTTTGTCGGTGTTATGAATGCTTTCGTTTTGGCTGCATCTCCTCTTGGATCGTATGCACAAATTGATTGAATGAAATGACGTCACACAGTCAGCGTCGTTACGTGCGTCGTCTGCTGCAGTCAGTCGTTTAGTGCAATAGAAAGAGTGCAGGCTTGGATGGGCCATTTTTGGATGTAATGCTAGGTCTGAGAAAGAAACCTAATGTTGCCAAAAGGTGTAATAGTAAAGTATTATTTATGTGAATGCTGTCCGTTTGAGGGAAGGACTGAAAAGTCGAGTGTTGAGCGAAGAGAGAAGGCGACAATGGGAAAAATATCCAGCACTATACGTTGGAATAGATGCATAACAGTTACGACATGCTTATCAATTAAAACACTTTTAACATTAACAAAAGTTGAGTTAAAAGAGGTTTTAAAACAGTTTTAATTAAAACTTTTTGCTGGACACGCTTCTAAAAACAACAGTTTCTTAGTTTTAAACCTTGTACCGCGACATAGCTGTCCTATAGTGTGGAGTGTGGGACTTGGCCAACTGGATCCATCTGGTGCACTCCAAATGTGTATTTGTGAGTGGTTCGACGTGCAACTCGGTGCGCGCCTCTCAAATGACCTACTGATTCCACTGATAATGAAAATCTTTTATTCATAAGAGAGCATTCAGCAGCTCTATAAACCAGAAGTGATGACCCCCCCCCCCACCCCCACCTTAACCCCCCGCCCCCCTCCCCCCTCCCCCCCCCCCCCGTCCCCCACAACTCCACCCAAACAATCATAATAAAATCAAGCAGAGGTATGTTTAGTGAGGTATTTTGTTCTCTGTGTGTTGTGTCATTATGCTTGACAATTTTAAAGCAGGAAAAAAAAAAAGGAATACATATGAAGTTGAAAAAAATGACAACAATCAAATAAATGTGGAAAAGAAGCATCAAATATTCCGTGAACTTTACCTTATTACAGACGCCTAATTTTATTAAAATAGTCCATGCTAAAATGAATGATTTGAAAAGGACACCCATTTTCACTGTAATGCCAGTTATTGTGTGACAGGCACCCACTTTATTGGTAGAAACCCATTTTTTCTCCATCTAGTGGCTCTGTTTCTGGAAAATGTCTATTGCATTTTAAGTTGTAGAGCTTAGTTATAAGGTGAGTTCTAAATATTCGCATTGTTACGTGGTGGAGTTGTAGTCGTAGTATGATAAACACACCAGACGCACGCACGTAAGGTTCTTTTAAATAAACCTCATTCAGCTGCAATCCGTCAAACGTGGCTTAAGGATGTAGACAATACTGGAGAAACAGTTCCAACAATATTTTAATTCAGCGATGCGATCTCGACACAATGCAGTTCCAAATGCATCAACAATGATACAATGTCTCTTCTGCAATGTCCACACTCTGACACAAAGTTTTTCATACACAGCGTCTCACACAATGTACACCCTACACGGGCCATGTACCTACGATAAACTGCGTGTCTCTACCACTGACAATTCAAGACAATGTACGAACGTGCTTTCCTAACGCCCTCTTTATATATACTACCAATTTCCAGAATCATCTACGAAAATTACACAACGCAACCAATCAGAACGAAACACGCAACCGAAGCTCATTAAAATAATCTTTCTAGAAAAACTACAATAGGCTACACAAAATTGGCTGCTCACTTCACCTCCAAATCCTTAGTAAAATGACATCTCACAAAAGTATGGTAACCCTTGGTAACCCTTGCATAAACGCTCTAGAAGATTCACGATTCTTCACAAAACGAAGAAAGGCTGCTCAATTCACGCGCACAGAAATGATGTAGCAAACTGTTACGAACTGTAGCCAATTTACCGACGTCACACAAACGAGGTCACTAGACAATGCGATTATGCTCGACCGTTCTGGTTCAATCTCAGCTAATCTACGCAAAACAACAATCGGCCGCTCTTCTCCGTGCGACCCTTCTAGAAACTTCCGGACTAAAATTAGCGTATCATAACAAAGCAAAAACCGCTATCCGCGCGAACGACAAAGAATCTCACTAAAAAGGTACGTGAATCGTAAGCATGATAGCTTAAATAAATATCGGATCGTTTCCTACGATTAACACATGCATGCTCTCACAAGATAACACAACCACAATCGTAACACGCATCAACTCCAGAGCCCTAGAATAAATAGAAATATGGGAATCCATTTTCACCAAAAATGGTAGGTAACCCACTCTGAGGCTTTTGTCTCCATGTGTGTGTGTGTGTGTGTGTGTGTGTGTGTGTGTGTGTGTGTTTGTGTGTGTGTGTGTGTGTGTGTGTGTGTGTGTGTGTGTGTGTGTGTGTGTGTGTGTGTGCGTGCGTATGTTGTGTGTGCGTGTGTGCGTGTTAGCTGTTAGCTTTTTCATTGTATCAGCGCTTAGAACTACTTTTAGAATAAGCGCTTAACAAATCTCCTGTATTATTATTATTATTATTATTATTATTATTATTACTGTGTCGAGACATACTGAAAATGAGCGAAAGGCGCCCGTCAGTCATGCACTCATAAAACAATACATCAAACATAATTTTATTGTCGTATGCCTTTAAAGTGAACATACCATGACAAATTTTACCAGTGATCTCTGGGTGTTTTCCCGAAGGGGCAAAACTTTTCATGTCCTAATTATGTAGTTACTTCGGTGGCTTTTGTTTATATGCTGCTGGAATGGGAAGGTTTGGTAAATTTAAAGTTCAGCTTTCCCAGGTAAAATTCCGTAGCTAACTCGGCGCACTTTACTGAACCCTTTGCGTGTCGGTAGCGGTTTTAGTCACGATGATTCCTACAGAAATCATCGCGACTAAAACCGCTACCGACACGCAAAGGGTTAAGTTCGTCTCGTTCATCTAAAACTTTGGCATTGCATCACCCGCAGTTACAGCAGTAGAAGCAAAATAGTGTTGACTACATTTTGCTTGATGAAAATTCAAGACAGTTGAATCTTTTCGCTGTCAGTATAGCTTTTTGTTAACCACTTTAAAGCCAATGGACTCGGCAGATAATATTTCTGAAATCTTTCTTAACCCATTCAGCCCTGACGCACAAAAGCAGGAGATGGGTCGACGATGATAATTCAAGGGTACTGTCAGATTAGCTTGGCGCCTCTCGGCGCCAAGCTAATCTGGCACTACCCTTGAATTATCACGATCGATCCATCTCCTGCAACTGGTGCATAGTCCTTAGATGCCGCCTTCAAAATTTGGAAAATACGGCCGTCGGACTGAATGAGTTATTTCAATGCCAATGATCGAGCCCCAGTCGTCCAGCAGGAACATATATTCAACAAATGGTGTCAGCAAGAGGCATAAATCCTCATGAAGCCCCACATCTGCGGGGACTCATGAGGATCTATACATCTTGCGGTTGGGTGGTGTTCTCTTTTTCAGTCTTGGCAGTCAAGGGTTAGGGTGATTCCTGCAGGAATCATCTAAAACAAAGCGCGGCTACCGACAGCCAAAGCGTGGTAAAGAAATTCTCGAATAACTTGCCTCGAGGGAAAAAGAAAATGTTTGCTCTTTATTACTACATTCACGTAAATCATATTGAAATAAAATAGCGTAGCACCTACCAGTAATAGACGCTAATACTGCTACCAGGAATATCCAAACGGTGACACAGCTAAGCGCTGTTCTGAGCGCCGACATTTCGAACTCAGAACCTTCGCAGGAATGTTGATTCGGACATTGGGTACGGGACCGTGACAATGGTAATGTTTCATTCGCGTGTATTGTTTGTACCAGCAGATTATGTTGTAAGTCATTCGGCCAGTCCGTTCCTTATGCAGGAAGCATTGATTCTCTTGACCCCCCAGGCAACCGCAAGGGCTCGTGAGAATGAATGCCTCTTGTTAGCCAGGATAGGCACCCATTTACATCTATTATTTGCATCCTATGATGGAAGAGCAAACGAAATAAAGCCGAAGATGTTAATTGCGTCAAAAAGAACAAACAAGTACCCAGTAAGCAAATGTCCTCGGGCCCACGATAGCCGCAGTGGGCCGCGCACGTATTCGCGCTGTTGCCCCGAAGACGTTTTGCTACAGGGTATAGTCCCCAAGACGCACTTATCACAGACCTATGCTCTCTCTCTCTCTCTCTCTCTCTCTCTCTCTCTCTCTCTCTCTCTCTCTCTCTCTCTCTCTCTCACACACACACACACACACACACACACACACACACACACACACACATATGCACACATACAGAGAGAGAGACACAGAGAGAGTCTCCGCGGCACAAAACAGATAAGAGCAGATCATGTTGCCCGCGGCATTAATTGCTGCACTGCCCATATTCTGCTTGGTGTCGTTTCCGTGCTAGTACGCACATCAGCATGACTTTATGTGGTGAGTGCTTCATTTATCCATTATACGAGCAACTCCAGTAATGATAAAACCTGTTGTTTAACCCTTATCATTCGGAATACACCAGTGTGTAAAACAAGTTTGACTAAAATAGTTCAAGGGTAGTGCCAGAATAGGCGCCAAGATATTCTGGCACCTTGAACTAAAGCCATTGGTCTATATCCTTATCTGTAAGTACCATAATGTAGCTTGCATATGGCAGTGTACAGATTTGAAGCTTTTAGCCTCAGTATGATATGGGTTAAAGCGACCTGCTCCATGGCAGGCTCCGGCTCATAAAACTCGCCGACACAACGGGTTTTCAATGTTGCCTAGCCTTAGCTAAGTCCTGTCTACCCTTCTTTTGGACAATCCATGTGAGCAGGACACGTACAGCTGCTTTCTGAGTGTAACGGAAGAAACTCTCCTGTGCACAAAGGAAACGAAGAACAGAAAAGGCTCTTATTTTACGACATTCAAACTTCATAATTTAAGTTAGCCTTTATGTTAAGTTTCTTCTATTTATAGAAGGTATTTTTTTAGGACGGGTCGCGGTGGGGCAAATTTAATAGCATGTCCATGATGTCAAAGGCGGGCAGGCCTAAACCTCTCACAATTGAAGTAACAAGATAAAAATTACATCATGTCTAGTTACGCTAACCTTGCTGCTGAACGTATGTATGTATGTATGTATGTATGTATGTATGTATGTATGTATGTATGTATGTATGTATGTATGTATGTATGTGCATATGTATGTAAACAAGAGAATCTCCGATGTTTCTGTACACACAAGCTTGAAACTTGGCGAAATACTTTCTTAAAATAGTGGATAATAGAGCCTCCGAGCATACTTTTATTGTAATTGAATGTCTCATTTAAGACATAAACAACCGTTCATAGGAAATAGGTTGACCCTGATTAGAGTCCCGTTATTTTTGTCATATTTACTTGAAATTTTGAAAAAATAACTAGTTTGGATAAAGACATTGGATGAGTTCGTTAGCCAGCTTTGTATCCTTTCAACTTCTTTAGTAAAAATTAATTCTTTTCAGAAAAGAAAAAAAAAACAGTTTTTTTTTTAAAACTTGACTTCTAGAGAAAGTCAGACAGTGGCGGTGACGTAAAAGAGGCAACTCCGTCACCACGCATACATTGACATAATTCTCTAAATATGACGTAATTCTCTCTAGCGCGCCGCTCTCTCTCTCTCTCTCTCTCTCTCTCTCTCTCTCTCTCTCTCTCTCTCTCTCTCTCTCTGTCTGTCTGTCTGTCTGTCTGTCTGTCTGTCTGTCTGTCTGTCTGTCTGTCTCTCTCTCTCTCTCTCTCTCTCTCTCTCTCTCTCTCTCTCTCTCTCTCTCTCTCTTTCTTTCTCTCTCTCTCTCTCTCTCTCTCTCTCTCTCTCTCTCTCTCTCTCTCCTCTCTCTCTCTCTCTCTCTCTCTCCTCTCTCTCTCTCTCTCTCTCTCTCTCTCTCTCTCTCTCTCTCTCTCTCCAAGGGTTGTGCAGGCTTGGCTTGGTGCCTGTAGGCTAAAAGCTAATCTGGCACAAACCTGTGCACGCGGCAATTACACACCGGCGCGCGTGTGTGTGTGTGTGTAAGAGAGTGATTTTATGTACGTTATTTTGTTTTGTAGTGTGTAGCAAGGACAAGAATGAAAACAGGTCTGCGCACCTATTCTTTTATCTTTGGAAAATTTCATTTAATTTCATCTCTCTCTCTCTCTCTCTCTCTCTCTCTCTCTCTCTCTCTCTCTCTCTCTCTCTCTCTCCTCTCTCTCTCTCTCTCTCTCTCCTCTCTCTCTCTCTCTCTCTCTCTCTCTCTCTCTCTCACACACACACACACACACACACACATAAATTAGTTTAATGGTAACACCTAACCACAGAAGAAAAGCTCACAAAAGCAGGTCTCCTGCCTCTTCAAGTTAATTTTAAATATAACAAAGCAATTTTTATGTTCAACGTGTGGAAGCGCAAAACACCTGAGTACATCTCCACTTTGTTCCGCAAGTCTGAGTCCAAGCTTCGAAACATCAGAAAGCTTTTCATAGTCCCAAAACCAAGGATCGATCTATATAAAAACCAGCTTATCCTTGTCAGGGACATATCTGGAATGTCCTTCCCAACCATGTCAAATCCGCCTCCTCGCTAGCCTGTTTTAAAAAGGGTCTCTGCAAGTATTCGTGGATCACTCGTATTTATCACTCTTTCTATGCTGGGTCCAATTTATTCGCAATTAAGCCTGTTATCTTTTTCATTTATCGTTTGAACTACTACCTATGCAGTGGCGGAACCAGGGGGTGGGGCCTAGGGGGCCGTCCCTGACCCCCCTACCCCCACCCCCACCCCACCCCCCACCCCGTCAGCCCTGGCAATTTTTGTTTATTTTTTTTTTTTTTTTTAGTGCTGTTTGGTTGGTTGTTTGTTTGGTTGGTGAGATTTCTTTTCATCATGGTACGCAGTCTTCTTAACCTTTCTTGTCCTCTCTTACGTACTGAATCAGTGGGTGGGCCTAATGTGTCGAGACTAGTCAAATAACCTCAGTTCGCACTAAACACCTGCACCCCGACAAAGTCTTTCAGCCAGAAACAGAGAGTCAAGTACCCGCGCAATCAAAGGGACTCATGAAAAGTTGTGTCTCTCACTGTGCGATACCATCAGCTTCGCATCCTCACTCCGAGTCAGCCATATGATGTAAGTCCTTGAGTGTTGGTCCACCCCAATTGTGGTTGAAAATTCAGTACCTGCTGATATACGGCTCCTCAGCAGAACCATAGAGTTTCATGAGTCCCTGCAGGCAAAGGGGCTCCTGAAAAGCTATACATCTTGATGTGCTATACACATGTACCATCCTCAGATTGAGGCAGTCATCTGAGGATATGCCTACGACTGATGACACGCCCGGCTGAGCCAATTGTCCAATTAAAAAGCGAGAGGTCGGCTTTATGGCTGCGGGTAGACCATCTGGTGTCACCTGTTAATCGGATAATTGTCCCCGACTGCTGATACAGCGGAGTCTGGTTACGGATCATTGAACTTCACCGGCCGTCTTTGTCCGTGACGAGACTGAAGTAACGGATGCCTTTCACAATAGTCTCACGTCTTTATGTCGATTCCGGTTTAAGTTAGTCTTTTGATGCTAACGTGAATCTTCTCTAACGCTGACAATCACATTGTAACCGTATTACTGCAATGAATAAGCTCATAGGTAGCGTCGATCGCTAAATCCGAAGAAATAAAACATCACAAAAAAGTGTTCTGTGCGATTTAGTAGTCCATCCATCGGGACATTAATGTAAACGCAACCGACATTGCTAGGGACTTTGCGATCAAGCAGCCTCGCAAGATTCTCCTCCCGTCCTTTTTGTTTGCGGAGGAAAAAAAGTAGATTAGCTTACTTCTATGACTGGCAACAGACTGTGAGTCACCTGTTAATGCAGGTAAGCTGTTGTGGTTCCACCCAGAGTTCTAAGTCACAGGTCTAGAGACATGTCGACTGTGATAGTTCAAAGGTGATGTCGGAAGAGCTTAGCGCCTATGTGCGTCAAGCTATTCTTACACCGCCCTTAAACTGTCATGTTCGATACACATCCTGTCATAGCATGTCTGGCCTTTATGAGTTAACAGGTGTTTTAGTGTTGTAGTCTCTTTCTGCTATTTTGTCCCTTTGTGCATTTTTAAAAAAAACTTCCATGGTTGTAAAACGTGTGTGTGTGTGTGTGTGTGTGTGTGTGTGTGTGTGTGTGTGTGTGTGTGTGTGTGTGTGTGTGTGTGTGTGTGCGTGCGTGTGTGTTTGTGTGTGTGCGTGTGCGTGTAGACATAGCTTCAGTATATATATAGTTTAATGACTTATTTTATAACAGTAAGGACGTCTCTTACCAAAATTTCTCTACATACGCAGGCTCCTTTTAACTTTCTCCTAATAAAGACTTTATAAACAAAATAGTGTACATCAAACCATCTTATTTTTTTTTAAACATAACTAAACATAGCAGTGCTGAATCGCCGCTCGGCTTTGGTCCTGCCGGCCCTCTACAACCTCCCGGTCCGCCCCGCGTTGCCTCCCACCACCCCCACCCCCACCCCCCCCCCCCCCACCCCCTACAGCAACAGGTTAAATTTTTTAATGTCAGATGGGACAGTAAGCTGGACTGAGTAGTAGTTATAACAGTAAGGAGTTTGAATGACGTCCATCGTGTTGGGGTGGGTCGGCGACTGGGGGGGGGGGGGGGAGGGGGAGGGGGGAGGCGACGGAGGGAGTGAAATCGGCGGCGGCGAATTTGGGCCCCCCCCCCCCCCCCGTCAGGACCCCCCTGGATCCGCCCCTGCTATTTGAAAAGTGTTGTCAATTGTTTGCAAGTATTATGTTTTACTTATATTATGTATGTGCATGTGTAGATAGTCTTGTAGTTGTTAGCAACAGCAGGTTTGTGAAATGGCTGTGTCAATGACGATGTCAATGCCTTAACCGTTGCAAAATAAAGTTTCATTGATTCATTGATTCTCTCTCTCTCTCTCTCTCTCTCTCTCTCTCTCTCTCTCTCTCTCTCTCTCTCCTCTCTCTCTCTCTCTCTCTCTCCTCTCTCTCTCTCTCTCTCTCTCTCTCTCTCTCTCTCTCTCTCTCTCTCTCCCAACCCCCCAACTTTCCCCTACCCCCCGCCGCCTCCACCCCCGGAGTGCCGCAGCTTAGTGAGAGTGACTGTGCCGCCTTGTTTTCGCTTCTTGAAAAGTTCAGGCCACGCGCGGAAATTAGGACACGCGTCCCTAGGTGATAGCCATTTCGACATTCTTTGATAAAGGTCCACTGTGCGCGTTTTGTGGACCAATAATTATTGACAGTAATTCGCAATCTGCTATTATCATTTCCCGATCTAAATATACTTTTTTCACTTAGCGATTTTTAAAATTATAGTTGTACCATTTTCTTAGACTTTAAATTTGTTTGTTTTTGTTTCTTCTTATTTTTAAGTCGTCAAAATAGCTTTGTGTATTATGAACTTTGTCGGAGGTGAACGTGCATAGTTCCTTGACAAGTCATTTTTAATTTTTTTTTTTTAATAGTTGCTGACTTTGTTATTTTTTGTTGACATAACCAAGCAAGAAAACCGTAAACATTCTGCTGAACCTAGACTAAGCGCGTGATAAACATTGTGATTCTTCGCCGTGTATTGTTTTATTGAGCTTTTTTTAAAGCATTCTATAGATATTGATATTCGTTGATTTTTATTTTTTTTTAATTTTTTTGGATTATTTTTTTGTGACCATATTTGTATTATATCTCTCGCTACATTTGCGTTTTTACCGACATGCAAAATCGTAATCTAAATACTGTTCCGAAACGAACAGACAAACTGAGAATTGGCCATCTTAACATATACCATCTAGTTAACAAGGTGCCCGATTTATCTGTGTTCCTAAGCACGCCCTTATATTTTCATATTTTGGGTGTGTCCGAGTCAAGGCTTAAAAGTTCAATAAGGGATAACTCCATTTCTGTCCAAAATTTCTCAGTACTCCGCAGAGATGCCTCAAGCCCTCAACACACTGGACTAGCTGTATATATACATAATTCAATACTTGGTAACGTCAAACGGCGACAAGACTTAGAGTCAGCTCAAGTGGAAAGCTTGTGGGTAGAAGTGAAGACATCTAAATCACCCCCCGTCCTCATTGGCTTTATTTATAGAAATCCCGCAGCCAGCTGGGACTGGTATGATGACTTCGTAGCAATGATGGATAGCGTAAATCAAAATAAAGCTGACGTTCTTTTGGGCGATTTTAATATTGAACTTTCTAAATCTAAAGGGTCCCATGCTGCATGGGCGTCAACAACAGCACTATTCGGTTTGTAACAGTTAATTAAAAACCCCACTAGAACCACATCTACATCTTCAACCCTGATTGATCATATTTATGTGACAAATGATGATAAAATATCAAATGTACATGTTCCCTCCTTAGCTGTCAGTGACCATAACCCAGTATGTTGCACAGTCTCCATGAAACTAGACAAAGAGAACAAAAAGAGACATAAAACAATTAAATATCGTTCTTTCCAAACATTTAATAACGGCGACTTTCTGCGGGATCTGCGCAATACTCCTTTCAGTGACGTATATAGGCCCTGCCACACGGGCCGGTTGTGCCCCGATTTTGAAGCCGATTCCGATCCGTTTGCGATCGGATGACGTCATTTATCCGATCCGGTCCCAATCGGCTGGGAATCGGGTCACTAGAACCTGCTCTATGTTTCCGATCTGAATCGATCCCGATCGTAAGCTTCAACCAATCAGAGCGCGTCTCGCAAAGCATGTCTTTTCGACACGGTTTGCAAATGGCCGAACACGCCTGTTGTCATCAGTACCACCGCCGTTGCCGCTGATGTTTCTCACGCCTCTTCCCGAATATGATGCAAAACTGCTGATAATGCAAGCACATCATCATCACTGTCAAAACTAGCAGTCATTTTGCAGAACAGGTACGACTTTGATCCCTTCGGTTCAAACCGGTCGGCTAAACTTGACAAGTCGAGAAATGTCAGTGTGGCACTGCACACGTTTTTTAGTCCGGCCCGATCACCTACCGATTCGAAAACTGATCGGGAATCGGCCTCAAAACCGGGCTCGTGTAGCGGGGCCTTATAACCACACTTCTCCTGACAGTGCCCTGTCGTACTGGATAGATCTATTCCTTGGGGTCCTAAATAAGCATGCGCCCATACGAGAAAAACGAGTTAAGCACTCTACCCTGCCACCCTGGTTAACAGTAGATGTCAAACAGGCCATGTCATTTAGAGACAAACTTAAGAAAGAAAAACAATTTGATGAATATAAGAAACAACGAAATCGTGTTAAATACTTAGTGAGAGCGTAAAAAAAAACAAAAAAAAAAACTGTTCTTCCAGGAAATGATTAGGGACAAAAAAGATACAGCGTCGGTGTGGAAAGCCCTGAACGTTATAACAAAGGGTAAATCAGCCCCTGAAATACCATCCCATTTGTCAGCTGATATATTAAATAACCACTTCCTATCGACAGCTGAAACACTTGCTCAGTCAGCTGCAAGTAGTAACGCAGAGTACCAAGTTCCTAGTGTACTGAAAAAATAATGTGAGACCAAAAATATACTGCAGACATTCATCATTCCTGATATTACCGTCGCTGAAGTCGGCAAATTTATCTCTAGCATGCCGAACAAAAAGTCCACCGGGATGGATGGTATAGACAACAACATTCTGAAAATGTCACTACCATATACGGTAGAGGCACTCACTTATATCTTTAACCTCTGTATAAAACACAGCACGTTTCCAACTATATTCAAAGAGGCCAAGGTAATTCCAATCCATTAATCAAAAGATCTTGAAAATGTCAATAACTACCGTCCTATCTCACTTTTGTCGGCCCTGCCAAAGCCCCTTGAAAAACACATACAAAAACACCTCCTCGATTTTCTAGAAAAGGGCAATTTCATAAATATTCATCAGTCCGGCTTTAGACCGAAACACTCATGTCAGTCAGCACTGGCACACATTGTAGACAGCTGGCTGGAATCAATAAATAAAAATCTGATGTCTGGAGCTGTTTTCTTAGACCTACAAAAAACATTTGATCTTGTCGACCATGACATTCTCTTAAAGAAGCTAGCAGCATACCATATAAGTGAAACTGCCATAGCATTCTTTAGATCATACCTAAAAGACAGAAAACAAAAGGTATATACCCATAGAGAATACTCTAAACAAGGACAAGTTAACTACGGTGTCCCCCAGGGGTCGATCTTGGGACCTCTTCTATTTATAATATTCATTAATGATTTGCCTTTGCATATTACTAACACTGATGTCAATTGCAACCTGTTTGCGGACGATACGAGCCTCCATGTTTCGGGTAAAAAAAAACAGCTGACATTAACCTTAGCTTACAAAGTAGTCTCAGCGAAGTTTCCGACTGGTGTAGAGAGAATCATGTGGTTCTTCATCCAGGAAAAACAAAGAGTATTTTATTCACTACACGACAAAAACACCAACGCCGACCACAGCCGTTACATTTACAACTGAACGCTAAACCGATAGAACAAGCCACAGAGCGTAAATTCTTGGGAATAAACGTTGACGAACAATTATGTTGGGAGACGCATATAAATACAGTCTGTAAAACCATTGCTAAAAACACTTTCCTGTTGTCCCAGCTTAGACAAATAACGGATACACATACTCGTAAACTGTTTTTTCATGACCATATCAAGTCTCACCTTGATTATGTCTCCACAGTGTCGGACGGTTGTAGTGATGTTCACATGAACATTTTAAACTCTATATATAAAAGAGATGTCAAAATGATAGATACGCGGCCCATTCCTACCACAGACAAATTTAGACATCTAAACATTCTCGGCCTGCGTCAACAACTTAATTTCAACAAATGCATTCTCATGCACAAGATATTAAATAACATGACACCGCAGTATCTAACCACCAAATTTATGCCACAGCAAGAACGCGAACGGACCTCAAGGAACAATACTTTACCCCTACCTCTGCCTAGAATTGACCTCTTTAAAACTAGTTTATCCTTTTCTGGACCGTTTGTATGGAACACTATTCATTCACATTTGAAGACTATAGCATCGCTTGGAATCTTTAAAACGAAACTTTTCGATTACCTGATGAGCCAAACATAACAACACTGGGCATTGAAACAAACCCTGATGGTTAATGCTTTCATGTAATATATGCATTTATCTATATTGTTTGTGTGTGTGTGTGTGGGTGTGTGTGTGTGTGTGTATGTGTGCGTGTGTGTGTGTGTGTGTGTGTGTGTGTGTGTGTGTGTGTGTGTGTGTGTGTGTGTGTGTGTGTGTGTGTGTGTGTGTGTGGTATAAGATGAATCATCATCATCATCAGTCCCTTGCCCGAACTGGGCGTTGGGGGGACTGAAAGGCAGCAGCAACAGACAGTGCTCTCCACTGAGTTCTATTTTGGGCGGTGGCAAGCAAGTCTGGCATCTCGAGTTCGGTCCATTCTTTTATGTTTGCGACCCAACTCTTTCTCTGACGACCTCGCCGATGATTTCCTACGAGAGTGCCTTGGAGGATAGTCTTGGACAAGGTGTTGTGTCGGGTCACGTGGCCAAACCAAGCAAGCTTGCGCCGTTTCACGGTTGCCAGAAGGGGTTCATGTGGGCCCACCAGGGAAGTGACGATGCTCCGTACATATTCGTTGGTCTTGTGCTCGCGGTACGAGATGCGGAGCAACTTCCTCAGGCACTTGTTCTCAAAGGCCTGGATTTTCTTTTCTGAGTCTGCAAGCAGTGTCCAAGTCTCACAGCCGTAGAGTAGAATAGACACTACGAGGGACTTGTAAAGCCTGTACTTGATGGTGAAGCTGATGGAGTTACTTCGCCATATCCTGTCCAGCCTGGCCATTGCGGATGTTGCTGTACCTATCCTGATACGGATCTCTGCTATGCAACTACCGTCTTTGGACAGGGTGGCTCCCAAGTACTTGAAGCTATTGACCTCTTCTAGCTTCTGGCCGTTCATGTGAATGTTGCTGCTGCTGTCGCTTGTGGTGTTGATCATCACTTTGCTTTTATCCGTACTGATCTCCATGCCATAAGACCCTGCGCTACTTGAAAGTTTGTCTGTCAGGTTTTGGAGCTCACTATTGCTGCCTGCCATGAGGTCAATGTCGTCTGCGAATCGAAGATTGCACAGGGATCTGCCACCAATAGAGATTGAAGTATGGTGGTCGTGGAGGGTTTCCTGCATGATCTTCTCCAGGAATATGTTGAAAAGGACAGGAGAGAGCAGGCATCCTTGACGGACACCGATCGTCGTCCTGAAGAACTCGCCTGACTGATTGTTAAGTAGAACCGCGCTGCAGGCGTTCTTGTAAAGCGCTTCTATCATTTGGATCAGTCCCTCCTCTATGTTGAACGATCTCATGACTTGCCAGAGTCCGTCGTGCCAGACGCGATCAAATGCTTTCCTGAAATCAATGAAGTTGTGGTAGAGTTCGCGCTGATGCTGCAGATGTTTCTCGATCAGGACGCGGCAGTTGAAAATCTGCTCTACAGTGCTTCTTCCAACTCTGAAGCCAGCCTGTTCTTCTGCCAGCAGTTCCTCGGCGAAAGTTTTGAGGCGGTTGAGAATGATTCTAAGCATTACTTTGCTAGGGTGACTTATCAGACTTATAAGATGAATGTGTTACTATTATTTTGTGTAAATATTTTTTTTCTTTTTTAAATAAATTTTATTGTTGGATGATATATATGTAATATGTGTAAATATAATTCTTTATTATTATTATTATTATTATTATTATTATTATTATTATTATTATTATTATTTAATCTATCTTACGTTGTAGATTTTAGCAACGGCAAGTTTGTAAAATGACGATTTGTTTCTGTCAAAACGTTTTACCGTTGATAAATAAAGTTTCATCATCATCATCATCATCATCATCTCTCTCTCTCTCTCTCTCTCTCTCTCTTTCTCTCTCTCTCTCTCTCTCTCTCTCTCTCTCTCTCTCTCTCTCTCTCTCTCTCTCTCTCTCTCTCTCTCTCTCTCTCTCTCGTCAGTGATGTCCACTTAAAAAGATTAAATTCTCTATAGGAGAATGGCAAAATTAATTCTTCCCGACCCGCACTTGACAACCGAGGAAAAGCTCAAAAAAACTGGATTCCTACCCCTTCAAAATCACTTTAAATTTAACAAAGGGGTACTGATGTTTAAAATGTGGAACCATATCGCTCCAGAATATTTAATAGATCTGTTAAAAAAATTGGATTTCTGCTATGGGAATATGAGGGGTCTTTATATTGTTCCAAAACCCCGAATAGATTTATTTAAATCAACTTTGTCATTTGCGGGTTCCACACTGTGGAACTCACTCCCACATGACGTTAAAGCCACTCCGACATTATCTCGTTTCAAGACAAGTCTTTATAGATACCTGACATCACTTAAATAATAATATCTAGTTAAACGTAGACACACAAATGTACGTGTATATTCTAACTGTCATGTGTATGTGCGCGTGTATGTATGTGTGTGTGTATGCATGTGTGTGTGTGTATGTGTACACGCGCATGCGTGTGTGCGTTTGTGCGTGCATGCGTGTGTTTGTATTTAGTGGACTGTATATTTTGTATTACTGTGCTTTGATGTCCCTGTTTTATATATATTTTGTACTTAGTTAGTCGTAGTTTTTAGCAACGGCAGGTACGAAAAATGATATAGTCACTGACTGTGTTAATATCTTCACCGTTGTAAAATAAAGATTCATTGATTCTCTCTCTCTCTCTCTCTCTCTCTCTCTCTCTCCTCTCTCTCTCTCTCTCTCTCTCTCTCTCTCTCTCTCTCTCTCTCCTCTCTCTCTCTCTCTCTCCTCTCTCTCTCTCTCCCTCTCTCTCTCTCTCTCTCTCTCTCTCTCTCTCTCTCCTCTCTCTCTCTCTCTCTCCTCTCTCTCTCTCTCTCTCTCTCTCTGGGCGATTTCGTCGCTAATCAAGCTCCTACCGTTTGGATTTACCACCAGTGTCTTGGCCGATCTACGCTGATCATAACGGTGTAAACTTGTACTTTGTGCAACCACAGACTTCTCCTATCTGACTGGTTTTCCTGTATCGACATTGAACTGAGTACGGCGATCGTCGGTGTGACTGTTAGTACAACACTGCCAGCTACGTGTACTGTGTATTACTGTGTAGCACTGTTGTGACAATCGAACTGTGCTACGATGGCAGACAAAGAAACTTCATCCGCAGATTCACCCGAAGTCTTTGGAATTACATCACCTTTAGTGTTACTGTCAGTAACATTCAGCGTATAATCGACAAGCAGACACAGGTGATTGACGGGAAACTGGGGTCTCTTCGACGTGACCTTAGTGGTGTGCTAACCTCTATACAGGCGATTGGCACCGACATTGCTGACTTCAATCAAAGCGCTCGCAGCCTGGAGGACCTCTTCAAGGAACTGACTGAGAAGCAGGAGGAGGTTTCCGAGTCTGTAGAAGACTTGCAGGAGGACGTGGAAGATCTGCGGAAACGCTACGAGGAAGAGCTGGACAAGCTAGAGGCGTTTTCACGTAGGGACAATCTGCGATTTTTTGGAATCGTGGAAACGCCAGGCGAGATCTTTGATTCCTGTGCAGCCAAAGTACTGGAATGTCTGCAGGGCACAGTGCCAAATAAAACCTGGACCGAGGACGATTTGGTACGGGCTCACCGGGTGGGGAAGAAACCGGACTTTGCTTCTGTAGCAGCCAACCGTACCAGAGCCAACAACAAGCCCCGCCCCATGATCATGAATTTCGCGAGATGGAGGGATAAGATGGACGTCCTGACCAAGGATCGTGCTGCACTCAAGCAATAGGGGGTCAACGTTGCTGGCGACATAACCAACCGGCAACACGAACAGATCAGGCTGCACCGGGAGAAAGGCATGCGGGCGTACTACAAGGGGAACAAGCTGGTCGTCGCTGGACCCCTATAGCAACGGAACTACGACACCGACAACTTCGGCCGCCGCCACGCGACAGACAACAGCGTCAACAGAAGACCGGACAACCGTATCCAAGGACTCGGCGCGGCCGCAGCTACAGGCCAGCAGGTCAACGCGACACCGGCACGTGCGTCACACTCGATTTCCCCGCTACAGCCTACAACTAAACTAGCGAAACGGCGCCGGCCACACAGTTTCCCTGCAATTGAGGTCGGGGACGAATTCAGTGACCCGTAATATGACGGCAAAGCCGCGTCTCCCACCTCAATTGCACGGGATGTGTCGCCGATGCGCGTGTGTGTTGCAGAGCAGCCAGTAGACAGTGTGTTAAATGCACGTACCAATCTGTCATGGAATGTTTATGGTCTGTGGAGCAAGCTATCTGATCCAGACTTTCTACATCATCATCATCATCAGTCCCTTGCCCGAACTGGGCGTTGGGGGGACTGAAAGGCAGCAGCAACAGACAGTGCTCTCCACTGAGTTCTATTTTGGGCGGTGGCAAGCAAGTCTGGCATCTCGAGTTCGGTCCATTCTTTTATGTTTGCGACCCAACTCTTTCTCTGACGACCTCGCCGACGACTTCCTTCGAGAGTGCCTTGGAAGATAGTCTTGGACAAGGTGTTGTGTCGGGTCACGTGGCCAAACCAAGCAAGCTTGCGCCGTTTCACGGTTGCCAGAAGGGGTTCATGTGGGCCCACCAGAGAAGTGACGATGCTCCGTACATATTCGTTGGTCTTGTGCTCGCGGTACGAGATGCGGAGCAACTTCCTCAGGCACTTGTTCTCAAAGGCCTGGATTTTCTTTTCTGAGTCTGCAAGCAGTGTCCAAGTCTCACAGCCGTAGAGTAGAATAGACACTACGAGGGACTTGTAAAGCCTGTACTTGATGGTGAAGCTGATGGAGTTACTTCGCCATATCCTGTCCAGCCTGGCCATTGCGGATGTTGCTGTACCTATCCTGATACGGATCTCTGCTATGCAACTACCGTCTTTGGACAGGGTGGCTCCCAAGTACTTGAAGCTATTGACCTCTTCTAGCTTCTGGCCGTTCATGTGAATGTTGCTGCTGCTGTCGCTTGTGGTGTTGATCATCACTTTGCTTTTATCCGTACTGATCTCCATGCCATAAGACCCTGCGCTACTTGAAAGTTTGTCTGTCAGGTTTTGGAGCTCACTATTGCTGCCTGCCATGAGGTCAATGTCGTCTGCGAATCGAAGATTGCACAGGGATCTGCCACCAATAGAGATTGAAGTATGGTGGTCGTGGAGGGTTTCCTGCATGATCTTCTCCAGGAATATGTTGAAAAGGACAGGAGAGAGCAGGCATCCTTGACGGACACCGATCGTCGTCCTGAAGAACTCGCCTGACTGATTGTTAAGTAGAACCGCGCTGCAGGCGTTCTTGTAAAGCGCTTCTATCATTTGGATCAGTCCCTCCTCTATGTTGAACGATCTCATGACTTGCCAGAGTCCGTCGTGCCAGACGCGATCAAATGCTTTCCTGAAATCAATGAAGTTGTGGTAGAGTTCGCGCTGATGCTGCAGATGTTTCTCGATCAGGACGCGGCAGTTGAAAATCTGCTCTACAGTGCTTCTTCCAACTCTGAAGCCAGCCTGTTCTTCTGCCAGCAGTTCCTCGGCGAAAGTTTTGAGGCGGTTGAGAATGATTCTAAGCATTACTTTGCTAGGGTGACTTATCAGACTTATAAGATGAATGTGTTACTATTATTTTGTGTAAATATTTTTTTTCTTTTTTAAATAAATTTTATTGTTGGATGATATATATGTAATATGTGTAAATATAATTCTTTATTATTATTATTATTATTATTATTATTATTATTATTATTATTATTATTATTTAATCTATCTTACGTTGTAGATTTTAGCAACGGCAAGTTTGTAAAATGACGATTTGTTTCTGTCAAAACGTTTTACCGTTGATAAATAAAGTTTCATCATCATCATCATCATCATCATCTCTCTCTCTCTCTCTCTCTCTCTCTCTCTCTCTCTCTCTCTCTCTTTCTCTCTCTCTCTCTCTCTCTCTCTCTCTCTCTCTCTCTCTCTCTCTCTCTCTCTCTCTCTCTCTCTCTCTCGTCAGTGATGTCCACTTAAAAAGATTAAATTCTCTATAGGAGAATGGCAAAATTAATTCTTCCCGACCCGCACTTGACAACCGAGGAAAAGCTCAAAAAAACTGGATTCCTACCCCTTCAAAATCACTTTAAATTTAACAAAGGGGTACTGATGTTTAAAATGTGGAACCATATCGCTCCAGAATATTTAATAGATCTGTTAAAAAAATTGGATTTCTGCTATGGGAATATGAGGGGTCTTTATATTGTTCCAAAACCCCGAATAGATTTATTTAAATCAACTTTGTCATTTGCGGGTTCCACACTGTGGAACTCACTCCCACATGACGTTAAAGCCACTCCGACATTATCTCGTTTCAAGACAAGTCTTTATAGATACCTGACATCACTTAAATAATAATATCTAGTTAAACGTAGACACACAAATGTACGTGTATATTCTAACTGTCATGTGTATGTGCGCGTGTATGTATGTGTGTGTGTATGCATGTGTGTGTGTGTATGTGTACACGCGCATGCGTGTGTGCGTTTGTGCGTGCATGCGTGTGTTTGTATTTAGTGGACTGTATATTTTGTATTACTGTGCTTTGATGTCCCTGTTTTATATATATTTTGTACTTAGTTAGTCGTAGTTTTAGCAACGGCAGGTACGAAAAATGATATAGTCACTGACTGTGTTAATATCTTCACCGTTGTAAAATAAAGATTCATTGATTCTCTCTCTCTCTCTCTCTCTCTCTCTCTCTCTCTCTCTCTCTCTCTCTCTCTCTCTCTCTCTCTCTCTCTCTCTCTCTCTCTCTCTCTCTCTCTCTCTCTCTCTCTCTCTCTCTCTCTCTCTCTCTCTCTCTCTCTCTCTCTCTGGGCGATTTCGTCGCTAATCAAGCTCCTACCGTTTGGATTTACCACCAGTGTCTTGGCCGATCTACGCTGATCATAACGGTGTAAACTTGTACTTTGTGCAACCACAGACTTCTCCTATCTGACTGGTTTTCCTGTATCGACATTGAACTGAGTACGGCGATCGTCGGTGTGACTGTTAGTACAACACTGCCAGCTACGTGTACTGTGTATTACTGTGTAGCACTGTTGTGACAATCGAACTGTGCTACGATGGCAGACAAAGAAACTTCATCCGCAGATTCACCCGAAGTCTTTGGAATTACATCACCTTTAGTGTTACTGTCAGTAACATTCAGCGTATAATCGACAAGCAGACACAGGTGATTGACGGGAAACTGGGGTCTCTTCGACGTGACCTTAGTGGTGTGCTAACCTCTATACAGGCGATTGGCACCGACATTGCTGACTTCAATCAAAGCGCTCGCAGCCTGGAGGACCTCTTCAAGGAACTGACTGAGAAGCAGGAGGAGGTTTCCGAGTCTGTAGAAGACTTGCAGGAGGACGTGGAAGATCTGCGGAAACGCTACGAGGAAGAGCTGGACAAGCTAGAGGCGTTTTCACGTAGGGACAATCTGCGATTTTTTGGAATCGTGGAAACGCCAGGCGAGATCTTTGATTCCTGTGCAGCCAAAGTACTGGAATGTCTGCAGGGCACAGTGCCAAATAAAACCTGGACCGAGGACGATTTGGTACGGGCTCACCGGGTGGGGAAGAAACCGGACTTTGCTTCTGTAGCAGCCAACCGTACCAGAGCCAACAACAAGCCCCGCCCCATGATCATGAATTTCGCGAGATGGAGGGATAAGATGGACGTCCTGACCAAGGATCGTGCTGCACTCAAGCAATAGGGGGTCAACGTTGCTGGCGACATAACCAACCGGCAACACGAACAGATCAGGCTGCACCGGGAGAAAGGCATGCGGGCGTACTACAAGGGGAACAAGCTGGTCGTCGCTGGACCCCTATAGCAACGGAACTACGACACCGACAACTTCGGCCGCCGCCACGCGACAGACAACAGCGTCAACAGAAGACCGGACAACCGTATCCAAGGACTCGGCGCGGCCGCAGCTACAGGCCAGCAGGTCAACGCGACACCGGCACGTGCGTCACACTCGATTTCCCCGCTACAGCCTACAACTAAACTAGCGAAACGGCGCCGGCCACACAGTTTCCCTGCAATTGAGGTCGGGGACGAATTCAGTGACCCGTAATATGACGGCAAAGCCGCGTCTCCCACCTCAATTGCACGGGATGTGTCGCCGATGCGCGTGTGTGTTGCAGAGCAGCCAGTAGACAGTGTGTTAAATGCACGTACCAATCTGTCATGGAATGTTTATGGTCTGTGGAGCAAGCTATCTGATCCAGACTTTCTACATCATCATCATCATCAGTCCCTTGCCCGAACTGGGCGTTGGGGGGACTGAAAGGCAGCAGCAACAGACAGTGCTATCCACTGAGTTCTATTTTGGGCGGTGGCAAGCAAGTCTGGCATCTCGAGTTCGGTCCATTCTTTTATGTTTGCGACCCAACTCTTTCTCTGACGACCTCGCCGACGACTTCCTTCGAGAGTGCCTTGGAAGATAGTCTTGGACAAGGTGTTGTGTCGGGTCACGTGGCCAAACCAAGCAAGCTTGCGCCGTTTCACGGTTGCCAGAAGGGGTTCATGTGGGCCCACCAGAGAAGTGACGATGCTCCGTACATATTCGTTGGTCTTGTGCTCGCGGTACGAGATGCGGAGCAACTTCCTCAGGCACTTGTTCTCAAAGGCCTGGATTTTCTTTTCTGAGTCTGCAAGCAGTGTCCAAGTCTCACAGCCGTAGAGTAGAATAGACACTACGAGGGACTTGTAAAGCCTGTACTTGATGGTGAAGCTGATGGAGTTACTTCGCCATATCCTGTCCAGCCTGGCCATTGCGGATGTTGCTGTACCTATCCTGATACGGATCTCTGCTATGCAACTACCGTCTTTGGACAGGGTGGCTCCCAAGTACTTGAAGCTATTGACCTCTTCTAGCTTCTGGCCGTTCATGTGAATGTTGCTGCTGCTGTCGCTTGTGGTGTTGATCATCACTTTGCTTTTATCCGTACTGATCTCCATGCCATAAGACCCTGCGCTACTTGAAAGTTTGTCTGTCAGGTTTTGGAGCTCACTATTGCTGCCTGCCATGAGGTCAATGTCGTCTGCGAATCGAAGATTGCACAGGGATCTGCCACCAATAGAGATTGAAGTATGGTGGTCGTGGAGGGTTTCCTGCATGATCTTCTCCAGGAATATGTTGAAAAGGACAGGAGAGAGCAGGCATCCTTGACGGACACCGATCGTCGTCCTGAAGAACTCGCCTGACTGATTGTTAAGTAGAACCGCGCTGCAGGCGTTCTTGTAAAGCGCTTCTATCATTTGGATCAGTCCCTCCTCTATGTTGAACGATCTCATGACTTGCCAGAGTCCGTCGTGCCAGACGCGATCAAATGCTTTCCTGAAATCAATGAAGTTGTGGTAGAGTTCGCGCTGATGCTGCAGATGTTTCTCGATCAGGACGCGGCAGTTGAAAATCTGCTCTACAGTGCTTCTTCCAACTCTGAAGCCAGCCTGTTCTTCTGCCAGCAGTTCCTCGGCGAAAGTTTTGAGGCGGTTGAGAATGATTCTAAGCATTACTTTGCTAGGGTGACTTATCAGACTGATAGTTCTGTAGTTCTGGCACTGTTTCAGGTTTCCTTTCTTGGGGAGCGGGATCACTAGAGACTGTGTCCATTCTACTGGCCATTTCGTTTCCTCCCAGATCTTTTGACAGAGTGTAGTGAGGACCTTCGTTGTTACTTCTCCTCCATGTTTCAACAGTTCAGCAGGTACGTTGTCTACACCTGGAGACTTTTCTCCCTTCAGACTTTCTACAATATTTAAGTAATTATGACATTGTGTTTGTTTGAAACATTTTTGGACAATGCTTTTGTCCCGCCTGACTGCTGGTCTGATTTCACGTGTTTTTCCTTACCTGCAGTCAAACTGTCACATCAAGGAAGAAGCTCGGGAGGTGTTGTGTTAATAAAAAATGTGTATGCCAAGTTTGTTTTCAAATTGAATATGACGTGCGTTCAAAGTATCTTTCTCAAACTTGACAGATCATTGTTTGGTTCTGAATGCGATGTAATTTTGGTCGCGTGCTATGTCCCCCCACCCCCACCCCCACCCCCCACCCCTCCCCCCCCCCACCCCCCCCCCCCCCCCACCCCCCACAGGACTCACCATTTTATAGACAATTACCGTACGACTGCTTGATAGAAGAATTAGAACAGTGTCTTGCTAGTGCCCTCGAGCAATTTGGAGACATTCATTTCCTAATGTGTGGTGATTTTAATTGTAGAACTAGGGATTTTGCACCCTAATCCATATTTATTTCAGCTTGATCCTGATGAAACGCTATTAACTAATACCGCTTATTTGACCTTCACGGTTTACTGAAGATATGACTGTAAATATATTTGGAAGAACACTATTGGATTTGTGTGCATGTTTTGAACTGATGATTTTGAATGGGTTCTGTAACCCTGATCTGTCAAAACGTCTGACATTTATCTCTCCCACTGGTTGTAGTATTAATGATTATTTTGTTGCATCTCCTGACTTTATTTCTTTGTGTGACAAACTTGAAGTTGGCGAGAGGATAGAGTCTGTGCACATGCCGCTGATCTTACTGTGTCTTGTGTACGTGTATCACCTCACAACGATATTTCTGATGACGATACGCAGTGTTTTTCTTTTGATAAGATTATCTGGAAACCTGCTAAGGCCCAAACGCTCGCGGACAGTTTAGCCACTCCTGCATTCCAGAATGCTCTAGTAGCTGCTACTGCTGAGATTGATCATGATATTAATGGTGCATTAGAAATTTTCACAGGTGCTATCAAAGACGCTGCTAGTTGCATGACAAAACAATTTCACTCCTCCACAGGCAACACGCACAAAACAAACACCGCTAGTCACCCTTGGTTTGACCAGGAATGCAGAAATGCAAAAACGAGACGCGTAAAGCCTTAATTACGTACATACACAAAGAACAAAACCATGGAAAATAAAGCAACGTTTGTTAATGAGAGAAAACAATACAAGAAATTACTTAGAGCTAAAGAAGTTAACTTTAAGAGGGAAACTGTTGACAAAATTCTTGAGTATAGACATAACTCTCAGGCATTTTGGAAGGAAATAAAGAAATGAAAAAGAAAACGTCGTTTAAGAAACAATGTAACAAAGAAGCAGTGGTTTGATCATTTCTCTAGCATTTTAAATGAAAACATAGCACAGCAAGAGAATAATGATGATGTATTTTTATCAGAAGACTCTGAGTCTGATGAAGCCTTATTTCATGAACTAGATATTAACATAAAAGAAGCAGGTTATTGCTGCTTTAAAAGATACCAAAGCAGGAAAGGCCTCCGGGCCTGATGGAATTATTAATGAAGTTCTTAAAGTCTCTAACCCAGCTGTCATCTCCTTTCTCACTAAGTATGTTAATGCTTTATTCAACAAAGGGTTGTTTCCCAGCGAATGGTCTAAAGCTATTATTTTCCCACTTCACAAAAAAGGAGATGTAACTCCAGATAATTATGGAGGTAGTGTTCTGATTAGCTGCGTTAGTAAACTGTATACTTGCATTTTGAACAGAAGGTTAACAGACTGGGCTGAGGAACATAATATTCTGTCTGAAACACAAGCCGGGTTTAGGAAATCCTATTCTACTGTGGACCATATATTTACACTTTATGCTATTGTTCAAAAACAACTTTTACAAAATAAGAAAGTTTATATGGCTTTTGTTGACTTCCGCAAAGTCTTCGATACTGTTAAAAGAGGTGTGCTTTGGAATATTTTACTGAGGCTGGAGTGCGCGGCAAAATGCTTTCAGCTATGAAGGCAATGTATGACTCGGTGAAATTTTGTGTTAGAGACAGCCTGAATTGTACAGAGTATTTTGAGTGTTTCCAAGATTTAAAACAAGGATGTTTAGCATCGCCGACATTGTTCTCCTTTTTGATTAACGAGCTTGCTGTGTACATTATTGAAAATGGTAAACATGGCTTCCAACTAAAAACCGAAGCAGCAGAACTGTTTTTGTTGATGTTTGCAGATGACATTGCTTTGTTTTCATCAACCCCCAATGGCCTTCAAACTTAGCTGAACAATTTATACAAAGTATCATCTAAACGTGGTTTGTCTGTTAACCTAGACAAGACGAAAATAATTGTATTTCGAAATGGTGGGTATTTGTCAAAATATGAAAAATGGACTTACGGGGGAACGAGGGTAGAAGTTGTCAATATGTATAAGTACCTTGGGTTAAACTTTACCACACGTTTGACATCCGTCGATGACTTAGTCACTAAGGCAAAAAATGTGGCATTGATATTTTCCGTATATTGAAGAAAATCAACTGCGATAGTCCTGACTATGATGTTTTTTCAGGCTGTTTGATGATCAGGTTGTCCCAATTTTGTTGTTTGCCTCGGAAATTTGGGGTATAAACGAGTGTGCCGAAATTGAAAGAATCCATACATTTGCATGTAAACGTTTTCTTAATGTCAACTTCCGTACACCGAACCTGATGGTTTATGGTGAACTTGGTCGATAGCCCCTGTCAGTATTAACGTCAGTAAGATGTGTTTCCTACTGGCTTCGACTCTGTGCTCTACCTGTTAATAGATTTGCAAGTATGGCTTATTATATGCTTAAGGATTTAGATGATAAAGGGAAAGAAGTACCCAACGGAGAAAGAAACACGCTTAGAAAAGACGGGTACAACACAATTTATTAATATTTCGGGTAAATACCCTTTGTCAAAATAGACAAACAAACAAACATATTACATATTACACGCTTGGCAGTCACCTTTTTGGTCTGGATTGATAAAGGGAAAGCAACATGGGTATCAAACGTAAATAATTTTCTTTTTCGAAATGGTTTTGGTCATGTGTAGATTTCACAAGGTGTTGGAAACAGGAATGCTTTTATAAACAAGTTTAAACAAAGGATGGTTGATTGTTCCAAACAAAACTGGTCATCAATGCTTTCTGAGAGTGAACGGTTTTTGTTTTTTCGTATGGGTACCTGTGTGTTTTGTTAAATCATTGTTGCAGTTTGTAGTGTTGTCGTAATTCGCATTAATTTCAGTTCGATGTTGTTTGTGAGTTTAATGTAGCTTTGTCTGTTATTATATGTCAGTAGATGTAGCAAGGACAGATTGGAAGAAAGGCCTGTGCACCTAATATCTCAATCCTTGATAAATAAAGTTTCAGTCAGTCAGTCAGTCAGTCAGTCAGTCAGTCTCTCTCTCTCTCTCTCTCTCTCTCTCTCTCTCTCTCTCTCTCTCTCTCTCTCTCTCTCTCTCTCTCTCTCTCTCTGCATGCCACATAGTGACACTTTGTTATTGTTGTTTTAACTGTCATTTAGTTTGTTAGTATATTTGAAACTAGTATTTGGTTGTGAAGTTACCTGACATGTTTACTAGTGTCAGCGATCATTTGCTTAGAATAGGCCACCTCAATGTATATCACCTTTGCAGTAAAGTATCAGACGTTACAGTACTACTCAACCAACCCTCCCCATATCATATATTTGGCTTTACAGAAAGTAGGTTGACAGAGAATATAAGTAACCAAGCTATCACATTTCTCCATTCATAGGCGAGATGCTTCAGCGCCTGGTCATACTGGCATTTGTGCTTATGTTCACAATACTATTGCTAACAACGTAACACGACGATGTGACCAGGAATCCACCCATGTCGAAAGCTTGTGGCTTGAGATAAAAGCAACCGCCAAGTCAACCCCGACCTTCGTATGTTTTATTTACAGAAATCCCGCAGCTACAGTGTCCTGGCAAGATGATTTTGTTGTAATGGTTGACAAAGTACAAAACTCCAAGGGTGATATACAATATACTCGGTGATTTTAATGTTGATTTATTGAAACCTGGCAACACGTCATGGAAATCCATGGTAACGTTCTTAGGTCTTACACAAGTAGTTCAGTCACCCACCAGGGTCACTGCTACTTCATCCACATTAATTGACCATGTTTATACAACCAACGACAGTACCCTTAGCAATGTCTATGTACCCAGCACCTCTGTCAGTGATCATTTTCCTATTTGTTTTTCATTATCTGCGAAGTTGCCAAAGACACCTCATAAGGAGCATATAACCATCATCTACAGATCATTCAAAAAATTTAACCAAGATGATTTTTCGCATGACCTCTCCCAAACACCATTTTCCGTTGTGTATAACTATAACGATCCCAATGTAGCGCTGTCCCACTGGTATAAGTTGTTCCTCGGTGTTCTTGACAGACATGCCCCGAGGCGCACTAAGCGTGTTAAATACCCCACTGTGCCTGAGTGGCTGACGGATGAGATAAAAACTGCGATGGAACTAAGAGATCTATTGAAACAACAAGAGAAATTTGACGAGTACAAAAAACAGCGAAACATAGTTAAATCATTAGTACGTAAAGCACAGAGGCAGTATGCTGAAAAGATTATTGCGGGCGGCAAAGACATACGCAGGGTGTGGTAGGTGATTAACACATTTACTAAAGGACAATCTAGCAAATCAACGAGTGTCCCCCCGCACCTTACAGCTGATGTATTTAATGAACACTTCTTAACATTGCTAAAACCCTGTCACAGACGAACACCAGTGAACCAGGTGAATAGGTATGTTCAGAACAATTGAAACAGCAGTCAGATAAACGCTGGCAATACTTTCTGACTTCCCCTAATGATAATAATAATAATAATAATTACGGTATTTATAATGCGCTTATCTTATAATAATTATAACTCTAAGCGCGCAACTCACAACTCGCGCAGGCACGCTTTAGACAGCGACTCACGTACCACAAATAGTGAAATACATTACGACAGTCTGCTTAGGATGGGGAGTGTGGTGGTATAGTGCTAGAACTGTTGAAAGAGGTGAGTTTTGAGGGCGGACAGGAAGAAGGAGAGAGAGTGCTTCTGACGGAGAGAGAGTGGGAGAGTGTTCCAGGTGGATGGACCGTATACTGAGAAGGAGCGGGGGCCGAAAGTGCTGAGTTTGGTGCGGGGATGTGGAGGTGGAGAGGGTCGGAGGCGGAGCGCAGGGAGCGGGGAGGAGTGTAGGGGTGAAGTCACTTTGAGAGATAGGCGGGAGCGCAGTTGTTCAGGGATTTGTAGCAGAGAGACAGAATCTTGTATTGGAAGCCAGTGAAGGAGTTTGAGCAGGGGAGTGATGTGGTCGGATTTTTTGTTTCTGAGGACGAGGCGGGCAGCATTGTTCTGGACGCGCTGGAGAGTGAAAGTGGTGGAGTGAGGGAGGCCGGAAAGGAGAGAGTTGCAGTAGTCGATGCGAGATAGGATGAGAGAGACAGCAAGTTTGGTGGCAGCTTCGGTAGTGAGGTATTTTCTGATCTGACTGATGCGGCGGAGGTGGAAGTAGCATGCCTGGGCCGTGGCGGAGACGAAGCTGGTCATGGAAAGAGAGGAATCGAGGATAACGCCGATGTTTTTGGCCGAGTCAGAGAGGGAGATGGGGGTGCTGTCGAGTTGAAGGTGGAAGGAGGGAGGGAGCTGGGAAAGTTTCTGGCGAGTGCCTACCAGCATGGGTTCCGTTTTGTCGTCATTCAGTTTAAGCTTGTTTGCTGTCATCCAGTTTTTCAGGTCTTCGTAGCAGTCAGCCGTGCGAGTCAGTAGTGACTGAGTGTTGTCGAGTTTGTCTTTGTCTAGTAGTTGTGAGTCGTCAGCGTAGAGGTGGTGGTGTATGTGGTGAGACTGGATGATGTTGGACAGGGGAGAGGTGTAGAGTGTGAAAAGGACCGGGCCACCCCTGTGGAACTCCGCAGGAGAGCATGACTGGGTTTGAGGAGACGCCGTCGATGGTGACGGACTGCTGTCTGTCTGAGAGGTAGGAGAGAAACCACGAGTGAGCAGAGTCAGTGATGCCAAAGGAGTGGTGAAGGCGGTGGAGGAGGATAGAGTGGTCTATAGTGTCGAAGGCGGCAGAGAGGTCGAGTAGCGTAAGAAGGGAGATGTTGCCCGAGTCGGTGGAGAGAAGCAGGTCGTTTAAGATAGGTAGAAGGGCTGTTTCAGTGCTGTGATGTTTGCGATAGGCGGACTGGAAGGGACTGAGGAGGTTGTTGTCGGCGAGGTGGAGGTTGAGCTGGTTTAGAACGTCCTTGATGTAGGAAAATCTATAACCAACATGAAAAGTAAAACATCTTTGTTACGTGGTGGAATCGTAGTCGTAGTATGATAAACACACCAGACGCACGCATGTAAGGTTCTTTTAAATAAACTTAATCGTAACATTATCCCCCTTTTTAGAATGAAATTTCACACAAATTTCTTTTCAAATCTCAAAAATATACGGTTGTGGCTGTGTTAACCTACACAGAACCCTAAACAAATACAATTTCACATCAAAATCAAATAAAAATAATCGTCTCACAGTTCCTTTAAACTGTCCTGAGCGAAGACATGTCCCTTTAAACAGTCATGGACACCTAAATGTTTCTTTCTTTAAACTATTCTGGATACAGAAATGTTCTTTTAAACTGCTCTGCTCAGGTAATCCGCTCCAAAGTTCTGCGAACCCTTCATAGACTGTAGTTAAACGTCAAAATTCTGCAAGAACATCGCCCATCTCATAATACGAGAATTTGTAAACTTTGCAGAGTTTAGATAGTTCAAGGGCTGGTGGTCCGTTTGGAGAACATTAATAGCACACCCAGAAGGTACAGTTCGAACTTCCTTACTCCCCAGATGATGGCCAGGCACTCCTTCTCGATGGTCGAGTAGTTTCTCTCAGTTCTGGTCAACTTGTTGCTGGCGTAGCTCACTGGGTGGAGTTTTCCATTATCTTCTTGCATTAAGACTGCACCAACTCCTTCGTTGGAGGCGTCTGTTCTTAGGAAGAAAGTTTTCAACGGGTCAGGGAGATGTAGAACAGGCTCCTGGAATGCTCGCTCTTGGGCCTTCTCCCACTTCACTACGTTAGGTTGTCCTTTCCTCAGCAAGTCATTCAGGGGACCTGTTACTGCCGCAAAGTTTGGTATGAACTCCCGGTAGTAGTTCGCCAAGCCCATAAATGAGCGGACTTGCGTCTTGGTCGTAGGTCGCGGGGCATCCCTGATTTTCTGCACGTTGTCGTCGTGTAGCCCCTTTAAACCTTCGCTCAATTTATGTCCGATGAAGTCTATGTTGTCGGCCCCAAGAATACACTTGCTTGGACGGATAGTAAAATTTGCATCTGACAGTCTTTGGAGCAGTTCTCGGAGGGTTTTGAGATGATCCCCCCAAGTTTTGGTATGGATCAAAATGTCATCCTAGTAAAAGACCACATTCTGCATATCTTCTAGGATCTTTTTCAGTCCTCTCTTCAATGTGGCACCACTGTTCACCATACCAAAATGCATCTTCAGGAACTCCCAATGACCGTCGGGTGTGACGAACGCTGTCTTGGGGATATCTTTTTCTGCAACCTTGATTTGCCAATACCCTTTGCTTAGGTCAATTTTGGAGAAAAATCGGTCTCCACTGACCTTCTGGAACAGTTCTTCTGCTGTGGTCATAGACTCTGGATCGAAGATTGTTAGTTTATTGAGTCTACGGTAGTCCACACACCCCCCGGTTGGATCCATCTGGCTTCTTCACGATGACAACTGGGGATGCATATGGTGACTTGGACTCCCTGATGACTTCCAGACTCAGTAGTTCTTCCCTCGTGTTATAAGGAAGACGATAAGGTTTGCTGCAAACTGGCTCATTTGACGTCAGAGTAACATCGTGCTGGATGGTGTCTGTTGTTCCTGGGTCAGGTGTAAACCGATGCTTGAATTCTTGAGTCAGGACGCGCAGTTCTTCTCGTTGAGTCTGGGTCAGATTCTGACCGAACTACATCCTCCTTGTGGCGGAGTTCATTAAGGTCAAACAGGTTCTCGTCGTCTAGTCTTTTGTCATCAGCAAGACGCACCGATGCCGCCAGTTGTGTTTTGTCTTGACGACCTCTCTCAATATACTTCTTCAGCAGATTAGCATGGTAAGTCTTCACCTTGTTGTTGACCTTGACTCTGTAGTCGTTGATGCCAACCACCGTGTCAACGACGTAGGGTCCCTTCCACTGCATCAGGAGTTTGTTGTTGTCGGTAGGAAGAAGAACCAATACCTGGTCACCTGGCTGGAATCGTCGAGGTTTCGCCTTACGATCATAGTAATGCTTCCCCTTGTTCTGCGCCTTCCCCAGTTCTTCTCGAGCCATCCTGAGGGTATCTTCCAGCTTTTCTCTCAGGTCGAAGACGTACTGGTAGCTGATCTTCACCTCAGGCGCGTCGATATCCTTGGTCCACAGCTCCTTCAGGATGTGCATGGGCCCCCTTACAGTCCTACCGTACAGTAATTCAAAAGGGGAAAACCCTGTCGAATCCTGAGGAACTTCACGGTATGCGAAGAGCAAGGCATTGATATATCTGTGCCACAACCTTGACTGTTCAGCACACAGTTTCTTCAGCATAGCCTTCAATGTTCCATTAAACTTTTCAACCAGCCCATTACACATGGGGTGATAAGGGGTGGTAGTAAGGTGTCGGATGCTCAATAGCCGGTTGACTTCCTCCAAGCAGTCGGAGACGAACCTGAGTTCCTAGGTCACTCAGGATCTCTTCAGGAATCCCCAAACGGCTGAACATGTCGACAAGCGCCTCTGCCATTGTTGGAGTGTCGATCTTCTTCAATGGTATGGCCTCAGGATAACGTGTAGCGTAGTCCACCAGAGTCAAAATGTAGCGATGACCATCTTCACTTGGAGGGGATATTGGCCCCCACCATGTCCACAGCTACCCGCTTGAAAGGCATATCGATCAGTGGCATTTTCTTTAGAGGAACCTTGGGCACCTTTCCCTTGTAGATTGTCTTCTGGCATATGTCGCACGACCTGCAGAATCGGGTGACGTCGCCTCCCATATCAGGCCAGTAGAAGACGGCTCGGATTCTATCGAGGGTCTTGTTGATTCCCAAATGTCCTCCCAATATGGAATCATGGGCCAATTTCATCACCTGTATCCTCAAAGGTTCAGGAACTACTACTTGACGTACAGGTTTATCTCCATTGCTGTTGAATATCCGGTACAAGATATTTTTCCTGGTCTCGAAGGTTATCTCTTTTCCATTTCGCGTTACGGGCTCGGTCTGACCTCGGAACTTGTCAAGCGTGGGGTCGGCTTTCTGTAGCTCCACCAGCCTTTCCATATTCACCACAGCTGCTTCCGTGTTGTCCGCCACTTTTAGAGGGATGGTCTGGTGACTCTTCTTTGCTTGACTTCTTGTGGTAACAGGACATGTTTCAGGTCTCCACACTGGATCTGGATCGTCTGCGTTTCTGGCACCATCAATGTTTCCGATGATAAGATCGTAGACAGGGGTCTTTACGCATAGCAACTTCGCCTTTCCTCTCAGGTACGGGGTGTCGACGATGACATTGGCAAGGGGGATAATTCTCACAGTTCCGTCGGCCAAAATGAGGGTGGTCCACTCCTGTAGCTTCTGGTCTTCAGTTACTAGGTCCTCTCTCACGATGATGCAACTACAACCAGTGTCTCTCAGCACTCTCACTGGTGTGTTTCCGACGAATCCTGACACCACCGGCATGTTCGGCACTTCACTCTCAGGCAGCGCAATGTTTGAGACTGGTAAAAATGTAGCCCCATCTCCTACTGGGATGCGTCTATTCTTTCTGAAAGATTCAATCAGCTCCCGTGTCACTTGCGTTTCTCCAGATTCAAAGTCACTGGATGACGTCTCATCATTGGCTAATACAGCGGCGGCTCTGTGTTGAGACGTGGTGCTGCTTCTGCCTGCTATCCCGCGATCTTCGTTGAATCTTCTGATGTTGTCGCCTCGGGGAACATCTTTAGAAGGACACCGTATCTCCTTGTGACCTTTCTTTCCACAGAGAAAACATAATAATAAATAATAATACATAGTTCTTGTATAGCGCTGTTCTCCAGGAAAACACTGGACTCACTGCGCATGCACAACAGCACACCCTCTCTCTCAGACACACGCACGATTATGCACTACTTTAAACCACCCCATCTCTTTCCAACACTATACGTTCACTTCCTCTAGGATCAGAATAAAAGGCAGTCAGCAGTTAGCTAAAGATGAGCTAGGTGTTAAATGCCCGACAGAAAAGAAACGTCTTTAAGTGAGCTTTGAACTGTAACAATGTGGGCAGATTCCGCATTTCAGTTGGCAGGGAGTTCCACACACTTGGGGCTAAAAAGGTGAAAGAACGCTCCCCGACAGTTTTCACGTTACGCTTTGGGATTTTAAAAAGTTTTACACTAGAGGAACGGAGGGTGCGTGATGGCTGATAAACAGACAGCTTGGCAGAAAGGTACGGAGGGAGAGATCCGTCAAAATGCCGATAGGCGAAAATTGCAATTTTGTACTGGCAGCGGAATTTTACGGGCAACCAGTGCAGCTGCTTCAGTAGAGGTGTAATGTGGTCTCTCTTTCGTTTCTTCAAGACGTGCCGCATTGTTTTGAATCATCTGCAAGCGTGAAATCTGATCTGCCGGTAAACCTGCCAGTCAGAATTGCAGAGGTCCTTCATCAGCCAGCACCCAAGGAAGAGCATCGCCCTCCCTACATCACCATCGGCGAGTCCGAACTGAAGTCTGTACACCAGTTTACCTACCTCGGCTGCATCATCACGTCAGACGCCAAGCTGGACAAGGAGCTGGACAACAGGCTGGCAAAAGCGAACAGCGCTTTCGGGCGACTATTCAAGCGGGTGTGGCACAATCAACAGCTGAAAAAAGGCACCAAGATCAGCGTGTACAGAGCTGTCGTCCTCACCACCCTGCTGTACGGTTCCGAGTCCTGGGCCCTCTACCGCAGCCAACTACGACTCCTCGAACGCTTTCACCAGCGCTGCCTGCGTACCATCCTCAGCATTCACTGGAGTGACTATGTCACCAACGTCGAGGTCCTTGAACAGGCGGAAACTTTGAGCATCGAGGCTTTGCTGCTGCGGACACAGCTTCGCTGGGCGGGGCACGTCTCCAGGATGGAGGATCATCGCCTACCCAAGATCACTCTGTTCGGCGAGCTCGCCACTGGACACCGAGACAGAGGGGCACCAAAGAAGAGATACAAAGACTGTCTCAAGAAGTCACTTAGTGCCTGCCAAATCGACCACCGCCAGTGGTCTTCGCTTGCTGCGGACCGTGACACCTGACGCTCCACCATTCACAAGGCAGCCGTCTCGTTTGAGGACTCTCGCAGAGCTAACTTCAAGGACAAGCGGCTCAGGAGAAAAAACAGAGTTGTCGTAACTCAGAACCCTGACCAGACCTTCCCCTGCAGCCACTGCGGTCGAACCTGCCTGTCCCGGATTGGCCTCCGCAGTCACGAAAATGCCTGCAAACGACGTGGGCAAGCCCTATAGAATCTTCGTTCGCGAAGTCAAGCCATGACAGAACTGCAATAATCGAGCCTGGACGTAATGAATGCATTTACAAGTCTTGACGCCGCACTTTCTGTGAGATACGGTCTGAGGGAAGAAATTCTGCACAGCTCAAGGAAACCAGCTCGGCAGACGCTACTGATATGATCATGCATGGAGAGCGTGTCAGGTTCTGCACTGGCTTGTATTTCGGGTTGTCTCTGACATTGTGAATTTCCTCTGCTGGTGCAGACACACGCTGCGGCTTACTGGGCCCGAACTTCATGTTGTGGGCGTCAAGGTATCTTTGAGCTAAGTCGGCTAGGACCTTTAGGGACTGGTCTTTTTGCTCCCTGAGGTGGGCGGCCAGATCCTTAAACATGCGTTGAGGACTTGTTCTTTGATGATGAGGTCACACAGGTCCTGGTACTCTTTGTTTAAACCAGCCAGCTCTATCCATTTCTCGAGGTAGCTCCTGATTCTTTCAATGAATAGGCCGGGTGTTTCTCCTTCTTCAGGCTTGCAGTTCCGAAATCGTCGCCTGTAACCCTCTTCAGTGAAGTCGTACTGTCTCAGCAGGGCGGCTTTTAACTGCGTATAATCTTCGGCTTCTTCTCTTGGCAAGCGAGTGTAAAATTCAAGCGCTTTGCCAGTTAGAAGTGCACTCAGCCTGATAGCCCAAGTCTCTTGTCTCCAGTTGTTGCTGCCTGCGAAGCGCTCGAATCGCTCCAGATACGCGTCCATCTTATCTGAATTTTCAACGAAAGGTGGAAGTTTTGGCGCACGGGCTGTTTGCTCTCTGCTGGCTAAGGCTGTTGCTCAGTAGCCCTTTGGCTCTGTGCCTCTATCTCCATCTGCTTTAAATGAATTTCATGTTGTCACTGCCTCTCCGCCTCTTCTCGCTGTTTCTCTGCCTCTTCTCGCTGTTTCTTTGCCTCTTCTCTTTCTTCATCTGGTTGTTTCTCTGCCTCTCTTTGCTGTTTCTCTGCTTCTTCTGCTTGGATTTCGAGTTTCCTGATGTCACGCTCTTTAGCTCTTTCTTCTCTCTCCAGTCTCTTTTCTTCTTCGAGTCTCTTTTCTCTTTCTCTCTCCAGTCTCTCCTTTTCTTCTCTCTCCAGTCTCTCCTTTACGAACTCGAGGAGTTGAGCTCCTTCGAGTCCACATTCCTTTCCAATTTTCAGGAATGTCTCCATTTCCGACGTCGCCATCTCTGCGTTTCACTGCTGGCTGTTTTCTCCTGCTACCCTTTCCACTGAGCCAACTGAAGAAGTCCCGTCGGAGGTGCCAAAATGTTAGGTGGTGGAGTCGTAGTCGTAGTATGATAAACACACCAGACGCACGCACGTAAGTTTTTTTTTTAAAAAATAAACTTCATTCAGCTGCAACCCGACACACGTGGCTTCAGGACGTAGGCTACACTGGAGTAACAGTTCCAACAATATTTTAATTCAGGGATGCGATCTCCACACAATGCATTCCCAAATGCACCAACACTGATACAATGTCTCCTCTGAAAATATCAACACTGGCGACACAAAGTTTCTCATACAACGTACACCACCGTTACGCTGCTTCTCTCACAATGTACATCCTATTCGGGCCACGTACCTATGATAAACTGTGTGTCCCTACAACTGACAATGCATGACAACGTACACACGTGCTTCCTAGCACCAACTTTTATAGTAAAACAATTTTCCAGAAAAATCCACCGAATTTACACAACGCAACCAATCAGAACGGAACACGTAAATGAAACTCATAAATGTTAATAAAGAATGAACTTTGTAGAATAATACAATAGTCTACAAAAGTTTGACTGCTCATTTTAGGCCCAAATCCTAGTGTGTAATGACGTCACACAAAAGTATGGCAGACCGTTCACGACCTTTCATAACACGCAAAGCGGCTGCTAAATTCACGCGCACAGAGAACAACTATGGCTAAAAATAGAGCAGCTCTACTACCGCTATCCTCCGTGCGACTTTGCTAGAAGCTTCCGGACTAAACTTAGCGTATCATAACAAAGCCCCTTCCGCTATTTGCGAGAACAATAGAGAATCTCACTGAAAAGGTACGTGATACATAACCATGATAGCTCAAATAAATATCGGATCGTTTCCTACGATTAACACATGCATGCTCTCACAGAACAACACAACCACAATCGTAACAATCTTGTGGTGTTGACGGTATTAGCAGTAAAATCCTGAAAGTTGCACTCCCTTATATTGTTGAATCATTAACCTTTATATTTAACCTTTTGATTCAAAAAAGCATGTTTCCCGATAAATTGAAAATAGCAAAAGTTACTCCTCTACCAAAAAGCAAAGATCTGAGCGACCCAAATGAGTATAGACCTATTTCAAATCTTATCAGCAGTGTCCAAACCACTTGAAAAGCATATACATAATCATTTACTTCAATTCCTGGAGAAAAACCGCCTTATTAGTACAGCACAACCAGCTTTTCGGACTAAACATTCGTGTCAGACAGCCTTAACTCTCTAAACCCACAAATGGCTTACTGCCATAAATGAGTCCAAACTTTCAGGTGTAGTATTTCTAAATCTTAAAAAAGCCTTCGATCTCATTAACCACTCAATCTTACTAAAGAAGTTACCTTTATATCACATTGACTCAAATGCAGTCGCTTTTCTTTCGTCCTATCTCTTAGACAGAACGCAGAAAGTGTTTTTGAATGGTAAATACTCAGCGGAAGGACTGGTGACCCATGGTGCTCCTCAGGATTCCACCCTAGGACCGTTATTATTCAACATCTTTATAAATGATCTTCCACTGTCAATATGACACCCCGACACAAACTGTGAACTATTTGCTGATGATACATCATTACATGTATCTGATAAAAATGTTTCAACCGTGAGCGCTGTCCTCCAACATAGTTTAGATGAAGTGTCAACTTGATGTGAAGAAAATCATATGATTATTAGTATTTCTAAAACGAAAAGTATGTTGGTGATGACACACCAAAAGCATCAACGTGGTTTGCAACCCCTTGAGCTGTCCATTCACTCTCAGCCCTTAGAGCAAGTGTCAAAATATCGTTTATTAGGAGTGACAGTCGATGAACATCTCAGCTGGGAGCCTCACATAGAAACTGCCTGTAAAACTATTTCGAAGAATCTCTTTTTATTATCCAAATTAAGTCGGATAGTTTACATTGATGCTCGAAAACTATTCTTTAACGCGCACATCAAGACACATTGTAATTATGCTTCCAATATCTGCGACGGCTGTGGAGACATTTATTTGAAAAAAAATTAATTCCCTTTACCGGCGAGGTATTAAGCTTATTCTTCCTGGTTCGTCTCATACTGGTAAAAGACTGAAGGCCCTTAATATCCTACCACTCAGTAAACAATTGGAACTTAATAGATGCTTACTTGTGCAAAAACTTCTAAACGATACGGCCCCTCCCTATCTCCGTGAGCTGTTTTCCCACACGAATAGAGAGAACACGAGGCACAGCTTACTCTATCTCCCAAAACCAAGAATCGACATCTTCATAACTAGCATATCATTTTCCGGTGCTAAGTCATGGAATAACTTGCCCTCTCATTTAAAGTGTAGTTCAAAGTTATCTATCTTCAGAGCTCGCGTCCATAAATGTCTGCTGTCGATGTGAATGTTCTATCTTTCTGCTTAGTATGTTGCTCCAGCACAGCAGATTGCTGCAGATTATATAATAGTTCGACTGTCTGCATTAACATGTCAGGTTCATACCAGTATGTATATTGTTTTAATTCTTTTTTGTATTTTATTTATTTATTTTTTTTTATTATTATTATTATTATTATTATTATTATTATTATTATTATTATTATTATTATTATTATTTTCTGATGGTGGGGGGGGGGGGATGGGTCTTTTTACTTATGTATGTTTTATCTTTTGTTGTATCGTCTGATGTATTTTTTATATGTGTAGAGTAGCAGGACAGTTTGGAAGATAGGCATTGCTATGCCTAAAACTTTTTATCTTGAATAAAAACGTTTCATCATCATCATCATCATCTCTCTCTCTCTCTCTCTCTCTCTCTCTCTCTCTCTCTCTCTCTCTCTCTCTCTCTCTCTCTCTCTCTCTCTCTCTCTCTCTCTCTCTCTCTCTCTCTCTCACACACACACACACACACAGACATGCGCGAATCTCCAAGAGGCATAGATCCTCATGCGCCGGGAGAGCACATGAGGATCTAAGTATCTTGAAGATGTTTGGAGCGCGCGCGCATGCACGCACTGACACGCACACGCGCACGCACACACACACACACACACACACACACACACACACACACATACACGCACACACACACATCATCGCGCTTTCAGAAGAGCATTCTGGTGACCCAATATAGCTAGTTTGGAGAAAGACATTGGACGAGTTCGATAGCCAGCTTTGTACCTTTTCAACTTCTTCAGTAAAATTAATTTTTTTCAGAAAAAAATTAAAACAGTAAAAAAAACCTTGACATCTGGGGCCGGATGCTTGACAGCCTTCTAAATTAAAAGCATTTTAAAGTTAAAATCGTTTTAGTTAACAGAGGTTTTACAACACTTTTAAAACTGATGCACGACACGTTTCTAAAAAAGATTAACAACGTTTTAGCTAAAAATTGTCTACCGCACTACGTCACCGATATATAAATAGACTGATAGGGGGTTCCTTGAATCATGTAGTTCATTCGCAGTAAAGATTTATGAGCACTAGTATGGAGAGAAAATCCCAATGAAAAAAGAAACACGATTAGCAAAGACATATAAACCACAATTTAGTAATAATTAGGCCTGTTCAGAATATATACAAAAATAATTACACAATTTGCAACTTATCTTTTTCTGATAATGAGGCTGCAACTGAAGGTCTGACGTGAAACAATAGCTGACCAACTGAAAGTTCGTAAGAAAAGAACTAACTCCTATAAGATTGATGTCAATTACCTTTATTGCGTCACTCGTCAGTTCCACTCCGGCTAAGACGGCTGCTCCAAGTCCGGTGGAGACTCACATTTCCACAAACCAAAATAAAAAAACAACCAACAATTTTTTCTCGGTAGAGGAAGCAGTCCTGCTGAAAGAATATGGAAATAATTAAAGAAGTGCAGCACAATAACAACAAACACACACCAAAACAAAAAAAAAAAAAAGGAAAAGCTGTGGCTCGGACCACGCCAGTCGTGGTTTCAAAAGAGACATTTTTTGATTGTGTGTCTTACCGACTGCGCTATTGAGGCGTTGATGGTAATCGAGCTTATTATAATTGTATATAAAGTCAGGTCGTGTTACGCCGGCTGGCCTCCGCCGATCTCTTCGACAATATTTCACTTCCCAATGCTTTTCAGCCCTTCTCAGTAAATCTCAAACGCTGAAACCGATGATGTTCGTCGTTATATTTCGTCTGAAAGGATGCAGCGATCTCTCTTTTCTTCGCTGATGTTGTCGAATTCAATGAAGCGGCTGATTCAAAATGGCGCCCATTCAGCGTCCATTCCATTTTAAAAGCGTTTTAGCGCATTTAGAATAGCTCCGAGCACTTCTAAAGTTACAAGCAAAAATCGTCGCTAAAACAGTGTTAAGCGTTCCGTGCATCGCATCTAAGCGCGCTAAGCACGATTTTTTAAAACGATTTTTAATTTTCACTTTTAAAACTGTTTTACAATTTAGACGTCTGTCAGTCGTGCATTGCATCTATGTGCGCTAAACACGATTTTTACAAAACGTTTGTAAATTTTCACTTTTAACAGTGTTTTAAGAGTTAGAAGGCTGTCAAGCATCCGGCCCCTGGAGAAAGTCAGACAGAGGCGGTGACGTAAAAGAAGCAACTCAGTCACCAAGCAGACATACTCTAAATATGACGTAATTCTCTCGCTCGCTCGCTTTCTCTCTCTCTCTCTCTCTCTCTCTCTCTCTCTCTCTCTCTCTCTCTCTCTCTCTCTCTCTCTCTCTCTCTCTCTCTCTCTCTCTCTCTCTCTCTCTCTCTCTCTCATATGCGTGCATCTCCAAGAGGCATAGGGCGCATGAACATCTATGCCTCTTGATGATGTTTGGAGCGCGCGCACGCACACGCATACACACATCGATNGCGCTTTCAGAAGAGCATGCAGGTGTACTTAGTATAGCATGTACCTAGGTAAAATCAACCTGATTTCACACAAATTATAGCAAGACTGAAATTGTACTGTGAAATTCTAGTTTTGTCACCATTTTCCCAAGTCTTGAAGCGAAAGCGAAACTTATATCAAGTTAAATATAAAATTACGTAAAAACAAAAAAACAAAAATACGCCATGACAAATGACGTTTGACAAACCAATGACGCGTATGCACTAAGAGCGCCCCTTTTAGAGTTCACTATGACGCATTGGCACATCTGTGAGGCTTTTAAAAAAAATCAACATCAGAATCAAGTCAAAGACAAAAGGTAGAGACCCTTGACAGCGAAGACAGCTTTCGTATAGAAGGGACTTGGTGGGTTACGGTTCATCCCATCTTGTCCAGCATTATTGTAAGACAAGCAAAGAATATTTATGTTATTAGGAGATTTGCGAACTTGTAACACTTTACTGCCTGGAGTAGCCGGGTCGCGTTAGGTAAATATAATAGTTTTTATTCTTAACGTCTTTGTTGCGTGCCCGGCTTTTAATCAAAATAACCAAACTAATAAAACAATCAATCCTTCAAATCAAACAAATCAAATCAGTCTATCAATCAAGCTAGCAAGCAAGCAATCCATGAATCAACGATTTGATAAATTCAGTCAAATCCAGTCTTGTCCAATCCAATCCAATCCAACCCAGTCCATCCATCCATCCATCCATCCATCCATCCATCCATCCATCCATCCATCCATCCAATACTGACGAACAAATTAAAGAAATGCGACCTTTTTTTAAACATCAGAAACACTACAGTGTTTCCGATGATTAAAAAAATGTCGCATTTCTTTTGCTCGTCAATATACATGTGTAACATGAGAAGAGCTGACTGGCTTAGTATGATACACTGATTAGCGCAAAACTCAGTTTTGGCAGCAGGCCTGCTGACGCTCGGTTTCAGATTCCATCCTTTGGGGGATCAACAGAAGGTGGATAGATGCTGCCCTAACCCCACCCCACCCCCTCCCCCCCAAACCACCACTTTCTATCATCCCACCCTGTCTCCCTACACTTCAACCCTTTGGGTGTCGGTAGCGGTTATAGTCGCGATGATTCCTCAAGGAATCATCGCGACTAAAACCGCTACCGATACGTAAAGGGTTCAGGCGTGTTTTGTGTCTTGTGTAAATTGTTCAGTTCCATTCGAAGAGAGTATCGGGCCGCCAATAAACGACTGAGGTTCACAAAGTGACACCATAAGGACGAATCATTCAATGTAAGCGTGTTCGTCTGTGACTTTGGACCTTACGGCTACGGCATTACGCCGTATGGTCTGAAATCGCGAACCATCACACAGATTTATACACTGTGATTTGATTCAAGAACAGTGAAGCATTCATGACAATATGTATTAGTGATGAGCTTGTCAGCCTGAGTCTGGTCATCTGAGCAACACCTGAGGCAGCCTGTGCGCAGACGAGTTTGAAATCATGCACCAAGCACGAAAAGAAACTGATATTGTTCATTTGTGGAAAATTACGGCTTATGTCGCCAAGGAGACGAGCATAGAGACGACTGAGTCTAGTAATTAGCGATACCCTGAGCAGGCGGCAATGCGTCAGTGGACAGGTGCGAAACTTTTTCATTATGACATTATGACTCGCTCAGTACTGACATTTTTCTTATTGTTGTCTTTACCCCTACCCCACCCCCTACCCCCCTCCCCCCCCCCACCCCACCCCACAGACACACCTTCCCCCTTCTCCCCCAAGTCCGGCTCCCGGTGCGCAAAGATCCTCGGTCCGACGCCTGACGGACGCAGCTGGCCCGCATACGGCTGCACAAGGCAATGCACCAAGTTCCACTCTTGGTGCCTCAGTACGCTGGTCTGGCAATGGGACCTCCCCGCATCCACGAATCAAGGTTCTCCGGTCTGTCTCGTACACAGTGGGTGAACAAAATTAAGTCTGGAAAGGATATAGAGGATACATAAGGAAAACCTATTATTGTGCTCTGCGGTGGGCGCCTTTGGAGCAAGTTGGCTTTTGGGATCTCAAAACACATTTTATCCGGAAGCGCTTATATAGTCCGATCTCTTAGGTAGATTTAGACGTGAATTGTGCATTTTGAAGTTGTCTTTCCGACGTATTGCACAGTTGTAGTCCTCCATCCGATGAGCGTTTTTGTCACCTGGGGCATCGCGGATTCAGTCTGGCTTCCATGGCAACCGCACTTCAATACAGTTGCTTAAATCGTGCGAGATATAGTTTTCTGACCATACCGCACAAACAATTCAAAATATTTTATAATAAATTTACAGAATTTGTTATTTGATTGTTCATTTAAAACAGAGATTGTTATTTGCATAATTTGCTGCTTGTGCGTTTGTTTGTTCGTACACATGTATATTTGCATATTTTCCATTTTAAAGTGTAATAGTCAGAATCTTTAGAGATACGTTTGAGCTGCTGTACGTGTTTGCCTACAATGATACCAGTTTATTAGATTGTTTTAGCAACTGTTTTATGCATTTTGTATATGTCCAGGCAAGGTCAAAGGTCGCAATAGTGTTTGAATACCTGTAACGGCCAGCAATACATTACACACAGCATCTGCTCACACAAACAGTTCATGCTTGTGTCTCAGGACATGTAAGATGACGTTATGCCTATAAAACAACCGCTATTGATCAAGGATAAGGTCAAGTAAAGGTTAAAGGCAACACATACTGTGCTGAAAAATTTAACATCAGAATACTCTCGTAAACTATATAAGCCAGCGATTTAAAATTGACACAAGAATAGTTTGAGGTAAGACTTCTAAAAATATATCATTTTGGCTGACCTTTTTCAAAGGTCAAACACAAAAAGACGAAAACAAAGGACATAATTCACCAGTTTTCCTGTTTGTTCGGATGACAGTTTTATACATTTAGGGGTCATACATGGACCATAGGTTGCTTTGGAAAAGGCATTTCTGTGCGTGCTTGGTTTGTGGACTAGTCTGATAGGTCAAGGGAACTAGAGGTCAACACATTCATAATAATGTCTGCTTTCGGACAAATTCGTAGTGATCTCAGGTATTTTAGCCAAAGGTTTAATCAAAATTTACTTACAAATAGTTTATGATAAGATATGTCCATTCATACTACTTTGGGTGATTTCTCTAAATGGTCATCTGTCAACACATGGAATCGAAACATTTAAGTTTATACAATGTATTTTGCCAGGTACCTTTTGGTAGGCGATATCAAAGAAAGACTTTCAATGACTTGGCTCATACACATCTTAAATTATTCGCTGTTAGAGGAACTGCCATGACAAAGTTTTGTTAATCCCTATCGGTGAGGCCAAGGTCACGTCGGCCATACTTGGTTTTGATTTGGTTCAAATTTGGTGAAATAGTAGATATTAAAAACATAAATGTTAATGTGCAAGAAATGCATCGGCCTGCGTCAGGTCAAGGTTGTGGTGGCCATCTTTGTTTTCAATTCATGTATTTTTATTAGGGCAATATCTTTCGAACCACTGGAACACTGGACCGATATGACGGCGGCAGTGTTTGTTTGTGGTCTTTTCAAGCAAGATCTTTGAACAAGTTGGATTAATTTATTCCAGCTTTAAGATAGCAATACACTACACTAATGGAAATTGTTTTGTGCATGAGTGACGCCATTTCTGTGAATGTCAAGGCCGTAGCAATTGTATTTGTTTCACATTGTGTATTCTTCTCAGGACAATATATTTGTAACCTTTAACTGGCTTTGACTGAAACATGAGCTAGTCATAGTACTTGTTACTGAAATGATAGTCCTTGGTAACTTGTAGTGTTACGATAAACAGTTAGGTTACTGCATGCAAGGTCAAGGCTGTAGTAGTCATACTTGTTTAAGATCCATCTAGACAATAATTATATCCAAAAGCGTTTGACCAGTTTGCTTTAGAGTTGGTGTGGTAATAATTATTATAAGTGCACAGTGTTTAGTGCAAGAAATGTATCATTATGATTTAGGGTCACTGTCGTTGCAGCCATCTTGTATTGCACGTTTTCCATTCCCTTTTTTAAATCGTTTTTTAAATGTATTTTCTAAAAGTGTCGAATTCTTTGTGTAGCCAGCTCTCACTTCATACATTGTTGGTATGAGTGTCTGTACATTATTTTTTCTCATGACCACATCTCTCTGTTGGGTGTTGGCAGAAAGATGTGAGGGAGTGTGTGGGCATGAAACGCTGCTAGGCACAAACGTATTGTCATAAACGTATTCTGTGTGTCATAGCTCTTTGTCAAGGAAAACGTGCTTAATATGTAATACATATCACCGTCATCAATCAAATTTGGAATTAAAACCGACTTAAAGCTTGGTTCGAAATTGTAATAAGCAAAATGACAAAACAAAATTGTCCTCGCTGTAACCTTGACCTCGAAGCAGAAGACGTAACATTTGTTGAAACTAAACTGCGGAGTGTTAAGTCAATTCACGCACAATCTTAAATAAAGCGGTCAAAGTGTGATAAAGAAATCGTTAAGAAAATCAACGGGAAACATAGAACGGATATAACTTCGACATCAATGTCAAGGACTTTATATCATTGCAAACTTGTTCTTGTTCCAGAATATCAATCCATAGTGTTTGTTTAAATCGGTCTAACAGTTTTCAGAAAATTGCCTGAAAATACAGTCACTGTGACCTTGACCTTGAAGTAAAAAACGCTGGTATGACTTATTCTGTTCTTTCTTTTACTTCAGTAATCACATGAACCACCAGGAAGCAGGTTTGAAGAGCGGTTTGAGAAAATATTGTTGAAGCAGATTTAGTCCATATATTTAAAAATTACAGGCCGCGACCTTGACCTTCATGTTAGACATACTGCTTGTTACGTTTGTGGTTGTGTTATTCTTTGAGAGCATGTGTGTGTGGTTAATCATAGGAAAGATTCGAAGTTCATTATTTTGAGTTATTTTGGATAAGAATTACGTACCTTTTTAGTATGATTCATTTTCTTTTGCACAGAGAATTGCGACTGATTTTACTGGAAGGTTCGAGCAGGGTTGCGATCTTTCTAGTGATCTCAGATGTGACGTCAAAGTTGTCGGCAACATTTCGAAACATTGTATCAAAACTCAAAAGCGCTTAGATGGTAGTGGAAATTTGTAGTTATTTCTAGAGCATTCTTTTTCATGAATATTAATATGTTTTGGTTACGTTTTCTTTCTGATTGGTTGTGTTGTGCGAATTTGCTGGATTATTCTGGAAATCTGTAATAGTATAAAAGAGCGTGTTAGAAAATATGTTTGTACATTGTATGAGAGACGCAGTGTGTAAAAAAAAGTGTTGATGCATTTCAGAGGAGACAGTGTAGGGGAGGAGCCCCTATTATGAAACAGTGCCTATTGGCATCATGCTCCTGGTGAAACGGAATAACTTTTCAAAATTCCGCCTGGGCAGTAATATAGAGCTACTTCAGTGAGCCTTATTCCCGGTACAAGAATGCCAGGCGTGATGAAAAACGAAAACACGCCAAGAAAATGTTATTTTTGACCCTTCTGCTTCTAATGTTTTGCCATTTTGAAACAACTAAATCAGCATTCAGTTTTGCGATTTTTCAAAAATAGCCACTCTTGTCTTGAAGAGCAATCTTCGGACATCAGATAAGCAGCGGCATTCGTTTGGTTCTCTTTTTGTTGTTTTGGAGGCACACATATTCCTGGAGAGGTATCTTGTTCCTATTATGAAACACGAAGAGCCGCGCACCTAATATGAAACGTGTTTCGTATTTAGAAAAGTGTTTCATATAAGGTGCAGTGTTTGTCTAGCGTATATATCGGAAATCATCCATCCAGTTTATTCCAAATTTCACATGTTGATACTTTTTCTCAATACAGAGTATCCCACACCAGGATCATGTCACTTTCGTCAACGGCTACATTTACTATGTATGCCATTGTCCAGGCAATGTTACTGTAAACACCGAAACGATGTGATCCATATGGCAAATTGTGATAATTTGTGACGACACAGAGTGTTGCACACCACAATCTATGCACTGCCTGTTTTGTACAGAACTGTGTGCTAGGCAATATCTCAATAATCATTGGGCCTATTCAATCCAAATTTTAGATAATAGTTGCCATATCACACATTGCCATCAATCTTAACTGCGCCTCTACCTCAAGGTCAAGGTCATAGTTGCCATATTTGTCTTGCAGATTATCGAGTAGAGAATACCTCTGAAACCGCTGTACTGATTTGCTCTGAATTTTTAGGAAATGATGCCTTACCCTCATATGTGATGTCTTTAGCAGAATGAATTCACGATCTGTAAGGTGAACGTTTCAGAGGCCATATTTGTTTGAGCCTTTGTGCAGGCAATATCTCTGAAACTACAGGCCCGATTTTTTTCCAAATTTTGCTTGATGCTATTTTCACTTAACTCCTTCACAGCCGAGAAACTCTCAATAGGATTCATCTGCAAGACCCATAGATCCTCATGAGCCTCGCGCGATCGCGGGTGCGGGGGCTCAAGGCGATTTTGGCTCTTGCCGACACAACTGACATATATTTATTTGTCGGTTGGGGTTCCTTGGGACTGAAATAAGAAAGATTTCATAGCAATATTTGCGTCTAGTGGTAGTGTGACAATAAAACAAATATGTCAAAAACCAGGTTTATGTCGCTACATCACTTCAAGATGCCGCGCAAAGATTTTGGGAATGCTTTCAGGCAGACAAAATGGCGCATTACTGTCGGCGGGGAGGGGATAGTTGTAAATAGTTGTTCCAAGAGCAAACCTTGTTAGATTAGGTGTGACAGCAAATGTGAAACAGTATAAATGCAGTCACCAATCGTCCATACATCCGCTCTTCAGTCGTCGTCTGTGTATGCATGCGGTTTGTAAAAGGCAATTTCGTAGGGACTATAACATTCACAGACTTTAAATTAACCTCGACACAACTGTAGTTTACAATAACAACTTTACCTACATATTTCACCTATAGAAAAGGTCAGTCATCTTGGGTCGATGTGTTTGTAAAGATTAGTCATTTTTCGCACACAAATTGTTTAAAAATTAACTTTGGGCGCAAAAGTTTGAAAGTACCTAAGTATGCATTTTATATACCGAAACAGCTGTCCACACCCGCAAATTATCTGGACCCCCCTTGGGGGACCTAGATTTAAATTTCCATGCATCAAGGGGCTGGAACAGTGGGATATGTGATAGGCCCTCCTTGGGGGGGGGGGGCAGGGAAGTGGGGAAAGAGGGGGGTGGGGTTATTCGATATGCATTGCTTCCAGTCACTTGATTAGCGTACCCCTTCTTTCCTATCTTTTTTTTTTTTTTTTGGTGCTTTGACCAAAGTAGATCTATGATTGTTGGTCGATCATGCACACTTCAGTCCCCTGACAGTGCTTTTACCTACTTTACTTTGTAATCTTCCTAAAATATTAGCACTGGCAGTCTCCCCTTTTCTTTTCATTTACTACTACAATATCGACTGCAACTCCTCCCCCCCCCCCCCCCACCTTTTCGTAGGTTCTGTCTTAGGGTGCATGGAAATTTAGCTCTAGGTGGAGGCATGGAATGTATGCCCCTGCAGACACCACAGTAAAGTGTGGCTATCTTTGCAGGTAGGCAAAAATTCCCTGCCTTCCACCAGTATACCGAAGGGTGTGCTGAAGAGGTCGCCAAGACCGAAACAGCTGTCCACACCGGCAAATTATCTGGACCCCCCCTTGGGGGACCTAGAAATTTCCATGCACCAAGGGGCTGAAACAGTGGGATATGTGATACGCCCCTTCGGGAGGGGTATGGGGGGGGGGCGAGGGGCGGGGGGGGGGGGGGCTTCCATATGCATTGCCTCCGGTCACTTACTTAGCGCAACCCTTGTTTCCTATCTTTATTTGTGCTTTGACCAAAGTAGATCTATGATCTTTGGTCGATCATGCACACTTTTCTCCCCTGACAGTGCTTTTACCTACTTTGTAATCTTCCTAAAATATTAGCACTGACAGTCTCCCTTTTCTTTTCATTATGCACTTTATACCATGAATACTATTGAGAATGATCTCTCTTTAAGATATAGGGCAGTTATAAAAAGAACGTGCGGGAGCATCCGTAGACCCTTTTGTGGTAACTCTTCCTGTCGAAAGAGTCACAGTTGCTGAGAACGTGAAGAGGGTGAGGACCTACAAATGCGCCACTGGTTGACTATCAAACGTGGCGTGCGTGATGCTGGTGTTAATGCGAGTGTTAGTTCCAGGGGGAGAGAGGTCTGGAGACCTTTTCACTAATAACCAAAAATACACAAAACGGACCGTTTACAATTTCCAAGAAGAGGCGCGGGAGGGCCTGTGTGTGTGTGTGTGGAGGGGGGGGGGGGGTGAAACTCCCCAAAATGGAAAATTTCACATTAACAAACATCCTGGGAGCCGTGCACCTTGGAACAGCCCCTCACCCCCTGAATTTGCTTCTGAATATGTACATAAACCTGTGTCGATAATGCTTGCTTTTATCAAGTTTTACTTCTGGGGTGGAAAAAACTAAATACAGTAACTTTTATTTCCCCCTACATAGAACATTTTCAACACACTTGCTGACCATGCCTGCCCTTTGACCTTTGAAAGGAGCCAATAAAATTAATATGCATAGACAGTGTAACCCCTAGCAAAACATTTCTACTGGGGTCTTACTGCAAAGTTTGCATACGAACTACCTGTAATAGCAACAACCTAAAATATAAACCTTCTTACTTCTCGTGACCTTTGACCTTAACGAGAGGTTAATTTAGTAGAGCTACAAACAAAAGTTGTATCATCAGTTTTCTCTTTGGCGAGTTTTAAAATAAGATTATAACTAGTTTCTTTAAAAAATCGCCCGATTATTGACCTTTGCAACCTTTACCTTTTATGGAGGTCAGCGCAAGTGACAATCAAAGCTATTGTCAAAATATGGGATCACTGTGCCAAATTAGAAGTCTGTGGCTCTGATGGTATCTCAGAAATTCAAAATGATAAAATCTGTCACAATTGGATATACACAGGATGATGAATGGATGGACCAATAGTGGACCAGTGGCGGATGACTCATTATGTTTAACTCACTTTCACTGTTAAAATGTGCCTATACTGTGTGCTAACCATCTCTCATGTCTTAAGTTTCCAACAAAATGTAAGTGGAACTTGCAAAAAGGACACTTTCGCACTGTTTCATAATAGGAGACCTAGTGTTTCATATTAGGCAAATGGTGCCTAATATGAAACAATGTGTCACTTTTTTCAAACTGGAACTGCTTCTGCATCGATTTGAGTTTTGGGATGCATCAACATAATCTCTATCAAACCTTGGTTTCGGACTGATTCTACCTTTCTTTGGGTGGTCGCGCGAGACGGTTTGCTTAAAGTGTTTCATACATGGGTCTCCTCCCCTATCAGTGTTGATGCATTTGTGGATGCTTTGTGCGGAGATCGCATCGCTGTAATAAAATATTGTTGGAACTGTTACTCCAGAGTGGTTTACAACCTTGTGCCACGTGTGACGAGTTGCAGCTGTGAAGTATCTTTACAAGAACCCTACGTGCGTGCGTCTGGTGTGATTGTATCATACTACGACTACGACTACCACGTAACATTTGGCGCCTCCGACGGGACTTCTTCAGTTGGCTCAGTGGAAAGGGTAGCCGGAGACAACAGCCGGCGATGAAACGCAGAGATGGCGACATAGGAAATGGAGACATTCCTCAGAATTGGCAAGGAATGTGGACTGGAGGGAGCTAAGCTCCTAGAGTTTGTACAGGAGAGCGAGAAGGAGAGACTTGAGAGAGAAAAAGAGAGAGGAAGGAGAGACTGGGGAGAGAAGAAAAGAGATTGGAGAGAGAAGAGAGAGCCAAAGGGCGTGAAATCAAGAAACTTGAAATTCAGTGAGAAGAGACAGAGAAACCGCGAAAAGAGGCAGAGAAACAGCGAGAAGAGGAACGAGAATAGGCAGAGAGGCAGCGACAGCACGAAATTCAGCTGAAGAGAACGGATTTAGAGGCACAGAGCCAGAGGACAACTAAAGCAGCAGCCTTAGCCAGCAAAGAGCAAACAGCCCGTGCGCCAAAACTATCGCCTATTGTCGAAAATTCAGATAAAATGGACGCTTACCTGGTGCAGTTCGAGGGTTTCGCAAGCAGCAAAAAATGGAAACAAGAGACTTGGGCCATCAAATTGAGCGCACTTCTAACCGGCAAAACGCTTGAGTTCTACACCCGCCTGCCAAGAGAAGAAGCCGAGGATTATGCGCAGTTGAGAGCCGCCCTGCTGAGATAGTACGACTTCACTAAAGAGAGTTACATACGACGATTCCGGAATTGCAAGCCTGAGGAAGAAGAAACATTCGGCCTATTCATTGAATGAATCAGGACCTACCTGGAGAAATGGATAGAGCTGGCTGGTTTAAAGAAGGAGTACCAGGACCTGTGTGACCTCGTCATCAAAAAACAAGTCCTCAGCGCATGTTCTAAGGACCTGGCCGCCCACCTCAGGGAGCAAAAAGACCAGTCCCTGAAGGCCCTAGCAGACCTCACTCAAAGATATCTGGACGACCACAACATGAAGTTCGGGCCCGGAAAGCCGCAGCGTGTGTCTACTCCAGCAGAAGAAAAATACAACGTCAGAAATACCCCGAAGCAGATGTCGGTGGAGAACCTGACATGTTTTTCTTGTGGAATGAAGGGACACAAGGCGATACGTTGTCCTTCCAAGAGTGTATGGAAATTATTCTCCCAATATAGCCACTATAAGGGTTTCCGGACAAAGTGTTTTGGCACCTAGTGTGGACAAGACAGGCCCGAGAACCCTGATATCCGGATGAAGGGAGTTCCCAGGGCCAGACTAATGTACCGAGACCCCAAAAGCTAACCTGCGTCAAAGGCGTCCGCCTCTGAGCACAATAATAGGTTATCCTTACGTATCTTCTATAGACTTTCCAGCCATAATATTGGTCAACCAGAGTGTACAAAAGAGATAGGAGACTCTTGATTCGTGGATGCGGGTAGTTCCTAGGGCCAGACCAGTGTATTGAGGTACCAAGAGTGAAACTTGCGGCAATGGCGCCCGTCGTAGAGCACAATTTTCAGGTTTACCCACATTGCCTCTATAAGCGTTTCCCGACAATGTGTTTTGGCTCCCAGTGTGAACAAGAGAGACCCGAGATCCTTGATATGTGGATTCAGGGAGTTCCAAGGGCCAGACCAGTGTACTGAGATCCCAAAAGCCAGCCTGCACCAAAGGCGCCGGCCGCAGAGCACAATAATAGTTTTCCTTATGTATCCTCTACAGCTTTTCCAGACATAGTATTGGTCACCCATTGTGTGCACGAGAGACACAGAACCCTTGATTCGTGGATGCGGAGAGTTCCCAGGGGCAGACCAGTGTACTGAGGGACCAAGTGTGGAACTTGAAGTATAGGCGCCCGTCGCAGAGCGCAAGGAAAGGTTTTCCCTCTAAAGCCTCTATAAGCGTTTCCGGACAAAGTGTTTTGGCACACAGTGTAGACAACAGTGACCCGAGACCCTTGACATGTGAATGCGGAGAGTTTCCCTGGCCAGACCAGTGTACTGAGGCACCAAAAGTGGAACTTGCGGCAAAGGCCCCCGTCGTAGAGCACAAGGAAAGGTTCTTCATATAATTATAGCTTTTATAAGCGTTTCCGGACAAAGTGTTTTGGCTCCCAGTATGGACAAGAGAAACCCTAGATCCTTGACATGTCGATGCAGGGAGTTCCCAGAGCCAGACCAATGTACTGAGACCCCAAAAGCCAACATACGCCAAAATCCCCAACAGCAGAGCGCAATACTAGGTTTTCCTTATGTATCCTCTATAGCATTCCAGACATAAAAGAAATCCAGACCAAAAAGGTGACTGCCAAGCGTGTAAAATGCAAAGAAGTACCCAACGGCGAAAGAAACACGCTTAGAAAAGATGGGTAAAACACAATTTATTAAAATTTCGGGTAAATACCCTTTGTCAAAATAGACAAACAAACAAACAGAGAGATTAGCCGCTACTTATCTTCACTAGCAGAAGGAATGTGGCAACTGAAGGAGGTGACGTAAAATAAAAGAAAAGGAAAAGAAGAACAAAGTGCGCAAAAAAAAAAGTAAAAATGACGTCAAGGAAAAAATCATAAGACAGAGACTCGGAGAGAAACTGAACACGAGAGACAAGAGTGTGAGTAAGCACGCGCTGGAGCGAGCAAAAGTAAATGCGTGTATGTGAGGCCAGAGAAAGAGAGAGAGAGAGAGAGAGGGGGGGGGGGGAGAGAGAAAGATAAAAAGAGAACGTACGGGGAGTACCCTTGGGCACGAAGTAGGCTGAGTGTCTAATACACAGAGCCTGCTAAACACCAACCAGAAGGCAAACTTTATATCACCTTCAAGTTGAGGACTACCTCGGGGAAAAACGGGAGGGACCCGGGAAAAAACTCAGCATTTAGCACGGTACACAACAAGTAATAAGTCATTTAATCAAATTCAGTAAGAGAATATTGGTATAAGTGGAGAGTAGGTAGTTGTGAAACCATCTTCAAGGGTAACTCATAAAAAAATATTTTAAAAATTATAGGGGGAGGGGGGAGAGAGAGAGAAAGAGAGAGAGAGAGACGGGGGCGGGAAAGACGGGGGGGGGGGGGGGGGAGGAGGAGGAAGGGGAAAAGGGTAAAGGTAAAAGCGTAAAGAGAGAAAGAGGGCTAGAGAGAAGTGTTAAGAGGGGTACGGGGGGAGGAAGAGAGAGAAAGAGGGAGAGAGCTAGAGAGAGAGAGGGAAAAGGGGGGGGGGGGGAAACAACCAGCCAGAGCTACCAGCCCCACCCAACAGGCACCCACCAACCCACAGAAAAACACACAGGCATGCAACAAGACGACCACATACATCCCCAAGGGATGCACATTATCGCCCCGCCCCACCCCACAACCGCGCATCACTCCGTGGGCCGGAGACCGGGCGCCCGACAGGGAAGGGCAAGGGATCAAACTAAACGTTCGGCCAGCGCTGAGAAAGTCCCCAAGGGAAGTGTAACTATCAACCAGCGCCAGCCTCACCTATCTGATTAGTAAGTAGTAAAACAAAAGCGACACAGTGAGGTAAAGGTACAGTTAGCAGACATAAGCAAGGTAAAAAATGTTAATCTTTCATATTCAGCCCGAGTGGCGCCACAGTGCCCAGTTTATTAATCAGAAATTTTTCGCGGTCTTTCCTGGCCCAGACAGTACTGGCTTGCATAAGCCAGAGGCCTTTAACCCGAATGTCCGAGACGGAGTGGTCGGCCTGATTGAAATGTCGTCCGACCGGTCTGTTGTATAGAGGATATATAAGGAACATGTTTTATTGTGCTCTGCAGACTGAAGATGTTCTTTGAAACGGTCGTTGATGGTTCTTTCCGTCTCTCCAACATAAAGCTGGCCGCATTTCACACAGGAGATGACATAAATCACTTTGGTGGTTTGACACGTGAAGTATCTGTCTATGTTGAATTTGTAACGTGGACCATTCACCACGGTGGAAGGGCAAATAAAAGGACACGTCTTGCAATTAGGAACATTGCACGGAATGGAGCCGGAGGGTCTGGTGGTATGACGAGGCTTGAGAGTAGAGCGAACAAGCATGTCCCGTAATTTAATATCCCTCTTGAAAGCTACCAACGGAGGTTCAGAAAAGATAGCAGCAGACTCTTTACTGGATGACAAAAGACCCCAGTTAGAAAGAAGGATTTTACGAACCGGACTGGTGTGGGGATGGTAGATCATGGTTACGATAGGCCTGTCACTATCAGCGGTAGATTTAGTCTGCAGTATACTCGCGCGACTAAGTTTTTGTACCGTTTGTATAGACATAGTATTGGTCACCCAGTGTGTGCAAGAGAGTCACGAGACTCTTGATTCGTGGATGGGGGGAGGGGGGAGTTCACAGTGTCATACCAGTGTACTGAGCACAATGAAATATTTTCTCTATAGAGCCTCTTTAATGGTTTCCGGACAAAGTGTTTTGGTCCTAGTGAGTATAAGATAGATCCGAGATCCTTGATATGTGGATTCACGGAGTTCTCAGGGCCAAACCAATGTACTGAGACCCCAGGACAAGAGAGACCCGCGACCCTTGATATATGGATGCCAGTAGTTCCCAGGGCCAGACCAATGTACTGAAACCCCAAAAGTCAACTTGCGCCAAAGGCGCCCGCTGCAGAGCACAATAAAACATGTTCCTTATATATCCTCTATAGCCTTTCCAGACATCGCTTTGGTTACCCAGTGTGTACAAGAGAGACACACGATCCTTGATTTGTGGATGCAGGGAGTTCCCAGGGCCAGACCAGTGTAATGAGGCACCAAGTGTGGAGCTTACGGGAATAAACGTTTACGGACAAAGTGTTTTGGCACCCAGTGTGGACAACAGTCACACGAGGCCCTTGATATGTGGATGCAGGGGGTTTCCAGGGATAGACCAATGTACTAAGACCCCAAAAGCCACCTTGAGCCAAAGGTGCCCACCGCAGATCACAATAATGGGTCTTCGTTATGTATTCTCTATAGTCTTTACATACATAGTTTTGTTCACCCAGTGTTTACAAGATAGACGTGCGGTAAAGGCGCCCGTCTTAGAACACAAGGAAAGGTTCTCCCTATATAGTCTCTATAAGCGTTTCCGGACAAAGTGTTCTGGCTCCCAGTAAGGACAAGAGAGACCTGAGATCCCTGATGTGTGGATGCAGGAAGTGGGTTTTGGGGGAAAACGCTTATAAAGGCTATATTATAGGGAAAATGTTTCCTTGTGCTCTAAAACGGGCACCTTTGCCGCAAGTTCCACACTTGGTGCCTCAGTACACTGGTCTGGCCCTGGGAAATCCCCGCATCCAGGAATCATGGGTCTCGTGTCTCTCTTGTACACACTGGGTGACCAAAACTATGTCTGGAAAGACCATAGACTAGATGATGCATAAGGAAAACTTATTATTGTGCTCTGCGGCGGGCGCCTTTGGTGCAAGTTGGCTTTTGGGGTCTCAGTACATTGGTCTCGCCCTCGAACTCTCTGCAACCACATATCAATGGTCTCGGGTTTCTCTTGTCCGCACTGGATGCCAAAACAGTTTTTCGGAAACGCTTATGCAATATAAGGAGAATATTTCCTTGTGCTCTGCGACGGACGCCTTTGTCTTAGTCTCTAAAAGTGTTTCCGGACAGTGTGTTCTGGCTCCCAGTTTTGACAAGAGGGACCTGAGATCTCTGTTATGTGGATGCAGGGAGTAGGCTTTTGGGGTCTTCATAGGGAAAAACGCTTCCGGAGACCGTATACAGAGAAAATCTTTCCTTTTGCTCTACGACAGACGCCTTTGCCGCAAGTTCCATTCTTGGTGCCTCAGTACACTGGTCTGGGCCTGGGAACTACCCGCATCCACGAATCAAGAGTCTCGTGTCTCTCTTGCACACACTGGTTGACCAATACTATGTCTGGAAAGGCTATAGAGGATACATAAGGAAAACATAGTATTGTGCTCTGCGGCAGGCGCCTTTGGCGGAAGTTGGATTTTGGGCTGTCAGTATATTGGTCTGGCCCTGGGAACCCCTTGCATCAACATATCAAGGGTCTCGGGTCTCTCTGCTCCACAATGGGTTCCAAAACAGTTTGACCGGAGACGTTGATAGAGGCTATGTAAGGAAGACCTTTCCTTGTGCTCTGCGTAGGGCGACTTTGCCGCAAGTTCCACTCTTGGTACCTCAGTACACTGGTCTGGCCATGGGAAGTCCCCGCATCCACAAATCAGGGGTTTCGGGTCTCTCTTGTACACACTTGGTGGCCAATACACTGTTAAGGCTATAGAGGATACATAAGGAAAACCTATTATTGTGCTCTGCGGCGGGTGCCTTTGGCTCAAGTTGTCTTTTTTATGGTTTCAGTACATTAAGTTGGTCTGGCGCTGGGAACTCTCTGCATCCATATATCAAGGACCTCGGGTCTCTCTTGTCTAAACTGGGTGCCAAAACACCTTTCCGGAAACTCTTATAGAGGCTAAATAGGTAAAACCTTTCCCTGTGCTCTACGACGGGCGTCTTTGCCGCAAGTTCCACTCTTGGTGCCTCAGTACACTGGTCTGCCCATGGGAACTCGCCGCATCCAGGTTATCTGGTTTCTCTTGTACACACTGGGTGAACAAAACTATGTCTGGAAAGGCATGGCAATAAAGATTAGTTATTTGGTTATTTGGGTTTAAGGCCGAGCAGGCGACTAAGGCCATCTCACGGCGGGATTGGTAAAAATCTGGTCAGCCAGACTAAAAGCAAGGTCTTAAGACAAGATGTAAAGATAGCGTAAAAATGTCAGGCTAAAATGTCGCACAAGTCTTTAAAAGAAACGTATACAGACTCTCAAAATGGGCAAATAAAAAATATTTACATAGTCTATGAATGCTCAGATCTTGTTAAAAATATTGCATTCTCTCAAGAAATTGAAGATTTTGTACGGGGGAACATCCCGGAACAAAACCTTCAAGGAGTCTGCTGTGAAGTGTTTATATCTCGTGTCAATTAGATCAGCACAATACAGCAAAAAGTGTCGAACAGAAAACAGCTCATCGCAGTCAAAACACCGTGGACGCTCATCCTGTTTAAGTAAGTAAGAGTGCGTAACATACGTGTGCCCGATGTGGAGTCGAGCAAGGACAGTCTCCTCACGGCGGCTGTCGCAGCGGAAAGGTAGACTGTCGGACAACGTAGGAAGAGCTTCATGAAGCTTGTTCCCTTCCTCTTTGTCCCAATAAAGGACACATGAGGAAAACCTATTATTGTGCTTAACGAGAATGAAAAACATGAGCCTTTCTCTAGAAGAAAGCTGCTGTTTACACAGGTAAAAATTAGAAGAAAAAAATATTCTTATTTTCAAAGAACATCGAGCAAAGTAAGCAGTTTATAATCTATTGACCTGTTCGGCGTTAAACCCTTATAACTAACTAAATAACTATTGATCTTTTGGTTCATGTTCAAAGTTCTGTTTTAGAGTTTCAGCGGCCTGTCTGCTGTGCTTTTTAAACTGAACAATTTTAGGATTTTCATTTTATTTTTCTATCAGCTGAAACTGCTATCAGTATACTCACTTTACACTGAAAATGCTCGATAAATTCTTAATTCAATGCGCAAAGCACGGCCATCGGGCCCACGTCGGCCGCCGTTGGCCCGCGCACGTCCAAACATTTACAATTGAAACGTGACCCCCCACCCCCACCCCCTCCCCTGTGTCTTTCTGTCTGTCTGTCTCTGTGTCTGCCGATCTGTCTGTCATTTACGTGCTCTCTCTCTCTCTCTCTCTCTCTCTCTCTCTCTCTCTCTCTCTCTCTCTCTCTCTCTCTCTCTCTCTCTCTCTCTCTCTCTCTCTCTCTCTCTCTCTCTCTCTCTCTCTCTCTCTCTCTCTCTCAACATTCCACAACAAAACAGTACCGACGAAAAACTTGCACTACTTCGTATGCTCCCTCTCCGTCAACACTTTGTTTTTAATAAGTTAGTAATGGTATATAAGACTACAGTAGGAAACACAGCAGCTTACATATCTAATCTTTTCAAGACTTGTAGCACACCCTACAACACACGCAAAAATGACCTGGTAGTTCCAAAGCCCAGAATAGACATATTCAAGACGTCTTTTTCTTACTCGGGTTTAATACTGTGGAACGCCCTCCCCAAAAAGATTAGATCAGCACAGTCTGTGAGTTCCTTCAAAGCCCAGCTACTACAGTATTTACTCAGAAATAATCGAACAGATTTGATGTATCTACAAACTTTATTAATAGTATCATAAAGATGATCATTAATTCTGATTCCGTATCATGCTACTTTGATCTGCTATCACACATTCAACTTGCATCGTATTTGCACGCTCAAATGTGTGCATGTGTGTGTGTGTGTGTGTGTGTGCGTGATTGTAACGCATCACTCGAGTAATAGGCATCATGCATTATCCTTGTGCTGCCTTACATCTGACTGAATGTGTGTGTGTGTGTGTGTGTGTGTGTGTGTGTGTGTGTGTGTGTGTGTGTGTGTGTGTGTGTGTGTGTGTGCACAAAACCCCTAAAATGGGTGATTTTCTTTACCATCATTATGGGAAATGGGTGTGAGTAAAATTCTGGGTGACCAAGTCAGACACCCATTTTTTTTCTGAGGGTTATTTCTGCATTATCTTTCATTCAAAAGTCAGAAAAAAATATCAAAATAGGATGTCCCATTTTCAGAGGTTTACCTCATGTTATGTGCTTGCAACGCACTGGGCCTGTGTGTTGCCACGGAAGCGAGTGTCTCTATAGATCAACTTGATACTTGATTGGTCGGCTGTGCAGTGACACTGATGAACTGAGTTGTTTCCCCTTCCTATTGTCTTTCGTCCCGCCGGCCGTTGTTCCGTTTGCAGAGGTACAATTTTATGCAATATTTCTTAGTTAAGAGCACGCCCAAGTGTACTTCTTCAGCGCAGTTATTTAACTGAGATGCTCCCAATCCGATACAATTGCACAGTCAGCCGATACTGACCCATTTAGCCGAGAAAACTGAGACGTCTGCTACAGCGGGTCGGCCGGCGTCTGCTGCTCACTCAGTCTTGTAGTAAAAGATAATAAAACCCCACGATTTTAACAAAAGCTTTCTTCTTCAATGAAAGGGATTCGTTCAATAACACCATTAGAAGATCAATCTGTCTCGCGATTTTGTTGCTTTTTTCTGACATGAGTGATTAATATGACAAAACCAAAATGGCGCCAGATTTTAGAGTGTATTTCAATCCTCATACGCAAAACTGCCTCGCGATTCGAAGAACAGACTTCCACGAACAGGTTTTTCGGATTGTGCAACTGAAGTGTCGCTTTTTACTGTATTACCAGTTATTGTTCGTAGGGGGCTGGGGGTACTGCAGTAATTATGTATATATCTTATCCAAAATGTCAACGGTTTACATGGTTGCATTTGACATGTTTGCAGCACTGTTTTGGCCACACTCAGCACTTTCTGCACACACCCAGCACCAGATGGCAGCAGGATGTCCAAACCCATCGGGATCTATCGAAGTGGACAAGCATGCCCCTTCCTGGCACATGACCAAGGCCCAGGGCAAAATTAGTCAGCTGCAGCAGTATAGCCCAGCCTCTGCCGGAGAGGGTGCATCTGATAGGAGGGTGCATAGACGGCAGCAGAATGTCCCCAATTACAAACTGGTAAGTGATTCTATGATCATCTTCATTTTCTTGGCTTGCGTGCAAAGCAAAAGTGAGTTTATGTTCTGGGCCACTGGTCGTCCGTCCGTCGTCCATGGTAACTTTTAACGGTGGCATTTTCTCGGAGACTATTCAAGCCACATTCTTCAAGCTTGGCCCAAGGATACTTTGTGGCAAGACCTTTGTAAACATACCAATTTGAGTGACCTCTCTCAAAGGGTCACGCGAGGTTGACAGATGTGTGAAAACTGCTTACATTTTCAGAAAACATGGATTTTGCTGCTGCAGAAGCCAGCCCTCGTCACTGAGGTCACACATATGTAAATCGGTCATACACGGGATTACTCTTTTTATTCTTGTGCAAGGCCCCTTAAACCAAAATTGGGCTGTTTCTGTCCTAATGCAGCATTTTTTTTCTTTCTTTTTTCCAGTTGGCAAATGGAGCCTGGGATGGACCTAAGACAGAGTGCAAGCGCATCGCAATACAATGACAATGATGACGAGGAGTTTGTTCCTGGCTCGAGCTCACAGGATTCAGACGGTGTGGCGCCATCAATCTCTGGGATCTCTGACACAGACAGTATTGTATTGACCATGTTAGATTTCATCAAAGTGGCAGGTTCAGGGTTGGCAGGTGTCAGTGAAGCAAGTACCAGCAAGGTGAAGTGTGCGTTAGGGGGTGTATTAGGGGGTGGCAATGAGAATGCGGATAGGCAGAAGGAACATGACGTTGGGGTTGGGGAAAAAGCGCTTACAGAAGAAACAGGTGTGCACGTGTTGCAGAGAGGGAAAGGAAAGTATAAATGGGACAAGAAACATGCATGCAAATTGTGTAGCAAGCTTGTCTTGAAAATGAGCACGCACTTACAAGATGTCCATGCAGATGAGGCAGACGTTGCTAAAATTTTGTTGATGAAAAAAGGGACAAAGCAAAGTTGTCAAGCATGGATCAGACTACAAAATGAGGGTGATTACATGCATAACATTGCTGTTCTTGAAAAGAAATCAGGATGTTTGATTCCTAAGTATCGCACCAAAACTAGTAAGGTAGACGACCTTCTCACCTGTAGCCATTGCAAAGGGCTTTATAAAAAAAATAAAGCTGATCTCTGTACACTCGAAACGTTGCTGTCAGATACCAGGAGGGTTTCAGATCGCTAAGAGAGGTGAGGCGGCACGACGTGGGAGGCTAATGCTTCAAATACCCTTAGACGTTGACTTTTCCTTCTATCATAAGGTATTAGCCAGAAAGAGGGATGATGAGATAAGCCGTCTCATGAGAACTGACCCCTTGCTGCTTGAGTATGGAAAGAGATTATTTGACCGCAGGGACAATGAAGAACACACGGCTGGACAAATCAGCTCCAGGATGCGGGAGTTAGGGAGACTATTAAAGATTATCAGAGTGAGGTCAGAAATGAAAATCGCAAGTTTAAATTTGTGATCAATTCAGCTAGCTTTGATCATGTTGTACTGGCTGTAAAAGAGCAAGCAGAATTTGATGAGGACACACATCAGTTCAAAAAAGGCAATCTCGCAATGCGCATAGGCCATGATTTGAAAAATTGTTCACAGATAGGCATCCAAACAGCTTGGGCATGGTTCAGATGACAGGTGGTGACATGAGCTCTCTGAGGTGCAGCGGTTTGACTCTGTCTTCATCAGGGACTGGTATGATTGTGTGTCAGCTGCAGCAGCCCAGTCAGTCGGGAAAATGACCATGAACAAACCCAAGCTGATCCCATCATGTGAAGATGTGAGGAAGGTCCAACAGCTTCTTGAGACAAGGATGGTTTCGGAAGATTATCCGACAGTGGTTAAAGCAACTCTTTGTGCTGTATCACTTTTCAACTGAAAACGAGGGGGAGAAGTTCAGAGAATGAAGGTATCAGACTTCCAGAATGCTAAGATTGGATCGATCACTAATCAAGATATCTTGAAAGGTCTCACAGAGGTTGAGAAGAAAATGGTGAATCATTTTCAGCGAGTGGAAATCAGAGGCAAGTTTAATAGGAGTGTTCCCATTTTGCTGACAAAGAAGATGATGACAACTGTGGACAGAATCCTTCAAATGAGGCAGTCAGTGCCAGCTCTCACTGGTTCCCAGTACATCTTTGCCACACCTTCTGGTCAGAGGCCTTACAGAGGCCATGATGTTCTGAAGGAACATGCGCTACAAGAACAAGTGTCAAACCCAGCCATGTTCACATTTACCCAGTTACGGAAGCAGGTTGCAACTTTGGCTCAGTCAATGGCCATCTCGGAGTTAGACCAGGATCAGCTGGCAGACTTCCTTGGTCATGATATTCGGATACATCGCCATATCTTCCGCCAACCTCAAGACATCCTTCAAAAGGCAAAAGTGGCAAAGATTCTTCTGTCAGTTAACAATAGGATGACAGATTTGGAGAGTTGCATTAGAGCTGAGCTGGGCGATGATGAAGAGATTGCCTTTGACAATGAAGACACATCAGAAACTTGGGGGAAACAGCACCTGTGAATGAAGCAAGTAGCAAGTGAACAACACAGGAATCAATGAGTATGACAGAGAAAAGACGTCCAGAGCCTGATGACAATCTAGATAGTTTTGATGATGACAGTACTGCGTCAGCTCCTGTTCAAAAGAAAGCTAGATTTACAAGGAAACCATGGGGTAAAGCTGAAGAGAAAGCTGTTCAAACTCGTTTCAAGACACACCTCGTTGTGAACAAACTTCCTGGAAAGGCCAAGATATAGCAGGCAATCGCAGAAGAGCCCACACTTAGACATAGGTGCTGGACAAACATTAAGGATTACGTCCGCAAAAGACTGAAAAAAATTACAAAAGTTACAAAAGAAATGAATTGAGATTCTCTGACACTCGCAGCATTTTCGTTTTCATACAGATTTATTACAAGAGTGTTATTATTGGGTTGGTTTCAGCATGTATAGCTTGTTTTTATCTGATCGATGCCTGGATCATTTTGTATACTGTATAACCTTTGAATTTGAAAAACGAAACATCCGGCTCTGGACAAAAGACAATAATAAGATAAGAAAACCATTGACAACGTAAAGATTTATTACAAGAGTGTTATTATGGGGTTGGTCAGCCTGGATCATTTTGTATACTGTATAACATTTAAAACTTTGCAAATGGAACAGCGGTTGGGGACGAAAGACAATAATAATAAGGGGTAAGAAAACCATTGTCAACATAAAGATTTATTACAAGAGTGCTACTATGGGATTGGTCCGCCTGGATCATTTTGTATACTGTATAACATTTAAAAATCTGCAAACAGAACAGTGGTTGGGGACGAAAGACAATAATAAGATTAGAAAAACATTCTCAACATAAAGATTTATTACAAGAGCATTTTTATTCGGTTGTTTTCAGCGTGTATAGCTCTGTTTTTATCTGATGTACACCTGGATCATTTTGTATACTGTGTAACATTAACCTTACTTTGCAACTAAACAGTGGCCCCCAACCGGGTCTGCCCTGGGAGACTTGGGTGGAGTTAACTACTTAGAGATAGTAACTATTGGCGGAAATGGACAATTTATATCTATCCCAAATTTCCGGGATTTTTCGACCGCTTACTCCCACGCCCTAACGCCGCCCGTTTTTCTAGGTTTCTCCTTATTTTTTTTCAGTAAAATAAAGGTTTCCAAATTCAATGTCATTAAAATTAATATTTTTTATTATAAAATGAGCCGTGAGATGGCCTTAGTCGCCTGCTCGGCGTTAAACCCAAATAACTAACTAACTATTATAAAATGAATCAAGACGAATTACTTCTTCTAAACGATATTAATGCTGTAGAAAACAAAGACTTAGACTCGACAAAACAGCGCCTTCTTTCTGTAGTTGTGTCAGGCAAGTCAAAGACTTATCTCGGTAAACAATACATGACAGAGGATATTGAATCTCTTACCTCTGATGAACTAATCAAGCTTCATTCAAAATATGAGAACCACATCGCTTCACTAATGACACGTGATTTAAGTCGATCTCTAGTATGCCTATACACAAAAGCAGTGAGTCACTTTCTACCTGTGGATAGTGACAGTCTTTCACACGACCTTGAAAGCAATCCTATTGTTTCAAGTTCAATTGGCAAATTAGCATGCATCATGTTTTACAAGTTCGGAAATTACCTTGCACCTGTCGTAACCCTTCTTGTTACCGGGAGTCATATTGATTTTTCAAAAATAAATTTTACTGCAGAAGAAAATGGACGAAACCCAGACGACTCCACAACCGAACCCCAGTCCAGTTTTGACACAGGTTCAAACTGTGACGAAGACTAAAAGTCCAGGCAGGGTTGAGGCTGGAAAAAGATTAGCCGAATATAATAGGCCAAAAAAATTACAGCTTAAGGCACAAACAGAAAAGACTCATGTAACTGATCCACCGTCAGGATCGTCAGGACCTGTGTCAATAACGTCACTCCCTCATCAAAGTGAGAGACAAACAACCCAGTCTAACCCTGACCCCGAACCTCAATCAACAAAATATATAATTGCCGGATTTGTTGTCGGATTTGGTTACGTAGGGTATCAATTATACAAAAAATACAAACCACAGACTCGTACAGTGACCAAAAAATCAGACACTCCAAAAACAAAACCAGAAGTCGCCACATTACCAGTAACACCCAAAGCCGTTGACCCATTTTATATGCAGTAAATAAAAATATTATTTTAATTTTTCTTGCCTAAGAAATGAATGACACAAAGAACATAATGAACCTTGTGTATCACTCTGCCGTAATCAGTGGATTAGCAGTAGCTTATTCTATGCTGGGAAAAAGTCTACTCAAAATGAAATCAGCAGACCTCAGTAGACTCGATTTTGAAGACAGCACTAAGCTAATTGTAGTTGTTACAGCGTCGATTGCGACAAAAGACTTTCTTGTCAAGCAGGGAATTATTCCCGAAAATGTTTCTATGTAAATAAAAATATGGCGACGATAGCTATTATGATTGGTGGGGCAGTTGTTAATGCATTGGCTTTCAGTGGCTCAAACTATCTCTTTTCAAAAATGGGTAGAGAAGAATCTGCAGAAGAAATGAAACGTCACAATGAGGCATCAGAAAAACTTGCTCAAGCCCAGCAGGAATATGAAAAGAATAGAATTGAGAAACTTGATTTCATCAATGAAAGATTGAGGCTTGAAGGCCACGCACAACATACGTTTTCAAATACAGATGACGCAATTCGTGAATACTATCTTGTCACAGGTGAAGACATGTCTATCCCAAAACCAAAACTAAGTGACTATTACAAACCGAGTACAGAACAAAGAAACGGAGAGATAATCTTTGTTCTAGTGGGAATGACATTTGTTTATTTTACAGGAGTTTTCATTGCTAGAAAAAATGGCAGCTGAAAATAAACTATCGAAAATATATTACTTTCCATCAGGCTATTGGAAAGGGCAAACAGCTATTCAGAAATTACATGCCGCTGTGGGCGGAGATATATCACTCAATCAGGTCAAGCAATGGTTACAGAGACAGGCAATTTGGCAGATATATCTCCCTGCTCCAAGAAAAATAACAAGACCCCATTTCCAAAACACATCACCAAATGACACACACCAAATGGACCTCCTGTTTCTTCCACACGATACAATAAGAAAGAAACGATACAAGTAGGCTTTAACTGTTGTTGACATAGCTTCAAGGTATAAGGACGCTGAACCCATATCTGACAAAACAGCCAGTACAGTTGCTACTGCTTTATCAAAGATATATAGTCGAGGCCCTTTAAGATACCCCAGACTAGTGCAAGTTGATGATGGATCTGAATTCAAAGGTGCTGTTAATCAGTTATTTGCGAAGCATGGCGTACTGGTCAGACGTGGCATTCCAGGTGTGCACAGATCACAGGCAATTGTAGAAAACTTTAACAAACAGTTATCAGAAAGACTTTTCAGTTATCAGTATTCTAAGGAACTCATGCATGACACCCGGAACACTGAATGGGTACAAAGGTTACCACATGTGATAAAAGCAATGAATAACGAAGGACACCCAAAACCTGCTGATGCTATTAAATTGAAAACAATTACAGAGCCAAAAACAGGACCAACCCCGGCACCAAACACAAGCTTGTTTACTAAACAGGTGAGATATTTATATCAACCAGGTGAAGCTGAAAATGACATAAAGCGCAGAGCAACAGACCCCATCTGGTCAACATCCGTTCATAATATAAAAAAAATAATTCCTGGTCCAGACGCAACAATATATTACCTGTTCGACCCTGCACCCCAGAGGGCATTTGTCAGAGAAGAATTACAGATTATTCCCCCAGACACCGTTACTCATTTCAGTAACTAAGTCGTCAATTAATTCATCAACCAGTTCATCACAAATGTCTTCAGATAACTTGAGCCTGTAATGTCCGGGTGCATAAGCTTTTTCTTTAGTGTGAAACACTCGTTTCGTGTCTCCAACTGCAAGTGACTTTTTGTGTGTTTGAATTATTTCAAGATTGTGTTTGTTTGATCTCAGTGACTTGTTTGGATAATCAGGCATTAATGCACCATCTAACACTTGCTTGTAATGTTCATGACGTATGTCTTTATTTTTTATTGCTGTTTTTTTTTTATTCCTTTGGCTTTCGACTGACTTCCCTTCTGGTGCAGTATAGAATACATTTTTGATCTCAGTCCAACGTACTCAACTATTGGCACACCATTTAGTTCATCCTTAAACTTACCAGGCACTTTCTTGTTTTGTGTGCTAAACAGCGGGTGATCTTTAGGGTAGTCAGACGTGTCATACATGTGTAACTCTGTTTTCATGTCTTCATAAAAGTCTTCAGTAGGCACGTCTATGATCATAGAGTCAGTGTCAGTGTATAACAGACGGCAGTCAGGATACTTCGGTTTGAAGTAATCATAATAAAATTCAAGCATCACCAGTTTTGACAACTCCAGAATTTCCATACCAATGAATACTGGCTTGTCCAGTTTAACAATCTTTTTTTTTGAGTGACACTGCATACAATGATGAATGAAACTCTTTGTACCCTGTGTACTGTGGCTTACCTGTAAGTTTAATTGCACCCGATTCAGTTGTGACCAGTCTCACATCTTTTCTGTGATGAGGATTTTCCATTGTCTTGCCAAAACAGGCATTGTTCATAAGCTTAAAGAAGTCTTTGTCAAATGCAGTGTTGCCGTCTCTGGCACGAAGGGTTGTGTTCTTCATTATGTAATCTTTCATGAAAGCACTCTTATCAAATTGAATTCCTCTGTGAACTTTCTTTAATACTAACCCATGTCTGATGTAAAACTGCAGCAAGCGGTAGTGACAAACGTAATTGAATTTGTCATTTAAATTTGGTACAAGTTTGGTGTCTTCTTTTTTCCCTGTCATACTCATTTTCTCAACAGCTAATGGATAATCATTATGGTAATTGTGTAGGTGGTGTGGATACTCTAGGTCGACTTCAAAGATCCAACCCTTCGCGTCGTTTCGGTCAAGATTCATAATATTGTTAGTTAACCCTGTTATGTCATACTGTGACAAATCATACAGACAAAAGTTTTTCAAGGGCAATAACTCACACATTGCGAACCCATAAAGGTTATTAGCGTCAAGGTACGTAATGAATGACCTTGACCTCGAGGGGTCAAGCCCAAGGTCACCATAACCGTCCAGATATTTATTGTTGGCTCTGGCGTAGTTATTTGCTGCAATACTAATGCCTCCTCTCAATCCACGTTCCACCATTTCACCCATCGTACGATCAGACAACAGGTCTATAGATATCTTACTGGATTTCAAAAATGCATCCCATGTCATGCCAGGACTAGTTATGTAACAGGCAGGGTCAAGCTTGTAGTGTAACAAACCCTTTTCACGGTAACTTTCAAATACATCTGCTAGCAAACAAACGTCTGCTTTCAAGTACTGGTCATGGTAGTCACCAATCGTCTGACATCCTAACTTCCCCCACGCATCAAGTGCGTGTTGATATTCAGAGTCAGAAATACCTTTTCCAGTTAGTGTAGAATAAAATTTCTCTTTTGGTGGCAGTCTTGTTTCCTCAAACACAACCCAGTGATCAATGTACTCATATGGATACACACCTTTCTTAATCAAGTCTGGTTCAAAATATTTACTCGTTATTGGATACTCAGTCAGTCCTTCTGCCAGACTAGCCAATCCTAAAGACAAATGTTGCATGGAGTCATAAAATGCTAATTTATCTAACCTAAAAGTCAAGTATTTCTCAGTTGTCTGGGCAATACAACTTATGTTTTTGTACGACTCGTCTACAGCCTGCATGATAATGTGTGAATCATATCCCTTCAGATTGTGAAAAAAGATTGGTAACTTGTATGTCTTAGGATCTATTTTTAATAATAAGTTACAATTGTTATGTGCAGCGCCTCTGTAACATCCAGTTATGTGATCATGGTCACGAACTTTATCACATCCCAGAGGTTGTTCACAAATCCAACACGTCTCAGCTGTATCAAATTTCAGTTTGTCTTCTTCTGTCATCACCAAAGGCATCTGACATGTTGTGAGATACTGTACTACCTGACTATACAGATGTCTCATTTCTGTTAAAAACAGACAAGCTGCATTTTCACCTCTGTAGATAACAGGCTCTGAATGAAGACCGTCTGACCTAACAATAATGTATCCAAAAGAACACACCACTTGGTCACTCAACTTTATAGTCTTTGGTAATGACTCTGGAACATGACCTTCATATGGTACAACCAATGATTCAAAATCTGCATACACTACAAACGGCAGCTTTTGCTGATTCCCATAGTTTTTAAAATACACTTGACTACCAGGATCTGGATACTTAAGTACAGTTTGTATGTCATCAGCTGACCTGCAGTGTAAAATGTGTTTGTGCGCTATTTTAATAGAAGAGAATCTCTGTAAACATCTCTTGCACACTTCCTGTTTCCCATTGTGTTTTGTCGTATGTCCGTGAATTAGACGTGACATATTCCTGATAATTGTGTAGTGAAAGTTATTGTCATCGCCGATTAGCAACATGTCAACATGTTTATCTTCTGACTGCCCATATGTTGGGGCAATTGGAGATACTCTAATTGGCTGTAACTTGTTCTCAGCATTATTATCCCACACAAACACATTTACAGATATACCAGGATTTAGTTTTTCAAACAAGTCTATGTCCTCTATTTTAACAGGGAACTCAATGCCACTAAAATCGAGTTCATTTACAAATTTGGTGTAGTTAGATACAAGTTCAGGTTTTGACTTTACAAAGTGTAATTTAGCAAGCACACACCACATGAAACAGAAATTGTCATTGTTCTGTATGTTAACAACAGCCTTTTTGTTTGCAACCTCAGTTGGTAGTGGCAACCATGATTTACCTAATATAGGATGATACCTAGACTGCTTTAGTTGTAGTTCATGTACGTGTCCTTCGTGCCAACCAGACCCCTTCATTCTTGCACTGTCAATTGCTTGGAGGAAGTCAGGTAATAGTCTGTCTCTAAACACGTTCTCTAATTCTCTTCTTGTGTTAACTGTGTGTTGTCTTGTTGATATATACGATACAATTACCTCACCGTCTACTCTAGTAAATTCTATTTTCGCAACAACCTGAATTTTAACACTGCCTGTAAGAAGATTTTGTTGTATGACAGAAAAAGAGTTTTCTATTGATTCATAGACATTGTTACTATTAGATATAGGCAAGTTTGTTGTGTGAAACACGTTTCTTAAACCAGATGAGCCAGGGTTTGATGGGCCAGGGCTTTGTGAATTGTCCGTCATTTTTATTTGACTGACAAAATAATAAATGAAAAAATATTACCGCTGGCTCACCTTGTGTAATACCACTTTATTAACTGTAACACTGTCAATATAAACATTTAGTTTGCGTAGTTGTTTAAATATGCTATAACAAATTTCCCCTAACCAACCATAGTTGGTATCATCAACTTTAAAAGTAGGTGTCTTTAAATCAACTGTCATGCACTCCACATCTGGATGCTCATCGACATAATCCAAAGTCACACTATATGTAGCATATATTTCTGATGGTGCTGAAAGGCTTATGTAAGTCTGTTTGGGTGATATTAAGTCAGTAAAGTGCATAACATCTTTGAAAAGGTGTGTAAGATCAAGCACCTGTATGATTTGTCCGTCTGTCATTTTTATTGGACAAACAAATGTATAAATTAATTTACATCAATTTACTAACCCATACCCTGTGGGCTGATCTGTCTTTAAAATGAGCTTTAGATGCTTAGTTGATTTCAGTTTATTTTTTACATCATCACGTTCATGCTTATTTGGGATGACATCGTTTTCTCTGAGACAGTCTTCGAAGCTGTCACAATCCTTACAGTAAAACAAACAGATAAACTTTAACTGTTCTCGAAAATCTTTCAGAACAGCATTATATTTTTGAGTGAGAATCCATACACTGACATTTGCGTGTCTGCCACTGAAGGCAAGTTCTGCTAGAGTGTTTCTCTTCTTGACAATGTCTTTCTCTGCAGAACAGTCATCAACAATAAACAAAGTTGACTGTCCTTCAAATTGCTTGTAAAAATATTGTAGGTAGTCATTCAGTTTTTTCTCAGGGTCAACTAAGTATATGTTGCTGTCAGTCCAAATGAATAAACGGTTGTGATAAGCTTTGTTGTGTTTGATTGTAGGACAAAATATTACAATGTTTTCAAAGTGGTGTATGTATCTTGTTTGTAATAAGTCAAGTACAAATTCAGTTTTCCCACACCCAGTGGCACCACAAAACAATCCACAGTGTGGGTCAAGGGTCATCAAGCTCCGGTTCATTTTAATACACAATATAATTTTAATATATGTGTCCACTCAGTCTGCTTTCTGCAATATTGAGTTGTGCGTCATAAATCAGGTACAAATATATGTTTATGGCTTCGGCTTTTTCAACCTTTTTTTGTATCTGAATTGTAATCCCATCACTACCGTTCTCGACAGTTCGTCCTGACCCATGAAGGTAGTCGTCATCTGTACTACGAAGGTCTAGCCACAGTGCATACTTGTTTGTAAGGTATTGTCCGATCCTAATTTCATACAGATGTAGATCTTTGCACGCAATGTTTGCTGGTTTATCTCTAATCCTTCCACCCGCAAAATACTTTGTGGTTTCGTCATAGTGCTGGTATGGTAACATTCCAGATGCATACACTTGATTAGGGCGGCCTTCGATTGTACAGGACAAATGTGTAATCTTAGGATTGTAGAATTTTTCTGAATCTCTTTTGTATGGACTCACCGGTTCAACAAACAACATAAGAATACCTTTCAGTGACCTAGCAGGTGTGTTTAAGTTTATGTTCCACATTGGGTCACTCTTGTCTTTTTGCATTAAACTATGTCTAATTACCCTGTCATAATAAATTGGAAGTCTTGACTGGTACTGATTTTGAATGAGTCTGGCTAGATCAGTGTGTGTGACAATTTCATATTCCAAAGAAATGTTAGAGATCTTGTATGTTGCATCTGCGGCAGATGATTTTATAACTTTGGAGTAGTCATTGAAAGTTAGTTCAAAGCTCAGACGGTCATTCAGTGCCCCTTGATAATAAGGCAAATGTGCTGTGAGGATTTCAAACTCAAGTGGAATGTAAAATCTGGTTCCATATGTTTCTGCTATAATAACGTCCTGGGCTGCTGACGTTGATTTATCTCCAGCATTGATTCGAAGTTTACCAACATTATCAGACTGTATGCCTTGGTAAATACGATCCTCTCGTTCTTCTCTTGTAAGCCACAGATCTTTGTAACAGTAGAATACATCGGAGTCGTCAAGACTAAACACTTCCTGTCCTTCAAGTTTTACTTTAATAGTTCTAACAATTGCTCTGCCAAGATTGTCAACTAGAGTTCTGTTTACGTCTGCGTCTGATGAAAGTTCAATATTAAATGCTAGGCGTGCAGTGCCAGGAACAATAACGTCACTGGGACCTAGGTTTGGAAACTTGACTGTAAGTGTTTGGTTCTGGTCTATGGTACTTGGATTGTTTGTGATGACGATTGATTGTCTAATGCCCTTAACACCCAGAGGCTCACGTAGTTTTCTGTATGGGTCTAACTTTGATCCGTAAGACTGTGTCATTTTTATTATGCACAATAAAAAATAATAAATTAATAAAACAATGGCAGCAGGAGGATTTAATCATGAAGATTTTGAAATGGATGACATGATTGTCTCAGATACCAGTATCACAGATATGACTGGAATGGTAACTACTTCTAGTATGTATCATGAACTGTTAAAAGACAAAGTAAACTCATTTTATGACAGTGTTGGTGTCCACCCAGATGTAATAGATCCTAACCAATTTGAATATGATAAAGGACATTTATTTGTAAATACAGACAGAGGGAAAATATATCTAACACATAAAAATAATCCTTCTAAGTTTAGAGCTTTAAGTACAATTAAAGGTGAAGTCGGTGGTAACTCTGGTTTGGCAAGGTATCTTGGAATTGGAGGGTATCCTGTCACGCCAAGACTGGCTAGTGTTCTTCACGACACGCAAACAAAGTTACCAACAGGGCAACAAATTGAAATGGCACCTGTAACAAACCTACCAGAAATAGCAAACACAGTGATACAAGAAACCTCATTTACTGAAGGACAAATAAATGACGCTATGAAAACAATAGATGACCCACCTTTGTCAATGCGGGAGATTATGGGATTGGATAAATCACTGCAGACAATAAGAGGTGAGATGGTAAATAATGTTGCCAAACTGGGTGAGCTTGATAAACACATAGAACGTGAAAAAGAGAAACTGGCTACCGCAGACAATGGAAATCTTGACACAGAAATGAAAGAAAGAATTCAACACAGATTAAATGATTTGCAGATAGAAAGATCAGGACGGTTAGAAACAATTAGTATTGGAAGACAAAAACTAAAATCACAGGTCAACAGAATTAGAGAAACTATTCAGAAAATACTTCACGAAGACACTACTCTGGCTGAGAGACTAAAAACACTTTTCAGAGAACAGGGTATTACAATTGCTAGTTTAATTACTGCTCTTGGGTTTATTATCAGTACTGTAGTGCTGGCTGTCTCCGGTGCTGGGGTTAGTGGGGGTGCACCACCAACCCCGGGCCCACCAACCCCGGGTCCCCCGACTCCAACAGACCCAAAAGATTTACAGACGTGGGTAAAAAAAACAGTTGTCTCACATATCAGACTTGCTTAAGAAAGAAATTGGCTGTGAAAGCAGTAGACGCGTTGCCCGGTATAATAGGCACTGTTGTCAGTTGGTTGATTAGTACAGCGGCAAAGGCAGTAGGGTTTATGGCAGAGCATGTGTGGATCTTTTTGGTGACAGTAGGAGGGTTGATGGTGGGTTATTTAATGAAACAGATAAAGAAGTAATACTCCTAATCCAGTGAGGCCTATTACCAATGCAGTTCTCTCTGACTCATGAGTGTCAGGGGTTGGTGTAGGGGTTACCGCTTGTATGAGTGCCGGTGTTGGGGCCGGGGCTGGGGCCGGGGGTGTTACCATCTGTAATGATTTTAATGACTGTACGTGTGTGGTTGTTGCTCCTAAGTTTACAGATTGATTGAGACCGAGTTTTTGACCAACACCTGCAACAACTATTTCATTATTATAATTTGTTATTGTACCCATTTGGAGTTGAAGGTCAGATGGTAACATGTATAACCCGATTCCAACTACAAAGTCAACTTTTGATCTAGCATATCTGAGTACGTCTTGGTAGCGTTGTATGCTTGATGGGAGATCAACTGTTGAATTAATTGAATCTTCAAGATTTTCAACAAACTGTTTTTGTGCTTCAAATTTACCACTTCCATTCAAAATGTTTGATTTTGTTAGTGATTGTGCTCCTAATATACACCAGACATATGTTCTGATATGTTCTGATAGACTCATTTACGCGCTCGACTCCTGCTTGAGTAAACCCGTCAGATTTATCTAAAATAAATGTGGTCCATGCGTTAGTCTGCTTCTGCTCTATTGATCCTATCCAGACTTGTGATTTTGATGAGAATGAAGTGTAACCAGGGTAGTAATCTTGAGGGTATTGTCTGTGACTCAAAGCGTAATACAATGTACCCATGCCATGGTGATCATCAAGTTTTTGTGTGAAGTCATACTTAGTGCTTATGTTAAATTCATTACAGATGCGTTCAAATGCTTTCATATCCATGGGGTTGTTAAACCTGTTGAAACTGGATTCAGTGGGCAGTGGTGTATGAAGTTCTGACAGAATACGTCTAAGCTGGTAATAAATATGGAAATGATACACAGATCTAATCAGTTTGTTTGAGTGATTCAAATGATCTGTAAATGAAACACCACAGCCTGTAGTAGAACACAGTATAGCAAAATTGAGTTGGTTTTGAAACATCTGTAGTGGACTTGAGGACCACTTTCTTGCAGTTGAGTCATCTGTTATTGGAGGGTTTAGATAATGATCAAACGGATTTGGTACTTTGACTTGAAATAGATCTTGTACGCTTGCGTCAGACACAGCAATATCAAGCTGGTTTAATTGAATTATTTTCTGTTCATAAGTAGGTGCGACATTGTATTTGGCATCCACATTAAATTGAAATGCGTTTGTAGTGGTAATGGTTGGTGATTTAAATTCCATCCTTTTTTATATGAGATAATAAAAATGTTTATTACCTTAACAAATCTTGACACAAGCAAACCAGTGTGGTTAACTAATGGGATTGATAATCGGGATGGTAGCAAGTCTGTAGCTATCCATGAAATGTTCTATACAGTAAAATGGTTTAATGTAACAGATGATATATATAATAAAGTAATTTTTGATGGTAAGACTGAAGCTATACCACCTGGGTATTATGACTTGTGTACTATAGCTGAATGGTTTCAAAGTAAATTTAAAATTAAAGCAACTTTAAATCCAACTAACCTACTTGTTACATTAGAATTTCTGAAACAAGATTGGTTAAAAATTTCAGATAGATTTGCATATTTACTTGGATTTTATATTGACGAAGATTGGTGGAGATCAGATGATTTAGATGAAGCTATGTCTGGTATTATAACAATGAAGACAAAAAAACTTAAAATAACTGGAAAACGTCCTGTCAATTTGTCAGTACACACAGTGCTAAATGCTTATTTGAAAGAACTAAACACATCTGAGAATGTTCACAATGGAAAGCCTTCAACTTTGTTGAGATGCTTACCTACTGGAACTGCTCCGTATTGTGAAAGTGTGGTTGTTAGATTTCCTAATTTGCAGTTTAAGAAATTAGGTTCTAGTTTCTTTGAGTCACTGAGTATATATGTAACTAATCAGGATGACAAACCAGTTCTTATGCATGACTTTAGTGTTGTGTTGGAAGTTAAATAATTTTATTTTTGTTTATAAAAATGAGTGGTCTTGGTCCAAAGCGAACAATCATACCAGTTGCATGTCCAGTAACAGAGTTGAAAGATTTGGCTGATGTACAGGATTTTGAGAAGGAGGGAGATGTTGGAGAAATATATGGTTTTGAACTTGATTCAAATGGCATGTACAAGAGGAAAGTAATTGTCGACATGAAAGACGGTGAAAGACAGATTCCTAAACTTGGTCAGCTTCGTGATGTTACTGTACCTACTCCACCTGTAAATAATGCGCCCTACAACTTAATACATGTGGGTAGTAAGTGGGTTGTTTCACCTGTACCTGTTCCACCACCCACAATTGACTGGGACATAAAGATTGAATTTATTAGTCCTTATGTATACACTGATGACGAAGGCGCCTTAGTGTTTAGGAAGGTTGTTAACTCGGGGCCGCTTATTGTAAGTCTTGTTCCAAGCTTTGCCCCAGACGACAATAGCAGAGAAAAACTGAAAGTTGAAAATTATGAGAGACGGAGATATCTTCTTACACATAGGAAGGGTAGGTCTGATGCGAAGGTCGTGTTTGCACCAATAAACTTTTCCATCGCAAGAGAAGCGACAATAGTATTTGAAATTATCATGAGATCAGTAACTACTGCTAAAGAGGCTCAAATTGCACAAGGAATCAAACTTACATGGAATGAAACAGTGACAGAGTCATCAAAGGTCTTTATTGCTATTACAAAAAATAATGATGTTATTAATGTTTTGAGCAGTATTCCAGCTGTCAAGGTGGTGGTCGACAAAGCAACTTTTGTTCGTCTAACTTACATAAACCTTGAACACATTGATCTTGTTGCATTTTATTATGCTAACAAATTGTATACTTTTGAAGAGTTGCAAAATGTAATTGCTGATTAAATATAAAAAAAAAATTGTCAATAAAAAAAATGGTAAACTTCTATCCGCAACTACCAACGCTTGATCCGACTGAAACAAATGTGATGACTAAAACATCACTTGCGCCTGATCCACAGGTGACAGCTGTGCCAATTGCATCAGATAAAACATTACAGGCAGATGCATTCAGATTAAATAATATTACAGAAGCTTTGAAATATTTGGAAAGTGAAGAAGCGAAATATTCACGGTGCAAAAGGAGGTATAAGTCAGTATTTAATTCTGTTCTAAACACTTCTATGGCTATTGGTGCAGTTTCAGCTGGATGTTCTGTGGGGGGTATTGTTCTGTTTGCCACAGGAATTGGGAGTTTGGCTGGAATAGCAGTTGAGGGTGTTAGCGTTGCTACATGCCTGACTTGTTTTGGTTTGGAGGCCTTGAACAAGAGGTTTCACACAAAATTACAGAAACATGAAGCATTGAGTACTTTGGCTGGTGCAAAGCTGAGCAGTATGAATCTTATTATCAGTAAGGCATTAAATGATAATTGTATTGATGACGAAGAATTTAAGCGCGTCCAAGATGATTTGAATAACTACAAGAAACAGAAGTCTGAAATACAAAATAAGATGCGTAGTCAATCTCCCGTTGAAGAGCTAAAAGCCAGTTTTTTAGAGATGGGAAAACAGATCGGTGTTCAGGAAACCACAGAAAAACTACACAATCTTTTAAACAAATAAAAATCAGATTTGGTAATCGATTATTAATGACATACACTTCACAGAAAAATGACATGCCACCTAACTATTTAACCCCATCAGCACCATCAGCACCACCTGACTATTACTAAAAAAAAGTTTTTTCATTGTCCTTGTATCTTGACAAATCTGTCCGAGTAAGTTGTGACTTAAGTCAAGAACTTACAATTTGTTATTTTTAAGTTCTTATAAGTTCTTGATTTAAGTCACTTATAACTCATTTATAAGATCTTAAAAGGTTACCTGTAAAGTTATTTGTCAGTTATAAGTGACTTTGGAAATTTGTTATCAAGTATCTGTAGGTAACTTAAATAATTTGTTATCAAGTGCATATAGCAATGTTTGTTTTTTTGTTTGTTTGTTTGTTTGTGTGTGTGTGTGTGTGTATATATGAATATGTGGTCATTGACTAAAAAAAAAAAAATGGTATAAATGGTATTGGAATGTATTTTTTTTTATCTCTAATAACTAATTAATATGCACACGTATAGGCAAACAAAAACACAGGCACACACACACAGACAGATAGACATGCACACATACAAACTCAAAAACATGCACTCACACACACACATACACGCCTACATACGCAAAAACATGCACTCACACAGACGCACATATAAATACATGCACACACGCACGCATACACACAAACATGCACTCACACACACATACACGTACACACTCACACACGCATGCACAAAAAATACACACACTATGGGTTGCAACCATACAAACTGGGGACGTCCCCCGTTTACTGAAAGTCCCCAGTTGTGGGTGTATAACCCATGTGTGTCCCCGGTTTACGGGATTTGAATACTCACACACACACACACACACACACACATTACAGGCAGACGCATTCCGATTAATATAAAACACACATGCACTCACGCACACGCACACGCACGCACGCATGCACTCACACATACCTACACACACACACACACGCACGCACACGCACGCACGCACACGCGCGCACGCACGCACTCACACATACCTACACACACACACACACACACACACGCAGGCACGCACGCATACCTATAAACACAAACAGATACACACACACCCACATACACACGCACGCACGCACTCACGCATACCTATAAACACAGACATGCACGCACGCATGCACTCACACATACCTACAAACACACACACGCATAGACAAACAGACAAACAAACACAAAATCTTTATTCTGCATGAATATTGTAGACTCGTCCGCAAAACACCGCGGGCCGTATGACACGCGATACACAACCTGTGTACTCAAATCGACACTGTGCACTTCGTCCCGTCACTAAGGCTCTACGTCATGTGTTTACGTTAGATACCTGTCCCCCAGTGGGGGACGATTCACTAAGGCTCTACGTCATGTGTTTACGTTGGATACCTGTCCCCCAGTGGGGGACGAATCGCTAAGGACATACGTCATGTGTTTACGTTGGATACCTGTCCCCCAGTGGGGGACGAATCGCTAAGGACATACGTCATGTGTTTACGTTAGATACCTGTCCCCCAGTGGGGGACGATTCACTAAGGCTCTACGTCATGTGTTTACGTTGGATACCTGTCCCCCAGTGGGGGACGAATCGCTAAGGACATACGTCATGTGTTTACGTTGGATACCTGTCCCCCAGTGGGGGACGAATCGCTAAGGACATACGTCATGTGTTTACGTTAGATACCTGTCCCCCAGTGGGGGACGAATCGCTAAGGACATACGTCATGTGTTTACGTTAGATACCTGTCCCCCAGTGGGGGACGAATCGCTAAGGACATACGTCATGTGTTTACGTTAGATACCTGTCCCCCAGTGGGGGACGAATCGCTAAGGACATACGTCATGTGTTTACGTTAGATACCACGATATGAAGGCTTGACTAGGGCGCTGAGTGATTTATAAATCAATTATTCAGATACAATGCAAAAAAACACATTTCTTTGACAGCGTGCTACAAGTGGGCTGACCAGGGTGCCGTTTTGTAAATCAATTATTCAGATACAAAGCCAAAATCATTTTTCTTTGCCAGGGTGCTACAGGTATACCCCACCGTCAGTCCTGTTACTAAAACCTATATAAAATCCGTTTTCAATTCACTTGCAAAAAGCAAGCTACTTGCATGAGGGTGGGAAAAACCTCTCACATTTGGTCCACAACATTTAAGACGAGACAATACAAACATACAATCATTAGCTTCTCGTGCGGCTTGGTCATTATGGCGTTTGTCACACATCAGACAAAATATCGCTCCATCCATTTTATGACCTGTCCGATGATTTTCTCACTCTCAGTCTTAAAGCCACTTTTACGTGTAACCTGTCCGGTGATTTTCTCACTCTCAGACTTACAGCCTTTTTGTAGTATGTTCTGTGATTTCTCACTCTCAGACTTACAGCCTTTTTGTAGTATGTTCTGTGATTTCTCACTTAAAGACTTACAGTTACACATTTTCATTTGTCTTGTTTGTGATCTGCTAGGTAATAGATCACATATAAAATTACAGTCAGATATTTTCATTTGTTATGTTTGTGATATAGTCCGTGATTTTTTTTACTCAGATTTACAGTTACAGTTACACGTTTCATTTTTCTTGTTTGCGGCCTGCTCGGTGATTAATCACTTTCACGGACTAATAGTTACACGTTTTCATTTTCCTTGTTAGTGCGGCCTGCTCGGTGATGATCACACGGGCTTAGTCAGTTAACAAAACGAAAGTGATAAAATGTCTCAGATGTGATTCAAACAAAATTGTTAAGACGCACTAGAACCTTTGTACAAACAAACAAACAAGCAAACAATGTTACGGACCAGCGTTAGGTGTTTTCCAAAAATCGGCTATTTCCTGTACTTTTAACATTTGTTCAATTTGCTTCCGCAAACTGTACACCTTTCGGAAAGACAGTGAAAGATAATGAAATTTGTGGTACCCCTGTAGCAGTCTGGCTAGAACACTCAACTGATGGGCATAAGACTTTGAAATTCCGACGTGTATTTTTAGCCAATCTGTCCAGTTCAAGTTTGTTTCATGTTGTAATTTTTGATTCTTATGGATTTCTGCACCCACGATTAGCCACTCCCCATAGTAGATAGAAGTTGACATATTTTTTCTTTCTGTTTGTTGTATTATCGCGTAGCCATTAACTAAATGCGGTTTTAAGGTTGCCAATGTAAGTCCCGGTAAATTACAGTCGGCTACTCTTTTACCATCTGGTGGCAATCCATCTGAAAGATTTTTTTTTTAAAAATACAAATGAATATCTTTTGGATCACTCATTTCTTTTTTTGTACTTCCTTCGAGTACATCAGTCAAATTACCGATTGTTTTTTTTTGGCAATGGTTTTGCTGGTTGGTTTGCTAATATCGTCTCTAAAAGAGTCGTCATTTCTCTATGGTAATCTAAGTGTGATTGAAAGATCAATCTAGCTTCCTCAGACCAATTCATTTTCTAAAACACGCTAGGGCAAATTACACTAGACTTCTTTTCAGCGCACTGCTGGCTATCGCAAGGCCTTTTCTTCTTTCTATATATCACAAATTAAACACGCAAACTACCGACAAACTATTCGTCAGTGTCCTGTATACAGTCACTATGTATTTTTGTAACCTACGCTAGTCAGCGTTGACTCGGGCAAATCTACACTAGAAAATGTCAGAAACGGCGACACTTACCGATATCAAAGTAGTATATTTTTACAAGGTTTAGTGCTATCACCGGTTAAGAATTCTGCCACGTTTTGAAACACGTCTGCCTCGCTCAACACACAAGGTAGAAAAGACCGACCGGTTAAATGTTTGGCCTTGTTGTCCTAAGTGACAGGCGTCACTAGTGAGCGGTGTGTGCGCATAGTGACGTGACGTATACAGTTCAAAGGGAAGTAATTGCTGCTGTGTGTAAGTGTGTGCTGTTAGCTCCCTGTAGGTGAGCGCGTATGTGACAGCGCCCCCGATCGTCTATCTGAAATACCCGTAATTGGCTAAGTAATCAATAAAATACGCGTTGCAAAATGAACACACTTGCATAACCGATGGATTAATTAGCTCAGGTGTTAATTTTGCTTTAGTCATGAATGTCATTGATTTTGGAAATCTTTATTTTATTAAAAAAAAAGGAGAAAACCAAGAAAATTGGGCGGCGTCAAGGCGTGGAAATTTGTGGTCTCAAAATCCCGGAAATTTGGGATAGATATAAATTGTCCATTTCCGCCCACAACCCCCCTCTCTACTTTTTAGTTCCTAGGGTCACCCTGGTCAGCCCCACAGGGTGGGTTTTCCTCTCAATTCTGGGACATGTGTTTCTGTCTACCCTTGGTCCATTAACTTGTATTTTCCTTTTTTAAGCTCTCCCTACTGTCTGCGCTGCCTGTATCTCTTGAAAAGAAGTACCAAACGGAGAAATAAACATGCTTAGAAAAGACGGTTACAACACAATTTATTAATATTTTGGGTAAATCCGCTTTGTCAAAAACAGACAAACAGACAAACAGAGAGATCAGTCACTACTTATTTTCATTCGCAGAAGGAATGTGGAACATTCCTTCTGCGAATGAAGATAAGTAGCGACTGTTCTCTCTGTTTGTTTGTCTGTTTTGACAAAGTGGATTTACCAGAAAAATTAATAAATTGTGTTGTAACCCTCTTTTCTAAGCGTGTTTCTTTCTCCTTTGGGTACTTCTTTGCATTTTACTTGATTGGCAGTCACCTTTTTGGTCTGAATATTTTATTAATTTTTTTTTTTTTTTTTTTTTTTTGGTATCTCTCTTGATTTTGGATGTGTGTTGCTAAATGGTCTTAGGTTTATTTAGCGTATTAGACCTGCTGGTGACATACATTCAATATTCTGTTCATTTATATTTTCACAAGCAGTGCTGGCATGTCCTGAAAAAGTCGGGACGTTCAGCAATGTACAACCAATCGGGATGAAAGACAATAATAACTGTTTTATTTGGCCCTATGCCGTCCGTCATAGTTTTAGAGACCAAAAATGTCGTAAAGACTGATCACCAAGTGGCTTCTCCGAAAGTGTGTGTGTGTGTGTGTGTGTGTGGTGGGGCGGGGGAGGGGGGGGGGGTCTTCAGCCGATACCGTCTTATGGAAAAACTATGCGTTGTGCCCTCTAATGCCTATCATTTTTCATGAATATAAAATGCATCTGGAACATGTTGATAACTGTTTTATATAGCCCTATGCCGTCGGTCACAGTTTAAGAGTCCAAAAATATAATAAAGATTGGCCTCAAAGCGGATTCTCAGACAGTATAGTGTGCTTCAACAAATACCGTCTGATGGGAAAACGATGCATTGTGCCCTATAATGCCCATCTGTTTTCAATATTGAAATGCATCCGGAACACATTAATAACTGTTTTATAATAATAATAATAATAATAATAATAATAATAATAATAATAATAATAATAATGTATATGTTTAAGGCGCCTATACTTCGATAGAAAAGCTCTAGGCACCGTACAAAAAACATACTAACATACACACACCTACACACTCACGCAACGAGATATACAAGGAAAATAAACTTAGCAGAGTAAACACACCAACAAGAAATGCTCACACACACCAAAGATATACTTGTAACATACAACTAATAATAAATACACTAGGCAGCTCTCGCTGACAGCAACAACAAAAAGAGAAATAAAATAATTATAATGGTGAATGCACGTTTAAAGAAATAAATATGGCCATATGCCGTCTATCATAGTTTTAGAGACCAAATATTTAGTAATGACTATCCTGAAAGTGGTTTCTCCGACAGTGTAAGGGGGGCTTCAGCCAATATCGTCTTATGGCAAAACTATGCGTTGTGCCCTCGAATGCCTATCATTTATGAATATGGAAATGCTTCCTGAACACATTTATATCTGATTTATATTGCTCTATGCCGTCCATCATAGTTTTAGAAACCAATAAATTTCGCAAGCCGTTTCTCCGACAGTGTAGTGGGGGGGGGGGGGGGGGGCTTCAGCCAATACCGTCTTATGGCAAAACTATGCGTTGTGCCCTCTAATGCCTATCATTTATGAATATGGTAATGCTTACTAAACACATTTGTATCTGTTTTATATGGCACTATGCCGTCCATCATAGGTTTAGAGACCAAAAATAGCGTACGAACTGGCCTCGCAGGTGCTTCTCAGACAGTGTAAGGGGGTGGGTGGTGGTGGGGGGGGGGGGCTTCAGACCATACTCTAATTGCAAAACTATGCGTTGTGCCCTCTAATGCCTATCATTTATGAATATGGAAATGCTTCCTAAAATCAATTGTATCTGTTTTATATGGCCCTATACCGTCCATCATAGGTTTAGAGACAAAAAATGGCGTACGAACTGGCCTCCAAGCTGCTACTCAGACCGTTTATGCGAGGCTTCAGACAATACTGTCTTATGGCAAAACTATGCGTTGTGCCCTCTACTGCATATCATTTATGGATATGGAAATGCTTTTTAATCACATTCATAACTCGTTTATATGGTCCTATGCTGTCCGTCATAGTTTAAGAGACCAAACATGTCGTTGGGATTCTAAGACAGAGTAGGGTGCTTCAGCAAATACCGTCTGATGGGAAAACGATGCGTTGTGCCCTCTAATGCCCATCTTATTTCAATATGGAAATGCCTCCGGGACACATTTATAACTACACAACATTGTACAACAAACCAAGGGGAATTACTCAGCGCTGGACAGACGAACAGTGGTTTGTGAGTACATTTATAACTGTTTTATATGGCCCTAAGCCGTTCATCAAGGTGCTTCTCAGATAGTGTCGTGGGGGCTTCAGATACTAGTGCCTTATGGCAAAACTATGCGTTGTGTCCTCTAATGCCTATCATTTATGAATATGGAAATGCTTCCTAAACACATTTGTATCTGTTTTATATGGCCCTATGCCGTCCATCATAGTTTTAGAGACCAAAAATTTCGTAAAGACTGTCCTCCAAGCGGTTTATCTGACAGTGTCTGGGGGGCTTCAGCCAATACTGCCTAATGGCAAACTACGCGTTGTGCCCTCTAATGCCTATCATTTATGAATATGTAAATGCTTTCTAATCACATTTGTATCTGATTTATATGGCACTATGCCGTCCATCGTAGGTTTAGAGACCAAAAATGGCGTATGAACTGGCCTCCAAGCTGCTTCTCAGACAGTTTATGGGGGGGATTCAGACAATGCTGTCTTATGGCAAAACTATGCGTTGTGCCCTCTAATGCCTATCATTTATGGATATGGAAATGCTTTCAAATCACATTCATAACTGTTTTATATAACCCTATGCCGTCCGTCATAGTTTAAGAGACTAAAAATATTGTAAAGATTGGTCTCAAAGCTGATTCTCAGACAGTGTAGAGTGCTTCAGCAAATACCGTCTGATGGAAAAACGATGAGTTGTGCCCTATACCGCCCATCTTTTTTCAATATAGAAATGCATCCGGAACACATTCATAACTATTTTATATGGCCCTATGCCGTCCATGATAGTTTTAGAGACCAAAAAGTTCGTAAAGACTGTTCTCGAATCTGTTTTTCCAACAGTGTAGGGGGGGGGGGGGGAGGCTTCAGGCAATACCGTCTTATGGCAAAACTATGCGTTGTGCCCTCTAATGCCTATCATTTATGAATATGGAAATGCTTCCTGAACACATTTGTATCTGATTTATATGGCCCTTGCCGTCCATCTTAGGTTTAGAGACCAAAAAAATGCGTAGGAAATGGCCTCCAAGCTTCTTCTCAAACAGTGTAGGGGGCCTTCAGACAAAACTGTCTTTTGGCAAAACTGTGTCGTGCCCTCTAATGCCTATCATTTATGAATATAGAAATGCATCAGGAACACATTCAAAAACTGTTTTATATGGCCCTATGATTGGTCTCAAAGCTGATTCTCAGACAGTGTAGAGTGCTTCAGCAAATACCGTCTGATGGAAAAACGATGAGTTGTGCCCTCTAACGCCCATCTTTTTTCAATATAGAAATGCATCCGGAACACATTCATAACTATTTTATATGGCCCTATGCCATCCATCATAGTTTTAGAGACCAAAAATTTCGTAAAGACTGTTCTCCAATCTGTTTTTCCAACAGTGTGGGGGGGGGGGGGGGGAGGCTTCAGTCAATACTGTCCTATGGCAAAACTATGCATCGTGCCCTCTAATGCCTATCATTTATGTATATAGAAATGCATCCGGAACACATTCATAACTGTTTTATATGGCCCTATGCCGTCCGTCATAGTTTAAGAGACCAAAAATATCGTAAAGATTTACCTCAAAGCGGATTCTCAGACAGTGTAGGGTGCTTCAGCAAATACCGTCTGATGGGAAAACGATGCGTTGTGCCCTCTAATGCCCGTCTTTTTTTCGCAATAAAGAAATGCATCCGGAACACACTCATAACTGTTTTATATGGCCCTATGCCGTCCGTCATAGTTTTAGAGACCAAAAATGTCGTAAAGACTGTTCGCCAAGCGGCATCTCCGACAGTGTGTGTGTGTGTGTGCGTGTGTGCGTGTGCGTGTGCGTGCGCGTGCGCGTGCGCGTGCGCGCGTGCGTGCGCGCGCGCGCGCGTGCGTGTGTGTGTGTGTCGGGGGGGACGGGGAGTTGGGGGGGGGGGTGGTCTTCAGCCGATACCGTCTTATAGCAAAACTATGCGTTGTGCCCACTAATGCCTATCATTTATGAATATAGAAATGCATCCGGAACACATTTATAACTGTTTTATATGGCCCTATGCCGTCGGTCACAGTTTAAGAGTCCAAAAATATAATAAAGATTGGCCTCAAAGCGGATTCTCAGACAGTGTAGGGTGCCTCAGCAAATACCGTCTGATGGGAAAACGATGCGTTGTGCCCTCTAATACCCATATTTTTTTCAATATTAAAATGCATCCAGAACACATTCATAACTGTTTTATATGTGACCCTACGCCGTCCATCATAGTTTTTAAGACCAAATATTTCGTAATGACTATCCTGCAAGCGGTTTCTCCGAAAATGTAGGGGGGCTTCAGCCAATACCGTCTTATGGCAAAACTATGCGTTGTGCCCTCTAAATGCCTATCATTTATGAATATGGAAATGCTTCCTGAACACATTTGTATCTGATTTATATGGCCCTATGCCGTCCATCATAGTTTTAGAAACCAAAAATTTCGTAAAGATTGTCCTCCAACCGGTTTCTCCGACAGTGTTCGGGGCGGGGTGGGGGGGGGGGGTGGGGGGCTTCAGCCAATACCGTCTTAAGGCAAAACAATGCGTTGTGCTCTCTAATGCCTATCATTTATGTATATGGAAATGCTTACTAAACACATTTGTATCTGTTTTATATGGCATTATGCCGTCCATCATAGGTTTAGAGACCAAAAATGGCTTACGAACTGGCCTCCAAGGTGCTTCTCAGACTGCAGTGTAAAGGGGGGGGGGGGGGGGGGTAGGGGGGGGGGGGGGCTTCAGACGATACTGTCTTATGGCAAAACTACAAAACTGATTTATATGGCCCTTGCCGTCCATCTTAGGTTTAGATAAAAAAAATTTGCATAGGAAGTGGCCTCCAAGCTTCTTCTCAGACAGTGTAGGGGGCCTTCAGCCAAAACTGTCTTATGGCAAAACTATGCGTCGTGCCCTCTAATGCCTATCATTTATGAATATGGAAATGCTTCCTGAACACATTTGTATCTGATTTATATGGCCCTATGCCGTCCATCATAGTTTTACAAACCAAAAATTTCGTAAAGATTGTCCTCCAACCGGTTTCTCTGACAGTGTTCGGGGCGGGGGGGGGGGGGGGGGGGGCTTCAGCCAATACCGTCTTAAGGCAAAACAATGCGTTGTGCTCTCTAATGCCTATCATTTATGTATATGGAAATGCTTACTAAACACATTTGTATCTGTTTTATATGGCATTATGCCGTCCATCATAGGTTTAGAGACCAAAAAATGGCTTACGAACTGGCCTCCAAGGTGCTTCTCAGACCGCAGTGTAAAGGGGGAGGTGGGCTTCAGACAATACTGTCTTATGGCAAAACTACAAAACTATGCGTTGTGCCCTCTAATGCCTATCATTTATGAATATGGAAATGCTTCCTAAAATCATTTGTATCTGTTTTATATGGCCCTATGCCTTCCATCATAGGTTTAGAGACCAAAAATGAGGTACGAACTGGCCTCTAAGCTGCTTCTCAGACAGTTTATGCGAGGCTTCAGACAATACTGTCATATATCAAAACTATGCGTTGTGCCCTCTAATGCCTATCATTAATGAACATGGAAATGATTTCTAATCACATGCATAACTGATTTATATGGCCCTATGCCGTCCGTCATAGTTTAAGAGACCAAAAATTTTGTAAAGATTGGCCTCAAATCGGATTCTCTGACAGTGTAGGGTGCTTCAGCAAATATCGTCTGATGGGAAAACGATGCATTGTGCCCTCTAATGCCCATCTTTTTTTTCAATATAGAAATGCGGCATCCGGAACACATTCATAACTCTTTTATATGGCCCTATGCCGTCCATCATAGCTTTAGAGACCAAAAATTTCGTAAAGTCTGTCCTCCAAGCTGTTTCTCCGAAGTGTATTGGGGGGGGGGGGGGCCGGTCAGCCAATACCGTCTTATGGCAAAACTATGCGTTGTGTCCTCTAATGCCTAGCATTTATGAATATGGAAATGCTTCCTGAATACATTTGTATCTGATTTATATGGTCCTATGCCGTTCATCATAGATCAGTTTAGAAAACAAAAATGGCGTATGAACTGGCCTCCAAGCTGCTTCTCAGACAGTGTAATGGGGTTTCAGCCAATACCGTCTTATGGCAAAACTATGCGTTGTGCACTCTAATGCCTACCATATGTGAATATAGAAATGCATCCGGAACACATTCATAACTGTTTTATATGGCCCTATTACTTACTTACGCCTGTCACCCCTACCCGGGTATAGGCCGTCAACGAGAGACCTCCAGCAACTCATGTCCTGTGCTTCTCCTTCGATTCTACTCCAGGTGGTTCCCAGTCTCTTGATGTCTGCTTGGAGGTCTCGACGCCAGGAGTTTCTCGGCCTACCTCTTTTCCTCTTTCCCTGGGGGTTCCATGACAATGCCTGCCTAGTGATACTGGAAGCTGGCTTTCTCAGACTGTGACCGATCCATCCCCATCTTCTTCGCCCAATTTCATTCTCTGCTGTTATCTGTTCTGTTCTCTCCCAGAGTCTGACGTTGCTGATCTTCTCTGGCCAGTGGATTTTCAAAATTCTTCTAAGGCAACTGTTCATGAAGGTCTGTACTCTGTTGACTGTGGTTTTTGTCAATCTCCAAGTCTCTGCTCCATATAAGAGAACTGCTTTTACATTGGAGTTGAAAATCCAGACTTTGGTGTGTTGTGACAGCTCTCTGGAGCTCCATACTTTTTTCAACTGGAGAAAGGCTGCTCTGGCTTTACCGATTCGTGCTCTGACATCTGCATCGGTGCCGCCATTTTTGTCTATGATGCTCCCGAGATAGGTGAAGGACTCCACCTCCTCCAACGGGGTGCCGTCTTTACGATATTTTAGGTCTCTTAAAAGTATGACGGACGGCCAATCTTTACGATATTTTAGGTCTCTTAAAGTATGACGGACGGCCCTATGCCGTCCGTCATACTTTAAGAGACCTAAGATATCGTAAAGATTGGCCTCAAAGCGCATTTTCAGACAGTGTAAGGTGCTTCATCAAATAACGTATTATGTATGATGGGAAAACGATAATAATAATAATAATACCGTTATTATATAGGCGCTTTTTTCTCAATTTTTGGGCGAATCGACTCACAGCGCCGCGAACTGAAACTCAACACGCACACTCACGTAACAGACACGGATTTACGCCATTTAAGACAAACACAGTACAAGACAGACGAAGGGCCAGTTCAGCTACTGAAGTTACAGAGATTTTTGATCACTTGTATTTGAAATTTGTAATGTGGCCTGAAACCGGTACCAAAGCGTGGAGGGGTTGGGGGGTGGGTGGGGGGGGGGTGGAAGAACCGGAGTACCCGGAGAAAGAACCCGCGACGTTCCGCCGAATTAACAGTGACACTTGCCAGAGGAGAAAAGTCCGACGCCGGAACCCGGTATCGTACCTCGCACCATGGGCATTGGTGGCAGGCGCCTTAACCACTGCGCCACAGACCGCCCCAGATGCGTTGTGCCCTCTAATGCCCATCTTTATTTAATATAGAAATGCATCCGGAACACATTCATAACTGTTTTATATGGCCCTATGCCGTCCATTATAGTTTTAGAGACCAAACATTTCGTGAAAGACTGTTGGAGGGGTTTCAGCCAATACTTATGGCAAAACGATGCGTTGTGCCCTCTAATGTCTATCATTTATAAATATGGAAATGCTTCCTAAGCACATTTGTATCGATTTTATATGGCCCTATGCCGTTCATCATAGGTGTGGAGACCAAACATGGCTTACGAACTGACCTCCAAGGAGCTTCTCAGACAGTATAAGGGGGGGGGGGGGGGGGCTTCAGACAATACTGTCTAAGTTATGGCAAAACTATGCGTTGTGCGTTGGGGTGTAGAGTGTTCATGGAGAAGTAGTACCTTTGACTTTTCAGCCAGCAGTGCCTCTTGGGGCAGGCGGGAGCACTGGTCTTCACATGGCACTCAACTCTCACAGCTGGCTCCAGGTCCTTTACCTAGCCACACCCCGGTAACCGCTTCTGCTGGCGGGCGAAACGTTGTGAGGGGCTGACGCGTCTTTCAGTCAGTTGAAATACTTGGAGAGGAGACGGGCGCCGCCAAGTTCGCCTAAGCCCATTGAAAGGACTGATGGACAAGCAACAGAATAAGAATAACATGCCGGATCGGTCGGGGCCCGGATCACCAACGACCGCGCACCCCATTGGAGGTCTCCAGGGTGGGGGCGACAAGTGTGTTACTGGAACCAAACCCACCATCAAGCTGCCCACGCAAGGAATAACTATCGGAACTTGGAACGTTCGCACACTCTACCAGTGCGGCAAAGTGAAGGAACTCACCCACGAGTTGAAGCGCTATCGCTGGGACATTGTAGGACTTGCAGAAGTTCGATGGACAGGCTTCGGAGAAACAACAACAGATGAAGGCCATAAAATCTGGTTCAGCGGAAAAGAAACCAAGCACGAACATGGCGTAGCTTTTATCGTAAGGAAAGAGGTGGTTGGAACTGTCATCAGCTGCACCCCCGTGTCAAGCAGACTAATCTCCATCCGCATCTCCGCCCGACCGCACAACATCACTATCATACAAGTATACGCTCCAACAGCAGACCATGACGATGAAGAATTAGAAGAATTTTACGAACAACTGGACAACATCATCAAGAAAACACCTAAGAAAGACATTCTGACTGTCCTCGGTGACTGGAATGCAAAGATCGGCCCTGACGCCTACCAACAATGGGCAGGAACAGCTGGCAAGTTTGGCCTTGGAGAAACAAATGACAGAGGCCTGCGACTTTTAGAGTTCGCAGAGAGTCACCGTCTCACCATTGCTAATACCCTCCATCCACACAAGAAGTCAAGAACAGTGACATGGCAATCGCCAGGAGGCCTGGTCCATAACCAGATTGACTTCATCTTGCTGCCTCGACGATTCAAATCCAGCGTTAACAAAGCACAAACGAGGTCCTTTCCTGGCGCTGATATTGGCAGCGACCACAACCTCGTCCTTACTAGCCTCAAGTTGAAGCTGGCATTGAAACGAGATAGCAAGAACCCTCGCATCAGATTCGACCTCCAGAAGCTAAAAGACCCGGAAGTAGAAGAGCTCTTCCAAGCCCAGGTGGGAGGCAGATTTGCAGCCTTGGCTACTTTGGACTGCGACGTAGACACCCTTGCTGGAAATATAAAAGAGGTGTTACTTTCTACAGCAGAAGAAGTGCTGGGGAAGCAGAGGAAGCGCAAACAGCCCTGGGTCACCGATGACATCCTCGATCTCTGTGATGAGAGGAGAGCCTGGAAGAAAAAGAGAGGCCAAGACCTCACATCAGCAAACAAGTACAGACTTGTCAACAAGAAGATCAGGAAGAGGATGAAAGAAGCCAAAGAAGATTGGATTGAAGACCAGTGTTGTAGCGTGGAAGAGGGCATGGCAAATGGCAACAGCAAGAAGGCTTATGAAACGCTAAGGACCCTCACCAAGACTCAACAGCGAACAGCCACAGTCATCGAAGACAGCAGCGGCCAACTCCTTACGGAAAACACTGCTGTACTAAACAGATGGACTGAGTACTGCCGAGACTTGTATAACTACAAGGCTGAGCCAGACACCAGCATCCTCCAAAACAACCAGGCTGGGGCCAGGAAGGCTGAAGACCTGCCAGTGTTAGCTGAAGAGGTGGAAGCAGCCGTACGCGGCCTGAAGGGAGGAAAGTCTCCAGGTGTAGACAACGTACCTGCTGAACTGTTGAAACATGGAGGAGAAGTAACAACGAAGGTCCTCACTACACTCTGTCAAAAGATCTGGGAGCAAAAGAAATGGCCAGTAGAATGGACACAGTCTCTAGTGATCCCGCTCCCCAAGAAAGGAAACCTGAAACAGTGCCAGAACTACAGAACTATCAGTCTGATAAGTCACCCTAGCAAAGTAATGCTTAGAATCATTCTCAACCGCCTCAAAACTTTCGCCGAGGAACTGCTGGCAGAAGAACAGGCTGGCTTCAGAGTTGGAAGAAGCACTGTAGAGCAGATTTTCAACTGCCGCGTCCTGATCGAGAAACATCTGCAGCATCAGCGCGAACTCTACCACAACTTCATTGATTTCAGGAAAGCATTTGATCGCGTCTGGCACGACGGACTCTGGCAAGTCATGAGATCGTTCAACATAGAGGAGGGACTGATCCAAATGATAGAAGCGCTTTACAAGAACGCCTGCAGCGCGGTTCTACTTAACAATCAGTCAGGCGAGTTCTTCAGGACGACGATCGGTGTCCGTCAAGGATGCCTGCTCTCTCCTGTCCTTTTCAACATATTCCTGGAGAAGATCATGCAGGAAACCCTCCACGACCACCATACTTCAATCTCTATTGGTGGCAGATCCCTGTGCAATCTTCGATTCGCAGACGACATTGACCTCATGGCAGGCAGCAATAGTGAGCTCCAAAACCTGACAGACAAACTTTCAAGTAGCGCAGGGTCTTATGGCATGGAGATCAGTACGGATAAAAGCAAAGTGATGATCAACACCACAAGCGACAGCAGCAGCAACATTCACATGAATGGCCAAAAGCTAGAAGAGGTCAATAGCTTCAAGTACTTGGGAGCCACCCTGTCCAAAGACGGTAGTTGCATAGCAGAGATCCGTATCAGGATAGGTACAGCAACATCCGCAATGGCCAGGCTGGACAGGATATGGCGAAGTAACTCCATCAGCTTCACCATCAAGTACAGGCTTTACAAGTCCCTCATAGTGTCTATTCTACTCTACGGCTGTGAGACTTGGACACTGCTTGCAGACTCAGAAAAGAAAATCCAGGCCTTTGAGAACAAGTGCCTGAGGAAGTTGCTCCGCATCTCGTACCGCGAGCACAAGACCAACGAATATGTACGGAGCATGGTCACTTCCCTGGTGGGCCCACATGAACCCCTTCCGGCAACCGTGAAACGGCGCAAGCTTGCTTGGTTTGGCCACGTGACCCGACACAACACCTTGTCCAAGACTATCCTCCAAGGCACTCTCGAAGGAAGTCGTCGGCGAGGTCGTCAGAGAAAGAGTTGGGTCGCAAACATAAAAGAATGGACCGAACTCGAGATGTCAGACTTGCTTGCCACCGCCCAAAATAGAACTCAGTGGAGAGCACTGTCTGTTGCTGCTGCCTTTCAGTCCCCCCAACGCCCAGTTCGGGCAAGGGACTGATGATGATGATGATGCGTTGTGCCTTCAAATGCCTATCATTTATGAATATGGAAATGCTTTCTAATCACATTCATAACTGTTTTTATGGCCCTATGCCGCCCGTCATAGTTTAAGAGATAAAAAATGTCGTAAAGATTGGCCTCAAAGCGGATTCCCTGGCAGTGTAGGGTGTTTCAGCAAATACCGTCTGATGGGAAAACGATGCGTTGTGCCCTCTAATGCCCATATTTTTTCAATATAGAAATGCATTTGGAACACATTCATAACTGTTTTATATGGCCCTATGCCGTTCATCGTAGTTTTAGAGACCAAATATTTCGTAAAGACTGTCCTCCAACCGGTTTCTCCGACAGTGTAGGGGGGGGGGGGGTTCAGCCAATACCGTTTTATGGCAAAACTATGCGTTGTGCCCCGCTCTAATGCCTATCATTTAAGAATATGGAAATGCTTCCTGAACACATTTGTATCTGATTTATATGGCACGATGCCGTCCATCTTAGGTTTAGAGACCAAAAATGGCGTACGAACTGGCCTCCAAGCTGCTTCTCAGACAATGTAAGGGGGCTTCAGACAATAGTGTCTTATGGCAAAACTATGAGT
>BTPG01000005.1:123261798-123326798 GCA_036245525.1 Semisulcospira habei
GCCTCAGTGCACATTGCGCATGCCATTCGAGTGCCGTCAAGCTTTAGCCATGGAAATACACTCAGCACAGCCATGGACTCTGAAAACTGTGTCGTAGCGGCGGTGCCACACACGGCCCCAGGGGTAGCATTTCTGGTACTGTCGCTTGTCGATGGAGATGGCGATGTCGAAGTGCAACTTTCTTCTTAGCGATTATCAAGATCAGACGGTGCCGGATTCGGAATCCGAAGCATTCCAGCTCTTCCTTTGCTTTTTCTCCGCCATGTACAACTTCGTTCTAGATCGAAAGCGAAACGCACGATGCCGTATCCCATAATAGTATGTACGGTGACGTCACAGCAAGTAACGCGTTCAACATGTAGCGCGCACTTTGTAATAACATGCTGACACCACACATAAACTAACAGTTTGCCCGCCCTGTTACACTCGCACGGACGCCGGCGTCGGGTCGATTCTGAACGCAGCCGCGACTGAGCGAGCCGCTAAACGAACCAATTCGTCACTAAAAATAGAACGACTGTCACCGATCACTGTTATGGTACGCACAGTTTGAGTAACGTGTTCGGCTACTGCCGCAAAGTGATGTAGGCGACTCGCGGTGCGGTCAGTTCACGCGCCGGCGTACCTGATGTTCGGCTGGCGGTTAGCCGTTGGATTGAAAAACGCACGAGCGCACTCGCATTTGGCGAGTGAGTATTTTTTTTTTACTCGCCAAATAAAAAATTCACTCGCCATGGCGAGTAAATTACTCGCCATTTTCAGGGCTGAGATGTAATAAAAACCAAGTCACAGTGTATGTCCTGAGGGAAAATCAGGCATAAATTGATGTATTGAGTAATGAAAAAAAAAAAAACATAAGTGTATATCCTGGCAGAAGAACAGATATGTTTGTAATCAGTATAATTATGATACAGTAACAAAATTGTCCTTAAAAATACCATTACGCATAAATCTGAAGACATGTTTCTGCACCATTTGTGTTTGTTATGTCTTGTCAACACACCTAATGAACTTTAACAGCAGTTTGGACAGGCAGCAACAGAACATGTATGCGTAATCGCACTTATTTATTCTGTGTAGCCGATAGTGTTTCAAACTATTTTTAGCTGTTTCTCATATTGATAGCACTGTATTTATAGAAAGGAGTGGAGTCATTGTCAGGTTACTTGATATTAAGACGACTGACGTGTGCTGAACTGGATTCTCCTGTGTCCAAATGAACCATAACTAGACCTGTCTGTAGCATTTCGTAACCATTTGTTACAGAAGTGTATCTTTGAACAGTTACGGCGGTAGACAAAGGTATAGTTCTATAAATTTATGAAGCCATATGACTAAGTGCCAAAAGGTGGGACACAGAAGGGGTGCTGATATGATTTCCAATAAAATCATGTATCATTTAATTCTGAAAACTGAATTATTGTTTTATCTGTGTGAATGTGTGAATACTATAAATACTTTCAAGCAGTAATTTCGAGTATTTTGAGCAATATTGTCCTAAATGTGTGATATTCAGCCAGAAATCATGGCGCCCAAAATGGACACTTAGCAGTCTGCTTCAGATGATGGGCATGTACTCAGTCTCAGTGCAACAAAGACGCTTGAAATCTAGCAAGTAGATTAATAAGACATTATTCTACGCTCATAGGTTTGTCATATCAATCAATGTTTCTGAATCCGTGCGAATATGGTCGTTGAATTTTACCGTGTCGTACGTCAAACGTGTTGTAAGACCATCCCCGAAACTTTGTCTTTGTTTACCATCCGAACGAGTTGCGTTAGAGATTATCCAAAAACGCCACTGTATACTCTGGGAATAACTATTCATTGACATTCATTTCCAATGTTTGAGCTCAACGTTATCACGTGTAAAACTGCGATCTATTCAATCGCCAAAAATTGTTGTAATGTTTGACGTCACGACACCAAGCCAAATATTTCCTTTCACAAGCATTTTTTTTTTCCCAACGTGTCTGTGGGTCACTTCCGGTACACGTGGTGTTTCCTCTTGACCGACTTCGCGGGATTCATTCCTTTGTTGACGAACAGCAAGGATCGAAATGTATGTTGTAAGACTTTAACTTCTTTGACGTATGACACTGTTTTGACGAACGACACTAATATCTGAAGCTTTTTGTGTAAAATTATGTAAACAAGCATTGGTTGTTTGTTTTCATTAGATCTTTTGGGTAGAATGCATTTAGGAAAATCGATTTACCACAACTTGGAAATACATAGTTACGTTAGAGTGACAAAATGGCGGTGTTACTTTAGTACAACAGAGGCGGCATGTGTAGAAATGTTGACGTATGACCCGATGATTGTTGTAAATTTGACGCTCGACATTATAGATGGCTGTTGCAGTCTCTCTGAGCTGTGCTAGTGAAATTTTCTTGCAAGAAGAGAATGTTGCAAGTTGCAAGTTTAGCTCAGCTTGCCAAAATGCTCGTGCTTTGATTTGATTCCTTTTTTTTTTTTTGCCAGGACCTTTTACAGCATGTTTATGGTCCAGTCAGTGTCAAACGTCAACATTACAACATCAGCAGGAAATGCACTATTTTGTAAATATTAATGAATCTCTGTTTGCAAATACCAATACACCTGGTCTTGTTTTGTTTGTATGGATGTGGTACGATGTTATTTTACGAATAAAAAGTTAAAATAGACTTGCAGACAAATTGTAAACAATTTAGTCGGTGTCGTGTGTCAAACCTTACAACACTGAATATGCAATAAAGTATTTTAGAATGTGAACATCACAACAAAATATGATTATAATGTAGATGCAGGCCAGTCTTTAAAGGAAAAAATGTTTTGGTGCCAACATCCCTTGAATTGTCTACTTGATCAACTATTTGTGTTGTAATGTTTGACACGCGACATGACAGGCATTTTACCATTTAAACTACAATATCTCACAAACCAAACCTTCAATTATCTTTTCCTATTGCAGAATCTTGCTTGGTATTGAAAGATATCTGATGGTAAAAAAGACAACTCTGTGAGACAAACTTGAATTATTTACCCCTTTGTCCCAAATCAGGAGACCACCTTTTGGCACTTAGTCATATATGCATGTATTTAAATATACCTGTCATCACTATCATGATCGTCAGCTCATTCATACCTTACAAATTACAGCAGGAGATGGATGAGAGAGAAACGACAGCAAGAGATGGATGGACCATGATTCCGACAGCTCAAGGGTACCACCAGGTTAGGTTGGCGCCTCCAGTGTGCCAAGCTAATCTGGTGTTTCCCTTAAACTTTCATGGTTCATAAACTTTTATGGACAATCCATCTCCAACAATCTGTGCATTTTAATCAGAGGGTCCCTCCCCCCACATATATGGAAGAAATAATCATCTGTTGGTGTATTTGATGTTGCAGTGAGGAGATAGCCTTCTATCAAGGACAGAAAAGAGAGCAGAAAATCATTCTTGCCACATTTACAAAGCTGGTCAGTATAATTAACCCTTTGTCTGTCAATAGTTGTTTTTGTTGCAGTAATTCCTGCAGGAATCATTGTAGCAAAAACTGCTACCGACAGCCAGAGGGATAACGTCATCTATGTTTGTGACAATGTTTGCGTGTCTCTGTATAAGGAAGAATGTGGGGGGAGTTTGTGGTTTGTGCATGTGCATAGTGGAAAGGAGGATGATGTCTGTGCATCTAACCATATGGAAATAAAAGGAGAGGGGGGATGTGAGTTGTTTAACCCATTTATCTCCAACGCCCCACAGCAGGAAACGAATCGACCATGATAATTCAAGGGTAGTGCCAGATTAGCTTGGCGCCTTATAGTGCCAAGCCAATCTGGCCCTACCCTTGAATTGTCATGGTCGATCCATCTCCTGCGACTGCTACATAGGTATTAGTTGACACCTCCAAAATTTTGGAATGAGCCTGTAGGGTTAATTGGGTTAAATAGGAATTATATGCATTTTGACCCGTTTCCTGCCAGTGGATGCAGATTATGCTTCTGAAATCTTCGTTAACGAAACGCCCAAGAACTTGACTCGTCGATGAAACGTGGATAAGATGTGGGGTCAGCAAGAGGCATAGATCCACATAAGCCCTTGCAGCCATGGGAAGATCTATGCCTCTTGTATAATTTGAGTTAATAATAATAATAATAATTACGGTATTTATAATGCGCTTATCTTATAATAATTATAACTCTAAGCGCACACTCACAACTCGCGCACGCATGCGCACGCTTTAGACAATGACTCACGTACCACAAACAGTGAAATACATTACGACGGTCAGCTTGGGGTGGGGAGTGCGGTGATATAGTGCTAAAACTGTTGAAAGAGGTGAGTTTTGAGGGCGGACTGGAAGGAGGAGAGAGAGTGTTTCTGACGGAGAGAGAGTGGGAGAGTGTTCCAGATGGATGGACCGTAGACGGAGAAGGAGCGGGGACCGAAAGTGTTAAGTTTGGTGCGATTGATGTGGAGGCGGAGAGGGTCGGAGGCAGAGCGGAGGGAGCGGGAAGGTGTGTAGGGGTGAAGTAAGTTGGAGAGATATGCAGGAGCGCAGTTGTTCAGGGATTTGTTCTGCTTGTTATGTTCTGGCAGCCAAGAGGTTAAATTATATTTCACCTTGGGTCCTGGACATAAAATATTATCTAACCAGTAAACCACCAGTGGCTAAAAAATATGTCTCGACCCAAACCATCGAAGACTCGTGATCGCCACTGGCTTATCAGCTTTATGGGTATAATGAGTTCGGCAAGAAGCGTACAGGCAAAGTTAAACCGGTACTTTAAAAAAAAAATGTATTTCCACATATAAATTACCCTAAGCCATATGACCTGTCTACTGGCAGTGAAGGGATTAAAAAAATCACCTCCACAGCTTTTAACTCTTTTGAGATGTCCCCCACCTGGGGGACTTGGGTGGGGTTAACTACTGTTTAGTTCCCAGGGTCACCCTGGTCAGCCCCACAGGGTGGGTTTTCCCCTCTGTTCTGGGGCATGTTTTTCTGTCTACCCTTGGTCCATTCACCTGTATTTTCCTTTTTTAAACTCCTTGCTGTCTGCGCAGCCTGTAGCTCTTGATATCGGATGTGTGTTGCTAAATGGTCTTAGGTTTATTTAGCGTATTAGACCTGCTGGCGACATACATTCAATATTCTGTTTAAGTTTTTTTGTACAAGCAGTGCAGGCACATCCTGAGAATGTCTTGTTGCTGTCGGGACGTTAAGCAATGACCAACCATCTTTCGAGATGTGCCGCATCCGGATTTGCGGCTTTATGCCGCGAATCCAGATGCGGCATGTCTCGAAAGAGTTAACCCCTTCACCACCTTTAGTTACAGATTGTGTTTTTGAAATCGTAAATTCATGGTCAAAGGTCACCAGCTGGCAGTCAATTGAATAGGGACACAAAATTTGTTTCAGCATGAGGCATAGATCCTCATGAGCCCCTGCATTTGCAAGGGCTCATGAGGATCTATACATCTTGCTGTTGGGTAGTGTTCCATTTTTCTCAGCAGTGAAAGGATTAACTCATTCAGCCCGGCGCACATATTTCTCAAATTTTGGGGGCATCATCTAACGACTATGCACCTGACAGGTGCCAAGCTAATCTGGTTCTACCCTTGAATTATCATGGTCGACCCATCTTCTGCTGTAGTGCGTTAGGGTTGAATGGGTTAAACAGTACAGTAATTGGACAACACCACTATTTTAGTGGGTTTGAAGGAATCATTTTGAATAGCCATGCTGGTCATAAGAATATTCTGTGACAGTGTCTGGTAATCACTAAAATGATGTATGAGATTCTGTTAACCCATTGGCTGTTGGTAGCGCATTTTACTGAATCAACAAAAGGCGCTACTGAGAGCCAAACAGTTAAATGGTGTTGCTATGTGTGAATTGAGATTTACAATGTAGTTTACATCTCCGGCACTTTCATATGCAGGTAAACCACTTGAGGAACTTCATCTTTTTCCGTCTCCAAATGGGATTCCTCGACAACATCATTGCAAAGTGTGAGTGTTTGTTGTGAACTTACGCATACCGTTAATCCTTTGCATGTTGGTAGCGATTTTAGTCATGATAATTCCTACAGGAATCATCGCGACTAAAACCGCTATCGACATGCAAAGGGTTAAAGATAATTTGATCACACTGTTTGGGAATTTTTAATTTCACACTTATGAAACTGAAAATTTCAGTGTTGGTTTTTATCTGTTCGCTTACTTTTGAAATAAATTGATCATGTTCTTTCAGAATTTTAAATTGCAAGCTGCCGCAAATTTTTATCGCTGATGTGCCATCACAATTAATTCTTGCAGCTTGAAAGTTGCCCCCTTGTGCATGCAGCCACTGGTACGGTAAACAGCGCCAGTGGCCATGTGCACAAGCATGTTAACCCTTCACTGCCAAGAAAACATGAGCATGATCCAAGTGAAAGAGACATAGGGGCTCGTGAGGATCTGTGCCTCTTTTTGACACCATTTTCTATCCTTTGACGGCTAGAGTGCTCTGGTATTAAATTAATAAAGATTTCAAAAACATGTTCAGCATCTTCTGGCAGTGAAGGGGTTAACCCATTTAGCCCCAACAACCCTACAGCAGAAGATGGATTGACCATGATAATTCAAGGGTAGTGCCAGGTTAGCTTGGCGCCTTTAGTTATTATCATGGTCAATACATCTCCTCCAACTGGCTCATGGTCATTAAGTGATGCCTCCAAAATTTTGGAAATGCGGTCGTGGGGTTACATGGGTTAAGGACGAATCATTCCATAATATTTGTCTTCCAGATGTGGCTACGGTTGTTGGTTACCTGGTGGTCAGTCGGCCGTTCTTGAACCTGGCAGACCCCCGTCACCTCACCTCCTCACATAGCGAGCGTTTAGAGGTAAGCAGCTTACTCATTTATGTAGCTGTGTGCTGGTCTGTGATTTTGGACCTGACCACCAAAGGCCATAAGGTCCAAAGTAACACACCAACTTGTGTTAGTCCGTGTATGTTTGTTTGCTGGTCTGTCTGTGAGTTTTGGCCATACACACCAGAGTGCAGGCATGTATTTGTGTACTGCACTACTGGGCTGTGATTTTGCTGGCTGCTTGGTTGGCTGCTTGGTTGTTTGGTTGGACTACTATAAACATTGATATTTGATTGGTTGGTTGGTTGGCTGGCTGTGTGACTCAGTCACTCACTCATTGATTGATTGGTTGATAGGACTACTACAAGAGTGGGCGCATGTTGGTGAAAATGGCGGAAGCGATCGGCAGGATTGTGCTGGCTGGGCGAGAAATGACTCGGCTTGCTGGGTAAACAGACCTTTACGTTATTCATCATGTTTACAAATAAATGGTTTGTGCGGGAGGGTGGGGGGGGGGGGGGGGGGGGGATAGCAGAGGGAATGTAGTAGGGCGGAGCAGAGAAGTTGACGAGGGAGGAGATGGTAGTTTATTCCTTGACTAGCATACCATTACCCCTTTTGCAGTTGGTAGTGTTTATTTGTTGTGGTGATTCCTGCAGGGATTGCCACGACAAAAAGTGCATCCATCAGTCAAAGGTTTGTGTCATTTTCTTCTAATTGCACAAAGATAGAAGGCTTAAGAACTGTTTAATACATTGAGAGCTAAGTTCAAATTTCCCAAGATTGGGAGCAGTGCGCTGAAGACAACATACCTGTTAAAGATAAGATTGACCGTGATAATTCTAGGGTGGTGCCAGAATAATTTTACAGTCTACTTTGCTTATGACAAGGTTTAATACATTGAGAGCTAAGTTCAAAGTTCCCAAGATTGGGAGCAGTGCACTGAAGACAACAGACCTGTTCAGGAGAAGATTGACCATGATAATTCTAGGGTGGTGCCAGAATAATTTTACAGTCTACTTTGCTTATTACAAGGTCGGATATAGCACAAGACGGATGTGACAACACCTTTTCAAAGGTCCCGACAACACTCTTTCTTTGTAAATTTCTTTATTACAAACTTTGCATATAACAGCAGGAAAAATTTGGCCACCCCTGACGATTTGTTATATACAAAGTTTACTGTAATTTGGCAATTAATAATAATAATAAAGGTAATTTGTATAGCGCCTAATCACCAAGGTGCTCTAGGCGCTTTACAATCACAGTCAGGCATGGGAATTGTCCGCCTAAACGCAAATTTCCGCCGAAATGATTTGCTCAGCCGCCCCTCCCAAAAAATTGTCCACCAGAAAAAAAATTGGGGTGCAAAAAGTAACTGAGCACCGGTCATTATACACTGCGAGGCATTCATTGAAGTGATATTCCGCCCGCTAGAGTTACGTGTCACCTATTGTGGCTTTAACACAGTCGTTACTTTACCGTGCAAGCGGGCAATACAACACTGAACGCACTGTTTTCATGCTCGCTTCCCATCTCGCGCATTGTACGTGAAAATGGCGGTATCATGAGTTGTTGAAAATGGCGGTGAGAAAGGATATTGTTCAAGACAGAGTGCTGTTTAGTGTGCATCTGATCATGATCTGGTAAGCCCCCCCCCCCCCCCCCCCCCCCCCCCCCCCCCCCCGGCGTTTGATTTTTTGGCCGCTGAAATGAAGGACCACGATACACCCCCCCCCCCCCCCCCCCCCCCCCCCCTTGGAGAAAATCCTGGAATTGTTTCCTCAAAAACATTACCGATGACATTGCTGTCTGGAAGTGTCTACTACTTACTCAATTTCAGCCTAAGAACCTGTTGTGTAGATACACAACCCGGGAGGCACTCGAGGAACCCTGCCTAGGGCCGAGAGTTGTCTCCCGCCCCTGCCCATAAAGGTCCCGCCACATGGCGTGAGCATTCAGTCGCTGCTACTTTGCTCTTGAGTGCAGACGTGTTAGCCTACAGGACCTATTCCCGTTCAAACCGGTTCTTAAAGGGCCGGTCGTTTTTTAGTCTGTTTGTTCTCTGGACTTCGTTCGACACTACCGGACTTCCAAATCTTCCTCTTCTTATCGGGAGCTGAGTGTTTTTCGTACCATCGATTACTGCTGTAGTTTTTGTGGGCACTGTTAGGCGTGGACCCACTTGGGACTTCTTCCCTCCTCCGTGTGCTCTGGACGCCATGGATGTCTCCTTTCCCATCCCCGCAACTCAGGAGAGGTAACATTTCGGCCCCAGCCCTTGGCTGGCCCCCGGACCGGGCGCCTGCTTCGGTTTGTGGCTTCGCTTCGATCGTATCGTTTCGAGCCGATCTCTCGTTTTTATTGGCCGGGCTTCGTCACGGCTTTACAAGCCAGTGCTGGTGCTTAACACTTAGTTTGCTTCCAGCTGCCAGAGAGCCGAGGCGCGGCGAGGTCAAATTCCACACTCGCACGCTCATTCTATTTATCTATTTACACTTGCAACTGTGCAGTATAAAGCGTTCCGGTGCACTGCCGTTATCACGACTACCTACTGGTTTGTATTCATAACGCATCTCTGCCTAAAGTGACTGTTGTGAAAGCAACATCGTTCAAAAGTTGAAATTATCACCTACACACTGATACCAAACATGACAATATTACAACCTACACATGTGTAGCAGGTTATGGTGAAAATAAAGAGAACGAGAATTTGTTGATGTACGAGAACAAGAATTTATTGTGAAATTGACAAAGTTCCCACAGCCACAACACGAAGACGTAACTTTTCCCAACGAAACACACTTGCATGCATAAGGGTCAGCATGCCTGCAGTAAGTATCAATTACCGGATTTTGGTTCCATGGTGGGGGATGGAAGCAGTAGGGCGGTTAATGAGGTCACTGACAAGTCGCGTGTTTTGTCATTTCTCGCCCGCAGTCTCGGTACCTTGCAACTGTGCCGTACAAGGCGTGCCGGTGCACAGCCGCTATGACGACTGCCTACTAGTTTGTATTCATAACACATCTCTGCCTAAAGTGACTGTTGTGAAAGCAACATCGTTCAAAAGTTCAAATTCTCACCTACTCACTGATACCAAACATAACAATATTACGACTTTACACTTGTGTAGCAGGTTATGGTGAAAATAAAGAGAACGAGAATTTGTTGATGTACGATGTCAGTGTTTGTTGTGAAATTGACAAAGTTCCCACAGCCATAACACAAAGACGTAACTTTTCCCAACGAAACACACTTGCATGCATAAGGGTCAGCATACCTACAGTACGTATCACTTACCGGATTTTGGTTCCATGGTGGGGGACGGAAGCAGGAGGGCGGTTAATGAGGTCACTGACAAGTCGCGTGTTCTGGCGTTTCTCGCCCGCAGTCTCGGTACTCCACAGACTGCTATTGCCATTCCGAAATCCGATCAGTCCGTCACAGGTCACAATATTCAACAGTGTTTTTAAACATTCCTTGAGGTTTAACACATTTTCTGACACACTAGACATAAGAACCGAATACTGAGTTTCTGTTCACAGATACACAAGACCGACCCCGTCTTTACGATAATCTTTCGCGTTGTCTCCTCGGACACAAGTGTTTCAGTCGAGTCATCCGTTTCATCTGACTATAGCAACTTCTACACATTGTTTTGGAGTGCATCAAGTCGTTGTCTTCCTGGATATTATTTCCATAACACTTGTGGATTAAGTGTTCATAATTGATACAAAGAAATGACTTTTTATCCGTGTATCTCTTTTGTGATCTCTCACCATATATTCTGCACAATGCATTTACTCTCATTGCATGGAACACACCTGTGTGTACACAGACTGTACGCGTTTCATCAGACTCCATCATGAGCAAAAGTTAAATCAAAAGTACATGTACAAGGTTCACTGTTAGTGTTACACTATTTCCCGAGAAAGAAACGTGGCTATCTCCTCAATAGTATCCGTGTAACTAAGCCCTCACTTTCCCCGATTCGGCCGGGAGTGTACTAAGGCAGGCGCTTGTCACTTGTCAGTGACCTCATTAACCGCCCTCCTGCTTCCGTCCCCCACCATGGAACCAAAATCCGGTAATTGATACTTACTGCAGGCATGCTGACCCTTATGCATGCAAGTGTCTTTCGTTGGGAAAAGTTACGTCTTTGTGTTATGGCTGTGGGAACTTTGTCAATTTCACAATAAATTCTCGTTCTCGTACATCAACAAATTCTTGTTCTCTTTATTTTCACCATAACCTGCTACACAAGTGTAAGTCATAATGTTGTCATGTTTGGTATCGGTGTGTAGGTGAGAATTTCAACTTTTGAACGATGTTGCTTCCACAACAGTCACTTTAGGCAGAGATGTGTTATGAATACAAACCAGTAGGTAGGTGTTACAGCGGCAGAGCGCTGGACCGCCTTGTACTGCACAGTTGCAAGTGCAATATAAATAGAATGAGCGTGCGAGTGTGGAATTTGACCTCGCCGCGCCTTGGCTCTCTGGCAGCTGGAAGTGAACTAAGTGTCAGCTATGGTAAAGGCGTGTCGTACACAGCGGTTTCAGTTTGGTCACTTAGTTTGTTCCAGGCGAGCCGAGAAACTGGGTCACAAGTCGTGCGCGCACGCTGCCTCAGCGAGTCTCTCAGCTGTCGGGCTAGCTGATAAGTGGGCTTCCTGCTAGGCGCAGTACAGCAGGGAAAATGACTACCTTTTGTTTTTTATGACTTTCTTATTTACCGTTCAACTGTGTGATGCAAAACTTTGTTTAAAAGCGGACATTCTGCCCAACACACTTACACCAAACACACTATAGTTGTGACAAACCAGTAGCCAGCAGGATAAGGTGGAAAGAAAGAGAAAAAAAACCAGATTTCACTCTCTGTGTAGTGTTTTTTCACAAAATAGATGAAGTTTCAACATCAATAACACAAATACGATACAAACTACTTCAAAACGGACTTGCATGTGCTAGAAGTAACATGCCTAGGGTAAGTATGACTTACCAGATCAGAGATACCGTGAAAGGGGCCGGAGAGCGGAGGGTGATAATGAAGTCACTGTTAGTGCCAGTACTCTCACAGGCACATAGCAGTAGCACCGATCTGTCAACACTGGACACACAGTTCTTTGGCATTACTTTCAGTTTTACTCCAACACCCTACAGCAGGAGATGGATCGACCATGGTATTTCAAGGGTAGTGCCAGATTAGCTTGTGACATCAAGCACAAAGCTAATCTGGCACTACCCTTGAATTATCATGGTCAATCCGTCTACTACAACTGTTAATCAGTCGTTCAGTAAATGACACCTCCAAAATTTGGGAAATGCATCCGTGGCATTAAACGGGTTAAAGAAAACTGTTGTGTGGTAAACAAGATGATCTCACTCTTGGATAGTTTCTCAGGACGAAAATGTTTAATCTGGAAAAGTCTGCTTTGAACATGAACGGACCACAACAGAATTCAGAAATTCAATACACCTATGCACATCAGTCTGCTTGGCACACCAAAACCTCCTCCGACAGCAACTGCGACCAACTTTGTGATTTGGAAATAAAAGATTAGCTTAATTGTCTGACAGAAAGCGATAGAAATTTGATGATGTGATATTTAATGTGTGTAATGACAGCATAACAATCACCTGCTTCCAATCCATTTACTCTTTTCTTTTCTTCAGAGGTGGCATGACTGAGTACAGCACAGGTGACACTAGTGTCATGTGTTCTGTTATGAGTAATTTGAGCTTCTCTGCTTCCGTTTGCAAGCCGTATGTCCTGCTCTTTAGAATGTTTACTGTTGCATGTGTCTCTTCGCCTCCCTGCTCACCATGTAGTGCCAGTCCAAAGCCCCATTGTGCGATAAAGTCTGCACAGTGGCACTCAAGTATGTGTTATTTTGGGATTATCTTTAACGCCCTGTCCTCATGGACATTTATCCCATAACACGTCTGTATCATTTGTTCATATTTACTGCATGATATGGCCTGTTTTTTGTCATACCTTTTTCTTGACCTCCTTCCACATATTTGACACAGAGAATTGAGTCTCCATTCATGGACACTGACAGTATGTGAGGTGTCCTCCATTTTCACAATCTACACCATTTAATTTGACGCAAACTCTCACATAAACATACGTTGCGACTAATAATAGATCCTATCACTAGAAAGGGACTAAACAAAAAGTCACGTTCATTTAGCAAGCACTCCAACGTCACACTGAAAAGCAGAAAACGCACAAGAGAGTATGATACATATTTCCGTGACTGACTGCCTGAATGTTTTTATCCCACTAAAAACCTTACAACAAAAATCTCTAGTTGTAGATGAAACTAATGCTAATAGCAAGGAATGCGGCATCTTGGATACCACTTGACTTCTGGCTATCGTCTGTCAGTGTTCTCATTAATTCATTCTCTGCTCCCAGGGCCTCTCCGCCTCTTACAAACCGGGCCGTATGTCTGCAGTCTTGTTAATTATGTACAAAAATGTAATGTCTGACTAAGTGCTTTGCTATAGAACTAACCCATATCAAACTGAGGCTAAAAGCTTTAAATTTGTACACTGCCATCTGCAAGCCACATTATAGTACATACTTACAAATAAGGATATAGACCAATGGCTTTAGTTCAAGGGTAGTGCCAGAATAGCTTGGCGTCTAGCTGGCACTACCCTTGAACTATTTTAGTCAAACTTATTTCACAGACTGGTGTATTCCGAATGATAAGGGCTAAGAAGAACATTATACAAAGACTTAATGAAGTACATGAAATAAATGATAACATTGATCCGTGCTACTGCTTCGTGCCTGTGTCTGAGAGTACTGCTGGCACTAACAGTGACCTCATTATCACCCTCCGCTCTCCGGCCCCTTTCACGGTATCTCTGATCTGGTAAGTCATACTTACTCTAGGCATGTTACTTCTAGCACATGCAAGTCCGTTTTGATGTAGTTTGTATCGTATTTGTGTTATTGATGTTGGAACTTCATCTATTTTGTGAAAAAACACTACACAGAGAGTGAAATCTGTTTTTTTTTCTCTTTATTTCCACCTTATTCTGTTAGCTACTGGTTTGTCACAACTATAGTGTGTTTGGCGTCAGTGTGTTGGACAGAATGTTCGCTTTTAAACAAAGTTTTGCATCACACACTTGAACGGTAAATAAGAAAGTCATGAACAACAAAAGGTAGTCATTTTCCCTCTCTACTGCACCTAGCAGGAAGCCCGCTTATCAGCTAGTCTGACAGCTGAGAGACTCGCTGAGGCAGCACGCGCGCACGACTTGTGACCCAGTTTCTCAGCTCGCAAGGAAAAAACTAAGTGGCCACTTCTAGCGCTGGGCCAAACAGCCATGCGTAGTGCCTGCGCCCGGTCGCTAGTCATGTCTGGTTTATGTTGCAGTAGCCAAGTGCTTTCTTGCCAGCAGTGCGGCGACTTCCAGTGGCCGAGTGATAAGCACAAGTTTTGCCTTCCTTGTATGGGATGCGCCTCGGACCACTCTTGTGATATTTGCGTAGCCTGACCGGAACAACTTTGGTCGCAGCTGTGGGGATTTTACCGGCGCGAGCGCCTGACACCGGCTACTGACCGTTCATCCTCCATTCCTGGAGCTTTAACCAAGAACTCTCGCTCTGAACATCGGACACTTGAGCCTAGCTCTTCCCACAGGACTGCATCTTCCGTGACTCACACATGGAATAAGCCCGCTGGCTCTTACGGAGAGACAGCACTAGGGCAGAGTGACTGCCTTACGGAGGCAAGTCTGCAGAGACGCGCTCCACGCCGTCCTTTGTCCACGGACAGTCCGGGGAGGCCTCGCAAGGATAAGCCCGTTGACTCTTACGGAGAGACAGCACTAGGGCAGAGTGCCTACGGAGGTAGGTCAACCGAGACCTGTGTCCAAACGTCCACGGACTGATAAGAGTCCTCACAACACTCGCTTGGCCAGCAATGCTAGACGCTTTGGCATGTCTACTTTCGATCGGAGAAAGCATCATGATACTCTACACGACGGCCGTCACAGCCTCCGACCAGCGTCTGCATCGCGTTCATCTACTTCGCGAGCTTCGGATCCACACTCCACCACTGGCATGTTACCTCGCCCTTCGTCTTCTTCGCTCGGGCCTTTTAGGAGGAGTTTGTCCGTCAGGGAACGCCGTCGCAGCCGCTCCCGTCATCGCAGCCGCTCCCATCGTCGCAGCCTCTCCCGTCTTCGCAGTCGCTCCCCCCGTAGCAGGCACACGGCTCACTCCCGGTCCCCATCTCCCGGTCGCGTTTTGCCCCCACCCCCGCCTCGCCCGCACCAGAGGGCACGACGCTCGGCGGCGGCTATACACCCGCTCCAGAGGTCACGACACTCGCCGGCTGCTTCCTTCTCTCGTCAGGACGTGGCTAGAACGATCTCCTTCAACTGCACCCCTCACCAGACTTCACTCCCTACGCAGGATGAGGAGACACTTAGCCTTCTCCTGGAGGAGTCGGTCTCAGCCCTGCTTGGTGTGTCTTGCTATTCTGTGTCGGATGATACTGCATCGCCTAGGACCCCTTCTACGTTGTGCACGGAAACGCTTTTCGGCATTGATGAAGCAGCTCGTCTCATTGCGGCTGCACTACCCGAGGACGCGTGTCCCCAGTCCCCCCCCGCTCAAGAGGAAGGTGTCCGCCTTTGTAATCTCCGGCCGTCAGCAGAAGAGGTTCAAGACTTTACCTCAGCCCCCTGGCTTTAAGGATCTGAGGGATTCCTTCTCAGCTTTTCTCCATGGATCCAGGCAGATTCCCAGGAGTACTTTTTCTTTACGGATCACAAGTGGCCAGCTGACCTCGACATCTCCTTCCGCCAATCCTGGTATGCGGGATATTCCCAGTCTTTTAGCTGTCAGCTTCCTTCGTTGGACCCTCATTCGATATCCCAGCTTGGCGGTACCAATCAGCTGAGACACGCCCTTCCTCGCGGTTTGAATAAAACAGCGTCACTTATACGGAACTCCTTAGCCTGCACTGGGTTCCTGGAGCTTCTCACTCAAGGTTTCATCCGTCGCATCGAGGACGCCTGGCAACCTTCTCTTACACCCTTACTTGGTGACCTTGCCCTCGCGGTTGCAGCAAACCGGGCAGCGTATCACTCATCGGTCAACATGATGGCGGCCGCCTCCGCCTGTCGTGGTATGCCCCCCGATCTGAAGGCCCAGCTGCGGCGTGCTCCCCTTGGTGGCCCTCTTCTCTTCAGTGAGACCAGGCAGAAGGTGAAGGATGGGAATTCGGACCGCTGGCCCAGTCGAGTAACAGCCTCGCACTTTCAAGCAGCCCGCAAGGCCGTGGGTCGCACCCTGCAGACCTCCAGACCCGCTTCGTCCTTCACTCCAGCTTCCTCCAAGGCAATCCAGAGGTTCCCCGCCTTCGGCCGCTCTAGACCCTTTAGGACCTCTGCCCCCGCCTGGCCCAGGTCTGCCCGCCGTCATGGACGCGGGCAGGCCCCCTGACTCGTTCCCGTTCCAGCCCCAACCAACTGCACCAAGTTCTCCTGTCGGCGGGAGGCTCACCCTTTTCAGCGACATGTGGCGGTCGCTGCTTCCAGACAACCCCTGGGTACTTGCCACCATCACCGAGGGACTTTCGATTTCTTTTCGCTCTCCCCCATCGCTGAGATGCTCGCCCGTGTGGGCCAAGATTCCGTCGTACGGGCTGAAAGCCATCACACTATGCGGAGAGGTCGACTCGCTTCTACAGAAGGCCGCCACAGAGGTAGTGTCTCATCCCGACTCGCCAGCATTTTACAGCCGCCTTTTTGTAGTCTCCAAGCCGAGCGGCAAGTGGCGTCCCGTTATCGATCTCTCAGTCCTAAACAAGTTCATTATAGCTCCCATGTTTCGCATGGAAACCTCCAGGACACTTCGGGCCGCTGTGCAACCGATGGACTTCGCGGTCAGCCTGGATCTATCCGATGCATATCTCCATGTCTTCATACACCCGGCCTCCAGGAGGTATCTCCGCTTCACTTTTGACGGGGGGATCTACCAGTTTCGGGCCCTCCCGTTCGGTCTCAACATCAGCCCGTGGGTTTTTACTCGCATTATGGATGCCGTCGTCGCCAAGCCCAGGCAGTCATCGTCCAGTCCAACCTCCAACTATTTGGATGACCTCTTACTGAGAAATCAGTCAGAGACCACCCTGAGGGCGGACAGGGATTCCCTACTCCTGTTGCTGTCACACTTGGGGTTCCTGGTCAACACGGGCAAATTGGATCTATCCCCATCTCGCCAGTTTATTCATCTTGGCATGAAATTTGCGACCGACCTCAACAGAGTGAGTTTACCGGAACCTCGGATTCACAAGTTAGCCTCCTTGGCCACCCAGGTAGCACAGGTGGAGTCAATCTCCACCAGAGTTTGACTTCAACTACTCGGCTTGATGAATGCAGCGGCGGATCTCCTTCCTCTCGGTCGTCTTTACTCCCGGCCACTCCAACTACACCTTTGCCCACATCTGCAGCACTGGACGGACACCTTGTGGCTCGCTTCGGGAGTTCCTCTAGCCTCTCCGCCTCCTCAGCTCTCGCTCTGTGTGGATGCAAGTCTCACTGGCTGGGGTGCACATCTGCTACCGAGTTTCCTCTCGACGTCCGGCCTCTGGTCTCCGGACCTAGCAGACAGACACATCAACTGGCTAAAGCTACAAGCGGTTTGGCAAGCCCTCATCAATTGGGAAATGCTCCTTTGCCACAAGGAGATCCTTGTCTTTTCGGACAACTCCACAGTCGTTTCTTACATTCAGAAGCAGGGCAGTACGCACTCTCTCGAGCTGTGCATTCTCCTCTACCGATTGATGCGCTGGTGCGAGAACTGCGGCATATCCCTCCGAGCTCGAGACATCCCATGTCACCTAAACGTGTTGGCGGACTCCCTGTCTCGGCACGGACAATTTCTCCACACGGAATGGACGCTACACCCAGACATCTTTTGGATGATCTGCGCTCACTGGGAGACTCCCATGATCGACCTCTTTGCCACGAGGTGGAATCACTAACTTCCCCTCTTCGTCTCCCCGATTCCAGACCCCCTAGCCTGGGCAGTCGATGCGCTCTCCATTCCGTGGGACGGGCTCATCGCCTACGCTTATCCCCCGACGGTCTTCGTTCCCAAAGTCCTACTCAAGCTCAGAGGTTGCAACGCGATTATGTTATTGGTAGCCCCGTTCTCCTGGAACAGGTCTTGGACCACCGATCTACTCAGTCTCGCCACGGGCCCCCCTCTTTGTCTGCCCACCTCGAGGACGATGCTCAAGCAACCCCGCCAGCTGCTTTTCCACCCGTGCCCAGAGCGACTTCTCCTTCACGCTTGGAGATTGTGCGGCACGCCCTCACCCCAAGAGGCTTCTCGAGTGCGGCAGTGGCAGCTATCGCTTCGGCCCGTAGATCCTCGACCAGACGGGTTTATGAGGGACAGTGGCGAGTATTCCAGTCCTGGTGCGCTGACCGACAACTTACCCCCACTGAGTTGACTACTCCACAGCTCGCTGATTTCTTCCTCTGGCTTTTTGGAGACCAAGGCCTAGCTCCCATCACGATCCAAGGATACCTGTCTATGATTGCAGACACCGTCACCTAGGCCACCCAGATCCGGGCGAAAGCAAAGAGCTTGCAGACCTGATGGCACACTTCGGCCTGCAGCGTCCGGTTCCCTGCTCATTGATTCCTCGATGAGACCTACCTTGGGTACTGACGTGGCTGAACTTGGACAGGTTCGAACCGCTTTCCCTGGCTCGGTTCTTGGATGTGACACGGAAGACATGTTTTCTGTTGGCCCTGGCCGCTGCTGCTAGAGTAAGTGAGCTACATGCGCTGTCGGCAAGTCCTACCTGCCTCCAGTTCCGGACAGACGGTTCGGTACAGCTACTCACAGACCCTGCCTTCCTCGCCAAGACCAGGTCTCCCTTGACTGCGCCCCAGGTGATCACCATTCAGCCGCTGAAAGATGCAAGCTTTACTCGGGAGACCAGGCAACAGGATCCTGTGCGTGCCCTATGCGTATATCTACGACGTACCAAGCCCATCCGTCGAGGACGGTCACGCCTCTTTCTGCCTTTGGCACACAGCAGAGAAGACATATCAGCTCAAACGATTTCTTCTTGGCTTCGCTGGGTCATAAGGTCAGCCTACCAGGACCTTTCCCCAGAAGTTTCAAAGAGGCTCAAGATACATGCACATGAGGTGAGAGCCATGGCCACGAGCGTCGCCTTCGATCGCAACTGTGCTGTTCGAGACATCGTGGCAACAGTGGGCTGGCGGGCAGAATCTACCTTCACCCGCTTCTACCTCAGGGATATGGCAGGCCAATGACGCAACCTTGCACTGGTGGGGGAGATCGCCGCAGCGCAACACTCCCTCCCGGCGCCGGATGCGCCGTAGGTATGCACTTAGCTGAAATTGTCGGGAGTTTTGTGATTGGGAGGATGGCTCTGTCTTAGCCCCACAGAACGTCACTAGGGGCGGCACCCTCCAACTTTTCGCAATTCTTCCAGACAGTAATGTCATCGGTAATGTTTTTGAGGAAACAAATTAATTTTTCTCTAAAATGGCATTACTTAAAGGACCCTCCCTCCTGCCCCACTTGCCGCTGGTAAGCTAAGTATCACGACTGAATGCTCACACCATGTGGCGGGACCTTTATGGGCAGGGGCGGGAGACAACTCTCGGCCCTAGGCAGGGTTCCCCGAGTGCCTCCCGGGTTGTGTATCTACACAACAGGTTCTTAGGCTGAAATTGAGTAAGTAGTAGACACTTCCAGACAGTAATGTCATCGGTAAGTATTTTTCAAAAAAATATATTTTTAGAGAAAAATTAATATTTCAGACTTTTTTCACTTTTCTAATTCCCATGCCTGATAGTAATGAAACACAAAGCAAAATACAATAACAAACACATAAAACAACAACAAAAATACATTGATTTACAAGGAGCAATAAACTCACACACACACACACACACACACACACACTTAGAGGTCCCAAGATACTTTGGCATCACCCTTGAACTGTCATGATCATTTTTATCATGTTGTGTGTGTGTGTCAGGTCTGAATGAGTTAATTTCATTTTATGTATTTACTTATTTATTTGTTTTATTTATTACCTAGGTTCACAGCACGAGTGACTGACTTAATCAGGGTCCTAGAGGACCTGAACAATGGCCGCTATGAGAGAACCATGGTCACTTCCAACGGACCTAAAAGTCAGGGTAGGTGGATGGAGGGATGGAATGGAGGGATGGATTAGTGAACAAAATCATAATTCAAAAAATCATTGAATGGGTGACAGTCTTCAGTGCTGGAGGCTGATTCAGCTTTTTCAAAATCCCAGAAAGCTGAATTTCAGCTTTTGGTTCAGACAGAACATCCCCTCAGCCAGCCTGTTTCGACAGCAAGGGGCATAAATTCTCATGAGCCCCTGTATCCACAGGGGCTCATGAGAATGTGTTCCTCTTGCTGGCCCTGCCTTGGACCATTTTGAGTCTTTTCAATTTTTCACACTGTCACCCATGTTATTGTAATTCTAATGTGAAAGACCTCCCGTCATCAAAGAAACTTGGATACAAAGTTGTTTCAGCAAGAGCCACAGGTCCTCATGAGCCCCCGCAACTGCAGGAGCTCATGAGGATCTGTACCTCTTGCAGTTGGCTGGTGTTCAGTTTCTCTCCCCATCCCAGGAGTTAAACATTGCATGCTACAGCTTTTCTTTCTGAAAGATAAAGTTTTATAAAGACCATTTACGAGTTGGGCAGGAGAGATTATTCTTTACGTGATGCAAAACATACATACATAGTAACTTGTGTGTGTGTGTGTATGCTGGACTGGTGTTGAGTATTTTTTGTTTTTGTTTGTTGAAAATAGGTGGTTCAACAAGTACAATGAAACTGAAACCGGGCAGTGGCCAAATTCTCATGAAAGATCATGTCATCAAGTGAGTTTTACTTAGATATTGTACTGATGATCAAAAGAAATGCAACAGTTTTGGAATCATCAGAAACATGAGCAAAAGAAATGCGACAATTTTTGACTCATTGGAAACACTAAAAGAATGCGAAAATTTTTGACTCTGAAACACTAAAAGAATGCGACAATTTTGGAATCATCGGAAACACTTTAAACTTTAATGTGACAATTTTGGAATCATCGGAAACACTAAAGTGTTTCCGATGATTCCAAGATTGTCAGGTGTTTTTTGATCGTCAGTATATTTTCTCAAAAGAAATGTGGAAGAATTTTAGATACTGATTTGTTTATTCAAAAACATTACCGATGACATTACTGATAGGGAACGTACACTTAGCTTACCAATTTCAGCCTAAAAAAACCGTTGTGTACAAACACAACCAGGGAGGCGACTCAAGGGCGCTGTAACCAGGTACCCTGAGCAGTCTCCCGTCCCTCCCTATCTGGTCACGTGCCCAGTGGTATCACACCAGTCTGTTCGCTTAGCTTACCGGGAACGGTTGTGTTCAAGCCTACTGGACGTTTCGGCTGTGTACGTTTGTAACCGGTCGTGCCTTGGATTTCTGGAGTTTACTTGGATTACCGTGCTTGCCTTGGATTACCTTCGTTTCTTTGGACTTAGGTGCGGGCGCTGGTGCTTCTGTTGGATTATTGTGGCTCTGGTGCTTCTGTTGGATTATTGTGGTGCTGGGGCTTGCTCCGCTGCGGCCGGCTGGTCCCTTACGGCCTTCGTGACAGGGTCCTCGCCGCCATGGCAAGGTAAGGTCTCGGTTGTTGCCCTCAACTGGCGCTCGGTGCACCGAGTGGCGGCACCGGCCATGGAATTTGCTCTTCGTCTGAGTTATGATTCGTACGCAGGTGCACTCGTTTTGCGTGGCCTCGAGGAGGCACGCCCGGTTGCCTCCCAACTTTGGCTATGTGTTGCAGTTACCAAGTACGCACCTGCACGCGGTGTGGGGACTTCCAATGGCCGAGCGACGCATGCGGTATGCCTCCCATGTTCCGGCTGTGCCTCCGGTCACACCTGCGACACCTGCGCCTCCTGGGTGGAAGAGCAATGGTCACAGCTCTGGCGGTTCTATCGGCGTGAACGTCCTATGCCGTCCCGAGACCATCCACCCTCTACCGCTGCCCCTGCCGCCTCAGCAGAAGGGACTAGGTGCACCCGCTCTGACGTTGGGGGATTGACTACCCGCCGGGCCTCAACACGTTCTTCAGGTCCCCGGACAATGCCCTCTTTGTGCACCCGCTCCCTGGAGCCTGGCCCACAGCGAACATGTTCGCCCCGCCTTGCGGCCTGAGTTCTCTCAGGCTCCGATGCGGTTACTCAGAATCAGCCCGCCCGCTCCTCAGAACCAGTCCAGCAGCGATGTCGATCATCCCGCTCCACGGTGAGTGACAAGCGCCCCCAGCCGGACGAGGCTACTGGACCTTTGTCTGGCCGCTCCTCAGAGCCCGGCTCACAGCGAACTTGTTTGCCTCGCCTTGCGGCCCGACGCGGTTACTCGGAAGGATGGCGCTAAGAATTCCGGACTACCCCCCGTGAGCTCCTGCAGGACTGGCCCTCTCACCCGCAGGCAGCACCCTGAGACCCGGATGGTCGTTGACATGGCCGACGCACTTCCCCCGGCGTTTCCCGCGCACATGCAGCAGGGCTTCTTGGGCGACGCTGGCTTCTTCTCTGACTTCATGTGGCCAGCGGACTTAGACATCTCCTTCCGCCAACGCTGGTAGGCTGGTCACTCACAGACCTTCGCCTGCCCCCTCCCAGCGGTGGATACCCTGGCGCAGTCTCAAGCGGGCGGCTTTCGAGCTTTGCGGCATTCTTTCCCCCCCCCCCCCCCCCCTGGTTTGGACAGGACAGCGACCCTCATACACCATGCCCTGGCCTGTGAGGGATATTTGGACGTAGTCACGCAAGCTGTTGTCCAGCGCGTCGAGGATGCTTTGCACCCGTCGATCTCGCCGCTGTTAGGAGACATCCTCGCTCTGGCGGTTTCTGCCAACTGGGCTGTGTATCACACCTCCACCAATGCCATGGCCGCCGCCTCCAACTGCGACCTGATGCGTCATGATGCTGTCCTCCAGTCTTGCCACGACCTCCCCTCAGAGATAAGGAAGCAGCTCCGGCAGGCCCCACTCGGCGGCGCGCTCCTCTTCGGTCCTACTTGGCAGGCTGTGAAGGACTCGAACAAGGACCTCTGGCCCAGCCACTCCACCTCCGCTCGCCCTTTGTTTCCTCAAAAACATTACCAATGACATTACTTTATGGAAGTGTCTACTACTTACTCAGTTTCAGCCTAAGAACCTGTTGTGTTCCTACACAACCCGGGATGCACTCGGGGAACCCTGACCAGGGCCGAGAGTTGCCTCCCGCCCCTGCCCATCCGGTCCCATGCCACGTGGTGTGACCATTCAGTCGTTCTACTTAGCTCACGCTGTTCAGACGTGTGTAGCCTACAGGACCTTGACTGGGTGCAACCGGTTCTTAAAGGGCCAGTCGCCTTGGATTACTGTGTTCCTTGGACTTTGTGTGCTCTTGGGATTACTTGTGCACTACTGGATTACTTTAGGTTCTTGGTTCTTGGGAGCTGTGTGGTTTGGATTACTGGCGCTTCTCTCTATTGTGGTTTTGTGGTTGCGTGTGGGCTACTAGTCGCGGACCGCCCGGGACTTCTTCCTGCCGATGCGCTCTGTGGGTCGTATGGAGGTTCCTTCCCCCGTCTCCTCAACTACGGAGAGGTAAGGTATTGGTCCCAGCCCTCGGCTGGCCCCCAGGCCGGACGCCGGTTTCGACTGGAGGCATTCGTTTCGCTTGTACATCTTTTTGCATCGAACTCTCGACTTCATTTGATGGGGCCTCGCGGTGCCCATGCCCGGTCGCCTCTCATGTCCGATATGTGTTGCAGTTGCCAAGTGCTCACCTGCTTGCAGTGCGGTGACTTCCAATGGCCGAGCGATAACCACAAGGTCTACCTTCCCTGTGCTGGCTGCCTTCCAACCACGCCTGCGATGTCTGCGCGCTTGGCCGGAAGAACGTTGGTCGCAGCTTTGGAGTTTTTACCGGCGCGAGCGCCTGACACCGGCAGGTGACTGATCGTCCATCTTGGCGCCCCCCTCCGTGCCCAGAGCAGTTTCCAGATGCGTCCGCTCCTACCTTGTGACACGCCAGACACATGAGCCCAGATATTACCACAGGACTGCGGCATCCCTGACTCCCACCTGGACAAAGCCCGCAGACTCTTACGGAGAGTCTGTATGCTGGCAGCCTGCAGAGACACGCTTCGCGCCGTCAATTGTCCAATGACAGTCCTGATAGGTCTCGCCTGGAGAAGCCCGCGTACTCTTACGGAGAGTTGATATGCCTTATGGAGGCAGGCCAGCAGAGATCTGTGTCCACTCGTCCGAGGACTACTGACAGTCTTGACACCTCCCGGTCAGCCAGCAGCTCCAGACGCTCTCGCGCGTCCGGCGACGAACGGAGAAAGGATCATGATGCCCTACGCGGCGGCCGCCGCAGCCCCCAACCCTCCTCGTCCTCGTCGCGATCGACCACTTCACGAGCTTCGTTCCCGCACCCCGCATCACGTCCATCTCGGTACGCCTCTCCTCGCCAGCTACGTCGCCCGTCACCTTCGCCTCTCAGGCACCATAGTAGGAGCTCGCCCAACAGGTATCGTCTTTACAGTTGCTCCCGTCATCGCAGTCGCTCCCCCCATGGCAGGCACCCGGCACCCGCTAGCCCCCCTTCACCCCGGCGCGTCTTGCCTCCTTCCTCGCCTGTCTTCGCAGAGGACACGACGCTCGCCTGCTGCTACTTTCTCTCGACGGGACATGGCTTGTGCGACCTCCTCCCCCCCGCCGGATTTCGCACACTCCTCATGACGACGAGACCCTGAGCCTGCTGCCTGAGGATTCTGTCTCGGCCCTGCTCGGCGTGGACAGCCGCTTCCCCTTGCCTCGCTCTCCTAGGACCCTTTAGGCCTCACGCCCGGATACGCTTCTTGGGATCGACGAAGCAGCTCGTCTGATCGCGGCCGCTCTGCCTGTGAAGGTGTGCCCCCCCCCCCCCCCACCCCGTTACCCCCCCGGCTCAAGCGGAAGGTGTCCGCTTTTGTCGACACGGGACGTCAGCAGAAGAGGTTCAAGTCTCTGCCTCAGCCCCCCGGCTTTAAGGATCTTAGGGACACCTTATCTGCCAGTCCTGGTATGCAGGCCATTCCCAGACTTTCACCTGTCCCCTTCCCTCATTTGACCCTCCGGCAGTAGTGCAGGTCGGCAGCAGCACTCAGCTGAGACACGCATTTCCACGCGGCTTGGACAAGATGGCTTCACTGGTTCGGAACACTTTGGCTTGCTCGGGTTTCCTGGAGCTCCTCACTCAAGCTTTCGTCCGTCGCATCGAGGATGCCTGGCACGCTTCGCTTACGCCCCTCCTAGGAGATCTCCTCACCCTCGCGGTAGCGGCCACCCGGGCAGCGTATCACTCCTCGGTCAACACCTTTGCGGCCGCCTCCAATTGTGACCTGATGCGTTGGGATGCTCTGCTACAAGCCTGCCGCAGAATGCCCCCAGATCTGAAGACTCGGCTTCATCGCACTCCCCTTGGCGGCCCCCTCCACTTCGGTGATTCCTGGCAGAAGGTGAAGGACGCGAACTCGGACCACTGACATCGCTTTCAAGCATCCCGCAAGGCCGTTGGTGGCGCCCTGCAGACCTACAGACCCTCTTCGTCCTCCACTCCCGCTCATGCTAGGGCTCCCCGGCGGGCCCCCGCCATCGGCCGCTCCAGACCCATTAGGAACCTTGCCCCCGCCTGGCCCAGGCCTGCTCGCCACCCTGGGCGCAGGCAGACCCCCTGACTCACCCATGCTCCAGCCCCTGCCGACCGCTCCGGGGTCTCCTGTCGACGGGAGGCTTGCCCTCTGCAGCGACATGTGGCGTTCGCTGCTTCCGGACGACCCCTGGATTCTCTCCACCGTCACCGAGGGACTCATGATAACCTTTCATTCACCACCGCCGCTGAGACGCTCCCCATTGTGGACCGTGATTCCGACAGACGAGCTCAAGGCCATCGCCCTGCATGGAGAGGTCGACTTCTGCAGAAGGCCACCACGGAGGTAGTGTCTCGTCCCGACTCCTCAGCCTTTCACAGCCGCCTGTTCGTGGTTCCCAAGCCGGGCGGCAAGTGGCATCCTGTCATCGATCTCTCAGCGCTGAACAGATTTATCATGGCTCCGACCTTTTGCATGGAAACCGCCAGGGCCCTCAGGGCCACCATGCAGCCCATGGACTTCGCGGTCAGCCTGGACCTGTCCGACACGTATCTCCATGTCCCCATGCACCCGGCCTCCAGGAGGTATCTCCGCTTCGCATTCGACAGCGTGATCTACCAGTTTTGGGCACTACCGTTTGGTCTCAACCTCAGCCCTTGGGTTTTCACTCACATGATAGACGCGGTCGTTGCCAAGGCCAGACAGTCATCTTCCAGTCCGACCTCGAACTACCTAGACAACCTCCTCCTGAGGAACCAGTCGAGGCCACCCTGGTGATGGACAGAGATGCCCTACTCCTCTTGTTGTCGCGTTTGGGGTTTCTGGTCAACGCGGGCAAGTCGGACCTCACTCCCTCATGCCGTTTTTTTTCACTTCGACATGGAATTTGCAACTGACCTCAACAGGTTGAGATTGCCGGAGCCTCAGATCCCCAGAAGCTAGCTGCCTTAGCCGCCCAGGTAGCACAGGCGGATTCAGTCCCCGCCAGAGTTTGGCTTCAACTTTTTGGCTTGATGAATGCAGCGGCGGATCTACTCCCCCTCGGTCGTCTTTACTCCCGGCCGCTCCAGCTGCACCTCATGCTTCATTGGCGTCCGTCCTCCGGCGACATAGATGCCCCGGTGCCTGTGCGTCAGATTCTTCGCCCCATCTGCAGCGCTGGACGGACACCTCGTGGCTCGCTTCAGGAGTTCCTCTCGCCTCACCGCCCCCTCAGCTCTTTATGCATGGATGCAAGTCTCTCCGGGTGGGGTGCTCACCTGCTACCAAGGTTCCTCTCGACGTCCGGCCTCTGCCTCTGGAACTAGTGGACAGACACATCAACTGGTTAGAGCTGCAAGCGGTTTGGCAAGCCCTCATCGAGTGGGAAGCGCTCTTTCGCCACCAGGAGCTACTCGTCCTTTCGGACAACGCCACAGTGGTTTCCTACATTCAGAAGCAGGGTGGAACATGCATTCCCCTCTACCGACTGATGCACTGGTGGAGGACCGCGGCATCTCCCTCTGAGCTCGACACATTCCAGGACGCCTGAATGTTTTGGCCGACTCCCTCTCTCGACGCGGCCAGCTACTTCACACAGAGTGGACGCTACGGCCTGACATCTTTCAGATGATCTGTGCTCAGGATCAACCTATTCACCACGAGGTGGAATCGCCAGCGTCCCCACTTCGTTTCCCCAATTCCAGACCCCCTAGCCTGGGTAGTCGACACGCTCTCCATTCTGTCGGACGGGCTCATCGCGTACGCTTACCCCCCGACGGTTCTCATCCCCCAAGTCCTACTCAAGCTCAGAGGATGCAAGGTGGTCATGTTGCTGGTCGCCCCGTTCTCCTGGAACAGATCTTGGACCACCGACCTTCTCAGTCTCGCCACGGGCCCCCCTCTTCGACTGCCCACCCCGAGGATGATGCTCAGGCAACCCCGCCAGCCGCTGTTACACCCTTGCCCCAGAGCGGCTTCTCCTTCACACCTGGAGATTGTGTTGCAAGCCCTCACCGCTAGAGACTTCTCGAGTGCGGCAGTGGAAGCTATCGCTACAGCCCATAGACCCTCGACCAGACGCATAATATACGAGGGAAAGTGGCGTGTACTACAGTCCTGGTGAGCTGACCAACAACTCTCCCCCACCGATTTGACTACTCCACAGCTCACTGAGGATATCTGTCCATGATTGCTGACACTTACCGTCACCTTGGCTGCTCAGACCCCAGCGAATGCAAAGACCTCGCAGACCTTATGATGCACTTTGGCTTTCAACGTCCGGTCTCCCGCTTGCTGATTTCTCGCTGGGACCTACCCTGGGTACTGACGTGGCTTAACCATGACAGGTTTGAACCGCTGTCCCTGGCTCGGTTCGCGGATGTGACACGGAAGACCTGCTTCCTGTTGGCCCTTGCCACGGCAGCCAGAGTAAGTGAGCTACACACGCTGTCTGCAAGCCCTGCCTGCCTCCAGTTCAGGTCGGATGGTTCCATGCAGCTACTCACAGACCCGTCCTTCCTCATCAAGACCAGGTGATAACCATACGGCCGCTGAAAGATGTGAACTTTCCCTGGGAGACCAGGCAGCAAGATCCAGTGCGCGCCCTACACGTATACCTACGCCGTTCCAAGTCCGTCCGTAGAGGACGGTCACGCCTCCTTCTGCCATTGACCCCCGGCAGAAATGACATAACAGTCCAGACGATATCTTCCTGGCTACGCTGGGTCATATGGTCCGCCTACCAGGACCTTTCCCCAGAGGGAGCGAAGAGGCTCAAGATACGCGCACATGAGGTTCGAGCCATGGCCACAAGCGTTGCCTTCGATCGCAGCTGTGCCGTTCGAGACATTGTGGCATCATTGGGCTGGTGGACAGAATCAACCTGTCGCCCTCTTCTACCTCGGGGATCTGACGGGCCAGCGAGACAACCTCGCACTGGTGGGGGACATCGCCGCAGCGCAACACTCCCTCCCGGCGCTGGAGTTGCCGTAGGTATGAACTTAGCTGAAATTGTCGGGAGTTTTTGTGACTGGGTGGATGGCTCTGTCTACAGCCCTTTTCAGGGGGTAACTTGGGCGCGGCACCCTCCTCCTATTCGGTAATGTTTTTAAGGAAACAAATTAATTTTTCTCTAAAATGTATTTTTTTAAAAAATACTTACCGATGACATTACTCGGAGGACCCTCCCACCTGCCCCGCTTGCCGTTAGTAAGCTAAGTATCACGACTGACTGGTCGCACCACGTGGCACGTGACTGGATGGGCAGGGGCAGGAGGCAACTCTCGGCCCTGGTCAGGGTTCCCTGAGTGCCTCCCGGGTTGTGTAGGAACACAACAGGTTCTTAGGCTGAAATTAAGTAAGTAGTAGACACTTCCATAACATAATGTCATCGGTAAGTATTTTTCGAAAAAATACATTTTAGAGAAAAATTAATTTCTCTGGACTCGGCCTTCTTCCCCCTCGCACCCGGGCCTTTGGCCGCTCCCGTTCCTTCCCAGACTCCGCTCCCGCCTGGCCCAAGCTCCCCCGACGCCCCGGGCATGGCAGGGCCCCCTAACTGCCTCCCTCCTCGGCCCCCACCGACCGCTCCTGGGTCTCCGGTCGGCGGGAGGCTCACGCTCCACAGCGCGACACATGGCGCTTGCTGCTCCCAGATGACCTGTGGTCCTCTCTACCATCTCCGAGGGCCTCCTGATCTCCTTTTGGTCTCCTCCTCCGCTGCAGCGCTCTCTCCTGTGGACCGCTGTCCCGTCAGATCAGCTCAGAGCCGAAGCCCTTCGCAGCGAGGTCACCGCCCTGCTGCAGAAGGCCGCCATGGAAGTGGTCACGCGCCACGATTCCCCAGCCTTCTACAGCCGCCTCTTTGGGATCCCCAATCCTGGCGGCAAGTTGCGCCCCGTCATCGACCTCTCGGCGCTGAACAAGTAGTACATCTCCGCACCGACGTTCCTCATGGAGACGGCCAGAGCCTTGCAGACAGCGCCCATGGACTTCGCCGTCAGCCTGGATTTATCAGACGCATACCTGCACGTCCACATGCACCCCGCCTCTCGACGTTACCTGCGCTTCGCCTTCGGCAGCGTGGTCTACCAGTTCCGGGCGCTGCCCTTTGGCCTCAACCTCAGCCCACTCGCATCATGGACGCATCGTTGCCAAGGCCAGACAGGCTTCCTCGAGCCCCACCTCGAACTACTTGGACGATCTACTCCAGCGGAACCAGTCGGAGTCCACCTTGGGGAAGGACAGAGATGCGCTGCTCGATCTACTCAATCGGCTCGGCTTCCTGGTCAACTTAGGCAAGTCGGACCTCGCACCCTCCCGCCGGTTTATGCACTTGGACATGGAATTTCAGACTGACCTTAACGAGGTGAGACTCCCGGAGCCTCGGATCCAGAAGCTGGGGACTTTAGCCCGGCAGGTTCAATTCAATTCAATTCAATTCAAATACTTTATTGTGTCAGTCTAGCCGACAAATTTTTGTTCTCAAGAGTATGGCTACAGCTCCTGGGCCTGATGAGCGCGACGGCGGACCTCTTACCCCTCGGCCGGCTCAACTCCCGCCCGCTTCAGCTGCACCTGCTTCTCCACTGGCGTCCGTCCTCCGGCGACCTGGCGATCCCGGTGCCGGTTATCCCAATGCTCCGACCTCATCTCCTCTGCTGGGCGTATCCCGTGTGGCTCGCATCAGGAGTACCCCTCGCCTCTCCACCCCTCTAGTTGTCTCTCTGCGTGTAAGCAAGCCTCGCCGGTTGGGATGCACACCTTCTACCAATGTTCTACATGGCTTCCGGCCCCTGGCCTCCGGACCTCGCGGACAGGCACATCAACTGGTTGGAGCTGGGAACAGTTTGGCGAGCCCTCATCACATGGGAGACACGCCTCCGACACCAGGAGCTCCTCGTCCTCTCCGACAACTCCACAGTGGTCTCCTACATCCAGAAGCAGGGCGGGACGCATTCCCCCTCCATCTGCATCCTCCTGTTCCATGTCCTCCGGTGGTGCAAAAATCGCGGCATCTCTCTCCGAGCGCGACGCATCCCTGCCCACCTGAATGTACTAGCCGACTCCCTCTCTCGGCGCGGCCAGCTTCTCCACACCAAGTGGGCACTCCGCCCGGATATCTTTCGGATGATCTGTGCGCAGTGGGAGACACCCATGATCGACCTCTTCGCAATGAGGTGGAATCGACAGCTCCCGCTCTTTGTCTCCCCCATTCCGGACCCCCTGTCAACGCGCTTTCCATCTCCTGGGAAGGCCTCATCGTGTATGCTTATCCGCCCACGGTGCTAGTCCCCACGGTCTTGCTCAAGCTCAAGGGTTGCAACGTGGTTTTTGTTACTGGTGGCCCCGTTCTGCTGGACCAAGTCATGGACCACTGCCATGACCCCCCCCCCCCCCCCCCCCATGGCTCCCCACCCTGCGCACAATGCTCAAGCAACCTCGACAGAGGCTGTTTCACCCACGCCTGAAGATTGTGTGGCTTGCCCTCACCGCTAGAGGTTTCTCAAGTGCAGCGGTGGAGGCTATCGCTACAGCCTGCAGACCTTCGACCAGACACGTCTATGAGGAAAAGTGGCAAGTCCTTCGGTCCTGGTGCGACGACCAGCGCCTCTCCCCCACAGATCTGACTACCCCCCAGCTGGCCGAGTTTTTCCTCTGGCTCTTCGTCGAGCAGAACTTGGCGCCGATCACCATCAAGGGTTACCTGGCGATGATAACGGACACATATCGCCACCTGGGCCGCCCGGACCCGGGTGCTTGCAAGGACCTCGCCAACCTTATAGCGCACTTCGGCCCCCAGCAGCCTGACCCCCGCTTGCTGATTCCGTGCTGGGACCTACCCTGGGTGCTGACGTGGCTCAATTCGGACCGCTTTGAAATACTCCCTTGGCTCGCTTCGTGGATGTGTCCCGGAAGACCTGTTTCCTCCTGGCCCTCACCATGGTGAGCGAGCTGCACACGCTCTCTGCGCGCCCCGCCTGCCTACAGTTCCTGACCAAGACTCGGTCTCCATTATCCGCGCCCCACGTGCCCCAGGTGATCACCATACGGCCACTGAAAGGGTACACCTTCCCCGGGAGACCAGACAGCAGGACCTGGTGAGGGCCTTATGGGTGTACCTGCGCCGATCCAAACCTGTCCAGAGAGGACGTTCCCGCCTCTTTCTGCCTTTGTCCCCAGGAAGACCAGACATCTCGGCCCAGACGATATCTTCCTGGCTCCGCTGGGTTATCCGGTCTGCCTACCTGGACCTCTCCCCAGAGGGCACTAAGAGGTTGAAGATCAGTGCGCACGAGGTTAGAGCCATGGCCACGAGCGTCGCTTTCGACCGCAACTGCGCCGTCAAAGACATTGTGCCAGCCATAGGCTGGCGGGTGGAATCAACCTTCGCCCGGTTCTACCTCAGGGACCTCTGGCCAGTGGGAGAACCTAGCCCTGGTGGGGGACATCGCCACGGCGCAACACTCCCTCTTGGCGCCTTTGGCGCCGTAGGTAATCCTTAGCTGAAATTGTTGGGAGGTTGCCCCGGGGGAGGGCGGGTCTGGTTAGCCCGTATACAAGGAAGTTTGGCGCGGCACCCACCTCCTCTTTGCTGTTCTTCCTATCAGTAATGTCATCGGTAATGTTTTTGAGGAAACAAATGAATTTTTCTCTAAAATGTATTTTTTCGAAAAGTACTTACCAATGACATTACTCGGAGGACCCTCCCGCCTCCCCGCTTGCCGCTAGTAAGCTAAGCTTCAGACTTGCGTGATACTACTGGGCACGTGATCGGATAGGGAGGGACGGGAGACTACTCGGGGTACCTGGTTATGGCGCCCTTGAGTCGCCTCCCTGGTTGTGTATGTACACAGCGGTTTTTTAGGCTGAAATTGGTAAGCTAAATGTACGTTTCCTATCAGTAATGTGATCGGTAAGTATTTTTCGAAAAAATACATTTTAGAGAAAAATTCATTTTTATTCAACAACCTTATTCTGTTTTCAGAAGCTTTACTTGATTATTCTTTTTTAGTTTGAAGATTGAGGGTAAAAATCCACTCTGTTGTGAACATGCAGCCATTGACACTGTTTACAGTACCGTTGGTTGTGTGCACGAGGGCGGTTACAGGAGGCAGTTAAATCTGATAATTTGTATTTATGCCCCTTTACACTTCATTTTTTCTTGTTATCAGGTATACATATTAATAATGACGATGTTTGTTCTTTTTCCCACAGATTTGACAAGGTTCCCTTGGTTACCCCCAATGGAGACATTCTGATTCAAGAAATGTCGTTTGAGGTAATGCATTTGTGCTGATCTTATACAGATTACTGCTTGATATGGATTGTTTATTGACATACACTGTATTAGTTTAAAATCTCAGATCAAAGTGTTTTTTTAAAACAAATATCACTATGAACCCCTTTACTGCCAATGGACACATTGTATTTTTTAAATCATTGTAAATTCAGTGTCAGAGATCTCTGGGTGTCAAAGGAACATGCATACGAAGAGGTTCAACAGACATTTAGTTCAACTGTGATTGTTCAATGGTGCTTAGCGATTCTGGCATTACTTTTGAACTGATTATCGGTCGATTTGTATCTAGTTGTAGTTGTAGCTAGTGTCATGGCTAAATCAGTTAACCCTTTCACTTCTGAGGAAACTGAACAGGACCAAACTGGAAGAAGCATAGATCCTCATGAGCCTCAGCTGCTGCGGGGGCTTATGATGATCTATGCCTCTTGCTGACACCCCTTGTAGATATATCTTTATTGGATAGCTTTGGCTTCTTGATTTTGAGTTAACGAAGATTTCAGAAATAAAATCTGCATCCACTGTCAGTGAAGGTGTTAAATGCCTTTATAACTTAACTCGGTGTTATAATCAGTGTATGTGTGTTTATGATGCAGGTGAAAGCTGGCATGAATGTCCTTGTCTGCGGACCGAACGGCTGTGGAAAGAGCTCCCTTTTCCGCATACTGGGAGAGGTGTGTTCTTGTCTTGCGCACTTAGAAAAATCTTGCACACTCGTTGAGCTATATTGCTCATGATAAGTTAACCCTTTGCGTGTCAGGTGTGGAGGATGCATGCCTTACTCTGTACAATCTTGTATTTCAACATCTTGAGAAATCAAAAGCACATGTGAGAATTCTTTTTATTGACTTTTCTAACGCTTTTAATACTGTTGAACCACTGATGCATTTGCGTATGATGGACTTTAATGTGAACACAAACATTATTCTGTGAGTGCGAGACTTTTTAAAGGACAGGCCACAACGTGTAAATGTACACGGCAGTCTGTCTGACCAAATGGTGCTAAATTCAGGCTGCCCTCAAGGTTGTGTCCTCTCTCCAACATTGTTTTCTATATACACAGACCATATGCGTTGTCACACTGCCACTTCTCGTCTCTTAAAGTTCTCAGACGACATGGCCCTTGTACGCCTACTCCAAAACGAAGACAGTCTGGCTGAGTACTTTGCACAGATAGCAGTATTAGAGTCATGGTGCAAAGACAGTTTTCTGGAAATGAATGTACAGAAAACCAAGGAACTCGTCATTGATGACAGGAAAGTTGATGACATTTTTGTACCTGTCACAATTAAAAATCAACCTGTAGAAGTGGTCACTGAATTTAAATACCTTGGCACAGTCGTGGATAGTGGGCTGTCCTTCACTGGAAACACCGATCTGATTGTGAAAAAAGCAAACCAGCGTCTGTACCTTCTTAGGAAACTGAGAAGTTTTGATGTCAGTTCCAGGGTTTTGGAATCCGTTTATAGAAGCCTGATCGAAAGCATACTGACTTTTAACATCACTGCTTGGTATGGCAACCTCAGTATGAAAAACAGGGGCAGACTGTCACGTATCATCAGACCAGCTGAGAAGATCATTGGCCTAGGACAGTACCCAGTAGAAGATCTGTACCATAGAGCTGTCCGAAGGATAGCTGCTAGCATTGTCAATGATCCTCGTCACCCACTATCTGATCAGTTTCAAATGCTACCATCAGGCAGACGTTTCAACATGCCACTTGCCAAAAAGAAGGTTTTTAAGAAGTCTTTTATTCCAACTGCTGTCTCGATTTTGAACTCTCGTTTATAACGCCGCGATAAGTATGATCTACTTAACATTACCTCCCATCTTGTGACAGATTGATTGTGATAGATTGCTGCAATGATAATTTTTCATGATATGTTCTTGTAGCATTTGTTAATGTCTTATATTGTTGTTTCATGACGAGCTGAAAGGCAAATTTCTGTCGTGCCTTGACTCGAACAGACAATAAAGTTGTATTGTATTGTATTGTAGCGGTTTTAGTTGCGATGATTCCTGTAGGAATCGTCGCAACTAAAACCGCTACTGACATGCAAAGGTAGCGAATCCTGTAGGAATCATTGCTACTAAAACTGCTACTAACGCGCAAAGGGTGAAGGACCACCCAGAAAAAAACTCTGTCAAATTTCAAGATTTTGTTGTGGAATTTTTCTTTTACTGTAGACTAAGTCTGCAGTCTTGTTAAAAAATTCCAAGACAAAATCTTAGTTTGACAGTACTCTGCTTACCTAAAATCATTACCAGGTATCGCATTTGCTTACATCATCGCTATTTATAGCCACATAACCAATTTTCTTGTCAACACAGCTAGTGTCAATTATTGTCGGGACCATAATTTATAGGTATTTTTTACCATGGATGTTGAGCAAAGCAGCTGTAGGTCATGTTAAATATTCAAATGAGGTAGGTGACAAGTGAGAGTAAGAGGACCAGTGTTTTAAAGGGGCACTCCTGATCTTTTTTTATGCTTCAGTTCGCAAAAACCGTTTACTGGGATTCAGTATACACACCCACTTAGACAGTGACCACCCTTTTGTCCCACCAAATGCTTTCTTTTGTCCGTTCAAGGCGAAAAGAGGCCACCGGAATATTGTGACTGAACGCATTAAAAGATTGCTTCTGATAGGCGATGGTAGCTGACGTCATAACTATTCTATACAAACTTAGGTCATCTGCATAATTATAACCAATCAGAGACAACTCACAAGATAGCGGATGAACCAGCGAAAAAAAGCCAAAAGTATTAGTCGACTTGCGCCGGCCGACAATGACAGACTCGGAATTGAAGAGAAGAAAGAGGAAGAGCGACAAGATGCCCCTAAGTAGAATTGACATCGGACAAGGGAATATAGAGCTTGGCTTGACCGCCCATCCGGAATTTGTCGCTTTCCTGCTATGTGAATCTGTAAGTAATCTATGGTCTTTGCTGATCTTCCTATAGCTCCGCGAGCGCTAGTGATGATCTTCAGTAGAATTTATCTCTTATTGATTTTGCAAGATTTTAAACCTGTTTTATCATAAAGTTACGAGCTAGTTATCAGATTTTATGCTGCAAGGATCTGAAAACTGCGGTGTGTGTCAAAATTGCAGCACATTGCTGGTCATGACACGTTTTTGTATGTGCGGGCTCTCATTCACTCGATTCACAGAGGTAGTTTTTCTGCTGCGATGGTACATTTGTCGTTTCCAGAGATGCTTTCAGTTACGTAGACTTTCTTGTGTGAGATGTGAAATTGCAGTGCAGAAAGTGGATATAAATACCACTGTTCTGTTTCGTGTTTCCGAGAGATAAAGGATCAAAGGTCAAACTAGGCACCGAGGACGCTGGCTCAGTCGCTTGGCGCGGAGACTGAGTTGCACAAGCCACGCTCCCAGCCGTGCACTGACGATGCAGCGGCACAATTGTTACTAGTACTGAGCAGGTCAGGCGGAACCTGCATTGTGATTTTGACAGCATAGCTGGTATGGAAGGTTTATTCTACATTCTCGTGGAAAATTATGTCAAAGGGATGCCGGAGAACATCAGTACATGTGTACACTGACACGTGTGTACATCACACCGATGACTTCGCTGCCTTGTGACATAGGCTAGTAAATATGCACATATTTAAAATGAGGCTAATGCAGACGTTAATCTGCGCTCTCGGGTACAAAAACAACACACCCTCCAAATGATGAATTTTGACATTTGGCAGTGTATTTACATCATAAAGCTCTAAGTACACAATGGACCCATACATAATACTGTCAGCAGTATCTGTTGCAGACAGTTTTCTGAATGTGTTGAGATGCTTGATCCTGGGGAAAATAACTTTAAAAGGAAATCTTCTGCCTTCTTTGGCATTTTGTACAGAGGCAGTCTGCTGGAATTTGCTTAAAAATCTCTTGATAGATGAGAAGAGACATGTTTGGTGCTTTGATTCATACCAGCCTTGGCTTAACCAGCAGACTCTTATTTTCTCAAAATCATTACCGACGGCATTACTAATAGGAATGCTTCGCTTAGCTTAACAATTTTAGCCCAAAAAAACTCGTGTACCTGATGACAGGGGAGGCAACCACAAGGGGTGTCATTACCAGGAATCCCCGAGTGGCCTCCCCTGCCTCCCTATCCGGTGGCGCACTCACCGCTTCCTGCCAGTCTCTTCGCTTAGCTCACCAGGACAGGCTGTGTGCACCTCAGGTGCTCCGGCTGTGGATGGTGGGACTACCGTTGTGTACTCTGGATTCTTTGGATTATTTGTGTTACGGACATTCGTGGACATGTGGTGCATTGTGTTTGTGCTTGGATTACCATGTGTTCTGTGGATTACTTGGTGTTGGGTTTTCTGTGGGATTACCGGTTTGAGCCATGACAAGGTAAAACAGTGGTTACTGCTTCCAGCCGGTTACGGCCGGTCGGCAGCGGTGATGTATGCAACCCGACCAGGAGTGCGGTCCTCTTTGGAGGCTCCCCGCTTCGCGCCGGTCTTCTTCTGTCCTTTGTTACAGTGCTTACCTGCACCAAGTGTGGCGCCTTCCAGTGGCCTAGCGACGGCCATGATGTCTGCCTACCATGCTCGGGCTGCTCCTCCGATCAGACAGGCGACAGTGCGTGACGTGGGAGGAAGAGAGATGGTCACAGCTGTGGGCGTTTTCCCGGAGGGATAAACAGGCGCCTTGCACACAGCTGACAAACAAAGCAGCATCGACAACCATGAAGGGAAAGGCAGAGTCAAAGGCAGAGTCATACTGGTCGGTGCCTTGGGCAGCACTGCCCTGCCCTGAGCAGATGAATGAGCCTAGCAGCAGCGATCGGGGCTTGCCACCCATTCGAACCCGGCACCAAGAGCTCCACCCCGCCTCGTAGAAGCCCAGGACATGCTCGACTGCCAGTGATGGGGTTCGCATGGAGCTCGGTCCCCCCGCAGTAAAGATGTTGGGCCACATATTATCACCCCCCAGGTGAGAGACACACAGAGAGAGAGAGAGCCCAAGCGGGGAACCCACCACCCTCTGAGAGGCAAGTGCCCGCCAGCCTTAGGCCGGACCAGCGCCGTCATCAAGCCACGTCTAGGACGCACCTCTCAGGGAGGGACAGGAAAGATAGCCACAGAACGCATACAAGAGGTCGGCATATGGAGCTCAGGCATCTCGCAGTAAACGGAGGGTGAGATTTCAGTCATGTGAGACACAGAACACAACATCCCCTGGGTACCGTCGGCAGATGAAGCTCAGGCCCCTCGCAGTAAGGCGGAAGGCGAGATATGAGTCTCAGACAAGCAAGGTTTTGGGACTGGGACCCTCCCTCAGGACGGTCGTGCGGTCAACCGAACCAAGTGACGGGACGTGCTTCCCAATCATGTTTGGACAGGGAAATGTTATGGAGACCGAAGCTGTCCCTAGGGAGGATGGACATTCGAGCCAGCCGATGTGAGGTGCTGCCCCGTTGCAATTGAACCCCCAGGATACCTCCCCCACGTCTTAGGAGCATGGAGAGGGACACAGGCTTCAGGGTCCCAAGTCGAAGAGTGGAGCCACAGATGAGAACAGACTCGCTGGGCGGATCCTCCATGTCCGAAGTACTATTGGGAGGAACTAACTCGGTCAGCAGCCATCGAGAGGTGGTTCCTCATTGAGTGCAGCCTCCTGAAATGCCACCTTCCAACCATCCACCCACACTCCGCCCTAGGAGGTAGAGAGAGACTCACAGTGGCCTTGGCCCTGCATCACGCGGGGACAAAGTCTACATGTTCGTTTGGGCGACCACATTAGCTGGAGACAGGGCATTACAGATGCATAACACCAGGGAACGTCTTCATTTCAAGACAGCGGCGGAGACCAGATGTTCTTCTGAGACTCCCGATGACCAGAGGAGATGAACATTTTCTTCCAACAGCAGCGGATCTCTTTGTGACACCGAGCATCAGAGGCGCCCTCCAGTAGCGGCCGATCTTCCGACCAGATCTTCAAGGGCCGATCTTCCTCGGGGAAACAACAGCCTCAACACCAGCGCCGGGACCATGGAGATGGCAACGGCAAGATTGAATCTCCCTCCCTTTCGGCACATGACCTCGGCCGGTTGGACAATGGTGCAAGCGCAAATGCATCAACACAGTGTGGCCCGCACTTTATCCGAGTGGGGACAGTGTCTCACGGGTCGGGATCCTCGTAAGTGGATGAGGGATCAAGCAGACAAACACATCAACAGGCTGGAGATAAAAGCCGTGTGGCTCGCGCTCTCTCCGAGTGGAAGCAGCGTCTCACAGGTCAGGATATCCTCGCAGTTGGACGCGGGATCAAGCCGTCAAACACATCAACAGGTTGGAGATGAAAGAAGTGTGGCTCGTGCTCTCTCCGAGTGTGAGCAGCCTCTCACGGGTCAGGATATTCTCGTACTCTCCGACAACTCGACAGTGGTGGCCTACATCCAGAACCAGATGATGGAGGCGCTAAGTCTACACCCGGAGGACGTGGTCCGGAGTTGGGGTAGACAACAGACACTCCTATGAGACAGTCGGTGCGCACCAACACATCGCAGACTCGCCACTGCTTGGACAAGGTGTCCCGGCTTGTCACGTCATTCCTCCTGCCGTCTTCACCCTGAGAGGAAGGATGTGACGATGACCGACGCATCGGGATCTAGCGGAGGCATTTGGCTACCACGCGGCAAGACAGCGGCGGAGACCAGATGTTCTTCTGAGACTCCCGATGACCAGAGGAGATGAACATTTTCTTCCAACAGCAGTGGAGGTTCTTCCGGGCGGTTCCGTGCTAGCGGTGGATAAGGAGGCGTTGATGCAGGCGGCGGTTCCCCACAGCCTACAGACTCTGAAGCGAGGCTTGGACAGGAATGCTCCCTGGGTTCGCTTCTCCCTAGCTGGCGCGGGATTTCCTCGAGAGGGCGACACCTTCCGTGAGCAAGTGTCTGGAGAACACCTGGGACCTTTCAGCCTCAGCCCCTCGGCGCGGGACACGCACACAGTGTTTAGGATGGCGGACGCGCTGATGTGACAGGTTCCACACAGCTGTGCAAGGCTCCACGCAAGGACATTCTTCTGTGGGACCGACTGGGCAGACGGTAAGGCGGTAGTGCAGGATCACTTGCCACCTCGGCAGGATTGTCCCCACTCGCTTCAGTCAGCGGCAGAGATGGGAGCTTTGGCTACAGCACTACTTGGTGATGCGAGAGCCCTGTCCAGAAGGAGACTACGGAGGTGGGCTGATGTCCTGACGCCCAACGGGCTACGATAGGCCTTTACGGATCCCAGACCCGAAGGCTATGTGACGTCCAGTATCGGCTATTGGCGCTTACTAGTACCTTCAGCCCTGCGCTTGCAACTACTTGGACGGTCAGCCCTTTGGAATCAGATGGCGAAGCGTGGGAGGACCCGGACTCCTGGCTGACTTGACGCCGCCGACGCGGATTCCCGGGCATTGGAGGCAAGTCCGACGGGGGACCAGCACGCAGAGTTGCCGCCTAGGCAGGGAGTGCCTGATCGATACCAGCCGGATAGCAATGGGGGAACACGCAGGCAGATACATCTGCTGGCTGGAGTGGAAGACGGTGCGGCTGGCCCGCGTCAGATGGGAACATTGGCTTGCGCTACGGAAGGTACGGGTGCACTCCGGCTACTCAACGGTCGGGGTTTTCTTCGTGTAGCATGTCTGCTGGGGGTGCAGAGATCGGGACAGCACTCGTCGGACATGGCACATCGGAGGTCAGCACAACGTACGCGCAGATTCCCCTTGTGGCAGGGTCAGCGGCAGCGCAAAGAGTGTTACTACACCCGGCTGCCTTCCAACTATTCTACGTGTGTGTGTAGACTCCGATGATAGGCCGGTCCTCCTGTAGTGGAACAGGAAGCTGCTTCCTCTGTCGCCTCCTGACCGGATCCACAAGCCTGGGCCATGGATGGGCTCCTTCGAGAAACGGATTCCTTGCGTAGCCAAACACCATTGCATGTTGAACACCCCGGTTTCTCTGTTCACCGAAGTTAAGCCATTTGGGTGCAGTTAATCCTTGGTTGGATGACCGCCTGGGAACAACATGTATGGTTGATGTCATCTTAACCCTTATCTTGAATTCGCCAGTGGGTCACTTATGGTCGAATAGTTAATGGGTAGCGCCAGAGTGGCTTGACGCCACTAGGCTTCAAGCTAATACGGCCTAGCCTTCAAGTAAAGCCTTCGGGCTGTATTCTTCTTTTTCCTATAGTATAACCTGCGGATGGTAGGGTACAGATTGGAGCTGTTAGCCTCAGGTTGATATGGGTTAAGATGCGGCAGTGCGTTCCCTCCCTCAGGGCGGGTACCGAGGGACTCCACAAGCTCAGGGGCGGCTTGGTGATTAGGACCTTGATGACCGTTTTCGGCTGGATCACAGTCCTTCGGGGACACGCTGCGGACCCCCCCTGCCTCAGCTCCACATCTGAGATGATCGCAACCCTGGCAGCAACTGTTTGTACAGACACAGCGGCTGGCGCTGCACGCTGGGAGATGGACAGGCAGTACTCACACCAAGAGGTTCTCGGGTGCGGCAGTGGATACGATTGCAGCGACTCAGGGAGTCTCTGACAGTATGGAATACGCAGGAGAGTGGAGAGTACTACAGGCCTGATGTGCAGCGGAGCAACTCTCCCCACAGACCGGACTACCCCCTTTTGGCCGAGTTCATCTACGGGTTCCCAAACAGAATCGGACCCCTCAGCATCATTCGAAATTACCGGGTGGCAGACACTTATCGACACCTAGCACGGCCGGGCTCCGGCACAGACCTCGCAGATCGGATGGCGCACTGTCATTGGCAAGACGGCCGGCTTCCGCTGGCAATGCTTGGAGATCTAACAGCAAGACCTGCTGACTGTTCGCCCTTGCTTCGGCCTCACAGTTAGCAAGATTACGCCTTCTCGGGGCGTTCCTCTGGTCTCCAGATCAGGGCCGATGACTAGGTGCAGCACTCCACCGGCTTGACTTGGGCTAAGAACCGCCTTCCAGTGTCCGCACCACAAGTTCAACCATCTGTCCGTTCAGGGATATGGACCAGTCCCGGGAGTTCCGCCTACACGATGCGGTCAGGGCGCCTTAAAGTGGCAGGCGCAGGACTACGCCACTAAGACAAAGGTGCACGCCCATTCCTGCCCTTGGCTCCAGGCAGATGAGACACCTCGGCGCAAACGGTCCTTAGCTTCACTGGTTCATTCGTTCGGCATACAAGAGCTGTCCCCAGACGTTGCGCACCCGAGCACACAAGTCAAGCAGGAGCTATAAGGAGCGCCTTGCCCGCTCTGGCACAGGGCAGAATATTGTGGCAGCCGTAGGTGGGCGGGCCGAGTCTACCTTCGCCCTCAGAGACCTATCAGACCTATCCGGCCAGCGTGTCTACCTGGCACTAGGCTGGGTCATCTCGGCGGCACAGCACTCCCTCCCTAGCTAAAATTGTCAGGAGTGGCGCATAGGGACGCGCCTCAATAGTTCACGAGGAGAGCGCTCGGGCAGGGGACAGGTGTACCAGATTGTGGTACCCTCCTCCTATTCGCCATTCTTCCTAGTACTAATGCCGTCAGTAATGATTTTGAGAAATTTTTCTCTAAAATGTATGTTTTCGAAAAATACTTACTGACAACATTACTCAGAGGTCCCTCCCGCCTTCCCCGTTTGCCACAGTCGAGCTAAGACTCAGAGACTAGCGAGAAACGGTTAAGCTAAGCGAAGCATTCCTAGTAGTAATGCCGTCGGTAAGTATTTTTTGAAAAAATACATTTTAGAGAAAAATTCATTTTTGGGCCCAGTTTGAGTTGCCAAGCGGACGGTGATTTGAGGTGTGTACCAGTTTTGGCTGCGTTTGGATGTAGGGTTGGTACGGAATCATGTTGATAGCCAGGAAATGAGACTGGTGATGTCCTTTTTTTTTTTTTTTTTTTTTTTTTTGATTTTGTGCATGGCAAAGGTGCAGCAAGTGGGCGGTAGTGTTGTTTAGGGGATTGAAAAATTAGGGGATGACTGGGACAGACTAAGGCTAAGGCATTGTAACAGATGGGACTGCAGGGGAGGCCCACTGTGTGCTTTGACCTGTATTGCTGCTTCGAAGCTGTCAGGTTTGAAGTGACATTTGCACACGAAATGAGACTTTTTGAGACTGATATACAATATCATGAAAGAAATTTGACCATGATATTTCATGGGCACCAAAATATTCTGGCACCACACTTGAACTAAGTATTATGGTTGATTTATCTCCTGTGATGTAGCCTTCATAGGACAATGCATAGATTTGGAAAAATCCAGCCTCAGTATGCCATGGGTTAATTAGCACGTTTATATAGACACCACATGCATAATGGGAGCTGGTTCAGCCAGGACAGTTCAAAGTTGGTGCCGTTTAGCTTGGGGTGTCCCAAAGGACTATGTCAACTGGCCCTACATTTGAACTCGTATGGCAGATCATTCTTGCACATCTTCCAAAATCATCCTAGATTGTGCCTCTAAAGGTTGTGAAAGCCGTCACTTGGTTTTTAAATTGCTGGGATTTATTTTCTACAGCTGTGGCCTTTATTCGGAGGCAGTTTGACAAAGCCAGAGAAAGGAAAGCTATTCTACATTCCACAGGTAAAGTACAGCGCTTGTACCGTTGCTTATTGTTAACCCCTTAATTGCTAAGAAAAAGTGAACATGATCCAGCCACAGGAGACTTAGATCCTCATGAGTTGCGGGGGCTCATGAGGGTCTATGCCTCTTGTGGACACTACTTTGCACCTGTGTCCCTCAGACAGCTGGGGTTCTTTGGCGTTGAATTAATGAAGATTTTACTTAGAAACATAATCTGCGTTCACTGGCAGTGAAGGATTTAACACATGTGGCAATACATTATTTTTTCATTGGTTGATACAATGTGTTGTTCATTATTCGTTGTCTTTGCTCAGTCTCAATATAGTCCTAAGATTTGGTCCACTTTGTTTTTCCCATTTGACAGAGGCCATACATGACAGTGGGTACCCTGCGAGACCAGGTAATCTATCCAGACTCGCATGATGACCAATTGCGCAAGGGTAACAGAGACGCTGAACTTGAAGACATCTTAAACAAGGTAATGTACCCTGTAAATACTAATAATAATCATATCATAAAAATGCTTATTATAATAATAATAATGATTAATAATGAAGAATGTGAATAAGAGGAAGATTCTTAGATTGCTTTCAATGTTTGGAAAGTTTCGTAGATATTGGTGTCCTTACAAAAACCATGTACCATTTAAAAGATTGACCCTTTGGCTGTTGGTAGGACATTTTGTCACGATGATTCCTAATAAAGTGCTACAGACAGCCAAAGTGTTAACCCATTTAGCCTGGACGCCCTCCACCAGGAGTTGGATCAGCCATGATAATTCAAGGGTAGAGCCAGATTAGCACTACTCTTGAATTATCATGATTGATCTGTCTCCTGCAACTGGTAAATAGTCGTTAGGTGGCACCTCCAAATTTTGGGATATGTGGCCATGGGGTGAAACGGGTTAATTAGTAAAGATAGTTCAAGGGTAGGTCACGTACATGTAAAGTTAACTTAGTTCCTGGGATTATGGGGGGGGGGGGGGGGGGGGGGGGGGGGAGTAAGGAGATTTAGCATATTTGTTATTAGTATTTATTTTCCCTGTTTTCCTTGTTGCATGAAGCTTTGGTTCATTGTACACTACATATTATTGCTGTTGTATTCTCAGGTGCAACTTGGCTACATCCTGCAGAGAGAAGGAGGTTGGGAGTCTGTCCAGGTGTGTATAGTAATCATTTGAACATGCCCAGGTAAGCAATAGGTCTTTCACAGCTTGGGCTGACATTGGCCTGGGGACCTTTTGTTTACTGAGCATGAGTCTTGACCCATTTAGCCCCACTGCCCTACAGTAGGTGATGGTTCGACCCTGACAATTCAAGGGTTGTGCCAGATTAGCTTGGCGCCATCAGGCGCCAAGCTAATCTGGCTCTACCCTTGAATTATCAAGGTCAATCCATCTCCTGCAACTGGTACATAGTTGTTAGGTGACACGTCCAAAATTTAGGATATGCAGCCTTGGGGTTAAATGGGTTAACTCATTTCATTCACAGCAAAAAAGCTGGCACAAGGGGGACATCAGGAGCACATTTCTGTATGTGCAATGTATTATTTGTAACTGAATATCATTACCATTGGGATAGAATCTGCCTTAAACCCCTCATGTGTGCAGCCACCAGCACAGTTTACAGTACTGATGGATGCATGCACAAAGGAGTAAAAAGGTTTTTGAAGGATACGCGTTGTTGGACTGTTGTAATGTTTTATCATTCCTTGTACACTGACGAGCAAAAACAAATGCGACATTTTTAGAATCATCGGAAACACGATTCCCATTTTTTTTTGCTCATCTATATACAGTGGAGTCCGCTTAACACGAATTTCTGGGGACACGGAAAATCACTTCGTGTTAAACGTATTTCATGTTAACCAATATGGCCTCAAAATTGATCATGGCCCTCTCGGCAAGGAAAACGTGTGTAAGAGATGCGTGCATGAATGAGTACGAGGTTAAAAGTGCATATTATCATACTAAATATGCTTACCTTACCTTCAGCTCGCTAGGAAAACACAAGGAGACGTGTACAGCTCACATATTTAATGTAAAATCCATAGTAAAAGCAACACGGGCTGAAGTACAATCTCGCATCAGTAAAAGCAACACGATCAAAGTAATTTAAAAGAACACCATGATCGAAGTCTGTCTTGCGTTATTGACAGCCCGTGTAGAGAGACAATCGTGGATCTCATTAATCTTGTTTTTTCACTTCAAGCGTAATCGACTTCTCTTTTACCTAGGGGTAGCCACGATCGGTGGTTAACTGAAGTGAGGGAGTGTTGGGTTGTGTTGGTACACGAATGATGCATGAATACAGTTCAGAAACTCTAGCCAATGAGAAGATGGATTACAACAACTGAAGGCTATTCAGCCAATCACAGGCTCGAGTTCGTTCTGATCTGTGTCATGTTTACTACAGCACGAGAGTGACACGTGCAGTGCCCCTTTCATGAATTGGTTTTCGGTGTTTGAGACTGGAATCTGTGTTCATGTTAAACAGGTGAATAATAGTGAAATTGCTCTGGTTGGGAACCGAAAACAGCTTCGTGTTAAGCGAAATTTCGTGTTAAGCATTTCGTGTTATCAGTGAAATTTTAATACAGAATAAGAAGGCCGTCGGCCGGGAATGCAAAAATGGTTCGTGTATATATATATATATATAATAAATATATATATAATATATATATATATATATATAATATATATATATATATAGTGGAGTCCAGTTAACACGAACTCGCTTAACACGAATTTATATATATATATATATATATATATATATATATATATATATATATATATATATATATATATATATATATATATATATATATATATATATATATATATATATATAAATTATCAAGATCAGTGCACAAAAGGTCAGGCTGACGTTACTTTTGTTCGCCCATGCACGTTAGTGTGCAGGCCAACTGCAGCCAGTCTTGGCCCGATGGCCTTTTGTGCATTAGGAACTTGTAACTTACAGGTAAAGTATGGCCATATATGAAATGACGATCCTTCTTACCACGTTTTTATTTGTTTCCTCAAAATACATTATCAATGGCATTACTATAATTATGGAGGGTACACTTAGCTTAATGATTTCAGCCTAAAAATCTGTTGTGTATACATACACAACTAGGGAGGTGACTCTAGGGTGCCGTTACCAATACACCCTGAGTAGCCTCCCTTCCCTCCCCATCCGGGTACGTGTGCAGTGGTGCCACACCAATCGAACGCTTAGCTTCGTAGTGGTAGGGTGTTTCCTACTCGTGCTCAGCCTTGGATAACCTTGGATACCCTTGTACTCTTTTGGATACTTGTGCCTTCGGTGTGCTTGCTTGGGATTACATGGTGTTTTGTGCTTTCTCTTGGACTTACCTGTGCTTGCGTACGGACTACCGGCGGGACCTGCGTTATTTTTGTCTCCACGTGGCAACTTTGGTTTGTACAGTGCAGCTGCCTTGCCTTCCGTCACTTTGGATATGGCCAGGTAAGGTCTCGGGGCATGCCTCGGCAAGCCAGGTTCTTGACCGGCCGTCGCATTCCTCGGATAGACCCTGGTTCATCTGCCGCTGACCCTTTGCAGCACCGGTCGTGAGGTTCGCTCACGTAGCCCCTCGTTCGTCGGGCCACATGCCGTTTTCTTTCATGCTCTTTGTTTTCTGTTAAAGCTCGCAGTTACGTACCTGCCATAGGTGTAAAGGGTTTCAGTGGCCCACAGACACCCACGCTTCGGTGCTCACTACCGAGACCCCTCGCACCACCCTGGCTACAGCACCTTGTGCCTCCCTTGCTCGGGCTGCTCGTTTGCACGGCCGTGCAAGAGATGCGCTTCGTGGAAGGAAGAACGTTGGTCCCAGTTGGGCGAGTTTTACCAGCATGACCGCCCGTCTGCCTCTCGGGAACACCCTCGACCAGCGGCCTCCCCACCCCCTCGGCCGGCAACTTGGGACATCGTGGGGCTCGCCTCCCCGCGTGCCTGTCTTAGCCCCCACGACCTTGCCCCCCCACCCCCCACCCCGTCCCCCCGCTTTGCCGGGCTGCGAAGACCTTGGCCAGCACTTGGTGCATCCAGATTACCAGCCGTCGGTCCGTTCTACAGTACGCTCGCGTCGCCGCTCTCGCTCCCCCTCGGTGTCTCGCTCCCTGGTCCACTCAGCCCCTAGGCCCCGTGCGGCTCCCCGAGACCCCTCGCACCCGGCCTGTCTGCAGGACAGTGCGGATGCTGGCGTTCAGCGGGACCCACCCTGGCTACAGCACAGGTCGGCTCCCACGAGACCAAGGGCACCCTGCCGGTCTACAGACCAGGGACAGATGTCGGCGAGCATCGGGACCCAGCCGCACTGCAGCGCAGGCCTTCTTTTCGAGACTTACGATGCTTACTTATGGTGCCACCACCAGCGGGACCCTCCCTGTCTTCAGGACAGGTCAGTGTCCTGGGATCAGCGCCCTATAGCGCGCTGCCGCGATGAGCTTGACTCTGCTAGTGTCGTCCGTCTGTCCCCCGCCTTGTGCTTCACCATAGACGTCCTCCAATCCCCCCCCCCCCCCCCCCCCCCCCCTGTGCTCCCCTCTCACGAGGCCGGCCCCCGTGGACACCGATGACTCTCTTAGCCTCCTCCTGGAGGTCTCGGCTTCTGCTCTTCTGTCGTCCGACCCTACCCGCTCGGGCCATTCCGCGTCCCCAGATTCTTGGTGCCGTGGCAGTGTTTGGTCTCGCTCTTCCTCGCGCGCCCATTGCCCTGCGGCCGCCCCTTTTGCAGGCTCGGAAGCTTCTCGCACCCTTGACCTGGCGTCTTGGCTGATCGCACGGTTCCTGCCTCCGGACGTCTGTCCCCCGTCCCGCCGGTGAAGAGGAAGGCTTCCGTCCTGGTGGACGTGCCGCGCCTAACTAGGAAGTTCAAGTCTCTCCCTCAGCCCCCCGGCTTTTGGGATTGGGCAGACGTGTTCTACGCCCGTCCAGCTCCAGCAAGGTTGGGCTTCGGATGGGGATTTCTTCTCTGATGCGCGCTGGCCGGTGGGCATCGATATCCGGTTCTGGCAGGACTGGTATGCGGGACACTCCCAGTCGTTAGTCTGCCCGCTTCCTCCGGTGGACCCGGCCGCTGAGACGTTGCTTGGGGGCTGGCAAGCCCTTCGGCGTAGCACTTCGGTATAGTACCCCCTGCTGGCTCAACAACACGACGACCTTGGTCCGTAACTCCCTTGCCTGCACGAGGTTTTGGGTACTAGCGACACAGGCCATGCTCTACTGCATCGAGGAGTCCCTGGAGCGACCGGACGTGGGTCCCCGGAGTGATAGCCAGGCCCTGGTGGTCGCAGCCTGCCGAGCAGCTTACCACGTTTCCACCAACGCCCTCGCCTTGGCTGCGAACTGTGACCTTATGCGCCGGGATGCCTTGCTGGATCAGTGCCCTTTCCTTCCTACAGCCTCCCGCTCCCAGCTCCGCCGTGCGCCGCTCGCTTTCTGGCCACCCGTAGGGCGATGAGTTGTGCCCTGCGGTCCTTCAGACCCTCCCCCTGACCTGTCTTCCGGAATGCCCTGGCCGTCCGTCCTCCTCTCGCCCTCGAGCCCCCGCACCCGCTGCCCCCACCTGGTCCCAGCCCGCACGGGCAGGGCAGGGCCCGCTGACGCTCTCCCTTCCTTGCCCCCGCCGACCTCCCCAGAGCCCCCTGTCGGCGGGCGGCTGGCCCTGCACAGCGACGAGTGGCGGTCGCTGCTGCCGGACGACCCTTCGGTGCTCACTACAGTTCGGAGGGCCTGCGGATTTCCTTCCGGAACCCCCCCTCCTCTTCGCCGGACTCCTGTCTGGCTGCGGGTCCCAGCTGACCAGTGCAAGGCGCATGCCTTACGGGACGAGATCATGGCCTTGCTTCTCAAGTCCGCAACGGAGGTGGGCGGTCAGGTTGGGGCGCACACCTCCTGCCGGACGTCGATGCCGTCTGGGGCTGTTGGCTCCCGGATCTCTTGGACAGACACATCTATTGGCTGGAGTTAAAGATGGTGTGGTTGGCCCTCGATAGTTGGCAGTCTCGTCTTTGCCACCAAGAGGTCCTGATCATGTCCAACAACGCGACGGTTGTCGCGTGCATCCAGAAGCAGGGTGCCCGCTCCCCGACCGTCGGCATGCTCCTGACCAGCTGCTCCCTCCCAGCGGGCACATCCTGCAGCGTCCTGAGTTGGCTAGCTACGCGCGCTTTTGGTTGATCTGCCCTGTCTGCGACACAGATTCGGTGGTCCCGTGCGCCTCCTTCAGCCCTGTTTTGGCCAGTCTGGCGGACGTTACCAGAGGACTGGTTTCCTTCTGCCGCTTGTTACAGCATCCAGTCAGCAAGCTGCACACGCTCGTGGTGGACCCGGCCTGTCTACAGGACAGGGCCAATGGCTCCGTGCATCTCCTTACGAACCCCACTTTGGCCGGCCGGGTGGCCGTAACCAGGAAGGCCTGCTTCTCGCTGGCTCGCGCTTCAGCGTCCAGAGCCAACACGCTGCACGCGCTCTCAGTGGACCCGACCTGTCTACAGGACAGGGCCAATGGCTCCGTGCGTCTCCTTACATGCCCCACCTTGGCTGACCGGGCAACCATAACCTGGAAGACCCACTTCTCACTATCTCGCGCTACAGCTTCCAGAGCCAACGTGCTGCATGCACTCTCGGTGGACCCGGCCTGTCTACAGGACAGGGCCGATGGCTCAGTGCGTCTTCCTTATGAGCTCCGCCTTGGCCAGCCGGGCAGCTGTACCCAGGAAGACCTGCTCCTCGCTGGCTCGCACTACAGCATCCAGAGCCCACGCGCTCTCAGTGGATCCGGCCTGTCTGCATGACTGGGCCGATGGCTCCATGTGTTTCCTTCCGAGCCCCGCCTTGGTCGGCCGGGCAGCCGTACCAGGAAGACTGCTCCTTGCTGGCTCGCGCTACAGCATCTACAAGACAGGGCCGATGGCTCCGTGCGTCCCCTTATGAGCCCCGCCTTGGCCAGCCGGGCGGACGTAACCAGGACGACTGGCTACTCGCTGGTTTTTGTTACAGCGTTTGGAGTCGGCACGCTGCACGCTCTCTCCGTGGACCCAGCCTGTCTGCAGGACAGGACCGATGGCTCTGTGCATCTCCTATCAAGCCCCGCTTCTCGGCATGGATCGGCTCCCTCGGCCTGGGCCCCAGGGTGGCCCGGTGCCCCTCGGGGACCGCTAGGGCCAGCGGGTCTCCTGGCCCTGGTGGGGACCATCACTGCGGCACAACTCTCCCTCCCGGCGCCTCTGGCACCCTTGGTCCACTTAGCTAAAATCGTCGGGAGGTTGCTCCTGCTCGCGATTGCTAAGCACGAGCAGTGACAGGGCCTAGCGGGCGGCACCCTCATCCTTTTCGCTATTCTTCCATATAGTAATGCCATCAGTAATGTATTTTGAGGAAACAAATGTATTTTTTCTCTAAAATGTATTTTTTTGAAAAATACTTACCGATGGCATTACACGTATGGCCCTCCTGCCTGCCCCACTTGCCGCCGGAGCATTATAGCGTTCGACTGGTGTGGGGAGGGAAGGGAGGCTCCTCAGGGTGTCTTGGTAACGGTGCCCTAGAGTCGCCTCCCTGGTTGTGTATGTATAAACAACAGATTCTTAGGCTGAAATCGTTAAGCTAAGTGTATCTTCCATATATTAATGCCATCGGTAATGTATTTTTCAAAAAAATCCATTTTAGAGAAAAAAAACATTTTTTGAGTTTTTATCATACTTTTTATAATTTTTTTTTTCTCCAGGACTGGATGGACGTGTTGAGTGGTGGTGAAAAACAGCGTATTGCAGTAAGTGTTTGAAGACGCAATCCTTAGCATAACACATGCCAACTGTGTTTTTAAAAATCTGTTTACATTAGATAATGCTGATCATTTGCAGGAATCTCATGCATATTATCTTAGAAATTTGTGCTGTAATTGTAAATAAAAATAAATAAATATGGTGTACATAAATAGATAAATAAATAAATATAAAATATGAATGAACTAGACTGCTGGGTCAATAATGGTGGACCTAACAACTGTCAATCCTTTTCCAGTGTTTCCTACTCTGACACACACAGTCATTTGCTAAAAACATTGACCTGTGTGGTGTTTGTTTACCAGATGGCGCGCCTGTTCTACCACAAGCCCCAGTTTGCCATTCTGGATGAGTGCACCAGCGCTGTCAGTGTAGATGTGGAGGGTTTCATGTACCAGTACAGTCGCGAGGTGCGTCTTTCTGCCAAGGAAATTGAACACCACTGACTGCAAGAGACATAGAGCCTCATGAGCCCCCGCACATGCGGGGGCTCATGAGGTTCTATGCCTCTTGCTAGCCCTATTTTATGTCTATGTTTCAAAGATGAAGTGAGTTGTATGGAGTCGAACTAACAATGATTTCTCATGGCCACAGTTATCAAATCACGAAATTTACCGTGATTTACTAACACAGGCCATGATCAATGTCAGCAAAAGGGTCACTTATACCTAATCCCATTAATTTTTAGTGATTTCTGGACACAACTCATGGCCACTGGTGGTGAAGGGATTCATTAAACCCTCTCATAATACGACACGCCCCTGACGAGTGCACTAGTGCTGTCATAGATAATAGATGGAGACTAGACATTGTTTAAATCAAGAAGTTGTAAGACTCCATCAGGGAAGGGAAATCTAGGATCATAGGCAGGACCTACAGCCTGTATCATCGTGATACACTACTGTTTGAAATTAGTTTGACTATGATAGTTCAAGGGTGGTGCCAGAATAGCTTGGCGCCTAAGGGTCCAAGCTATTCTGGCACCACCCTTGAACTAAAAGTAAAATGGTTGATCTATATCCTTATCTGTAATGTAACCTTCATAGGACAATAAGCACATTTTTTTTTATAACTCGGCTTCAGGATGTAATGGGTAACGAGTAGTGCCAAAGTATAATGAGCTATTTTGTTGCCTGGAGTGCACCTGCACTCAGGGTTTACAGAGTGCTGAGAGTGCACCATACTTTGATTAACCCCTTCGCTGCCAAGAAAAAGTGAGACAAGAGGCATAGATCCTCATGAGCCTCCCACAACTGTGGGGGCTTATGAGAATCTATGCCTCATGCCAACACCATGGAGGGTTGGAGCTCTTTGGTGTAAAGTTGCGTAAGCTTTCAGAAATATAATCAGTGTCCACTGGCAGTGAAGGGGTTAAAGTGTTCATGAAATATAATTTCAGGTGGGCATCACGCTGTTCACAGTGTCACACAGAAAGTCTTTGTGGAAGCATCATGAGGTAAGAATGCCCGAGTTTTAACCCTTTGCCTGTCAGGAGGGCTTTTTGTTGCGATGATTCCTGCAGGGTTCATCGTAACAAAGAGCGCTACTGACCGCCAAAGGGTTAATTGCTATCAAACATTATACCTCTTTCATTGCATTTTACATTGGTCATAGTCTGATTCATTGTCCGTCCAGTGATTCATTGACTGATCGATTTATTGATTACATACAGTCAGCCCAAGCATCTGCAAGAGGCATATATTCTCATTAGCGCCTGCAGGCTTAATGGCTCATAAGAACGTAAGCTTCTTGCTGGAAGTACAGTGTTGATTCTAGAGCGCGTTTTGCGTGATTTCTCGCAATATTATGCCTCCAAATCGCAGAAAAACACCGATAGCGCGGCCAAAGAATCGCAGAAAAAAGAAACTGGACGCTTTTTTGCACGACCAGCGCGGCCGCACCGCTGCTGCGTAAAAGCCTGCTCGAGCGTCTTGGTGCAGCGTGGCCTGAGTCGAGCCAGGGCAATTTCACTATTATTCACCTGTTTAACACGAACACAGATTCCATTCACAGAAAACCAATTCACGTGTCGCTCTCGCGCTGTGGAAGTACACATGACAGATCAGAGCGAACTCTAGTCTGTGATTGGCTGAATAGCCTTCGGCTGTTGTAATCTGTCTTCTCATTGGCTAGCATTTCTGTACTGTATTCATGTTGTATCATTCGTGTACCAACACAACCCTTTTACCGATGCGGGATTGTACTTCAGCCTGTGTTGCTTTTACCTGAGGATTGTAACTTAGTATGGATTTTACCTGATGGATTTACATTAAATACTCGAGCTGTACACGTTTCCTTGTGCTAGCGAGCTAAAGGTATGCATAGAAAGTACGATAATGTCGTGCACTTTTAACCTGGTACTCATTCACGCACACGTCTTACACACTTTCTCCTTGAGGGCCGTGATCAATTTTGAGGCCATATTGGTTAACACGAAATACGGTTAACACAAAGTGATTTTCCGCCGTGTCCCCAGAAATTCGTGTTAAGCGGAATCCACTGTATGTATGAATGTGTGTATATATGTCGTTTTAAAGTAAGCAGTGCAACGCGATTTGAGGGCCTCCCTTTTACACCTTGAGGGGCTCCCTTTTTTGATTAGAGGGAGCCTTTGGGCTCACTTTTCTGAAATCCTAGAATCAACACTGAAGTATGTATTTTTTGGGTGGAAGTATTCCTTCGTTAATTTATTAATTAACGTATTTATTTATCTGTTACTTATTTACGTACTTACTTTCTTTTCAGTACTACCTGAAGATGGATGGCCGTGGTCACTACGAGTTCAAACCCATCACTGCCGACACATCCGAGTTTGGATCTTGATGGTTTCCACATCCATAGTATCACACAGTTGTTTTTTTTTAAATAACGTTCTTTTTTTTTTTGTTGCATCGACTTCAGGAGGATTGAAACAGCTCAAACTATGTCTGATTAGTTGAACTTCTCAGGTTTACTTAAAATTTGAGCTGTCTCTGTTCATCTTATGTGACTTGTGCATTGTTGTTTAAGGATGCCTCCATTTGTTTGAACTTAGAGCCCATGTGCATGTAATTTGTTACGGCCAAAACATGTTAATTACCAGTATCCACATCCATTGCGTATGTAGGGGAACAAACATAACATCATCAGTTCTACTGTGAGCAGTTACAAGCTATAGATGTTCCTGCTTGCCAGTCCAGATAATTGGTGTGTAACACTTTGCCTACGACTGTCAGGAGAATCTCACACCAGATAAGCTGGTGTCAGATTCTCCCAACAGTCATAGGCAATGTGTTAACTCATTGGAAACGTGCCGCCTCCGGATATGCGGCTTATGCCGCACATCCGGAGGCAGCACATCTTGAATGAGTTAATTGACTTCATTTAGGTGGTTTTCACTGCCATCACAACAAAAATCTCATGTGAATAATGAAAAGAATTGGTTAGGTTGCTCTCGTCATGTGTACAGAAAAGAGTACCCCTACCATCAAGATGGCTCACAAAAATGTGAACTTCACTCGGCTGCATTTTCAGATTTGCAATGTCATCACAAGGGGAGCAACTGAGCATAGGAAAGACAGTAGTTGGGCTTACTTCCCCTAGACTTCTTTCTGTTTTTTTTTTTTTTTATGCGAATGGTGATAATGTTACCGAAAAAATCTATGAATTTTGAAAGTAAAATGTTTGCATATGCAGACCTTGAACTTGTTCAGGACGTGACACATACGGATACGCAGCTGTTCGCAGCACATCCATATGTGGCATGTCTGAAATGGGTTAACTAGAGAGAGTTAATCCTTATCTCCTAATTTGTACATAGTACACCACTTGTCTTTGGAAATGAAAGAAATGCTGGCATAACCCAGTTGTGCATGCAGCCACCAGTTCTCTAAACAGTTCGAGAGGCTGTAGGCAGGAAAGTGTTAAATGGGAAACTATTTTTATGTGCCAGAGACAAAATGTGAATTGTACTCTCAAGTCTGTCACACTCCACATCTGCTTTGTTTGAAAAGGGTATGAGGCAACATTTAGCTCTAGATTAACCATTTGGCTGTCGGTGGTACCTTTGTTTTTTTAGGAGGCGATTCCTCTCTCAGATAACCTCAACAGACAGGGCCACAGACAGCCAGAGGGTTAACCCCTTCACTGCCAGAACAGCACGCAGTTGCACGAGGTACAGGCACGAGTGAGCCCTTTCACTTGTGTCTCTGCAGTAAAATCGGTGCTTCTTGCTGGCCCCAAGACCAGCGTTCCTTGTGAGGGGGGATGAGGGTTCAGTGTATGATATTTTCTGAGACGTAGTTCTTTGCCACTGGCAGTCAAGAAGTTAACCTCTTCCACGTCGGACACTGGATATGTTGTCTCTAAAACCATTGTGGATGAAATGCTGTCTGCCTGTAGCGTACAAATGTGAAGGGGGCCAGCAAGAGACATAGGTCCTCATGAGCCCCCCCCCGCACTTGCAGACCTGCCAACCACTATGCTTTCGCCGTATTTTCCTACACCAACGTTTCCAATACTATGCTACTATGGTCATTGATGAAATTCTACGCTGAAGAAAAAAATAAACCCCCCAAATTTTTTTGTTGTTGTTTTCGGTTTGTAGTTGGTAAGAACATGTGGTTAGGGCCAATGAGAATGAGCGCAGCGAACTTCCGGGTTTCCCAGCGGTCATCATTTTATTCAGAAAATGCGTCAGATAAACGACGGTCTGAACCATGCTGAAAAGAAAGGAGCCGGAATCGATGTGTAAAGATGTCTTTGACATTGCACACTATATCATGCAATGGCCTGTTTATCGGCCAGCCGTACACACTGGAGCGACACAAGTGAGTGAATTTTTATGTCTAGTTCATGTGTGTTTCGAGGACGCGGTTTTGCTTTGAATTGCCGATACTCGTCATCGCCAGCAGACCAAACCGTGGAGGTTAAAATTGAGTGTAGCGATCTGCTGCACGTTTCTCGATCTCCGTTTAATCCTATTCCCCTTATTCCCCCCCCCCCCCCCCCCCCACCCCCCACCTGTTTGATTTCCCGGCGCCCAGAAGTAAGCGAGGTGCACCGCCACCCCCTCCCCCCCCCCCCCCCCCCCCCCTCCGTTTGAATTTTCGGCGCCCAGAAGTAAGGAAGGTCCGCCGCCTGCCCCCCACCCCCCCCCCCTCCCCCTGTTTGATTTTTCGGCCCTCGCGGAAACTACTCTTGACTCTCCAAAACTACTACCACTTGTCCCAAATAGTACTCCCATAGCCATGTAGGGGTTGGCAGGTCTGCACTTGCGGGGGGGCTCATGAGGATCTATGTCTCTTGCATTTGGGAGTTACTTGTTGTGCTCTGGCATGGCAGTGAAGAAGTTAGTCTCTTTATCATCTCATGATGTACGTGCTGTGATGTGATGCAATAAATATACTTTTGAATATGCATGTGTCCACAGGTCGCTCATTCTGTGTACATGCAGGTTTTTTTTTTTTTTTTTTGGGGGGGGGTTTGTTTGTTTTTTTAAACTTCAATAATTGCCATTGAGGAAGGCAGTGATTTTGTAGAAAACTTAAGTGTTAATTGTTATATTTTTGATAATCAGATAAAATAATGCTTCCATACACAATTTTGTGAACATTTATGTTTTGTTTAATATTCGTGGCCCACTTAAATGTCAATGCGGACTTTAACCTCTTTGCACACACAACCACTGGTAAAACTAAAAGGGGTTATCGTGAATTTGAAGTCAGTGGAGATATTTTTATCACGTTTAACCCTTTGGTTGTTGGTAGCTTCTGTTAGCCAACGAGTTAAATGCAGCAAATCATTTGCAAGCACTGTACTGCTGAGAATAGATTGTTTGTTTGAAAATGTTTTGCTGCAAGATGCTTTATCGATCAAACATCAAGTTTATTTTGCTTTTGGATAGTTTTGTTCAGCGTTTTGTTGACTTGTAAATGATGTTAAATTTAATACGTGCATATTTAATGGGGCTTGTATGAGATCTACATTTGTACAGTAAACCGTAATGAAAACAAAACCTATACAGCTAGTGATCGTCACTGTTGCCACAACAGGTAATGCTGTTTTACATGTGAATGCTGAGGAAGTAGGATGTATACTGATGACCGAAAGAAATGTGACATTTTTGGAATCATCGAAAACACTAAAGTGTTCAATGATTCCTAAAATGTCACATTTCCTTTGCTTGTACTTCAGTGTTTCAGATGATTTCAGCAATGTTTTATTTCTTTTGCTGTCAGTATATATCTATGGGTGCATATGCATACATCTGAAAAGAGTGCCTGAATCGTGACTCATATTTTGCGTTTGGGAAAAAAAAATCCTCCTGTCATATACGTATGGATTATAAAACATTGAACAAAAAAAGATCGTGTTTATAGATTGGTCCTTTCCTACCCAATTTATTCTTTTAAATTTCTCATTTGTTGCTTGAAACAAAAGCATTTGATATTTGTCCAGTGTATGGGACCTGAAGCTAACCTGTACTGGTTTTGTATGGGCATTACCATACTGGGATTTTGATTTTTTTCTGACATGTACAAACGTAATCCTTTGTGTAAGTGTGCCTTCCTGTGTCTGCATGGTGATGATGAAAGAAAACGTACATCGTGTGCTTGCAACCACCAGTACTGTAAACACTGACAGGTTAATTATCATTTAACCTATTACATCCTGAGGCTGATTTTTTTTAAATGTGTTTATTGTCCTATGATGACCACATTACAGATTAGGAGATAGCTCAAACATTTTAGTTCAAGGGTTTTGCCAGAATTGCTAAGCTATTCTGGCACCACCCTTAAACTATCACAGTCAAATTAATGTCATGCAGTCGTGTATCAGGATGAAAAGGGTTAATGCCTGTTACAGGTATGCGGAGCAGACAGATAGTCACCTGGACAAGTCAGCCTCGTTGTATTACAGTACACGGGTTTGATAAAATCAAACTTCATTAGTTGGCATTCGTGTTAATGTCTTGCTAAACTTACGCAGGCATATGAAGAAAAAACACACAGTAAGCAAAAGGTTCTCTGGCCGACTGTGCGCCTGCCAGCATAGGCTTTAGTATACCGAAGGACTTTTTGCTGATTGGGTATCTATTTCGGAGCCAAAGACATGAACGCATTATATCCAGTTTCGCTATATACTGATGTGCATAATACTGAGGCTGACCTGTAGTTGGCAGTGAATGAGCTTTCAGCTATCCTGCAAAGTCAGGTCAGAGAGAGTTTTATTAGTGTCCTTGTAAGCAAGGAGAGTGCAAAATTGTAGTGCAGGCTGGCCGATCCCACTGAATATGCGATTTTTTTTCACGTGTGAACGACACCTATCGGCAAGAGATATAGATCCTCATCAGCCCCCGCAGTTGTGGGGTCTGATGAGGATCTATATCTCTTACTGAAACCACTTTATAGCCATGTTCCTTTGACAGCTGTGGATCTTCCACATTGAATTTACAATTATTTAAAAAACACAATCTGGGTTCACGCAGAGTAATTTTTCTTTTTCTGACAACTGTAGAGTTGTGCAATAGGGGGGTTGGGTGTGTGTGTGGGGGGGAGGGGGGGGGAGACATTTTCACAACGTTAACTCTTATTATTTGTCTTTTCCCCGATACATGATTGTTTCACTTTTAAATTTGCAAAAGTTTGCATTTGCTCTTTCAGTTTTAACCCCATCAACCCGTTTTTTGTGCATGTAGCCACCAGTTTTAACAATGCTGATGGCTCCATGCACAAGGAGTTAAACTTCATCACACTTTTCCACAGCTGGAGATGGTCATACATGTACTTAAAAACAAATCTAACACTTTGGCTGTCGGTAGCACGTTTTGTCGAGGTGATTCCTGTAGGAATCACCTCCACTAAAAGTAAATAGTGCCAATGTACACATCAGACAATAATAATCCTTAACGCATTGAGCCCGACGCACATATTTCCCAAATTTTGGAGGCGTCATCTAACGACTATGCACCTGTTGCAGGAGATGGATCGACCATGATAATTCAAGGGCAGTGCCAGATTTGATAGGCGCCGACAGGCGCCAAGCTAATCTGGCACTACCCTTGAATTATCATGGTCGACCCATCTCCAGCTGAATGGGTTAATGATACCCCGAAAGACTCATTACATGGGCATACTTTTTTTTTTTTCATTTGTATTACTGCATTGCATGTGCAGTATGCTGTAATGTTCAGGATGGCACACCGACAAGATATAGATCAAGAAGTTTTTGTTGTTGTTCTTTGTTTTAGACTGATGAGTGTGTTGTCATGTTTGTGTTTGCTGTCCTGTTTTGATTTTCAGTACGGATAGTTTTGTGACATGCTTTGTTACATGATTGCATAAAGTGATATAAGCCAGAATAATTGTAAATGAAAGAGTAAATAATTTCACAACCTGTTTTGTAAATTAGTTTTGTAATTTTAAGTAAAGCAAATAATTGAAGTGTTGAGCAGTCAGTAAAGTGATGAGTTCTTTATGAATGCGCTCTTGCTTATTTATGTTTTATCTACACAGCTATGCTGCACACAGGGCTGCGTGCTGGCACCGACCCTCTTCACCATCTTTTTTAGCATTATGTTGAGCAGGCCACAGTGGACCTCGATGATGACGATGCAGTGTACATCAGGTATTGTCTCGATGGCAGCCTGTTCAACCTCAGACGACTGCAGGCCCACACGAAAACCCTAGACCAACTGATTCGTGAGCTGCTTTTTGCTGATGATGCTGCCCTCGTTGCACACACAGAGAGAGCCCTGCAGCGCATCACGTCTTGCTTCGCAGATGCTGCCCAGCTCTTTGGACTCGAGGTCAGTCTGAAAAAGACAGAGGTCCTCCATCAGCCGGCACCCAAGACAGTGTATCGCCCTCCTCACATCACCATTGGCGAGTCTGAACTAAAGTCAGTGCACCAGTTTACCTACCTTGGCTGCATTATCACGTCGGACGCCAAGCTGGACAAGGAGCTTGACAGCAGGCTGGCAAAAGCGAACAGCGCTTTTGGGCGACTTTTCAAGTGGGTGTGGCACAATCAACAGCTGAAAACAGGCACCAAGATCAGCGTGTACAGAGCTGTGGTCCTCACCACCCTGCTGTATGGTTCCGAGTCCTGGGCCCTCTACCGCAGCCAACTACGACTCCTCGAACGCTTCCACCAGCGCTGCCTGCGTACCATCCTGGGCATTCACTGGAGTGACTATGTCACCAACGTCGAGGTCCTTGAACAGGCTGAAACTGTGAGCATCGAGGCTTTGCTGCTGCGGACACAGCTCCGCTGGGCGGGGCATGTCTCCAGGATGGAGGATCATCGCCTACCAAAGATCACACTGTTCGGCGAGCTTGCTACTGGACACCGTGACAGAGGGGCACCAAAGAAGAGATACAAAGACTGTCTCAAGAAGTCACTTAGTGCCTGCCAAATCGACCACCACCAGTGGTCTTCGCTTGCTGCGGACCGTGACACCTGGCGCTCCACCATTTACAAGGCAGCTGTCTCCTTTGAGGACTCTCACAGAGCTAGCCTTAAGGACAAGCGGCTCAGGAGAAAAAAACAGAGATGCCGCAGCTCAGAACCCTGGCCATACCTTCCCCTGCAGCCACTGCGGTCGAACCTGCCTGTCTCGGATTGGCCTCCGCAGCCACAAACAAGCCTGCAGACGTCGTGGTCAACTCCTATAAAATCTTCGTTCGCGAAGTCAAGCCAAGATAAGAGAGATAACACAGCTATGCCCCTTTCACTTTTTTTTTAGACCCCCAACCCCACAATCACCTCGCTCCCCCTGGGTGGCCCTTCCGCCCTACCCCCCCCCCCCCCTCACCCTTACACACACACACCATGCGCGCACACTCGCATCTACAATCGGACAACGCACGTTCGTAATGCTCCCATGTAATCAATTCAAATATATACCATCCACGTCAACAAAAGGTCCTCGGGCCGAAGTCAGCCTGGGGACATTTTGCAGGTCGGGATAATGGCGGATGATTGTATGTACAGGCGTACCCAGATGGAAAGGTGTACTTTTTGTGATGTCGAACAATAACGTTGTGTGATGTACAGTACAGCGCAGAATACACTCGTAATCATATTGTACATTAGAACTGTCGCACAGGAACATGTATACAAGGTCTGACAACAATAACAAAACTGATCAACAATGGCAAAGTAATCTTAAACATGACACGGGTCCCTCCGTCGGCACCCTCGCCTCTTAACCCATTACATCCTGAGGCTGATTTAAAAAAAAAAAAATTATTGTCCTATGAAGGCTGCATTGCACATTAGGAGAGTGACAGATCAACCATTAATTTAGTTCAAGGGTGGTGCCAGAATAGCTTGGCGCCTTAGGCGCCTAGCTATTCTGGCACCACCACTGAGCTATCACGGTCAAATTAATTTTAAACAATTGTGCATCATGATGAACAGAGTTAAGTAATAATAATAATAAAGAACATCTATATCGCGCTGAATCCCCAGGAGCAGTAGGCTCTATGCGCGTTACAAAAAAATATATGTATGCAGAATCTCGCTACCTTTAAAAAAATTAATCTACGCACACACATACAGCTGAAACACACAACAAAACCATTCCCAAGTTAAACGCATTTTGACGATGCTGAAGCGCCACCACGATGGTGTTACATGGTCAACAAAGGGAAGACCTAAGATCAAGGCCACCACGATGGTGACGAACCCCTTGCGTTAAGAGAAATAAACACTTAAAAAACGTTATCGGTGGCTTAGACTGGACACGAATCCACCACCAACTTGTCCCCCCCCCCCCCCCCCCCCCCCCCCACTCCACAAACCCTCTTGCCATCTCCTTCCACAGCCCACCCCAACCGGTTATAAATGTACGCGTCCGCGCTGTACACTGACGTAACAAACAATAACACACATTGTAAGAAACAGTAATACACACACATTAACCCTTAACCCCTTCACTTTTGGAACACAGAAAGCAACACCCAAACGCTAGAGGCACAGATCAACTTGCGGGGGGGGGGGGGGGGGGGGGGGGGGGGCAACTCATGAAGAACTATGCCTCTTGCTTATCTTGGTCATATCTGCCTCAGCTCGGTCAAGCGAACTGCGTGGTATTGTGACGATTTCAGCGATTGACGCCACGTCGGCTCTCCGCCTGTGAAGAGGTTAATGGGCACACGCACAACGAACGCCAGAAGCACGTATTTGGCGTACATCAGACAGGTCACGTACGCTACCATGTAAATAACGCTGTGTACGCAAAGACCATCGGGCCGAAGCACGACAGTACGCGGGCCCGCTGCGGCCGACTTCGGTCCGTTGGCTTTATCCATGCTGGGTCAGTATCCACCATCAACAAATTATAAAATGGATAAGTACACAACGACGACAAAAGGAGAAAAAAAAGAGGCCGTGACATTCACAAGCTAACACGTCACGCAAGGTATGCAACTACACGTACAACTTGTAATTAGTCGATCGGGGCGTGCCGCTTGTGGATATGCGGCATGCCCTGCACGCTAAAAAAATGAAAAGAAAAGGGGAGACTGCCAGGGGAGAGAAGTGTGCATGATCGACCAGTGATCATAGATCTACTGTGGCCAAAGCACACACACAAAAAAAGATATAGGAAAGTGAGGGGGCGCTAAAAAAGTGACTGAAAGCAATGCATATGGAAGCCCCCCCCCCCCCCCCCCGAAGGGGGGCGTGTCACATATCCCACTGTTCCAGCCACTCAGTGCATGGAAATTCAAGTTAAATATTTTAGGAAGGTTACAAAGTAAAGTAGATAATAGCACTCTCTTTCCTATCTCTTTTTTTTTTTTTTTTTTTTTTTTTTTTTGTGTGTGTGTGTGCTTTGGCCACAGTAGATCTATGATCACTGGTCGATCATGCACACTTCTCTCCCCTGACAGTGCTATTATCTACTTTACTTTGTAACCTTCCTAAAATATTAGCACTGGCATCTCCCCTTTTCTTTTCATTTACTACTACAATATCGACTGCAACCCCTCCCCCCCCCCCCCCCTTTTGGTAGGTTCTCTTTTAGGGTGCATGAAAATTTGGCTCTAGGTGGTGGCATGGAATGTATGCCCCTGCAGACACCACAGTAAAATGTGGTTGTTTTTGCAGGTAGGCAGAAATTCCTGCCTCCTTCTGTATCGCCGATAGTGTGCTGAAGAGGTCGCCAAGACCGAAACAGCTGTCCACACCAGCTAAGGGGACCTAGATTTAAATTTCCGTGTACTGAGTGGCTGGAACAGTTGGATATGTGATACGTCGGTCGGTCGGGCGGGGTGGGGGGGGGGGGGGGAGGCCTCCATATGCATTGCTTTCAGTCACTTTTTTTTAGCGCCCCCTCTCTTTCCTATCTCTCTTTTTTTTTTTTTTTTTTTTTTTTTTTGTTTGTGCTTTGGCCACAGTAGATCTATGATCACTGGTCGATCATGCACACTTCTCTCCCCTGACAGTGCTATTATCTACTTTACTTTGTAACCTTCCTAAAAAAAATGACCTTGCTTGCCCGAAAGCGGCGTGTCACGAATGAGCTCAGCAATGATATAGAAAATGTTTACATCATCACACGGACATGTCATCACAAAACAACAAATATTTTGCGTCAGAGAGGAACGCTGAAACAGAATATCACAAACTGAAACGCCGGTCCCGTGGAAAGCTCCGCTGATGCTTTCCATCACAGAATGACGTAACGCTGTTGAAAACTTTTTTTTTTTCAACCATGATTACAGCATCACGATGATAATCAAAACTAAACAAGTGACACACTTACTCTGTTTAGGGTCATACAGCTAGAACCCTTTGCGTGTTGGCAGCGGTTTTTGCCGCGATGCAAACCGCTGCCAACACGCAAAGGGTGAAATGAACGGTAGGCAATTGTCACAATAAACGTGACTGATAATTTGTCAGTGGATAAAATACAGTACATTATATATTTCACACAGACATAGGAAATGTTCAGTCCAGCAATGACACATTTTCAAATGACATTATTTCGTATACAGTATGATATACCTGTTAAAACATGCCATTTGAAATACAAGCAGTATGTGACATCAATTTGGTATTTAGTGCGTATCACAAAAGGAAACAAAACACAGAAATCACTATACCGGGGAAAATGATTTGCAGACGGTAAAATAATACATACCTGTATTATTACTTTGGTGATTTTGCCATTTAACGTAGGGCATACGATTGAATGAAAATGACCCCGTAAATTGTAAAACTAACAAAATGAAGTGTGGAAAAACTTCCACTACGATTCAATCAGATAAATAAGTAGTTTGAGTTTCGGTAGGACACTACATACAGTATAATCTTCAGGGAATAAAGCAAACATTAGCATCTTGAGAAAACACATGCACGCACGCACGCACACATACAAACACACATGCACGCGCGCGCGCACACACACACACACACACACACACACACATACACACAGAGAAAGACGCTCCAGACGTCGTGTTTTGTGTGATTTCCCACAAAATAGTGCCCTACCGACAAAATCTGAATCTTTTTTTTTTGTAAACATAACCAAATTGTATGAGGCAATATCCCATTTTATCCCCCAGCCCCCTCCCCTCCCCTCTTCCCCCCCCCCCTCCCTCCCATCCCCCTATTCACACAATGAGGCTAGCGTGTACGGAGTCATAAACGTCGGGCGCATATTGGGATATTGCCTTGCAAGATTCATATGGCCTGAACCCACGAC
>BTPG01000005.1:123331798-123391798 GCA_036245525.1 Semisulcospira habei
GCAGTGAAAGGGTTAAACAGTTGCAGTAATTGGAATTTAAAAAAAAAAAAAGACTAATTTAGCCACACAAATAAACCAACTATTTAGTGAATACATTACAGCAGTAATACATTTCGCTTATACAATGACTGATTTAGCCACACAAATAAACCGACTATTTAGTGAATACATTACGAATAAATACATATGCTTATTGTAAACAACGAATTATGCTTATTGTAAACAACGAATTATGCGTTTTGAAAAGAAGAGGACACGGTACTTGTTTGTGCAGTCAGGCAAAATCATATGCGACGTACTGGATCAAAGGTTTAACCCCTTTGGGTGTCGGTAGAGGTTCAAGTCGCGATGATTCCTGCAGGAATCATCGCGACTAAAAACCGCTACCGACACCCAAAGGGTTAAGGTTAACACAAACGTGGAAGCCGACGATGTATAATCACAGTCAATTCACTCACAATCACATTGGTTTTTCACAAATAATCACCAACAAATGAATAAATCAATCAACAACAACAATAACATATATAGTCACTCTTGTAGCAGATTCAATGGAGCTTATTGTAACTGGGCTGCTATTTGGTAGCACTGCGAAGCAAATGATGTCATTTTCCAGTCAAGTTTGGCAAAAATGACCAATCAGTTCACGAAAGCGACCAACGAAGAGGGCTGATTGGCCTTGCCTCGAACAACCAATTGATTCACCAATTGGATATTTCTTTAGCAGAAGTGACCATTCGAATCAGCTCAGAGAAAAGCACCGCTTGAGCTACGTATTTACTCTTAACCTCTTGACCGTCAGTTGACGTAGACTGCGTCAGGGTTTCTGCAATATTCGTTAATTCAACGCCAAAGAGCCCAAACCGTAATACGGATTCAAAGTGATGTCAGCAAGAGGCATAGATCATCATGAGCCCCCGCAGCTGCGGGGGCTCATGAGGATCTATGTCTCTTGCGGTTCACTTTTTCTCGGCAGTCAATGCCTGGTGTCACAAGTTGTGCTTCTGAAATAAATTGTAAATTTGACGCACAAGAGCGTCTTTTGCAAAGAACGCAAATATACAAAGGACCCACAAGAAGCGTAGTCAGTGCTGTCTAACGCGGCCGACCTCCCCCCCCCCCCCCCCCACTCCCCCGTCTGCGGGGACATAAGGATCTATGCCTGCTGCACTCGGAGGGTCTTGACTTCTTCTGGGCAGGAAAAGTGGTTAACATTATTTTGCTACCTAATGGTTAACAATTGCTCCCTATACGCATACACTGCGGGTGGCCAATGGTACATACTGACAAGAGCAGTAGCGAAACTGAAAAGTGCCCCAATGGTACATACTGACAAGAGCAGTAACGAAACTGAAAAGTGCCCCCAATGGGCCCCAACGCTAGATGGTCCTGTCCACAATACAAACTGCCCTAGCAGTCAACACGGACCACACAAAGAACGATAAGTGTGTGCTGTTCTGTGATTTTGGACCTTACGGCAGCGTTCACTGGCAGTGCGAACTGCTTAACTCGTTCGAGACGTGCCGCCTACGGATACGCGGCGAACCGCCGCGTATCCGTAGGCGGCACGTCTCGAACGAGTTACACCTGGCAACTTCCTCGGTATGATGAGCAGGAAAAAAGGCCAACAGTTCCGGTACCTAACATCAAAGAAAAAAAAAACGTTAAACGTTTAAGGATTAACGTCTCTTGTCCACCATGAAGGTGATTTCAAAGACGGGGCACCGAAAAGATCTTTACAAATTTTGACCCTAGCTGGATTCGAATCCGCTACCTTCCGGACGAGAATCAAACGCTCTACCACCTAGCCACACAGCTCCCTCTTAAGTCATTGTGTCCGAGGTACGAAATACCCACATTTTGGATATCTTGCTGTGGTGTGTCGCGGGCAGAGTGAGTTAACACCAAAGAGCGCCGGTTCGTGCGTGAGAATCTACGCCACTTTGTCGAAGGAGTTGACTGGCTGATGATAATGAATATACAGACTGTTGACATTTCGTACGATAGACGAAATCAGCTTATGTGTACCTAGTGGACGCCTGTTTTGCTTGAAGAAGCCTGCACTTATACATAATCTGTGGTCATTTTCAGACAAACAATTAGCTTGACTTTTTTTTTTTTGGTAATTATTTTACCGTAAAATAACAACATTAACCTCTTTGCTGCAATTGATCAAAACCTGCGCGTCTGAAACCACTGCACGACGACCAACATTTGCGTGAAAAAACACAGAAGAAAATATGACAAAACATAGGCCTAAATCTCACAGGACTAAGAAGAGACATAAATGCTCTTGAGCCCTCGCGACTGCGGGGGCTCATGAGGGTTTATGTCTCTCTCTCTTGCAGCTGGATAGCGTTCGCCTTGCCCCCGACAGTTAAAAGGTTACGACTACAACTTGTAAAACAACGTGCACTTACCCTGTTATTTAATAAGTTTAGTAAACTTATTTCAGGAGTTGTTGCGGAGACGCATTCACCACAAACGCCATCCAAGAGCGTGTGACCGCACAAATTGCCGTTTGCGTCAATGTAACATTCATGATTATGTATGACGTTTAGTGATGACTTGAGAGTGGTAAATACGTAAATATGATAGCAGTGCATGATTTGTATTTGTAATTTTTTTTTTTAAATACCTAGATTAAAAAAAAAGCAGCAAAGCGTTTAAAAATTCGCTGGATGAAGTCTTGATTATAGATGGCTCGATACAGCTACACAGCTTATGTAAACAGTATTGTTCTTTCCTATATAAATAAATAAATACAATTTTTAAAAAATGAAATATATAATTAACTAAATGCATAAATAAGAAAGAAAAGTGCCTGAAGTTCTCAACCTTAAAGCCCTTCACTGCCAGTGGACGTGCATTGTGTTTTTGAAGCCACTGTCAACACAGCGTCAAAGATCCCCAGCCGTCCACGGAACATAGATACAAAGTGGTTTCAGCAAGAGGCGTAGATCCTCATGAGCCCCGCAACTGCGGGGGCTCATGAGGATCTATGCCTCTTGCAGGTTGGCAGCCGTTCACTTTTTCTTGGCAGTCAAGGGGTTAAGACAATGACTAAACTGCCACGTATCCAGACGCCGCACGTCTCGAATGAGTTAACTAAAGTTTCTGTACACCTGAAAATAATACCCAACAACTAATTCGTTGCGCTAGAAAAAAAATGAATGAACTGCTGTGGGTTTTTGTTGTTGTTGTTGTTATTATATTTCGGAACATTTATTTTCCTTGGTTATTTTATTGCATTGTTACACGCACGTCTATCAATCTCTCCTTTACTGACTTAAGGCTCGATTCCACACCGACCAAAGTGCAATAGGCCCAGCTGAATTTAGAGATTAACCCTTTGTGTCCCAGGTTTGGTATACCCCCATTTAGGAGTTGTCCACTAAGTATACTGCATTACAACAATTCAGGAGACAGGTCGACCATGATAGTTGAAGGGTGGTGCCAGAATAGCTATTCTGGCAACATCCTTGGACTATCATGGTCGATCCATGCCTTGCTGTGGTGTGTCGGGGCTGAATGAGTTAAATGATGCTTGACCTCCCATTACGCAGAATAAATTCTGCTCAGTTCGACCGATAAAATACGAATTACTGAACGTCGAGCGACTTAATTTGCAAATCTGGAGGTCAGACATAATTTAATTTATTTAACAAAACGACTTTCTGAAAGATGTTCAGTAGTACAATCGACACATTTTTTTTTTATTATATAAAAAGTAGTGCGGCGCCACAGTTGGGGTCGCTCTGCATTGATTGCAACGGAACAGTCAAATGGTTGTAGTTGGTTGTAGATTGCTTAACGTCCCGACAGGAACAAGACTTTCTCAGGACGTGCCTGCACTGCTTGTGAAAAAAAAAAAAAAAAAAAAAAAAAAAAAAAAAAAAAAAAAAAAAAACTAAACAGATTATTGAATGTATGTCGCCAGCCGGTCTAATACGCTAAATAAACCTAAGATCATTTAGCAACACACATCCAATATCAAGAGCTACAGTCACCGCAGACAGTAGGGAGAGTTTAATAAAGGAAAATACAGGTGGATGGACCAAGGGTAGACAGAAACACATGCCTCAGAATAGAGGGGAAAATCCACCCTATGGGGCTGACCAGGGTGACCCTGGGAACTAAAAAGTAGTTAACCCCACCCAAGTCCCCCAGGGCAGACCCGGGTGAAGGGGGGGGGAGGGGGGGGGGGCAGTCAACAGTACGGCGGAGATCACACAACACGTATCACCACACCTGACCTAGCTGAAACTGCCTTGTGACACATGGTCGGGACAAGCGTGCGAGTTGTATAAAACTATGTTCGAACTGCGCGCTTCATCAGTATGCGATGATGGGCTTTCGTCCTTCGCGGGCGATGATGACCAGGGTACCAACTGTCCATCTGTGAGCGGGGGCACGGTGTGTCTGAAGATGGTTATAACAAGGCCAATCCGGGCACGGATGTCCTGCCCACACACGTGGGTGAGTCCTGTGGCGGAGGTGCTGACTGCCCTTGCTTGCGTGTCGCATTAGTATAAGTATAGGCATTCGTGGTATGTCCACCGAAATAGTCTTTTGCTGTGTCTGTCCAGGAGCACAACTAAACGTTTATTCATTCGTGAGTTTAATACACGTATCTGGACGCCAGCAGTAGGACGAACAGTACGAGATACATGTACAGTGTCTTTGAGTCCATATTTTTTTGGCTGTCGATACATGGGATTGTGTGTGTGTGTGTGCGTGTCGGTAGCCTCACTTCACGAAGTGATTCACACAGCAATCACCTGTACAAAAGGCGCCACGAACAGTCAGTGCGCCAGTCACTAACCAAGGTGCTCCGCCACAGCGGAGCACCTTGCTTAGTGGCTGGCGCGGGACTAAGCTCACTCAAGCAACTGAACCTTTTTCCGCTGGATCGGAGCATCTCCATAAAAGCTTCCGGTCCATGGTGCTGCTCCCGATCACTAAGGGGGACACGCATGTGATTGTGCGATGAAAGCGGCGACCCTCACAGCAAGATTCTCATGAGGCCATGTCACTGCAGCAAGGGTCTCATGAGAATCTTGAGGACGGAACGCCGCTAATGAACTTAGCTCTCTTCCCAGTTAGCTCGTTTAATCGCAAGGTCGGATTTTAAAATTTTGGAAGCGTCGCCTCACGACAATGTACTAGTTGTAGGAGATGGATTGACCATGATAATTCAAGGGTAGTGCCAGATTTGCTTGGCGCCTTCAGGCGCCAAGCTAATCTGGCACTAGCCTTGAATTATCATGGTCAATCCATCTCCTGATGTAGGGTGTTGGGGCGAAATGGTTTAAAATGGTTTAATAAGTGCGTTCTCAGTCCAAACACGTCGGGACCACAGCAAATCAGAGAGAGGTTTCATTCTAGGGATCTATAGTGGCCGTGAAAATCGACGATCCTCACGACAACAGGCATAGATCCTCATGAGTCCCTGCGACTGCAGAGACTCACGAGACTCTGTGTCTCTTGCAGACGACACAAATGCAGCTAGTCCCAGCGGATGTGTGTGCCGCAAATGGGTTCACAGCATCTCCATAAGGGCCTTCATCTTGGGATCCATGGTGGCGATGAAAACATCCATTTGTATCTGATTATTAGGCGTGGCGCTCAGGCGGGTTCTTCTGGTACTGCAACATATATGTGGTCATCAGTGAAAGAGAAAAAAGTACAAATAAAAAACAAACAAACAAATAAACAAACAAGCAAACAAACAATACAAAAAAACATCAAACTAATTTACTCAGCAACCTAAACAAAACAGAAATCTGACCCTTAGAGCTGTTCTTAATTAGACGAACTATTGATCGGTAAACCTAGATCGGAGAAGATCGGCGATCTTTTGGTTTGTTTCTAAGAGCTGTTCTTAATTGGACGAACTTTTGATCGGCAAACCTAGATCGGAGAAGATCAGCGAACTTTCGGTTTGTTTCTTAATTGAGGTTGAACGAACCTAGGCGAACTTCAGCAAACGAGATTTGCCATGGTTCTCTTTCTTAACTGAAGTGCTTGATTCGGCGTACTTACTGTCTGCGAAGGTGTTCAAAATGGCTGCCGCTATGCCGCTTCGTGATTTGAACGATGTTTGTTTTTGTACTCCTTGCAGTAGCGACCCCACAAACAGCGTTGCGTCTCCCACAAATCAATAAAAAATAGGCCTTGTTCTTCGCACGAGTGAAATATCGCCGTCGGCCATATTTGTTTGTATCGGTCACTGTCTTCTTATCTCCAACGCAGAAGAGGGTAAAAGTTTTGACCAATCAGAGAAAAGGTTCGCCTTTGTTTGCTCAACACGCTGAGCGAACCTTTTCCGACAGCAAACTATGGTTTGTCGAGGTTCGTGAACTACTTCGAACTAGGTTCGCCGTATCTTTAGATCGTCCAGTTAAGAACCAACCTGGTTCGTCCGAGATCGTCAACTCTAGTTCGTCAGAGTTAGCGAACTAAAGTTCGTTTAATTAAGAACATGATAAGGAGCTATTCTTTAGGAGCTATGCTTAAGGCAGAGTCAATATTACTGATTCAATTCAATTCCTTTCAATTCAATTCCATTCAATTCAATTCAATTCAATTCATTTCAATTCATTTCAATTCAATTCAATACAATTTAATTCGATTCAATTCGATTCAATTTAATTCAATTCAATTCAGTTATGTTCATTTCAGTTCAGTTCAGTTTAACTCAGTTAAGTTCAAATCACTTCATTTCAGTTCAATTCAGTTTAATAAACTTTATTTATCCCATAAAGGACAATTACAAAATACTCGATATCATACATATTGAACCCTTTCAATGCCAGTAGACTCAAAATAATGACTGTTGAAAGAAGGGCAAGTTCAACGTTGAAAAATCCCATCAATCCAAGAAACACGGATATGAATAGGGTCAGCAAGAGGAAAATAACCTCATGAGCCCCTGCATCTGCGGGGGCTCATGAGGTTCTTTGCCTCTTGCAGTTGGGTGGTGTTCGCATTTTCCCGGCATTGAAGAAGAGTATATACGGAGACCAGACAACAGTAATTCCAATTCCTGGCATGAAGTGGCCTAAATTCTCATCAGCAATGGGGACCACAAGGACACACAAGAACCTGCAGGTGAACCGGACTGGCATCCTAGTAGTAGAGGTATGAAACTTGGACAAACATGTCTGCATAAACTGTAGCCTAATGCCCTGGGAATTCCGTCTGTAGATCGTACCTCTTTGCTGCCGGATAAGGGCTAAAGGCAGAAAAGTTCATTTTTGTGAAAAAGCAAGATTTTATCATATTACAGTGAAAACTGATCTTGCTTTTTCACAAGAGATGGTTTTACATCTCTTGTGAAAAGCAAGATTTTGATTGTATTACATTGAAAATCTCGCTTTTCACCAAAAAAAGTAAATTGCTCCTCTCTGCTGCCCTATAAAGGCTTAAGGCAGTAAATCCATTTTCGTGAAAAGCAACATTTTCATTACAAATACCAAGGGGAATTACTCAGCGCTGGACATACAAATAGTTAGATCCCCTGCCCCAGCCTATCAGGCACGCAATCGCCAGCCCACAGAAAAATACGCAGGTAAAGAACAAGAGGATCTTATACATCCCTAAAAAGGATGCATCAGGTCAAGCCTATAACCCATGTCTTTTTATTTTTTTGGAACAACAAGAAGGTGCACTACTAAAATATGGTCGGGTAAATACCCTGATAGGCGGGGGTAGGGGATTTAACTGTTTGTATGTCCAGCGCTGAGTAATTCCCCTTGGTATGTGTACTGTTCTGCAAGCGCTAGCATCACGAACATTTTCATTCTATTATAATGAAAATTTCGCTTTTCACCCGAAGAAATGTAAAAGAAGAAGTCCATCTCCTGTGAAAAGCAAGATTTTTAAAATATTATTATTTCAATGAAAATCTCGGTTTTCGCTCAACAAAAAAAAAAAAAAAAAAAAAAAAAAAAAAGGAAAAAAGGAAAAAGAAGAAGTCCATCTCTTGTGAAAAGCAGGATTGTTATTGTATTACAGTGAAAATCGCACTTTTTTTACTTTTTACAAACACTGGACTTACTGTCTTGTGCCTTCATAGGGCAGCGAAAATGTGACATCTAGTCGTCTTGAGGTTTTGATTTTTTTTCCCAAATAATTTGGAGACTATAAACTGATGCCGGTTCTCTGACCGAAGTATGAAGATCCAAATGCGCAAAAGGACATCTGGTCGACGCCGGCCTCCGATGGCACGCGCACGGCCGTGGGCAGGCCAACGGCAGCCGACGTCGGCCCGATGGCCTTTGCACACTGGGATGGGCGTGTACGTGAGTATGACAAAGAGCACGCATACGCGATACAAACACTGTATACGTATTACTATACTGACGAGCAAAAGAAATGCGACATTTTGGGAACCATCGGAAACAATTCAAGGGGAAAAAAAAGTAATGTGATTATAACACCCACGCAAGCGCGTGCACCCCCCCCCCTCCCCCCCACTCCCCCCCCCCCCCACACACACACACACACGCACGCACGCACACGCACACACGTACGCACACACGTACGCACGCATGCAAGAACGCACGCACGCACGCACGCACGCACACACACACACACACACACACACACACACACACACACACACACACACACACACACTCAAGCAGACGTGCTACAGTGACTGAACCACTTACGAAACTTCACCAAACACAATAGGAAGAACAATGTGTCGACCTACATGCCGGAGGAAATTCAGACTAAACAGGCGACGACTGCCAAGCGTGTAAAATGCGAAAGTAAATCACCAGCAAAGAAAGAAACACATTCGTGCTAGTCCTTTCAAAACGTATTTCTTTCTTTATTGTTGTTTTTAACACGTTAGAGGACTAACGACTATACCACACTTATAAGCAACGAATGCATCAACAGTATTTGCGATGACACTTCAGTCAAACACATACACTCTGATGAAAAGAAAGACATGTATGTCAGAAACACGCAGTACCACACAACAACGAAGATTTGAAAGGCATAATGTGACACGGTTAATTTGGGTTCACCGGTACAGTGATTGTGAAAGAAAAAGATGATAATGATGTTGATGGTGGTGGTGGTGGTGATGGCAAAGGGAGGGCGAAGCAAACTGAACACGTACATGCTAAAACAGAGAGTCTACCTTTCAGGAGAGATTGATCGCGGGGCGGCTGCTGAACAAACAGAAACGAAAGGTATTGAACAAAGGTTAATAGTTGACATGAAAAATGTTGACCGTATCCCAAGCGTTCCAAGCATGCAATGGCAGTCGAGACGTAGTCAGCAGCAGTGGGCCCGCGCACGACTGTGCGCGGGCCCACTGCGGCTGACTTCGGTCCGATTGCCTTTTGCGCGCTAAGCTGCTGCCAAAGTGTGTATATTCAGCGTGTCCTGTGGATTTTTCACCGAGAGAAATAGAGTATAGAAGGAATGTAGAAAAGGACAGAGGAAGAGAACTGACATTAAAAAGAAAACAGGCAAGGCAAAAGGAAAGGAAAAGGGAAAAATAAAAATAAAAAAGCACAAATAACTATAACGAACTGACGAACACACACACACACACACACACACACACACACACACACACACACACGCACACACACGCGCACCCACTCACGCACACACACAAGCGCGCACATTCACACACGCACGGACACACACACACGCACGCATACTCGCACACGCACACTCATGCACAAATAACAATAACACGCGCACGAACGGACGAACACACACACACGCACGTACACACGCGCGCGCGCATACACACACGCACACACACATGCACGCACACACACACAGCCCCATGTATCGACTGACTGGATACCAAAAATATGAAAAATAATAATCATCCGTCTCATCTGTGAGTCGTATGGAGATATACGTTAACCCAATGAGTGTCGGTAGCGGTTTTAGTCCCGATGATTCCTACATGAATCATTGCGACAGAAACCGCTACCGACACGCAAATGGTTAATTTTACTTTTACATAGTTCTGGTACACATGCACATATAATTTGTTTCCAGCTGTATCTGTCAAGAACAATTAACTCATTCAGCCCGACGGCCGCATTTCCCCAATTTTGGAGGCGTCATCTAATGACTATGCACCAGTTGCAGGAGATGGATCGACCATGATAATTCAAGGTTAGTGCCCGATTAGCTTGGCGCCGACAGGTGCCAAGCTAATCTGGCACTACCCTTGAATTATCATGTTCGACCCATCTCCTGTGCGTCAGTGCTGAATGGGTTAACCATTCGGCTGTTGCTAGCGCCTATTGACGTGGTGATTGCTGTGGGAACCCCCAAGACAATAAGCATTAACGACCAGCCAACGTGTTTAATATAAATAAGCATCAACGACAGCCAAAGTGTTAATACATTGCCACACAGCCCCCCCCCCCCCCCCCCCGCAAAAAAAGAAGTAATTTGAACGATGCAGTTTGAGTGTGTTAACACCATTTTGTAATCCACTATACTAACCATGCAAACTATACTGGCTTCCATTAAAAACGCGAAAAGTGTCTGTAAGTGTACCCGGAAACAAAGAGCCACCCTGACAGCAAAACAACATTTTATTTGTTGCTTACTTCAGATGTTCAGCCTACTGTCTGAGCTACCTTCACACAAAAATTGGATGAGTTATCGCCCATAGCTACCTTGGAGGACACAAGGTTTCATTAGTGGTGAAAATAAGCAAAACTGGACACACTCTGGGAAGCAAGTTTTTTTTGTGATATGTTTTAACACACAAGTTGTGTGGATTGCTTATGATGTTATTAATTGCGTCAAATGAAATTTGACTTGAAAAATTCATTAGAGAACCAGAACTTCCGGTGCACATCATTTTCTTAATAACTCTTATTTGATTTAATGTGAATTACTTTCAAACCATTTTTTATGCTCCAGTGACTGATGCAGAGATAAAGAACACACCCATATCCATTTGATCAGGTAAATATGGCCGCTAACCTAAAAATAAAAAAACTTTTTTATTTCCATGTTTGTAGGTCATGTTGATTATTTAGGTGCCTTTGACAAACGAAAAGTAGGTCAAGACCAAACAGGCCTTATTTTCATGCACACGGACCTTAGTGACACTGCACATTGGTTGGCTTTCAGCTGTGTCCTCTGCAGATGCTCCCCATTTCACTTTCAATATCCTGTGATGGTAGTGTCACTGATGACGTCATAACTGATCAATGTGCGATTTTTAAGAGTAAACATTCTATTTGCACACGACATAACACACTCTTCATAACATTTTCTAATAAATGACGTCAAAATAACCCGGTTTAAAGCATCTTTATGAAGAAAAGCGCTATGGTGAAAAATTCGCGTTTCTTTTGTTGATCAGTATACATTAAAGTTTGTGTCGGCGGTGCGCTAAGAAAAGGTTATTGCGATGAACTGATTACGAACCGGTTAACGAGATAGAACGACCACAATTACAAGTTAATTGATTGTGCCAGAATAGCTTCGCAATTAAGTTAGAGATGTCAAGTTATTCTGACACGACCTTTCAGCTACCATTTGTCGATCTTTTGGTTCAAACGTATTTTCTTCAGATTTGGAGAGATTGTACAAGAACGATAGAACTGAATATCACAACGAGTGGAAACCGTCCGCACACGGCTTAACTCATTATACCCCAGACGCACCACAGCAAGATAAGGATCGACCATGATAGTTCAAGGGTGATGCCAGAATAGCTTGGCGCCTATGGGCGCCAAGCTATTCTGGCATCACCCTTGAACTATCATAGTCGATCTGTGTCCTGCACTGCACTGCAGTCTTCAGAGGACAACGGCAACATTTTGGGATTTCGGTGTTGGGGTAGAAAGATTTAACAGTGCCACCTGGCGCAGACTGTTTCTGAAACTTCGTTAATTCAATACCCAAAAAAACCCAAAAAACAAACTAGCTGTCCCAGAAACATGAATTAAAAATGGTGTCGGCAAGAGGTATAGATCCTCATGAGCCCCCGCAATTGCGGGGGCTCATGAGGATCTATGCCTCTTGCAGCTGGTGGGTGTAATAATGATAAATGGTAATACGTGTTATTATATAGGCGCTTGGACCCAATTCTGAGAATCGGCTCAAAGCGCCGCGAACTGAACCCAACACGCACGCTCACGTGACACACACGCATTCACTCTGAAGACAAACAGAGTACAAGACAAACACGGGCCATTCACGTTGTGCGAAGGTAGTGAGGTTTCGGAAATTTTGATCACTTGTATTTCAAATTTATAAAGTGGCCTGAAACTGGTACCAAAGTGGACGGGGAGGAAGAGCCGGAGTACCCGGAGAAAGAACCCCCGACGGGTCCGCCCGATTTAACGGTGACACATACTAGAGGAGAAAGGTCCGACGCCTGAACCTGGCATCGAACCTCGCACCTTTAGCATTGGTGGCTTGCGCCTTAACCACTGCCTTTTTCCTGCAAAGAATCACCTGGACAAAAAGCGCTACCGACAGCCAAAGGGTTAAACTGATCTAGACCACCACCACCACCATCACTACCCCTACTCGTCACCCAAAAGGTGGACACATTAATTTGTGAGCATCATTAGTACGAAACACAATTCAATAAAGCAACGACGGAGGAAAGTATACTGATGAGCAAAAGAAATGCGACGTTTTTGGAATCATCGGAAACGCTTTAGCGTTTCCGATAATTTCAAAAATGTCGCATTTCTTTTGCTCGTCAGTATAATAGGAACATTTCAGTGGTATTTTCCATCCAAGGGACGCTATTTGTTTCACTGTCTAACAGGAAACATCATTACAATGCTCGCCCTTCGATTGGCAGACAGACAAGTGCATGGCACCACAGGGGGAGAAAACCGAGGTTATAGAGTTATGACAAGAGTTGTGCCCCTGTAGCGTCATTAGAATAATAATGTCAGTATGCTGTTGACGCTCCGAATCAGGGGCACAACTCTTGCCATAACTTCGGTTTTCTCCCCCTCTGGTGGCACAAAGTCGCTGGTTTCAAAAACCTATACGACGGGCTTGACAACGGGGAAAGGGGGTCACGTCCACCCCCACATCCCAGCCCTCCCCCACTGAACCAGCCCCAGTCCCCAACGCCCAGCCCCCAGTCTTTCCCCGCCCCAACCCCAGTCCTAGAAAGATTTTTTTTATTATTTGCTCGTGGCTGAGACTCTGCCTAGTACTGGTGAACACCCCCTTCTCATACCCTGCCCCCCCCCCCCCCCCGGGCCCCGTCCCTCTTGTATTTGACATTGAATTTTTGGCTAGAGTGGAAAGCTCCTCACACCACCTCCCACCCCCCACCCAACCACCCATCCGCTGCCCCCTCCCCCTTCACCACCACCACCCCTTCGTTTGGTTCAGTTTTGGCCAGTGGACGACAATGTCTCTCCTGCGGGTGCCTTCTTTCCATTAAATTCCTTTAACTCATTCTACCCCAGACACTCCACAGCAGGATAAGGATCCACCATGCTAGTTCAAGGGTGATGCCAGAATAGCTTGGCGCCCATAGGCGCCAAGCTATTCTGGCATCACCCTTGAACTATCATGGTCGATCTGTGTCCTGCACTGCAATGCAGTCTTGAGAGGACAGGGGCAAAATTTAAGGATTTTGGTGTTGGGGTAGAATGAGTTAAACAAAAAGTTAAAATTACACATTAAAGTACACAATATAATACAAACATACCCTTGTCCGATATAACCTCAGGCAATGAATGTATGTACGTACCATATTGCAGGGTTTTACCCCATTACATCCTGAGGCTGATTTTGTAAAAATTTGATTATTGTCCTGTGAAGGCTACACTACAGATTAGGAGATAGATCAGCCAACTTAGTTCAAGGGTGGTGCCAGAATAGCTTGGCGCCTTAGGCGCCAAGCTATTCTGGCACCACCCTTGAACTGTCATAGTCAAATTCATTTCAAGCAAATGGGTGTGTCAAGATGAAAAGGGTTAAGATGACACTGGCCATGCAAATTAAGACACACTGATAGCGGTAAACGTTCTGCGTATTCTCGTATGTTCCGGCAAAAATTAAAACGGCTATGGCAGGACTGATGTGTTACGTTCTGCATATGACGTAGGAAGGAGGAGGGAACTGCGTGCAGTTAAGAAGCAGCAACAGCAGCAGCAAACAGCAACATATCACGGGCTCGAGCTATTTAAGAGCTATAAGGGCATCAGGGTGTAATTAGCTACAAATAATCATCTACAAACTGAAGTAGTCTACAAGTAAATACACGTTTATATATAGATACATCTAGACAGCGTCATTTGCTGGATGTCTGCGATTTCTGGGGGTATCAGGGCCTGTGTGTGAGGGCGTTAAGGTTCAGCTCGATGAGCAAACGTTCCTTGGGCTTACGCCGTCCCCAGGCGGCCCGCGCACGGCCGTGCGCGGGCCGCCTGCGGTCGTCGTAGGCCTGACGACCTTTTGCCTACCGGGAAACAGAACCACAGACCGGCACAGACATGACAGACCTGTAAGCCGTTTGTCAGAGGTTCATCAAAAAGCAATTAAGAACTAGAAGATACGCAATGGTAAAGAAATGACCGACAAAGCAAAAGATGGACGCTTTGAGAGGACGAGCACAAAACAGTAAAACTGTTTAGTGCGTGTCCTTTCGAAGCGCGCTTCTCCTCTTGTGGGTGGTGATTCTTTGCCATTTTACAACGCAACTAAAATAGTGGGTAACATAATGAGAAGATAGCAGCTAAAATAGCGGATAACAGATAGATTGCAGCTAAACTTAGTGGATAGCGTTTCAGAAGATGGATCAGGGACCTACACGCTTTATGTTGATAAATAAAAAAGGCAGATTTAAAACTCACGAAAAAACAAAAGTAATGGAAAAAATAGACACCAAAGGGAATTAACTCTATACCAAAATAATCAAAACCGAAATAAATGCACATTTATCAGTTAACAAAAACACTAAATGAAAAGAAAATAAAGAAAACTAAAATGCAAACAAACGAACAAACAATACACAATCAAGTTAACTGAATACAATTAATGTTGGCTGAATGTACACTGTTAAAACAATCAGAGACGTGTGGTAAATGTGGATCATGTATATGTGGTAAATGTATTGAATGAATTATATATACCTGTTATAAAGCATTGAATTGCAGGATTCATCGAGGCAATAGACGAAAAAATCAGAAGGAGGTCAAAACTGCACTTGTTTCGACGAAAACAATGGATTAAAAACCCGGACAAACATGCGATATCGCATGTTTGTCCGGGCTTTTAATCCACTATTTACGTCGAAACACGTGCAATTTTGACAAGCGTCTCACTTACAGAAATAGACAATTTCTATATTTTAAAGGAATGTGTTCTCATCTCACCTTTCCTGATATTTATAATAGAAAGAATAAACATCTTCAGTGGACTTTCCTACTGGATACTACACCTTGGCAAGAATGCGCTAATTTTTTTATGTAATCTTGAAAGTGTCACTTATAAACTGAATTCGCGATAGCACTGCTGGTAAGAAAGAGACAGACAGACAGACATACAGACAGACAGAGATGATGATACCTTATTTGACAACGGTAACAGTTTTGGCAGAAAACAATCGCCAGTTTGTAAACTTGCTGTTGCTAAGAGAGAGAGAGAGAGAGAGAGAGAGAGAGAGAGAGAGAGAGAGAGAGAGAGAGAGAGAGAGAGAGAGAGAGAGAGAGAGAGAGAGAGAGAGAGAGAGAGAGAGAGAGAGAGAGAGAGAGAGAGAGAGATTCTAATACAAAAACAGAAAACGGATTTGTGAGAGAGAGATTCTAATACAAAAACAGAAAACGGATTTGTGTTTTAAAAAGTCAAGCTGAGGAAGATACCTTTTAACACATTTAGCCCCAACACCCTGCAGCAGGAGATGGATTGATCATGATAATTCAAGGGTAGTGTCAGATGAACTTGGCGCCTTCAGGCGCCAAGCTCATCTGGCACTACCCTTGAATTATCATGTCAATGTATTTCCTACAGCTGGTACAGAGTCGTTACACAACGCCTCCAAAAGTTTAGAAATGCAGCCATGGGGTTAAGTAGGTTGAGCAACAACAAACAGTCAAACCGAAATAGACATATAATAATATACAAAAAGACAGACTGGAATCAGGCCTAATTTTTAACGTGCCGTGCCAAACTGTAACACTATCTCTAAGATTGTGTGTCCTAATCGTCAGCCCACAAAGCGCACGACATTTATATACATCTCTCTAAAAGGATGAATCACGTCACACATTCGGAGCTAGGCGAACGCTACCCATCTGCAAGAGACATAAACCCCCATGAGCCCCCGCAGTGGCGTCTTCGTGAAGGCTCATGAGGATCTATACCTCTTGGAGATGTTTGGAGTGTTGTCTATACGTATGGTCCCCGCTGATTATCCGCCGAGATTTCGCTCTCGTTGGTTGTTCAGGCAGCAACTTAAAAACGTGAGCCTAGAAACTCGCAATGCCAGGCTCTTGAGAATCAAACGAGTGCTTGTCTGTGATTTCACACTAAATCTTCAAAATGTGTGCCGTGTCTGAAATTTTGGAATTACGGCTTCGAGTCCAAAACCACATACAAGGCAACTTTCGAAGAATAGTCACTTGAGACCGGCATACATGATGCAAAGCGTCATAAGAATTGTTTACTCCTGGTGTCTGATTTTTCAGTTTGGGTAAACGCTTAACTATACTATATACATTTATGCTAATCAGGCACTACCCATTAACTCCCTAACGGTCCTTCCATCTACCGCAACTGAGTGCTATTCAAAGTCATGAAGTACTTTCCATTGAGCGTTCAGGGAATCGGGAAATTGTATTTTGTGTTGTGGGAGGACCAAACCTCCCACAGGTGAAAAAACAAATTACAGCAGGATGAAATCAGATCATTCTTCTCAAAAACTGCTGTTACTTCCCAGTCAGACGACGATCGATAAAGAAACTTGTTTGTATACTGACAAGCTAAAGAAATGCGACATTTGTTTCCGGTGATTTAAAAAATGTCGCATTTGTTTTGCTGGTCAGTATATTTAGCGAGGGACAAATATCGATCCAGTAAACAAAAGTCCGTCGGGCAGACGTCAACCCAGCGTCAGCTGACCCATGCATATTATTCCAGAATAAAGACGATTTTGCGCAGTACTGTCATCGGTAAAATATGCGCATATTACAATATTGCGCAAGATCTTTTTGACTCAGGACTAGGATATTTTCATTTGTGTTCACTCCTACGTCACACGACTAATCTCTTTAGCGCAAACCTCACCATATTATGACCTCCCTACCAAAACCGTGTCGCGACTAAAGGCGGATTTTCATGCAGCTATACTGACGAGCAAAAGGAAATGCGACATTTTTGGAATGACCGGAAACACTTTAGTGTTTCGATTATGCAATAAATGTCGCATTTCGTTTGCTCGTCAGTACACTTTGTGACGTGCCTTTGATAACAGTTTTGTTTTATGAAAAGACCATAAAAGTCTTCTAAAGTACGAGTTTACTTAGTGTTGCTCAAAACAAATAGCAAATAGTTCAGTTTTGGCCAGTGGACGGCAATGTCTCTCCTGCGGGTGCCTTCTTTCCATTAAATGTCCTTTAAACAAAAAGTTAAAATTACACATTAAAGTACACACTATAATACAAACATACCCCTGTCCGATATAACCTCAGGCAATGAATGTATGTACGTAACATATTGCAGGGTTTTAACCCATTACATCCTGAGGCTGATTTTGTAAAAAAAAAAAAAGATTATTGTCCTGTGAAGGCTACACTACAGATTAGGAGATAGATCAGCCAACTTAGTTCAAGGGTGGTGCCAGAATAGCTTGGCGCCTTAGGCGCCAAGCTATTCTGGCACCACACTTGAACTGTCATATTCAAATAAACACTGGAGTTGTTTGTAGCACACATTTGCAACAATGTATTGCGTGATAAACCTTCGGCGTACAATCGTTAATTTGACCTCCCGAAGGCCTACACGTTATGGATAGCAAACTCCTGTCACCGATGACTTACAATGTCAAAGAAAGGAAACAGTGCTTGACCGTTGATAATTTCATCATTCAATTACTACATGTCTACATAACAAGGCACGAAGTATGCATCAAAAGGTCATCGCTTAAAGATGTAAATAATTTTAGTCTAATTAAAAAGCGTAACGATGGAAAATTATTTTTAATAAACTGACGAATAAATGTAGTCCATAAGAAGCACAGCAAATAACACCTACACGCAAGAGACAGAGATCTTCATGTAAATCTATGTCTCTTGCCGTAATTATTCATATCCGTGTGTTGGTTAGTATCAGGCGAGATTGCCTGACATTGAATCTGCCACTTTATAGTTCTGGCCGTGTATCCAGTGACGGGGGTTTCGTCATTATGACAAATTTCCGTCAGGCAAACTTTCGCCAGTCGCTGAAATTCTACGACTTTATATACTAGAAATGTTGTAAATTCTACTATTAAAAACTTTGGTTGAAGCTGGCCACAGGACCCTTTTGATCACTGAAACTCGCCGAACAGCTAAGGCCGACTACGGCCTGAGGACGTTTTGCTCATCGATAGAACTTACGCACAGCTTGCATTTTGGACTCTTTACCTGCTCGTTTACAGATATGTTCAAATATGTTTACAGATACGGGTTCAAAATCCTATTTTTATGTGAAACATTGTCAGAGTTTCCTTTGTCAGGAAACGAAATCACATTACATTTTCGCATCTAACCAGATTATTCATTATATCACATGGACATAATTATCTCGTTCTTTCTTGTGTGAATGCATTGTAAAATCAGGTCACTTCTTATATTACGTGAAACCAACAATACCCGTATTAAACTAGCTTTTTCTTCTTTTCTTTTTAAAAAAATTATGTTTGGCATCATTGAGTTTTAGACTTTGCTCTGGGGTGGGCTTTGATTGGTAAAATCCGCCGGCGATACCACTGGTGCTCAATGTTGTCTTGCCTCAACTAACGTTTTCTGTCCTTCTTTTCATAGTGCATATGAGAAGGCACGCTCAAACTAACGTATTGTATAGCGTGCTTGCATTTATCTGTACAACTGTCAAATATGTATATATACTGACGAGCAAAATAAATGTGACACTTTTGGGATGATTTTGTGATGATTCCAAAAATGTCGCATTTCTTTTGCTCGTCAGTATACGTACAACACATCCATTTACCCCAGACATCTACAGAGACGAACAACTAAGACAGGAAACAAAACAAAGAAATTAATAAAGATAGAAAGAGGGAAATGTGTATATATACTGACGAGCAAAAGAAATGGGGCATTTTTTGGAATCATCGGAAAGACTAAAGTGTTTCCGATGATTCCAAAAATGTCCCATTTCTTTTGCTCGTCAGCATATATCGAAAACAAACGCTCCAATACGTCGTCAGGTCGAGGAAAAAAATCTGTATTTCACTTACTTGATAAACAAACAAAGAAACAAACAATAATATAGAACAAACAAACAAACAAATAAACAAACACACAACTCTATACCGTATACGCAACTAGTAATATACGGAGAAGAGTTACATTCAATACCGCCTTGACGTGGCCTTAGTACCCAATAACTAACAAACTAAACTACATAAATACATTAATATAGCAAAGCGCGCGCGCGCGCGCACACACACACACATACACACACACACACACACACACACGCACGCACGCACGCACGCACGCACGCACACACACACACACACACACACACACACACGAGGAGGAGGAGAACGCTAAATATGTTAAAGACACAGAGCAGGACTAGAACTAAACACGATGCTCATAAACCTTTAGTGGTTTGCAGATTAGCACGGAAGCCAAAAATACTAAAAGCGTGCCAAATGTGAAAGAAAAGAAAAACGAACGAAATAAACAAAAAGAAACATTACAATAAAATACAACAAATAATCTGGATACTGAAATATAGCTAATGAAACGCTCAGTTTTAGCTAGTGAAGTGTTGGGGAAGGGGGAAGGGGGAAGATGGGAAGGAAGGGAGGGAAAGTATTTGGAGAGATTCAGGAGTAGATCAGATGATTCAAAAGGGAATGGGGAGCAACAACAACAAACAAAAACCATTCGAGACGTGCCGCATCCGGATACGCCGCTTAAAGTACCGTAGCCCAATATAGCACGTCTCGATGGAGTTGAATCTGTTAAAGTGGACATGAAACACATATCACTTCATAATGATACAGACCTTATACAGAACTTATAAAGAGAAGTAGACACTTAAAACTGGCGGGAAACTCAGAAATAGAGAACAGAGTATTGAAAATTGAGAGGGTCACTTGTAATCCATCCGCACTAACTGAAAACAATACTGAAAAAAGGGATGGGTAGGTAGATGGCTGGGTGGGTAATGTGGTAAAAGTAATGTTGTGGCACATATATCCCCTTCACTGACAGTGGTCGCTGAATGTGTTTCTGATACCAGTGTTAATTCAACACAAGAGTCCAGGTCGAAAAAAAGTTGGCGTCAGCAAGAGCCATAGATCCTCATGAGTCCCCGCAGTTGTGGGGGCTCATGAAGATCTATGTCGCCTGCAGTTGGATCGTATTCACTTTTCCTAAGGCAGTGAAGAGGGTAAACTCGCGCCTGATGCATTGGCATAATAATACTGAAATTAATAGGGAGACTAAAACACTGACATAGTAATACACATTAACTAATTCGAGACGTGCCGCCTCCGGATACGCGGCTTATGCCGCGTATCCGGAGGCGGCAGGTATTGAATGAGTTAACAGGAGGAAGAGCGTGGGCATGGTTAGACTGAAAATTAATAGAAAGACTAATGCGTTGGCATGGTTATACTGAGGAATACATGGAGAGAGTATATATATGCAGGGGGACTATGACGTGAAAACGTACTTAGAGCTTACTAACTGGCTTTCAAAGCCTCAGTCTTTCTCCGACCGTAGGCTAGAAGTGGGAGAGTCACAAAGCTGCTGTTGCTGCTGCTGCTGCTGCTGCTGCTTGTCTTGGTGATGGTTTTTCCTGTCCGCCATGGGTGAGGTACTGGACGGCTGGTAGTTTATGAAAAGGTGCCGCCCACTGTCACGCCTCCCCCCGTCCGGAGAACCCCCCTCCCCCCTCCGCCCGTTGAGGATGGGGGTGGCAAGCATGGTGCTCTCGGTGCGCGTCAAACCGGAAGTCTCGTTCTGAGAGTGGCGCTGCATGTGTTGCATGTGCGTGATGTTGCGCAGGCGCATTGCTGTCGTTAGACAAACGTACTTATTTCATGGCATACAGTGTTACTGACAATGTTCCATATGATGAATGTTATGTGAATGCGGGCACACTTCTGCTATTGACAAAACTGACGGGGGCATTTTGGGGCGTTTCTGAGGGTTTGCTAATACTTCCTCTGCTACTGTTGTTTGTTTGTTTGTTTGTTTGATGGATTGTTTGTTTGTTTGTTCTTTCTTTCTTTCTTTTCTAATTGCTGTGAGGGAGTCCTTCGTTGCTTGCGCAAGGCTAAACCAATAACGAATACGAATACCGTAATTGTCTCAAGAAGAGAAATTTGTTTGCAGCGGAATTTTTAAAACAGACGTAAAAACAACAAATGTGAACATTAAAAAAAAAAACATTTGACTGACCTACCGACCGACTACAGTGAGTATAATAATAATAATAATAATAATAATACCGTTATTATATAGGCGCTTTTTCTCAATTTTTGGGCGAATCGACTCAAAGCGCCGCGAACCCAACACGCACACTCACGTAACAGACACGGATTTACGCCATTTAAGACAAACACAGTACACAAGACAGACGAAGGGCCAGTTCAGCTACTGAAGTTACAGAGATTTTTGATCGCTTGTATTTGAAATTTGTAAAGTGGCCTGAAACCGGTAACAAAGGTGTGGGGAGTGGGGGTGGATGGGGGGTGGAAGAACCGGAGTACCCGGAGAAAGAACCCCCGACGGTCCGCCCGAATTAACGGTGACACTTACCATAGGAGAAAAGTCCGACGCCGGAACCGGGTATCGAACCTCGCACCTTTGGCATTGGTGGCAGGCGCCTTAACCACTGCGCCACGGACCGCCCCTGTTTTACAAACTGTTTACGCACCTATCTGGTTTGTGAGTATCTCAGTATAACTCGAGGCAAATTTGTATCGTTACATTGTTGTGTAATGTTCTGTGCATCTACTGTGGGAATTCAGGGTATTTACCCGACCACATATAGTAATGCACCTTCGTGTTTGTGTATGTATGTTTCTCCTGCCTACTTCCTAAGTTCCGGAGAAAGACATGGGTTATATAAGAGACCTGATGCATCCTTTATCAGGGATGTAGATGATCGTCATGTTCTATACCTGCGTATTTCTCTGTGGGCTGGCGAATGGGTGCCTGATAGGCGGGGGCAGGGGATCTAGCTGTTCTGTCCAGCGCTGAGTAATTCCCCTTGGTTTGTTATACAATTCTGCCAGCGCTAGCCTCACCTATCTGGTTTGTGAGTATCTCAGTATAACTCGAGGCAAATTTGTATCGTTACATTGTTGTGTAATGTTCTGTGCATCTACTGTGGGAATTCAGGGTATTTACCCGACCACATATAGTAAGGCACCTTCGTGTTTGTGTATGTATGTTTCTCCTGCCTACTTCCTAAGTTCCGGAGAAAGACATGGGTTATATAAGAGACCTGATGCATCCTTTATCAGGGATGTAGATGATCGTCTTGTTCTATACCTGCGTATTTCTCTGTGGAGATGATCGTCTTGTTCTATACCTGCGTATTTCTCTGTGGGCTGGCGAATGGGTGCCTGATAGGCGGGGGCAGGGGATCTAGCTGTTCTGTCCAGCGCTGAGTAATTCCCCTTGGTTTGTTTACTACGGCCACCAACAACTGTTTCTCTTCAGCTTTTAACCCATTTAGTCCCAACGCCTTACAGCAGGAGATGCCGGAATGACCATGATAATACAAGGGTAGTGTCAGATGAGCTTGGCGCCTGAAGGCGCCAAGCTCATCTGGCACCACCCTTGAATTATCATGGTCAATCCATCTCCTGCAGCTGGTAATATCTCCAAAATTTGGGAAATGCGGCCGTGTGGTTAAACGGGTTAACTTGTTATTTATTGTGTTCAAGCTCAAAAAATTTCACTCTGGAACTGCCTTATATACAGAAGAAAAGAAATACGAAAGACATTGACTGACCTAAGCAATCATATTACCCGCCAATGCAGCGCAAGACGCATGAGGAGAAAAAAAACCACCTTTCCCTGGTCAGTTTTTAGAACTACACTTGACTAGAAAAACGCTTCGTAACTGCTGCAACCGACCCATGGATTGACCCCTTTACTGTCGGGACAACATGTGCACGATCAAAACGCAAGACACACAAGTTGCACGTTTAGGGCTTAACGTCTTTTGTGCACCACGAAAGTGATTTCAAAGACGGGGCACCGAAATAGGGTCTGAACAAATTTTGACCCTAGCTGGATTCCGACCCGGGACCATTCGGACGAGAATGGAACACTCTACTACCGAGCCACCCAGCTCTCCTAAAACGCAGGACACATAGATCTTCATGTACCCCAGCATTCGCGGGGGCACATGAGGATCTACGCATCGTGCAAGCGCCATTTGGTTCCGTAGGTTATTTTAGCAGCTACTCCCAAGTCAATCTCAGAACGACTTTAACGAGGCCTTCTAAAGCAAAGGGTAGATTCTGCAGTGGTTTTTAATGTTTGATTCAAGGCCTTTGGCCACGAATGGGTCAATGCACGTATTCAATCCTAGGTTTAAAAAGCAAACAACAAAGTCTGCAGAATAAAAGGTAGCAAGCAGACACGCGGGTAGATTTCAGGACGCAATTTCTTCTATTGCACCTGCTCTTTAGTGTATGTGACATGAAACGAGTCGGACACAACATTCTCAGTTTACACTTCCTGAAAAAAAAAAAAAAAGATGAGGATTTCATCCCAAAGTCTACCGTAATGTGTGGAGCTCAGATGCGTTTATCTTTTAGGAACATTCAGAGTTGTTCACATTTTAGGCTTATAATGCTGATCTATTTCCCTCCTCTCTAAGCCCAACCTCTGATCAACACACACGTCGGCGCACACAAATAAAGACGGACACACGGCGCTTCCCGCCATTAGTACGCTCTGTGGGCTCGTGTAGCGACAGGAATCCATCTCCTTCTACTCTAACCCACCCTCTGATCCATACACACTGGCACACAGTAATAAAGACGGCCACACGGTGATACCCGCCATTCGTAAGCTCTGTGGTCAGGCGTAGCATAGCTATTCTGAAGAAGAAAAGTAGCACGAGCAGCGAAATGGCGTCACTTCAAGCTTCACGTCATGGCATCATTAGTCCCACGACGCCGTGTTCATAGTGACGGCTCGATGTTATACGTCACTAATCGCAGTACTAACATTTGACGTACCAGAAGATCAACTTTGCAATTTTCTTGCTGATTTTCACGCCTACAGGTTAAAGGTCACGATTTGACCTAATCCTAGGGCCGGGACAAATAGCAGGCTTATGCAAACACTGTATGAAAAATCATGCGGGTATTAATGAGAAGATAGCGTTCTTCGTAAAAGAAAAATTAAAGTTATGTTAGCTGTTTTACAAATGACTCCGAAAAAGTGGTGCAAAACATTGTCTGATTTTCACACCTAGGGCATACAGGTCACAATTCACCTAATCGTACCCTTCAGCCGAGAAAAACTGTAAGCTTATACATACTGTATATGAAAAATCATGCGACTACTAATGAGAAGATTGTTTAAAGATTCAATTGTTTTAAGATTAACCCATATAATTCGCAAAATTAATCCCAAAAACCTGAAAATATATTTTTTTGAAAAAATATTTAATTATCACTCAAAAGGTTCTAGAGGTACAATGCTGGTTAACGAACTCATTCAATATCTCCCTTTTATGCAAAATATCTAGAAAAAGTAAGAAACATGACGGACTCCAGTTTGAATCAACCGGTTTTTGTGAAACGGTCATTTTCTCACCAATGATCATCTTAATCAAAACATTTAAAAGTACTCCCCGAGATTATTCTTTAAGGGACAATATCATACAATTTCAAGCTTGCCCGTCCTCAAACGCGAGGCTCTAGTCGCTGTCACACACACACACACACACACACACACACACACACACACACACACACACACACACACACACACACACACACACAATCTCACACACACACACACAATCTCTCACACACACACACACACACACACACACACACACACACACGCACACACACACACACACACACACATACGGCGCTTTGGCACCAAAAAGATGTTCTCTAGCAAGGTTTGCATAGCTAGACGTGACGTCATTTTTATCTTGTTACTTCTTTGCCAGAATTTCTGCCCCGCACGCCTGAAATGTCATGTGCATGCTCCGGAATGTGCTCCCACCAGCCCCAATTCAAAGTCTACCGTATTTTCAATACGGTCTACAGACAAAAACCATGCTTAGCGTATGTCACTAACAGGTTAAAGATTACAATTTAATATGACATAACATTTACATCACTAAATTGTTTTCAGAAGTGAAAACAGCAATGACAAACTAATGTTCGCGTTCACTAGTACAATTCAGAGAAGAATAATGAGCTTTTGTGCAGATATATCGGAATGCAAAGTAAAAGCCGGTAGAAAGTATCAGTTAGAGTTGAGAAACATATACAAGCTGTGGTTGTGGTTGTGATACGATCCCATTTCGTTGGCAGGAGTAAATCTCGGATAAGACCCAATCGGAGAGAACGCCACAAGTACACTTCTATTCAAATGAGATGCTACGCATCTCATTTGAATAGAAGTGTACTTGTGGCGTACTCCCCTGAGTGGGTCTATCTGGGGAGTACTCACGCAAACGGTGGGGGTGTAAATCTGATATTTCATAGACTGAAACCCGTGCGATGGTTTTAGGCAATGGACGTTCTTTGCGTTTACTGATGTGTGCATTTATATCAACTATTGATTAGATTCACTGATTGATATGGCTGCTTCGACGATATGATATTCACAGGCTGTACTAATTTGAACAGAAAAGTGATAAAGGTGTTTTCAGTTTGAAGTGTGGAATAAATTGAACGAGTACCGGTTGTGCAAAAGACCTAGCAGCATTCAGAATAGGGATAATTTGCATCAGTAGCTTTTTCAAATGTACTTCAGTTACTAACTTTTTTCAACCAAGACATCGTACATTCTGGTTCCAGTCCCAGGGTGTGCGAGACTATGCTGTTTGGAGCTGGTTTGTCATTGACATCCTCCCACTTTGAGACAAGTGACTAAAAACAAGAAGAAAGCAGGTTGTTGTTGTTGTGGTTGTTAGCGGAAAGAAACACTTGACAAAATATGTAAACTCTTGATTTGCATGCTAGACCGTGATTTTAGAGCTTTCGCCTTATATTTGCAAAGGTAAAAAAAAAAATGTACAGATCAGGGTATATATTTAACTCCTTCACTGCCGAACAATAAACGGAGTAAACACCACCAACTGCAAGAGGCACTGATCCTCATGAGCCCCCGCAAGTGCGGGGGCTCATGAGGATCTATGCCTCTTGCCTGGCCCCAATTTGTCATCCATATTCTCTGGACGGCCGGGACTCTTTGATGTTGAGTTGGACATATGAATACAGTATGCGTCCACTGGCCGTGAAGGGGTCAACTAGAAACACAGAGCAGCACACTACAATATAAATGACATCAGAGCAACCTGACTACAGTAACAAACCGAAAATAAACAAAATAAACAACAACAACAATATATATATATGCGTAGAGGATAATTTATTATGCGCATACTCACTCGGAAACCGCACCTCTTTGAAAGGTTATCCTGTCCGAAATCTAATGTCCTACTGCGATCAGTTTTATCCCAAGATGCTAGGGCTGAGGTCGGTTGTTGTTAGTACGCACAAGCTTTACGCAAACCAGCAATGATCGACCTCGGCCCCTGGACCTTTAGCTTCCTTGTATGGTGTACGTTACTCAAAAATAACACTTAAAAACAAACGCGCAGTTTTCAGAGTTTTTTTTTTTTTTCTCACTCTCTAAAACATTCTCCGTGCAAATTTAACACATTACATCCTAAGGCTGATTTTTAGAGAAAGTTGGCTGTCTGTCCCATGAAGTCTTCATTACGGATTGGGAGTTAGATCAACCATTATAGTTCAAGGGTGGTGCCAGAATAGCTTGGCACCTCCGGCGCCAAGCTATTCTGGCACCACCTTTGAAGTATCAATCATAGTCAAATTTATTTTAAGCAATGGGTGTATTAGGATGAAAAGGGTTAAAGAAAAATTGCACCTATTTTATTCATTTTATCGTATTTGCGTTAGCAAGTTCAGCGAAGTTACTGCGATCCCCTTGATATGTCACATTTTGATGACAAATTTAAATCGTTGTTTTTTTTTTTTAATCATTGGTGAGCCAATGACTTGGTGATATGGCTAACTTTGATTCCGAGCATCTCGTCCCAAAAGTATTACATGACATTGTGAAACAAATAGTTTTAATTAACTGTTGGAGTTGGAAAAAATAAAAAGATTATGAGATTCTAATTCTGGCATTAATCCGCTCACTGCCAAGTTGTTTTTTTTTTTTTTTTTTTTTTTTGGTTTTTTTTTGTTGGGGGGGGGGGGGTTAATGTTTGTTTTTTTTAAATCAGCATAAATTCAACGTGAAAGATCCTCTGCCGTCAAAGGAACATGGACACAGAGCGGTGTCAGCAAGAGGCGTAGATCCTCATGAGCCCCCCGCAACTGCGGGGGCTCATGAGGATCTTTTCCTCTTGCCTTTGGGTGGTGTTCAATGTTTCTCGGCAGTGAAGGAGTTAAAGCCATTTCAGCTATTTCGCGTTGTCGAGAAGGTAATCGATTTGAGAGAGAGAGAAAAAAAAAATGAATTGCTGTCCATTAAATGTACTGAAACCTAAAACTGGTTTTGTCAGACCAATAAAACAGAAGTATACTTGTAAAATATCTCCTCTTCCGCAAGAATAAAAGATTCTCATGATCCCATGCAGGCTGTATGGGCTCGTGAGAATCTATGATTCTTGCGGATAGAAAGCTGCATAATATCATGTTAAACCCTTCACTGCAGAGTGAACGCAATCCAGCTGCAAGAGACATAGATACGCATGAGGCCCCGCAGTTGCGGGGCCTCATGAGGGTTTATGCCTCTTCCCGAGACTTATTTCTTTCCGTGTTTCTTGGACGGCTGGGGATCTTTGGGTTTGACTTTGAACGTACAAAGATTTCAAAACCATGATCTGCTGTTCACTGACAGTGAAGAGTTATAAGACACGGCTCCCAGGACAAAGAATACATAAGGGTTACTGCAAGAACAACCAGTCTGCAAGAAAAACGACAGATCCTCATGGGCTGCCACAGCTGTAGGGGCTCACGCAGATTTATACCTCTCACTGGTCCTCTGACTCTGTGTGTGTGTGTGTGTGTGTGTGTGTGTGTGTGTGTGTGTGTGTGTGTGTGTGTGTGTGTGTGTGTGTGTGTGTGTGTGTGTGTGTGTGTGTGTGTGTGTGTGTGTGTGTGTGTGTGTGTGTGGTGTAATGTGAGCATTATTTGAAATGGAATTATTGTTGCCTGTACTTTTCACTGTTATGTATACTTTTATATCTAAAATTATGTGTATGTGTGTTTACGTGCGTGCTATAGCTTAGCAAGGACATGATTGAAAAAAAGGTCATTGAAGGTACCTAATCATTTATCCTTGAAAAATAAAGTTTCATTTCATTTCTGAAACAGTGTCGTTAATCAGAGATGATTCAATATACGGCAGTTAGTAGTCGGAGGCGGCGGCTTAGTGTGATATTAGCCCCTTCAATGCCGAGAAAACGTAAACACGATCCAAAATGCAAGGGACATAGATTCTCATGAGCCATCGCTGCTGCAGGGGCTCATGAGGGTCTAAACCTCTTGCTGAGACCACTTTGTGTCCATGCTCGTTTGACGGCTGCTGATCGTTCACTTTGAATCAGTTTACAGTGATTTTATTATCAAAAAACAAAACAAAAATAAAAACAAAACCCTGCGTCCACTAGCAGTGAAGGGGCTAATTATTCTGGGAGTCTGGCACTGAAGGCGTTAACTCATTTGTGACGTGGCGCATACGGATAGGCGGCTTTTTGCCGCCGGCGTATCTTTTTGCGTCACGTCTTTAATGTGTCGACTGAAGTTACGGTAGTAATTCATTTCTGATTCTCTAGGGCTTTTGAAAACCTACGCCTTTTCTAGAAGTACCGATTGGCCCTTTTCACTTGCACTGTTCATCAGACGCACGGTGTGCGTTTTCGGAATGAAATAGAAAGAAATAACAGCGTTACAATTTGTCCTATACACGGGCCACCACTCCTTCGTCCTTTGCAACAAGGGTAACAACTCCTGCGTAAAGACACAGGAGTGATCGCTCCGTTTTAACAGCCGGATGGTAACAATGATTTACCACTATTGCTCCCCAGACTGAGAAAGCTATCTGGGTTTGGCAGGAGGATGGCTTACAAATACGATTTCTGATATATTTTCAAACTTTGTGTGTGTGTGTGTGTGTGTGTGTGTGTGTGTGTGTGTGTGTGTGTGTGTGTGTGTGTGTGTGTGTGTGTGTGTGTGTGTGTGTGTGTGTGTGTGTGTGTGTGTGTGTGTGTGTGTGTGTGTGTGTGTGTGTGCAGAAGATTCACCCTTCGTGTCTCCTTGCCATTTACATTCGATACTTCTGCGACTCAGCTGCTTCAGGTAAAGGAAAAACCGAAATTCTAGCCCGTCTGAACTAATCTGTGCGCTTTAGGTTTTATAATCCAGCACCGGTTTCCGACAGTTTCCAGGCGTTTACTGAAATTCAGCAGCCAAGTAACTGACAATCTACTTTGGCAGGCCTGTATGCACTCGAACTTTAAAGTACCATAAAGCATGTTCTTAATTAAACGAACTTTAGTTCACGAACTCTCTGACGAACTACAGTTCACGATCTCGGACGAACCAGGTTGGTTCTTAATTGGACGATCTAAAGATACGGCGAACCTAGTTCGAAGCGACGGTAGTTCACGAACCTCGGCAAACCATAGTTCGCTGTCGGAAAAGGTTCGCTCAATGTGTTGAGCAAACAAAGGCGAACCTTTTCTCTGATTGGTCAAAACTGTTACCCTCTTCTGCGTTGGAGATAAGAAGACAGTGACCGATACAAACAAATATGGCGGACGGCGATATTTCACTCGTGCGAAGAACAAGACCTATTTTTTATTGATTTGTGGGAGGCGCAACGCTGTTTATGGGGTCGCTACTGCAAGGAGTACAAAAACAAACATCGTTCAAATCGCGAAGCGGCATAGCGGCACCCATTTTGAACACCTTCGCAGACAGTAAGTACTACGCCGAATCAAGCACTTCTTAAGAAAGAGAACCATGGCAAACCTGGTTTGCTGAAGTTCGCCTAGGTTCGTTCAACCTCAATTAGAAACAAACCAAAAGATCGCCGATCTTCTCCGATCTAGGTTTGCCGATTAAAAGTTCGTCCAATTAAGAACAGCTCTTACGCGTAAATCTGATGACACATTTCAGCATCATTTGTGTTCGTTATGCCTTGTTGAGACACCTAATGAACTTTAACGGCAGTTTGGAGAATGACACATTTCAGCATCATTTGTGTTCGTTATGCCTTGTCGACACACCTAATGAACTTTAACGGCAGATTGGACATGCAGCAGAAGTACACGCGTGATCGCACTTATTTATTCTGTGAACCCGTTAGCGTGTCAATCTATTTTGGGCTGTTTTTGGCATTGGCAGGGAAAGCGAATTAACAGCTGAACATGAAACGTTCTTGAAAACACAACCACTGTGCTGATTGATGCGGCCTTGTGCATTCTGCTGACCAGAGCTATACAGAGCTAGCCAGAAAGCAGCCTGGTGCTGTTAACCACCTTCCGGGAAAACGCCAACACCTCTAAAAATGCAAGAGGTAAAGAACCTCATGACCTCCCGCAGATGCGGCGGATCATGAGGTTCGTTGCCTCTTGAAGGGCCCCATTTATCCTTATATTCCTTGTAACACGCTTAGAAAAGTTCTGGTAATGAACCGTTCAATGGTAACTAATTATACTGCGCATTTATACATAACTTTAAGCGCTTTCCTCATGTGCAAATCTTCTCAAATGCGCTTCAAGCCAAACACAACACGCACGCGCAAGTGAAACACACGCGTTCTCTCATAAACTGAACACAAGCAAAGTGCAGTCATATCACACCGTGCAAGGGGTAAGCTGAAGCTCTGGAAATTAACTCATTACACCCTGAGAATAAAATTATAAATTTTTGTACATGCCCTTTGATGTCTAGATCACAGTTCTGAAGACGAATCAACCATGACAGTTTAAGGATGGCGTCAGAACAGCTTGGCGCCTACAGGCGCCAAGCTGTTCTGACGCCATCCTTAAACTGTCATGGTTTCCTACAGGCGCCAAGGTGTTCTGACATCACCCTTAAACTATCATGGTCAGTCAGCATCCTGTCGCCACATGTCAGGTAGTTGTGTCGGCTAAACACTGGGGAATGTTGTTGGCTCGGACGTGAAATTTTCAACGCAGTCTTCTCGGCAACTAACTTTTAACACGTCTGTTCTTGTCTAGTGCATACACAACACCATCAGCATGACAATGTAAAGGGACGTAATGCTGCATTCAGTTTACAAGTACATGTCCTTAAATCAAAATGACAATTTGCAATTTTACGTGTATGCATGCTACGTATTAGCCCTACTGATAATTGTTAGTTGATTACAAAAAGGCGAACTGGGATTTCTCAGTGGTCTCAAAGGTAATTTGCGATATATTTTTAAAAGAAAAAAAAAGGCCTACAGCATGAAGCGTACATGGGCAGCTAGACTACTTGGACACGTAAATTACATAAGGAGAACAAGACTTTTTCTCACCACTGTTTAAAGACACACATGGCTACATGAGAAACCCGCGCGGAGCCCTTCGGTCGCCTTCTAATTGTAGAGGCTAAGACAGACAGGAACAAAGAGATTAAGGTAGCTTACTATAATACGTTCGAGGCATGCCGCATCCGGATACGCGGCAGAATGCCGCGTATCCGTTTGCGGCACGCCTCGAATGAGTTAAAAAAAAATACACCCAATGATTATACCTAGCCTATCACATTTGCGGCGTTGCTATTCACAACAATCGACCTGCCATACCGCTGCAAGGTGGGGTTTTATCAAGATTCGTGTGCAGCAAGGCTTTATTAAAAGGTCCCCACCATACTTGATCTGCTGTTTTTATTCTAGTTATAACACTATTCGGACACGGGGGGAAATGTGGGGAAGTCCTTTGTATTCAGCTTCTACTCCTAATCTGGCCGAAATGGCGTAGGAAGATTTCCGCGGGATGTCTGCACTACAAAGGCAATGCACAGTAAGTCCTTCTTTGTGGAAAAGTTAGTTATTTAGTCATTTGGGTTTAACGGCGAATAGGCGACCACGACCATCTCACAGCGGTGTTTGTGAAAAGAAAATTTTCAATGTATTGCATTGAAAGTATCGCTTTTAACCAAAATAAAAATGTTTTGACTGTTCATAGGACAGACGCATGATTCAGCCTTTGGAAAATCAGACGAAGGGGGAGAAAGGGAGGGGTGGGGGAAGGGGGCGGGGGCGGGAGAGGGAGTGGGGAGGGATTCCAGCACCAAGCAGGAGTTTCATATCCAATAAGTGCAATGCAAAAATTAATATTTCGCATCATTATTATCCCCTCTTTGAGCAACTAAAAACGGTTCTTTGCCTATTTCTGTGCGTGTAACAAGAGCTCTGCTTGAACTGCCAGACTGGTCTTTGGTCTGAAGGAGATGTGTTCCAAAGATATTGTATCCTCTTCCCTGCCAGTGGACGCTGCTTGTGTTGTGAAATCTTTGTTAATTCATAGCCAAACCTTCCAAGGGTCATGGATACAAACCGGTTTCAGCATGAGGTACAGATCCTCATTAGCCCCCGCAACTTCGGGGGCACATGAGGATCTATACCTCTTGCAGCTTTGTGGTTTTCAATTTTTCTCGGCAGTAAACGGGTTAATGCATGGAGGGTCAGGGGAAATATGGCCCAAGTAAAAAAACAAAAACAAGGAGAAATGGCCAAAGGATATACTGCTCATTTAAAGGACAGAAGAGGTATAGCCAAGAAAATACCAAGTGCTTGATTTTCATGCTCCCCGCCCCCCCCCCCCCCCTCCCTATACACACACACACACACACACATACGCGCGCGCGCGCCCGGGGTTCCTACGCCGCTGAGCTGTGTGCCTAGTTTTGATTGTGTGTGAGACATGGCATTTTGATATAAATGCTTAAACTACAGCGCAAGTACCGAGCGGAAATCACACAGCCGCGAATAGAACCTAACGCGCACCAGCAGATGACAAAGTACTCGCACGTACGCACGCACGCACGTACGCACCCACGCACGCACGCACGCACACACACACACACACACACACACACACACACACACACACACACACACACACACACACACAAACACTCACAATCACATGTGATTGTCATAAGGCTGAAGACGTTTGCCATTTTCTGTTGGATTGTCAGTCCAAAATATGCCTCTTTATGTAAAAAGTACATTTTACTACAGATTCCCTTCCGATTTCAAAGTTCAGCTGCTTTGTGAAAACCTTACGGGTAACCTAGTCTTTAAAGTTGCTACGTATATTTCAGCTTCCCTTAGATTAGGGGGGAGATGGATTTGCTCTGAACTTTGTTTCACATGTAAATACGTGCTATATATGTAATTTCCGTCAACTCAGTTGCGTTTCTTGTGTGTTGATGTCATGTTATGTGATTGTGTTTACAACCACCTTCCTGTATGTTTTGATTGTAAATTGTATTCTTTGTTCATATGGGCCTGATAGCCTGCAAAACTAAAACTGAAATAAGCTAAACTAAACTTAAACACACTCACGCGAGCACGCACGCACACACACACACACACACACACACACACACACACACACACACACACACACACACACAGAGTCACACACACACACGCACACACACATTCACACGCACACAACAAAAACAGTGGTGCGTAGCCAGGTTGCTCTGAGAACCTCTAGCTTTTAAAGTGGTTCTAGATAATACAGTAAGACCTATATAATATAACCAGTACATATTTCCACACCTACAAGCAGTCCGCGATAAACGCAAGACCTTGCACACCCTACAGACACACGACGGCACGCAATGGTAGTCTCAAAGTGTATGTTGATAAATAAAATGTTGGACTGAGGGCGTGACGTGTGTGTTTTTCGAACTTCCGGTTTCGTCCAGGCCGTATTGTCCAAAACCACAGACCTGCACATAGTCTACGTCTGACCCTTTGGCTGTCGGTAGCGCTTTTTGTCAAACGACACCCAAAGGGTTAAGTTTTGGTGTTTTGTGTCTTCACGGCTATAGATCAGCGACATCACAAGGCAGCACACAAAGACAACCGTAACAAAGACGCTGATGCTGAAGCCGTGAAAGTCAGTTACTCTAATCAGTGTTCGCGTTAGGGTTTGTGACAACCGGTATTTTCTTTCAATAGGACCTGGCCAAAATAGCATCTGTGTGTGTGTGTGTGTGTGTGTGTGTGTGTGTGTGTGTGTGTGTGTGTACGTGCGTGCGTGTGTATTTGTGTGTGTGTGTGCGTGTGTGTGTGTGTGTGTGTGTGTGTGTGTGTGTGTGTGTGTGTGTGTGTGTGTGTGTGTAAACTCAAATTAGTTCTTTGCAAATTCCAGTATTCTTTAACAAGTTTTAGTATCCCTGCCTCCGCAATTGGTAATGCTCTTTTTTAAAAATCGATATCGTCTACCGGATGCTGCTTTTATTTCCGATGTTTGCCTTTTAAAAAAAATACCGGTTATTGTAAACACTGACTAATGCACGTTCTGAATACATACCAAAGGAAACCACTCAGCCATAGCCATCGACCCTTTGCTTATGGCGTAAGAAAGGGCTCAAGAGGTCTAAATGTTTTTGGTTTTTATTTATTTATTTATTTATTTATTTAAGCGCTGAGTGGTTTCTCTTGGTGTCATATAGAAAGGGACCAAGAGTATGTTTCTTTGTCTTGCGCTGAGTTATTTCCCTTGCGTGCTGTATCTACCCACGCTTACCTCACCATTGGATCGGGATTAATGAACTTCGATTTAAAAGATGAAAAACAAACGAAACATAAAGAAAATCTGTATCTGAAACAAATATGTGAGGGAAAAAATAGTCTATTCGTGCAGGAACAGAAAACTTGTCTTCACTGCATCAAAAATACAAAGAAAAGACATTAAGTGTTTAAAACTGTTCAGGGAGGATATTGTTAAATGTGTATTCATGTGTGCAGGGAAAGATATATATATATTAAAAAAAACAACAACAACAAAAACACGACTCTGACAGTGCTTCATTTATCCCATTCAGCCCTGATGCACTACAGCAGGAGATGGGTCGACCATGATAATTCAAGGGTAGTGCCAGATTAGCGTGGCGCCTGTCGGCGCCAAGCTAATCTGGCACTGCCCTTGAATTATCATGGTCGATCCATCTCCTGCAACTGTGCAGTCATTAGATGACGCTTGCAAAATTTGGGAAACACGGCCGTCGGGCTGAATGAGTTAAACATGCTGCACATGCATGTGCTGTTCAATAAATCCCTTCACTGATACAGCCCCTACCAGTAAGTTAGTCAAGTTTTTCAATGGCGGCGATTGTGAAAGTTTTCGATAAAAATGTTTAAAATGAAATCCTGCCTTTCATTTTGTGCGTGGGAGGCTAGTATTCGGTAGTATTGTTATCTATAATCATTACGTTTGGAAAACATCGGAAAATTTAGTCCAAAGGTGTCTCCATGAACATCACAGGCACTTGATTAGAAATAGCGATATTACGTCTGATTGAAGATCTGCGAAAGAGCTGCAGATATATAGTAAGCTAGTTTTCGTCTTGTTTTTCTACTCCAACAGAACAATAATTAAGCTAAGATCCTTAGATTATGATAGTCAGTCAAAATTAGCAATTTATTCTCCTCTTTCTACTATTCGTGCTGCCGTTTCTTGCGACTAGTGTCACTGTCAGGTTTCAGGGTCTGGTTATTATGCAGAGTACCAATGTACTTTGGACAATCTATACTTCATTTAACAAAAGCCGAATAGGTCACACAAAAATAGGAGAAACAGCCGCAGACCGACAAGTTAAAAGTGATGTTTTCCAAGCATTCGATTTCAGCCATTTTTGAAGGCCTATCACTTCGGAGATGAATAACTACTGATCCAGTGCCCATAGTTCAATAATATTCTGACCGCTCCTCCATACTTCTGCTCTCTCTTCCATATGATGGCAATAGGCAATTATTGATACCACGATGCTTCCTGACCCACAGTCGACGAAACCAAGTATTTCACCATGTACACAGTTCCGCAGAGATCTAAATTTCCAAGCGACAGAACTCTTGACATCAGCTATGCCTTGCACTGGATTTACTTCCCTTGGCAGATCGCCATTTTCCTGCAAACACACTTCAGCTTCGGTGGTTTTAAACCGAAAGTGCGTCTTGTCTTCGTAGGCACTGTCGCCATTGAAAAACTTGACTCACTTACTGCTAGGGGTTGTACTAACGATACCGTTCGCCGGAAAACACGCGTAGTTACGCGTTTTTCCGCCGAGCAGTATCGTCAGTAGCAGCCAAGAGGTTAAATCTACGATTAACTCATTCGAGTCAAACTGCGTCCGGATACGCGGCTCAGTTTAGCCGAGTATCCGGACCCAGTTTGTCTTGCATGAGTTAAGAGGTGAACTATAGAGTAAAATATACACTCAAGCTATTTACAGTAGCTAAAATCATAGTTAAACAACAATGAATTAATTTAACCCTTAAAGCTGCTTTTCGAGATGATCCCGACAGGAATCGTCTCGACAAAACAAAAACCAAAAAAAAATCGCCACAGACAGCCAAAATATTCTACAGTATCGATCACAATGCCTTTACCTCTAATGCATAACCCTGAAAGGAAATCATGACCGCTGCTATTGACCTGCACTTTTGATGCAACTCAAAATATACTCTTCCCCCCCCCTCCCCCCCCCCCCCCCCCCCCCCCCCCCCCCGATGTGCTTTACCACTGAGAATGCTATACTTTATGTCAATGTTAACCTTTTGGCTGTCTGTAGCGCTTTTTGTCGCGATGATTCGTGCGGGATCAACGCGACAAAATGCGTTACTGACAGCCAAAGGGTTAACATCACTATCTTCATTTGCCACTGACGATTCAGGTGTTACACGGCATGTTTGAATCTGGCATTAACTCGAACAAATGAAAAATATTTATTCGCTATAAATAACACCACCCCACCCCGTCTCCCTACCACCAACCCCGACCCACCCTAGTATAACCCTTCTCTCCCTCCTCCCATCCACACTTCGAAAACCAGCTTTGTATACAAACAAATGGGTCAACCACACTTCATTAATGCATGTGTAATTAAGTTTGTTATAAATACAAAGTGCCAGGCCGAAAGCAATACATGTTCCTGTCTCTGATTTTTATTTTAAATTTGTACAACCAAAATAACAGACCAGCACATAATATTTCAAGCGTTCCGTTCATTTCCCTAAACTTTTCCCACTATCCTATCAATCGTGTGTGCTCAGGAAAGTTTCCAGCACTTTTTGCACTGCCCTGCCAGAACCAAGCACGTAGTAAACGTTACAGTGTGCAGGATAACTAGGTCAACTGCTAAGCTTACCTTCGTAGGCCGCCATGCGTCGGTTGCTGCCTCGCCGACAGCACAAATAGCAAGCCACGCGGAACTCTCGGCGGAAATTACCTGGAAAACGACAGGTTACACAAATCAAGGCCTTTGTTTGCACGACACAAGAAAACAAAAGAAAACAATCGAGAGATTTCGCGTCGCCGTGCGCTCTGCGCATTCATTCGGCAAAATATAAAAAGAAAACAACAGAAATTTGCTTGAACTGCATATTTTTATGGCCGATAGCAAAACAAAAGAACGTGTTTGTGCTGGTCTGTGAGTTTAGACCCTACGGCCTCTATGCGAAATTAAAAAAAAAAAATCACTTGAATTTGCAGTACAACCCCCCCCCCCCCCCCCCCCCCCACACACACACACACACACACACACACCCCTCCCCCCCCCCCCCCAAAAAAAAAAAAAAAAGAAAAAAAAAGAAGAAAGAAAAGGAAAAAAAAAAAGAAATTTAAAAAAAAAAAGAGAGAAAGACTTGTATTTGCAATACTTCAACAGGAAAAAAAAATTATCGGTAAAAAAAATTAAATCAAATCTTCGTGCCCATGACGACAAATGAAACCTGGCGGAAAGCTCTAGAGAAAGAAGTAACGCAGTAAAAGTGACGTCATGTCTGGCTGCTGAAGCCGCCAGGATATTGAAATTGGAAGGCTCATTGGAGAGGAAATGGCCACTTTGGAGTGACCCGCATTTGAGTTCGCAATTTGTGTTATATTCATCTGAAGTTTTCTATTTAGATTCCTAAGAAGTTTTTGAATGAGTTCATTTGCCGGCTTTTGTACCCTTTAAACTTTGTTGTGAAAATTAATTCATTGCGGTCGAAAAATCGATCTCTCTAGATCAACCAAATGCAGAACTCGTTATCATGCTATGACTATTAGGTGTTTATAATCTGTTCTAACTTTCAGCTTTTTAATTTAACACGTTCAGTGCCAGTTGATGCAGAAATTGAATCAGTATTCAGGACTTAAGACTGTCACCGATATATACTGTGACTAATATATACAGACGAGCAAACGAAATGCGACTTTTTTGGATTCCAAAAAAAAACAAACTTTGTTGTTTTGGCTCGTCTCATTCTCTACCGTGTTATTTCTTTTACACGGCAAAGTGTCAAATAAATAGCACGGTAGACAAATATATTGGTGACAGTCTCCAGTCCTTTTTGTCAGTTGAGATGACTCTTGCAGGAAGATCCCCTTTGCAGGAAGGGTTGAGGGATGAGTGGTATCGTTAGATTAAAGTGATCACAAACCCCGACATGTCAGTCGAATCTGTCAAACCTCAATGAACCCAATTTTGGCGACGTGGTCCTCGCTACCAGTTCGGCAGACACCGTCTAACTACCTGAGTCCTCTACTGAACCGAGTGTCGGTTTTTTTTTTTTTTTTTTTTTTTTTTTTTTTAAAAATACAGTAGAACCTGATTTGAGCGACCATCCTCATGAGAGATCAACTGACATTAAAGACCATCATTTAGGTGGTCTGTAGCTATCAAAATGATGGTCTCCAATGACAGTTTTGCCCTTCAATATTTCCCTTGAGAGAGCACCTGTCTTTTAAGACTCTATGTTGCGTGCAATAAAAGAGTGGTTGTTCAAAACATGTTCAACTGTTATAATATACTGAACTGAGTGACATTTGGTTCTTGTAATCAGACGTCTGCTTGTTATGTCGTTACTTTTTTTTTTTTTTTTTTTTTTTTTGGGGGGGGGGGGTTATTGTTGTTGTTTTTTGGGGGGTGAGGGGGGGTTGGGGGAGGTTCCAAGCCCCATACATCTCCAAGAGGCGATAGATTTTCATGAGCCCCTGCAGTCGCAGGGGCTCATGAAAATCTATTGCCTCTTGCTGGCGGAGATTAGCCGGCCTCCTGCAGTAACCACACCAGAGTGCGGCCGAATTATCCTCGTTTATGTCTACGACTGCAGGGTCGCATGGTGCTTGCGTGAAATTGCAAAGACATACATGATACATCTGGAAACATTACAACTTGTCTGCAAAACTGGTGAGGATTTGCCCCCATTGGCGCAGTCTTCGTGCCGGGCTCTTATATCTGCCAGAGGCGTAGATTCTCATGAGCCCATGCGGCCCCAGGGGGGTCGATGAGAACCTGAGCTTCTAGCCGGCAAAAATCGGTCAGTTTTACATTTGCAACAAATAATGGATTTTCCCCCTCACGCACTACATAACTTCAACGTTGCAGTCCCAGCTCTGTCAGATTTTTTTTACATCTGCAAAAGACATAGATTTTTATGGGCCCCAGCTGTCGCAGGGGCTCATGAGAATCTGTCTTTTGCTGTGAAACCCTTAATGTAGATCTACAGTCCAGAAACTGAGGAAGACAGTACAGTGTAGCGATAATATTAACGGTAAGCCAGTGATTATATGAAAGAAAAACAAAGAGAAAACTCGGGCAGCGGTGGCATGCCCTAGTTTCTGCTGTAGGCTTATAGGATTAGGCGTAAAAATATACTACTTGACGTTACAAAGCACTACTTCGATTCACCCATCACCTCTCTCCCCTCCCCCCTCCCCCGCCTTTAACCACACCGCCGCCGCCCCCACTCCCCCACCCACCTCCTCCCTCCCACAGCCACCATCACTCCCTCAACCTGCGACCAACTCCTCATTTGTGTAGTTGCAGCAAAAACACTATAGCCTACAGTATCTTTGGTTTCAGTTTGTCTGAGGAGAAATTTCAGGGGGAAAAAAACTGGCCAGTTCACCGGGTTAGCTGCAGTGTTGACAAGTTATGAAGACTGTGACCTGCAGCCTGCAGGAGATTTTGAACGTCTATACCTCGCGCAGATTGATCGGGTTGGCTGGGTGACTGGCAATGCACACAAGTACGCAAGTTGTTGATTTTTTTCACGTTGTTATCAGTATATTATCCCCCGACATCAGGCAATACACTTGAACTATCACACTTGCTCTTTTGCATCACCAGATGCAGGAGAGATGATGGTGTTAGTTCAAGTGTAACTAAAATTTTAAGAATCTATTTTATGAATCGAACACCACCAAACTGCAAGAGGTATAGATCCTCATGAGCCCCCGCAGTCGCGGGGGCTCATGAGGATCTATACCTCTTGCGGAAACCACTTTGTGTCCGAATTCCTTGTACGGATGGAACTCGGTTATCGCTGACTTCAGAAAGATTTGAAAAACAACCGGACTCTGCGTCCACTGGCAGTGAAAGGGTTAGGAACCCTACCATTGGACTGAAACTGACAGTGTTAAAGTTTGTTTTCAGCAGGAAAAACAAACACGGAGGGAAAAAAATAGAAAATTTCTGGGTTAAAAAAAAAGTTGTGGCATGCCCTCAAGGCTTTTTGTTTTTGGATTAGGGGAAACTTCAAGTGGCAAACGTCAGCAAGTGTTTCAGACACATTTTCTACGATTCACCCGCACTCAACCTTTATGCCACAAAAATGCTGCACCTATGCCTGTTGAGTGCTAAAGCCTCGGGCTTATTAACTCTTGAGGATAAAAAAAAAAAAATAAACGTACTTTGCAAACTTTCCCAATTTGTGGTTGCACTTTGTGTGTTCATATTTGAATGAATGCATCAACAACCCGACACGCCCTTCACCTCGATCGCTTTTGCCGACCGTTGCCTGGGACCTGCATTTTGTTTGTGGCCATTGTTTGTTTGTGGCAACACATACTCATTTTCAGCCCCTAATACAGCTAACAACCCAATGCGTAAATGCCATGCGCGGGCCAACGCCGGCCGACGTCGGCCCGATGGGTGAGCACATACTCGATATGGGACCTGAGACAGTCTCAGTAGCTCTGCCGTTACATAACAAAAGACCGAGTGTCCACTTTTTAAAATAGAAAAGCGAGATTTTCACTGTACTGATAAGAAAGAAAATTTAGCTTTTCTCCAAAATGGACACACTGGATTTTAAGTCCCTTCTGTTTATAGAAGGGACCTCTTAGGACGGGTCGCGGTGGGGCGAATTTAATAGCATGTCCATGATGTCAAAGGCGGGCAGGCTAAACCTCTAACAATTGAAGTGGTAGCAAGATAAAAATTACGTCATGTCTAGTTACGCTAACCTCGCTGCTGAACGTACACTTGAAGCGAAGCGCCGTATGTGTGTATGTATGTGTGCGCTTATGTATGTAAACAAGAACATCTCCGATATTTCTGTACACACAAGCTTGAAATTTGTTCGAAATATTATATATATATATAATATTTCGAACAAATTTCAAGCTTGTGTGTACAGAAATATTATATATATATATATATATATATATATATATATATATATATATATATATATATATATATATATATATATATATATATATATAATTCAACATCAGAATCAGGTTAAAGACAAAAGGTAGAGACCATTGACAGCGAGGACAGCTCTCATATAAAAGGGACTTTGTGGGTTAAGGTTCATCCCATCTTGTTGTCAAATACCGGCAGATGACAATAGCCGGTATATGTCCTTTTTTTTTTTTTTTTTTTTTTTTTTTTAGAAAAGAGAGATTTTCGTTGTATAACAATGAAAATCCCGTTTTTCTCAAAAAATGTCATTGTAATAATATTACAATAATAAGTATGCCTTGTTGCGTAGTTCGTTGTAAAAATGGTGTGTTTGTGTATTGTGTTTTGCTTGCTATGTGCAAATGTCATTTTTATTTGCGTGTACAGACTGTAAAGCGCTTACAGCTTTGGATTAAGATTAACTCATTGGAGACGAGCTGTATACGGATACACGGCTATTCGCCGCATATCCGTCTACGACACGTCTCAAATGAGTTAAAGTATCATTACGCATAAATCTGAAGACACATTTGCGGGCAGCACCATTTGTGTTTGATACGCTTTGTCGACACACCTAAGAAACTTTAATAGCAGTTTGGGCACGCAGCATAAGCACACGCGTAATCGCACTTATTTATTCTGCGCTGCCATTAGCGTGTCAATCTATTTTTAGCTATTTCTCGTACTAATAACGTTTTATTTCTAGAGCCGAGTGGAGTCATTGCCAGGTTACATGAATTAAAGACGACGTGTGCAGAAAAGGATTGTCCTGTGTCTAAATGAATCATGACTAGACCTGTGTGTAGCGTGTCGTAACCATCTGTTACAGAAGTATATCTTTGTACAGTTATGCCGGCAGTGGGCCTTAAGTGCTATAAAAATATTCATTATTATTATTATTATTATTATTATTATTATTATTATTACAATGAAAATCTCGCTTTTCTCAAAAATGGAGACAATGGTATTTGCCAATTAACCCTTTTAGCTCCGAGTCCCTACAGTAGGAGCTTGATTGACCATGAAGGCGCCAAGCTAACCTGGCACTATCCTTGAATTATCATGGTCAATCCACCTCCTGCAACTGGTACACAGTCGTTAAGTAACACATCCAAAATTTGATAAATGGGACCTTGGGGCTAAAAGGGTTAACAGCAGATGACAATAGCAGGTGTATGTCCATTTCTGAGGAAAGCGAGATTTTCACTGTACAACAATGAAAAATATCGCCTTTCTAAACAAGATGAGTATTTCACCCCCAAAGTCTGCCGTATTGTTTGGAGCTCACATCCGTTATTCTTTTAGGAACATTCAGAATTGTTCATATTTTTAAGCATATCCTTCTGATCCATTTCCCTCCTCTCTAACAGCCAACCTCTGGTCAACACACACCGGCGCACGCACACACGGCGCGTCCCGCCATTAGTACGCTGTGTGGGCTAGAGTATCGCCGGACAGGAATTCTGAAGAAGAAGAATAGCGCGAGCAGCAAAATGACGTCACTATAATCTTCACGTCATGGCATCGCTAGTCCCACGACACCGTGTACACAGTGACGAATTTTATGTTTCACGTCACTCATCCGAACGGCAGGCAGCCTCTTTCAGGGCTGGCTGTTTTCTTCCACACAGCCTCTTTCAGGGCTGACTGTTTGATGGGAGTATAACGTAGCTCCAAAACTTGCAAAAATGAATTAATTATTGTTCAAAAAGATGAAGAGGTACAAAGCTGGCTAACGAACTCATCCAAAGTCATGCCTTTCTCCAAACTAGCTATATCTAAAATTTCAAGTGCATATAATCAAAATTACGGACTCTAATGTGGATCAACCGACTTTCTATAAACGGTCATTTAACTCTTCAAAAATGATGACGTCTAAATTCAATGTGCTCAAAAACGTTTCCTAGACACCCCTTGAATGAAGCATTTCCATTATTTGCAAGCTTGTGCGTACGCAAAAGTCGGAGATTTTCGTGTTTACAAACACACACACACACACACACACACCGGCACACACACACACACACACACACACACACACACACACACACACAGACACACACACACACACTCGCACACACACACACACACACACACACACACACACACACACACGCACACACACCGGCACACACACACACACACACACACACACCGGCACACACACACACACACACAGTCACACACGAACACACAAACACACACACACACACACACACACACACACACACACACACACACACAAGCGCTTCGCGCCAAAACGACGTTCAACAGTAAGGTTACAGATAGCCTCTATACTCTTTAGTTAGACTGAGTAGCTAGACTTGACGTCATTTTGTCTTGTTACTTCTTCGCCAGACTCTGAGCGCCCGCGGCCGCCGCCCGTCTGTTATGTTATTCGGATGTCATTTATGTTATTCGTATGCTACTGAACGGGCTCCGACCAGCCCCCATCTCAAAGTCTACCGAATACGGTAGACAAACATGGAAATTAGTAGCGTTTGTCAAATAACGGCAGCTGCTGATCTCTACATGGAAGGTGCATAGGTTCTCATCATCTCTTGCATATAGACACATGTTGCAGTTAGTCAGTTGTTTGGGTTTAACGCCGAGCAGGCGACTAAGGAAATCTAACGGTGGGACACATGTTGCAGTCTCTGATCACCTTCAAGGTCACGTCTTCCGTCTGGACAAGGCATAAGTGCGTCACAGAACTGTCTAAGCTCAGCAAGAGGCACAGATTCTCATGAGTCCCTGCGACAGCAGGGACTCATGATAATCTATGCCTCTTGCAGATGGAAAAAACTGACTGATGTTGCCTCCAGACGTTGATGATTTCCAAGATCACGTTTTCCGTCTGGACAATTGCAAGTGCCTGTCTGAGGCATAAGTTCGTCATACATGTAGGTTGAGTTTAGCAAGAGAGCACAGATTCTCATGAGTCCCTCCGACTGCAGTGGCCTATGTAGGTCTGTGCGTCTTGCAGATGGACGAGACTGACTGACTGACTGGGCAACCACTGATGATTTCCTAAATAACATCTTCCGGTCTGTGCCGGTGAGTGTCTGAGATGCAAGTGTTTCTGCAATGGGCTGAGCGAGCGGCATAAATTCTCATGAGCCGTGCGTGTGCAGGAGCCCATGAAAACCTATGCCACTTGCAGACTGCGGAGACTGACTGATGTGGTTGAGAATGGTTAACCCTTTGGCTGTGGGAATCATTGCGACAGAAAGCGCCACCGACAGCCAAACGTCGAAAGATGTAGTTTGCCTGTAGACAATTGTTGGCAGTTTATTAACTTAATTTAATTAGTGACCCCTACAAAACAACATAAAAATGTCTGGGGCATTTGGATATATTATGATGTTATTTAAGAACAGAACCAAACAGAACCAAACACAAAGTACACATCCACAGCTGATGATAAATAGGGTCGGATTTATACCTATTGAAAAACACAACTACTGGAACAGCACGGTCAATGACTGAGCGAGTCAGTCAGTCAGTCAGTCAGTCCGTCCGTCCGCCGACCCACCCACTCACTCACACATCCATCCATCCATCCATCCATCCATCCATCCATCCATCCATCCATCCATCCATCAATCAGTCAATCGGTCGATCATACGATCGATCAGTCAATCAAAATCAGTAAGTAAATACATACAACTCATAAAGTTGTAGATGACAGGGTTGATAGAGCTGTTGAAGTAACACAGCCAATGGGACAGCATGAACAGAGGTGGAATAGCAGACACAGAAAAATGTGCCAGTGCCCCCGTAGCCCTGAAACACGGCATCATCATAATTACCATCAACATCATTATCGTTATCAACATTTCGATCACCACCAGCACCACAACAACACCGCCACCAACAACAACAGCTACGACAACGACATCGACGACAACAACAACGACGACAAAACTGCTCTGCGAACGAGTGACAGATCCGTCGTGTTTGTGGACTAGAATCAATTTACTGCTATCCACATCAACTGACTGCAGTGATGCTAGTCCTTACCCAGTAAGCAAAGGTCCTTGGGCCCACGACGGCCGCACCGGGCCCGCGCACGCCAGTGAGCAGGCCAACTGCGGCCCTCGAGGCCCCAAAGACGTTTTGCTACTGGGGTACAGTCTGAGTACTGAAGTCACAGGCTTTCGTCCCAAGACTTTCCCTCCCTGAAAAGCAGAGACGCAGGTAAACAAGTCCGAGCATTAGAAGGACAAGAGGCATAGATTCTCAATGAGCCCCTCCAGCCGCGGCTGGAGGGGCTTATTGAGAATCTATGCCTACTGTAGATGGTATTGACTGAAATGATCGTCTTCTCTATCTTCTGAAACTTTCCTCCGTCGAAAGAGAAACTTGTGACCAAATTGCACACAAGCAGACAACATAGATTCTCGTATGCCCCAGTGGTTGGTAGGATTCATGAGAGTCTGTGTCGCTTAACGGCTTAACTCATTCTACCCCAGACAGATCACAACAAGATAAGGATCGACCTATAGGCGCCAAGCTATTCTGGCATCACCCTTGAACTATCATGGTCAATCTATGTCCTGCACTGCAATGCAGTCTTCAGAGGACAACGGCAAAAGTTAAGGATTTCGGTGTTGGGGTAGAATGAGTTAAAGGGTTTGATCAAAGTTTCCGATTGCCTTCACTCGAGGAATTAAAGGTCGGGATCAAAGTAGGCACACATGTAACTTCCTCCGTTAGAAAGTTGTGTGTCAATATAATAGTCTTACTTTTGCAACAGGCGTATATTCTTATGAGACTCTGCTGCTGCAGAGGCTTATGAGAATCTATGCCTCTTGCAGATGGGAGGAATTCGCTGGGGGGACCGTACATAAAACCGTCGCCATTGATAATTGGGCACAGCTTTCTGTCTGACGACCGGTAAATGAGATCTAATGAGGATTAAGATCTAACATGAAATCTCTATCATTCTCTTCGTCTCGGGAACACAGATGCTAATCTTGCTTATATTCGCCGATGCGGTCCAACCAATTTCGACTTTAATTCACTCGGTTGTTAGGAATTAAGATTTTGGTCATTCTTTCTTCTGTATTAAATAAAATAATGAGAATTAATCTTTCCCACTTTAAAATCAGAAGGCATTCGTGCCAGGTTAACTTCATTAACCCGTTCACTGACACTGCCGAGAAAATGTAAACACCGCCCAACGGCAAGAGGTATAGATCCTCATGAGCCCTTGCAGTTGCGGGGGCTCATGAGGATCTATGCCTCTTGCGGACAGCACTTTGCATCCATGTTTCTTTGACGACTAAGGGTTGTTGACGTTAAAAACACAATCTGCGTTCACTGGCAGTGAAGGGGTCAAGGTTCAACAGCCAGAGTCATAATCGTCTGACATGCATGAAAATGGTACAGGGAAAAATAACGAAAAATCTGCATCCTTTGAAGACTGAACTCGGAAAGGCTTGTGCATGTATATGCATACAGACAAAATAATGAATACAGAACTAAAATTTCAAATTTGGCGATACAAAAATAGTTAGAGAAGTTAAACAAAACACGACGTATCAGATCCTTATGGATCCTTTCTTCAGGTAAAATAAAAGAAAAAATGAAATATTTTTTTATGTATTTAACTAGGAGGTGGATCTGGAAACCCATATGTCAGTTTTTTTGGTGTTTTTTGTTTTGTTTTTTTTTATAAATCTGTTCTAAATATTGGGGTTTACGAACAAATCTGAATTTTTCCCTCATTATTTTAAACCCTAGAGGTAACTTGTTTTTTTTTAACTTAATTTTGAATAACTGCCTAACCCTCACTGCAATAACAATTAGTGTGCAAAGGCGCTTTATACAACTCGCACTCCGACCATGTGTTACAAGGCTGTCTCAGTTTACGTGTCGTTATACGGGTTGTGCGGCGTCCGTCCTCCGCAGTTTGGACAGTTTCGTTGCAGCGCCACATAGCGAGCAGCCACTGAGGCAGGGAAAAGTAAGAGCGACCCAACAGCGGCACCGCACCACTTCTAAGAGGAAACAATATGTCGATTCTGAGGTTTAAAAAAATAAAACTTTCAAAATTCGTTGTATAAATAAATTAAATCAAATCCGACCTCCCGTTACGCAAAATAAATCACTCGTGCACAGTGCGACCGATAAAATGCGAGATAAAGCTCGCATTTTCTCGGTCGAACTGTGCACGAGTGATTTATTTTGGAGGACAGGCATATTTTAATCTTTATGTAGAAATTTGATGTGTTGCTACTTAGTATACTGATCTGTGACATTCAGCATTAATGCTTACTACTGCAAATTCAAATTCAGAATCCAGTATATCTATTTCATTAGAACTTCAACTGCAGGATATAAACCAAAATAGTGCTCGGTTTTTTGTGTGTGACCAAAACAAATGAATGCATGTCGCTACGGGGCCTCAGGATAGCTACGAACGCTCCAACAATGAACATGCATTTATGAACATGCCTTTTATATTTTACGAGAGGTTGCAGTGAACAGATTAGTGCGCTTCCTTTGTCCCTGAGTGCGCTTGATTTAATTGAACAGAATCAGAAAACGAAGTCGGGGAAGCGTTAAATTAAACCACTGGACATTAACCTTTGCAATCATGCTAGGGTAAGTGCCTCTCATAATTTTTAGGAAAATCTGAAGGCGGTGGTGACGTTTTGAAGAGCGGAGTTTCAAGATATTAGTACAAGACTGATTGATTTTCATAAATGACATCCAGCGCTGTGCTACTCTGCCCCTACTCCTGAACGAGGATAATTGATCATGTCTCTCCTGGTCGGCGGGGGTAAGGAGAAAGGACACGCATAGAATCAAACGAGTGTCGACGATAATTTGTCGTGGTAAGTCCCTCAATCAGCTTTTTTCATCTGCAAGAGGCACAGATTCTCATGAGCCCCTGCATCCACAGGGGCTCATGAGAATCTATGCCTCTTGCTGGCTGTTCTATGCACCATTTACCTTCATCTTTCCTCAGACTGCGGGAATCGTACGGGTTTCAGGTTTTGGAACCAAAACCAAAATCTCCTCGACAGACGGCTAATCCTCGAGTGCCTTGCTAAAGGTCGCCTAAAGACAGTCCCGTTCTCGGCGTTCCAACCAAATAAAAGAAATTAAGCAGGGGTCAAGCGGAGGGCAGGTACGTCCGTACATCTGGAATTGGACCCTTGGGGGAGAAAGAGTCGTGCGAGTGTGCACGAGATTTGAGATTGGTTTCAAGGCCTTTTCGTTTATTATGCTCTTCTCTCGCTTCCTCACTATTCCAAACTGAACACGGAAGGTCCAGTAACGGTGTATTCCTGAAGAACAGGGAATTTGTGTCCAGATACACTAATCCTTGTTTCCTTTATGTTAAAGAAGTTCTGGTTCCAGTTTCTGGTGTATTGTAATCAAATGTGAAATTTTGCCGTGGCTGATAGGATGACCGATATCACATTGACAGTCTAAATTAGTCATAAACAAAACCAGTGGCTTACTTAGCGATATCCCCACCCCCACCCCACCCCCTACCACCACCCCCGCTCTCCACCCTCCTTCATGTCGGTTTTTTGTTTTGTGTGTGTGTGCTTAGACCAAATAGATCTATGATCACTGGACAATGATGCACAGTTCTCTCCCTTATCATTTTTTTTTTTCTCCAATCAACTGTTGCTGCGTTTTCCTGACTTCAGTCGTGCTCGTTACTGTACTAGTGAAGATGCGTTTGTGTGGAACGACTCCCAACAAGGAACGAGAGCGAAATAATGGCGGACAACCAGCATGTGCCATAAGCACAGACAACACTCCAAACATCTCCAAGAAGCATAGATCCTCAGAGCACAAGGGGGTTCATGAGAAATAATGCCTCTTAGAGATGTTTTGGAGTGTTGCCCATGCTTCTGTTGTCAACCGCGATTGTGTTTTTTTTTTTTTTTTTTTTTTTTTTTAAATAATCTAGTCATTCCACTTACCATAATATATAGAGTATGTAGACAGGCAGGTAACAGATGGCAAACATTAGAACGACCACGATCAGCATCTTGGCCTTTTTCCTTCTCAGCTGCATCTGCGCTCTCGGCACACTGGCGGCGGCTTCTGGGGGAAGGACACACACTCATGACATTCATCTTCGGTATCCCCATGACCGCTGAGAAAAAAGTGAGCACAATCCAACTGCAATAGACATAGATCCTCATGAGCCCCCGCGACTGCGGGGGCTCATGAGGATCTATGCCTCTTGCCCAGACCAGTTTGTATCCGCATTTGGTCGTTGAATGAACCAATGCGTCAGAAACAGAAATGTACGCACAGTGGCAGGGAAGGGGTTAACTGCGTGCGTGCTGGTCTGTGATTTTGAACTTAGGACAGTCATCCGTAAGGTCCAAAATCACAGACCAGCGCATCGATGAGTGGTACAGTCTCAGTCAAACATCATAATAAAGGCATACTACTGCTACTACTACTACTTCTACTGCTGCTGCTGCTGCTGCTGCTGCAACTACTACTACGTTTACTACTACTTCTACAACTGCTATGACTACTACGACTGCTACTACGTCATACTATAGTTGTAAAAAATGGAATAATATGTGTTTGTCGTAATAAGGCTACTGTTAATCATCAACGTTTTCATTATTGATTTTTTTTATTTATTTTACAGTACTGCCCCTACACCTTTTACTTAACCCCCCACCCCCCCACCCCACCCCCACCCCCCTCAAGGAAAAAAAATTGACCCATTTTTCTGTATAACAGAACTGGATAAGGATATAATTATGTGCAAATGGTGTCGTATCATCTTTAAACCTTGAGCTTACACCAGACAAACATTAAGGTGGCCAAGAGTGACTGGATTCCGTGGCGCAGAAGGCCACTGGGGCGACGTCGGCCGCCATTGGCCCGCGCAGGACAGTGTGCGGGCCAAACGCGGCCGACGTCGGCCCCAATAACCTTTTTGCTCACTGAGCGGATGACCTACGCGTACTGCGAAATTGCTTTCTGCGTATTACCAGCGCTAACGTGATTATGTGAAAGCAGCGCAGTTCTGTCAGACTTCTGTCGAGATGTTTCCTAACGCTGTTGGGCAGCCGCCGCAGATGAGTTCTTATTATTTCAACTCTGTTCGGAGGATCATTTCCAAGCACGCACAAGGTCCTGGGGCCGACCTCTGCCGTCGATGGCCCCCGAGGACCTTGTGCCTGCTGGGTCCTATATCGTGCGATCGATCAGCATAATTGTTAGAGCAGAGAACACTCACGCGTGCCCTGTGATCTAGTCGGTGTTTGTGTACGGTATCCGCCTAAACAGTGATGACATTGATATGTAGTACTTCTCATCGTCTTAAAAAATACTGAAGAAAAAATGTGGAAAAACAGGAGTGAACAAGACGCATAGATCCTCATGAGCCCCCGCGGCCCGCGGGGGCTCATGAGGATCTATTCTTCTCGCTAGTAAGTGAAGTTGGTGGAATTCCTTACATGCTGCTGATGAAAAAAATTAACGACTGAAAAACGACTTTCCATATTTTCCGACTCGGACCACTTTTGCGTTCTTGGCGGGTTCACAAGAGGCAGAACGCTAACCAAACATAAACGTAGGTAATTACAAAGACTTGAGCAAACTGGGATTCCATACATTTGGCATGTATACTTTAATTGCCTTATATCCAGAGCCCTACAAAAAACATCTAAATATGTCAGCACCCTACTCGTCTGCGCGGGTTTTCAAAGCGAGAATGCACGATACAAAAGCATATTTTCCTGCGGTGCAGAGGTGTAACATGCTTATCTACCGGTTAATCTGAGGAATTGCGCCGCAAAATTGTCTGTTGTAATGAAACATAATTTTGAGAACTGTAGAAATGCTTTGAAGCTAAGACAATCGTCAAAACTAAACGTATTAACCCGAATCCATGCCTCCGGCAGAGACAGAAATTTACATTCACATCAACGCGCCTGTTGCGTGTGCGCAGGCCAACTACACTCATGGCCGGCCACATGAGCCAGACGACCTGTTGCTCAGTGGACAGATTTATACTCTGATATTCTTGGCAATGGGGTCTTGTTTGCTCCTATGGAAAACAGAAAACACCGACTGGCGTTATGTATTAGATTTCTTCGTAAGACGTCGTTAATTAGTGTTTAACCCCATTCAGCTCTGACGCACTACAGCAGGAGATGGGCCGACCAAGATAATTCAAGGGTAGTGCCAGATTAGCTTAACGCCTGTCGGCGCCAAGTTAATTTGGCACTGCCCTTGAATTGTATGTGCGTGTGTGTGTGTGTGTGCGTGTGTGTGTGTGTGTGCGTGCGTGCGTATGTTGTGTGTGTGTGTGTGTGTGTGTGTATGTGTGTGTGTGTGTGTGTGTGTGCGCGCGTGTTAGCTGTTAGCCTTTTTATTGTATTAGAGCTACTTTTAGAATAAGCGCTTAACAAATCTCCGTTATATTATTATTATTATTATTATTATCATGGTCGATCCATCTCCTGCAACTGGTGCATCGTCATTAGATGACGCCTCCAAAATTTTGAAAATACGGCCGTCGGGCTTAATGAGTTAATTTTGTTTAAACCCTTTCGCTGCCATTTGACGCAGACTGTGTTTCTGAAATCTTTCGTTAATTTAACTCGGAACGATAACCGTCCAAAGAACATGGACACAAAGTGCTGTCAGCAAGAGGTATAGATCATCATGAGCCCCTGCAGTTGCGGGGCCCCATGATGATCTATGACTCTTGCGGCAGTTGACAGTGACGAAAGACTTCATTAGGAGTGGTTAAGTGAAATAATTACTCAGAAAGCTACGCTGAAATTAGCTTGCGGCCGGCTGGACACATTTTGGCGTTAGGCGTAAAGGCCTGCACATTGATAAACATTTATTAAAAAAAAAACACTGCGCATAATTATTATCATAATAAATTTTGGCACTGTTATCTTTAAAGAAATATGCTCAGAGAGGTGGAAAACAAAACACCAGCTGACGGTCAGCTGGACACACATGGCCCTAAAATGAAACGGATGGCATAGGCTACTCTCTCTCTCTCTCTTTCTCTCTCTCTCTCTCTCTCTCTCTCTCTCTCTCTCTCTCTCTCTCTCTCTCTCTCTCTCTCTCTCTCTCTCTCTCTCTCTCTCTCTCTCTCTCTCTCTCTCTCTCTCTCTGGCTCTGTGGTGTGTGTGTGTGTGTGTGTGTGTGTGTGTGTGTGTGTGTGTGTGTGTGTGTGTGTGTGTGTGTGTGTATTTGTGTGTGTGTGAGAGAGAGAGAGAGAGAGAGAGAGAGAGAGAGTGTGTGTGTGTGTGTGTGTGTGTGTGTGTGTGTGTGTGTGTTCGTATTGTGTGTGTGTGTGTGTGTGTGTGTGTGTGTGTGTGTGTGTGTGTGTAACGGTTGAGAGGATAGTGTATATCAATAGTGTATATTAAGCCTAGTCTTATGATACATATTAACCAGTTTTACACCCGACTGTGATCACTATATTAGTGACATTTTTACTCTAAGATATATTGTTTTATTTTAAATGATGTACCTTTAATCAAATTTAAACTCCCTAGATTATTATGTGTGTGTGTTGTGTGTGGTGTGTATGTGGTAGATGAGCGTGGGTGTGTGAGTGGGCACGTATCGGTTTGTGATAGTAGTTAATAATAATAATAATAATAATGGCAACTTATATAGCGCTTATCCTTAAATAAGCTCTAAGCGCTTTACAAATAAAGAGTGGGAGTGGAGGGGGTCATAAAACCAAAGAAACAACGGATTCTACAATACGCACTCGCGCGCGCGAGCACACACACACACACACACACACACACACACACACACACACAGGTGCATAATGTCAAAGAACTGAGCTACATTGGGGTATCAAACAGGTGGGTCTTAAGGGCAGATTTAAAGGCAGTGAATGAGGAAGAATGTCTGATGTCTATAGGTAGGGAGTTCCAGACAACAGGTCCAACGTGCGCAAAACAACGGTCACCTTTGGTTTTGTATTTGAAGAGCGGGACTCTGAGAAGGCGCGTGTCACTACTTGAACGGAGGGAGCGGGAGGGAGTGTATAGTTGAAGAAGATCAGCGAGATAGGTAGGGGTAGAGTAGTTAATAGCTTTGTAGCACAGACAGGCGATTGTGTACGAGACTCGTTGTTTGACTGGCAGCCAATGAAGTTGTCTCAGAATAGGAGTGATGGGCTGATGCTGTGAGGCGCGGACGTTGAGACGTGCAGCACAATTCTGAACTCGCTGCAATTTCTGAATGAAAAACTCAGGGAGGCCAGCTAAGAAGGCATTGCAGTAATCAATGCGGGACAAGAATAAGGAGACGACCAGTTTGGTGGTAGCTTCAGTAGTGAGGTAATGACGGATAGAACTGATGCGTCTTAATTCCAGAAAACAAGTTTGCAGACATGATTTACACGCTCCTTCGTTTGAAGATCTTTATCAAGAAAAACGCCAAGATTGCAAACTGAATCAGAAAATGGAATAGGTGCGTCACAAATGCGCATGGAGTCAGGAGAATTGGGCAGCAGTCGAGAGGCACCGACAAGAAGAGCTTCCGTCTTGGACTCGTTTAACTGAAGTTTATTTTCACACATCCAGGACTTAACATCTGAGATACAGTTCTGAACATCTGAAATAGCCTGACTGGAGCTGTTTGGAGGTGTAGATTTCCGAAGTTGTGTATCATCCGCATACATGTGATGATCGGTTGAATGCGATGCGATAACCTGAGACAAAGGCTGAGTGTACAGCGTAAATAGAATGGGGCCCAGGACAGAGCCCTGGGGGACACCAAACTCTAGCGCAGCAGCTTCAGAAAGAACGTTCTTGACAGAGACGTTGATCTGACGGGAAGACAGATAAGAGTGAAACCAGGTGAGAGCTTTACCAGAAATACCAAAGTAGTTTTCTAGACGTTGGAGCAAGATGGAGTGGTCAATGGTGTCAAACGCAGCTGATAGGTCTAACAGGGCAAGAACTGAGATCTGGTTTTCATCATAGGCACTTAGGAGGCCATTAACGACACAGAGGAGAGCAGTTTCAGTACTGTGCCCGGCACGGTAAGCAGACTAGTTGTTTAGTTTTAAAGTTTTTACAGTGTGTGTAGGGCATTGGGTTTGTGTGATAGAGTATTAATTATTTCTTATTGTTGACTGTGATGTTTGTAATTGAAACGACACCAACACACATTCCTATCCTTTATGTTTCTTAAGGCAAATGGCAATAAACAGTATCTATATATCTATCTAGCTAATGTGTGCATGCGTGCGTGCGTCGTTCGTTCGTGAGTGCGTGCGTGCGTGTGAATGTGTGTGTGTGCGTGTGTGTGTGCGTGTGTGTGTAATGTGTGCTTGCGTGCGTTCGTGCGTGCGTGCGTGCGTGCGTGCGTACGTGCGTGCGCGTGTGTGTGTATGTTTGCGTGATGTGTGGTGTGTGTGTGTGTGTGACTGTGTGTGTGTGTGTGCGTGTGTGTGTGTAATGTGTGCATGCGTGCATTCCTGCGTGCGTGCATGCGTGTGTGTGTGTGCGTGCGTGCGTGCGCGTGCGTGCGCGTTCGTGTGTGCGTGCGTGCATGTGTGTGCGCGTGCGTGAAATGTATGCGCGCGCACTCGTGCGTGTCTGTTTTCTATTGAATAACAGTCTGATAGACCGTGCTGAATTGTCTGCACGAGTGGCCAGCAATACTTTACACAAAATAAGTATTTCACCTGCGCCGATGACAAACCATATGTCCTTGTACATATAGGCCACCTGGTGCGAGCCATGCATTTCTAAATTTGAAATTGTTCGCATATAACTGCCTGGCATTACTCCTACATTAAAAATAAATAAATAAATAATAAATAAATAAATTAAATAAAGTTAGCCAGGCAGTGTTCAATGACAGTAGAGAGGTTAAGTTTACGCCGGACGACTCCTCGGAAGTCACGGCGGATAAACCGTTTGTACCATAAGCATAGGCAACACTCCAAACATCTCCAAGAGGCATAGATCCTCATGAGCCTCAGGGCTCATGAGGATCTGTGCCTATTGGAGATGTTTGGAGTGTTGTCAATGCATATCCCAACTCGCTCTCGTTAGGAGTCGTTTGTCGCAAACGGAACTTCACTAGTATCTTTTTGTTTCATTACGAGCCGGGAGGTAGGCCTAAAGGATTTCGCACACTCGGCAGCGGATTTTTTTTTTTTAACAAAATGACATGAAAAAAAAGTTCACCGCTTGGTTTGTCCTTGAAGAAAGAAACTTCACTAGTATCTCCTTGACTCTTTTCGAGCCTGAAGGTAACAGAAATCACATAACCCGCAGATGATGTTTGTTTTTTAACAAAATGACATAAAGAAAATGTTTACCGTTCGGTTTGTCCTTGAAGAGAGAAAATAGATGACTTGTTTGTAAACCCAGCTGTTTCCATTTGGAAAAATACCAAATCAGGACCTTCATGGTTCGAAGATAATTTTTCCTCCTGTCAAAACTATTTCAGTCGATGTGCATTTATTTGTATGTGTTGTATTGTTTATTTGTTGGCGTTGTTGGGGTGCTTTTTATTGTTTGTTTGTTTGTTTGTTTGTTTGTTTGTTTGTTTGTTTGTTTGTTTGTTTGCTGTCATTGAAAATAGAAACTTCGATCTAACACGTGGTTTTATGTCTCTCCATAGATGAGGGGGCGGTCCGTGGAGCAGCGGTAAAAGCGCCTGCCACCAATGCTAGAGGTGCGAGGTTCGGTGCCCGGTTCCGGCGTTGGACTTTTCTCCTGTAGTAAGTGTCACCGTTAATTCGGGCGGACCGTCGGGGGGTTCTTCTCCGGATACTCCGGCACTTTCTCCCCCACGACTGTGGTATCAATTTCAGCCCACTTAATCAAATTTCAAATATAAACGATTTGAATTTCCAAAACTTCAGTAGCTCGCTTGAGCTTGCCCTTAGCACCACGTGAATGTTCTGTGTTTATGTACAGTGTGTGAGTGAATGCGCGTGATTCACGTGAGCGTGCTTGTTGGGTTCAGTTCGCGGAGGTGCTTTGAGCCGATTTACAATTGGGATAAAGCGCCTATTTAATGCGCTGATTTATTTATTTTATTTATCATTAGTAAAAGTGTTAAAAAGCAAACAAACAAGACGACCCAACCAGTTATGAGAAATATGTAATCCAGACAAAAAGGTGACTGCCATGCGTGTAAAATGCAGAGAAGAACCCAACGGAGAGAGAGAGAAAAAAAAAAAAAAAAAAAAAAACACGCTTAGAAAAGGCAGTTACAACACAATTTGTTAATATTTCGGGTAAATAGCCTTTTTCAAAACAGACAAACAAACAAATATAGAGATCAGTCGCTACTTATCTTCATTATCGCAGAAGGAATTAATGTGGGTTCTTCTCTCTATCGTTATGAGAGTGTGCATCTTGCTGAGTAATTTTTGCTTCCCCTGTGACTTTGCATGGCATGGCATGGCATTAAATGATTCCTGCAGGAACCATCGTGAAAAAAACAACCGCTACCGACAACCAAAGGGGGTTAATAAAGTCGAGTTCAGAAACACAATCTGCGACGACTGGCGGCGAAAGGGTTAACATATTCAAGGTTCCCCCGCGTCAATAGCTGCGGAAGTGTCGCACAGCGTTGCCCGTCGACAATGCTGTGCGACACTTCCGCAGTTATTGATGCGGGCAACCTTGAATGTGTTAAGGAGTTGTGCAGCAGTGGTAAGAGTGCCTAAAGCGACACTTTTCCGCGTCATTTTTACTGGAGGCGGAACCAATACACTGATTCAGATTATGACTCTCATCCATTCTGAACTGAGACTGCGGTAGGTCAAATACGAATTGCGCGTGTTTCGTTCGGAAACTTTTGGATTAACAGCCCGGACAAACATGCGATATCGCATGTTTGTCCGGACTTTTCTTCCACAGTTTTCATCATTGAAACACGTGCAATTTTGACCTACTTCTGCTCTCCAGAACTCGTCTCTTCTCCAGTTATATTTTCTGCTTACCGTCGTTCTCGTCTATAGAGCCGCTGCGCCACAGGCAGAGCGCCACCTTGACGTAGGTGAAGGTCATGATGATGAGAGGCACGAGGTAGAACAGGATCAGCTGCAGCAACAGATGTAGTTGCTCCGCCTCATCCTCCCACGCAGGCTGGCACACAGGACCGGCATGTAGCTCCATGCTGACTAGGTCCGGGGTAGCTGATGAGGGACGAAACAAGAGTACACATTAACCCTTTTCATCCTGATACACTATTGCTTGAAATAAATTTGACTATGATAGTTCAAGGGTGGTGCCAGAATAGCTTGGCGCCTGAGGCGCCAAGCTATTCTGGCACCACCCTTGAACTAAAATGGTTGATGTATCTCATAACTTGTAACGTAGCCTTCATAGGAGATTAAGCAATTTTTTTTAAAATTCAGCTTCAGGATGTAATAGGTTAATTCCCTCGAGCATGCAGCCACCCGCAAATTTACTGTACCGGTGGCTGCATACACAAGGGGGTTAAACACTGCTTCTGGTGAGTTTTTGGTGAGTTTGAATTTCAATGTGAAATTGCGTTCATCTTAGGTTTCGTCTCGATTCCATATTGAAAGTGTGCTTATCTGAGGTTTTGTCTGACTTCCATTTTGAAACTGCAAGTTTCGTCTGACTTCCATAATGAAACTGCAAGTTTCGTCTGACTTCCATTTTGAAATTTGGTTCTCTTAGGATTCGTCTGATTTCCATGATGAAACTGCGTTTATCTGTGGTTTCGTCTGACTTCCATATTGAAACTGCGTTTATCTTAGGTTTCGTCTGACTTTCATATTGAAATCGCGTTCAGCTTAGGTCTCGTCTGACTTCCATATTAACATTACGTTAAGTTTTATCTGACTTCCATTTGGAAATTGCGCTTTTCTTAGGTCTCGTCTGACTTTCATATTGAAATTGCGTTCACCTTAGGTTTGGTCTGACTTTCATATTAAAACTGTGTTTATCTTAGGTTTCGTCTGATTTCAATATTGACATCGCGTTCATCTTTGGTTTCGTCTGACTTACATATTGAAATTGCCTTCATCTTAGGTTTCGTCTGAATTCAATATTGAAACTGCGTTTATTTTAGGTTTCGTCTGACTTCCATACTAAAATTGCCTTCACCTTAGGTTTCGTTTGACTTCCATATCAAAACTGCGTTTATCTTATGTTTTGTCTGACTTCCATATCAAAACTGTGTTTATCTATGGTTTCGTCTGACTTCAATATTGAAACTTAGTTTTTGTCTGACATCCATGCACAAGTCAGGTGACCCTAAGGTAAATTCAACTAGCGGGTGGGTGGGTGTAGACGAAGTTTAACCCTTTGCGTGCCGGTAGCGGTGTTTGTCGGGAGGATTCCTACAGGAATCATCGCGACTAAAACCGTCACCGACACGCAGAGGGTTAAATCACATCTGCGCCATTCACTACTTGTGTGTGTGTGTGTGTGTGTGTGTGTGTGTGTGTGTGTGTGTGTGTGCGTGCGTGCGTGCGTGCGTGCGTGCGTGCGTGCGTGCGTGCGTGCGTGTGCGTGCGTGCGTGGGCTTACCCGCAGCAAGTGCTATCAGCCAAACGATAGAGATAGTCCGACGTGCTCGCACTGCTGTCTGTCTAAAGATGAACGGTTGACATATGGCCATCCACCGTTCTATAGAGATGGCCGTCAGGGTCAGCACTGAGACGAACACCGACACTTTCTGCACACACAGAAAACAATAGAACCTTTAGCATAATACACTAAAACCTAAAAGGCTTACATTTGCGACAGGAGTATATTTGCCAAAAGCCAGTATGCCTATCTTTGAGAAAGGCGAGTTTTTATTGTCACACAAAGAAAATCTCGCTTTTCTCAACAATGGACCTACAGGCTTCAGCCAGACGACAGCAG
>BTPG01000005.1:123396798-123401798 GCA_036245525.1 Semisulcospira habei
GAATCATCACGACTAAAACCGCCACCGACACCCAAAAGGTTAAATGCAGCACGAGCACTGGCATGCAAGCAGTAGTGTTTATACAAGCAAGTGGGTGAAAAGTTTTATTAGATCTGTGATCTACTCTACTCATTCCAAGAGGACTGTAAACTGACAGACACAACATTAACCCTATAATTTTCGGTAGCGCTTTTTTTGTCGAGGTGATTCCTACGTTACCGACGACCAAAGGGTTAATTTGTAACTGAGTTTATCTTAGCTTGCGCCTGACTTCAATGGCTTCCACGAAAGTCACACGAAACCCAAGGGGAAAATTAAGTTTCAAATTAATGTTTGCCCGTTCTCTGAATGGCCGGAATACGCGAGTTATTTTTGTACACACCAAGTCATCAATTTAAGCCCCAGAATACCCAGTTGTTTATAAATAAACGCAGCTAAAAACTGTGCTTCAGTAGGTCCCAAGGGAGCTAATCAGATACCCGGCTGATGGTGCAAACAACAAAAAAATGCTTCAGTACCTCACATCAGCAACTGACTACCAACAGACTAAAAGTATCAATTTCCGAAGAGAAACATTCAACTTTGAGCGTGGATTGTGTAAACAGCAGCTTGCTACTTTAACTCGTTCGAGACGTGTAGCATCCGGATACGCGGCTTACAGCCGCGTATCCGGACGCAGCAGGTCTCGAATCAATTAAATTCTTCACCTCCCACATTCCCCTCATGCCGTCGTAGTCACGTTGTCTTTAAATCGATCTGCTCAACAGGAAACATTGGTTGCTAAAATAAATTCGCCGATACAATGATATTGCACAGTTGTCTAGCCTCAGCTAGGACTTTTCCATTCTTTTCACTATTCATGTGAGTGGGCACAGTAACAAAGGTTTTGTACTGCCCCTGCCCTGGCTCGAGTCGGTGAAACTCTCCTACGTACAAAGGAGAAGAAGAGCAGAAAAGTCTTTCATGACATTAAAACTTCGTAAGTTATATCCGATGAATGAATGAAAGGAATTGTTGAAGGGTGATTGTGTATAGATTGTTTATAGTGTGCGTTTTATTTTTGTTTTAAATTTTTGTTTAATTGTTCTTGTTGTTGTAAATTGCGTATTTGTAATTAGTTATTTTGTACAATTAGTTTTTTGTTAAGCGCCTAGAGCTCTGATTTCTGGGGATTAGGCACTAAACAAGTACTCATTATTTTCACTATTACATTAGCCTTTTTGTGCAGCATTATTGTAAAAGACATACTAAGAACATTTATAAAGGAAACACTTTATTGTCTGAAGCACGTCGCTAGTTCAAGAGAGTTGCCTGAAGAGTTATTAACTTCACCCCTGATCTTTCAATGTCGGCACGACCGCTGAACAACGACACAATATAGTAGTGCGGCAATGCAATACAATGCAATGCAGTCTAACACAGTGTATTCCCCCCTTCGAGGGAAATTGTACGTCTGCCAAGACAATATATACCTAAACAGAAAACGTGCACCACATAAAAGAACGCAGAGTGAAATATCTTAACCTTTTGCGTGTCGGTAGCGGGTTTGGTCGCGACACGCAAAGGGTTAATCATTTTATTCATGCAGTCTTCAGAGGACGAATAACAAATCTGAAAATACAAATATCAGGACTGAAAGAGTTAACCCAGCTTCGGCTGTCGGTAAAACTTTGTTTCGAGGTGATTACTGCAGGAATGTGTACATCGAAAAGTGTACATCTTCAAACTAATGTGAGCCACTTAACTCTGCCAAAGTGTTTCGATCAATCCTGACCAGTAAGAAACTAAAAGAATGCAGAAGCAGATACCAGACGGACGCCAGATCGTCGATCAGTCTATGGAATGGGAAAATTGTCTGTAGAATTGGAGATTGTCTCAGGGAATTGGGACTGTCCCCAACTAATGGACGAAAACAGACTCTCTGCTTCTTTATTCTGAGTGGTGTACCTTTCACCTCCGGACGTCCAGGCTAAAAGGATGGGCTTGTTCAGATAGCATGTCTGTTATGCGGTCTGGTAAATGAAAGCGACACAGTTGCAGTGCGGCCGAAATGATCAGTGTTCAGGTCGTACTCCATAGGTATAGCTGTCCGTGTCCCCCGGTGCCGTGGACGTTAAGCCCCAGACTAACTAACTCACCTCCCGAGTTAGTTACGGCCGACATTTTCTTATGACTCGTCTGCTGTCAGCACGTATCATTATTTTGTAGATTCCTGCATGGTTTACCGATTTCAGTGGGCAGATATCGTGAACGTCGACTATAATAGTTAAAGGATAGTGCCTAATTAAGCACTACCCTTAAGCTAATTAGATAAATAAATCAATGAATGAATCAGGGCAGGAACTGATGAATACATGAATAAATGAATGAATGAAGGAAGGAAGAAGGAGGGAGCTTGCAGTACTGAAATGGGTTTCTTACTTCTGTTGAAAACTTAGGAAAAAAAAAGCACTAAAACTGAAACTGTTGACTTTGAAAAATTAAAGGGAGGAGTTTAACTGGTCGAAACCATCTGTTTGGTGCTGAAACTGAAAGTGGGAGAAGATCAGTCTTCATCTTTCCTGCCTCCCGGAAAGAGAGAGTTCACGCAAGGGAGACAAACGACTAGTGGAAAGTGCGCGATCGTGAGCCAGCATTTGATCGTCGGCTTCTGGTGATCCTTAACTGCGAATTGTGTGTGTGTGTGCGTGTGTGTGTGTGCGTGCGTGCGTGCTTGCGTGCGTGCGTGCGTGCGTGCGCGCGCGCGCGCGCGTGTGTGTGTGTGTGTGTGTGTATGTGTGTGTGTCATATCTAATGATCTTAAAAACGTGGCCATATGACACATGATAGAAAGCAACAATTTCCTTGCAGATACAATCAACGAACTATACACGGATGACAACGACAAGAGTTAACATTGGCACCATACCTATTAAGCAACAATAAGATCCAGATCGACTAAAATAGTTCACGGGTCGTGCTAGAATAGCTTGGGGTCGACAGGCGCCAATCTGTTCTGGCACGACCCTTGAACTATCATAGACCATCTGTCTCCTTGCCTATATAATGTAATCTTCAAAGGAAACTCCAAAATTCAGGTAGTTTGATCGTTTTATTGTTAATGTCTAATGTGTTCAAACGATCAGCTTAAGAATCCGAGATACCATCCTGCAATGCAAAAGAAATACAACTCCTCCTTACGGATAAAGTTTACCTTCATTACCATTTAACTCTTTCGCTGCCAGTGGACGCAGACTGTGTTTGTGAAATCAGTTCTAAATTCAGCGCCAAAGAGCCCCTGCCGTCCGAGTAAACTTGGACATTAAGTAGTGTCCGCAAGAGGCATAGATCCTCCTGAGCCCCCGCTACTGCGGGGGCTCAGGAGGATCTATGTCTCTTGCAGTTTGTAGTTTGGATCGAGTTCACTGTTTCCCGGTAGCGAAGGGTTTAAAAGTATGCAGATCAAACTGCATAGCCAGCAAAAATCGTTGGTGAGGCGAGTATCTTAAATGGTGGTAGCGTGCGCTGGCGCCAGTTCTAATCGCATTGTTAACAAAACCCTTTGCAAACGCCGGGCGTAGCTGGAGGAAAAAATGACATAGGCCACTTGAAATTGTTGACGTTCTTTCCTTCTCATGTTTGAGAACTTGACATTAACACTTCCCGCTCCAGCACCAACTGCCGGAGGTGGATCGACGACAGTAGTGCGGCAGCGAGAGCTCAAGTTGGCCTAACTCTTCCAGTTCCAGTGCCGGTTAAGGCAAGTAGCTCCGCGACGACAATAGCTTCATGGTAGTGTGCAAATATCTTGATTTGGCACTTGGACAATTGAATTGAACTGAACTGAGCTAAGTTGAATGGAATCAGTTGAGTCCAACTGCACTGAAGTCAACCTGAACTGAACTGAAACAGTTTAATTGAACTGAACTGAGCTGAATCGAATCGAATAAACTGAATTGAATTCATTTGATTTGAGTTAAGTTGAATTGGACTGAGTTGAATTTAAAATGCATTAAACAAAGCTTCGGACCGACGTCGGGCATCGTTGCGGCCCGCGCTCATCCGAGCGCGAGGCCAACGATGCCAGACATCGCCCCGAAGAACTTTTTGCTGCCTGAGAACTGCCGCCGGACTGAATGAAGTTTTGCTAGACGCCCGGCCGCGTAAAGCTTTATAGAGAACTTTTTTTACGTAATTACTGGATCTGGGCGTCAAAGACACAACAGACTTCGGACAATCAGACTAAAAGCTCACGCGAACTCGCCCAGGGGGCCCAGATGGACTCAGTGGGGGTAGTTACGCCCCTTGTTTATTGCTGGCTGACGTGACGATTACCTCCCTTGTTTGTTACCCGGATGTGCAAAAAATTTCAAAGTTTGTAGAAGGTGTAGTGGTGCTTGCATTTTCCCTCAGGGAAGCACGATGTTTTTCTTTACCCATTAAAGTAAACCACACTCGTGGTTTGTTGTGAATTCTGAAAATAAAAATTATCACACAGTGCCGAAACCGACACTAACCGAGCTACAGATACACACATGCTACAAAGTCCGTCTCTTAATCAGACAATAATACACCCCTTCCCCATCGCTCACCCCCCACCCCCACCTCTCTCTCTCTCTCTCTCTCTCTCTCTCTCTCTCTCTCTCTCTCTCTCTCTCTCTCTCTCTCTCTCTCTCTTTACTTTGTATTTTTACTCATTTTATACTTTTGTGCGTACGCGTATGCGGGTAGGTATGTCTGGAGTGCGTGTCCGAGAGCGTGTGTTTGTTTTTGTGCGTATGTGCCTGAGTGCGTGCGTGTGTAAGTGTGTGTGTGTGTGTGTGTGTGTGAGTGTTCGTGCGTGTGTGCATGCGTACTGAATTGCGGTGTACATGTGTGTGTGTGTGTGTGTGTGTGTGTGTGTGTGTGTGTGTGTGTGCGTGCGTGCATGCGCGGGTTGCGATGTGCATGCGTGCGTACCTGAGTGCGTGTGTGGGTATGTGTGTGTGTATGTGCGTGGTGCGTGCGTGCGTGAGCGAATG
>BTPG01000005.1:123404298-123479298 GCA_036245525.1 Semisulcospira habei
CCCCCACTTTATTTAGCCGACCGGTTTGAATCGAAGATCAAGTTCGTACCTGTTCAGCGAAATAGTTGCTAGTTTGGACAGTGATGATGATGTGCTTGCATTATCAGCAGTTTTGCATCATATTCGGGAAGACTGAGGCGGGCGAAACATTGGCAACGAAGGTGGTTGACTGATCTTTCGCCATTTGCAAACTGAAACGACGTGCTTTGCTAGATGCGCTCTGATTGGTTGAAGCTTACAATTGGGGCCGATTCGGATCGGAAAAATAGAGCAGTTTCTAAACACCCGATTCCCAGTCGATTGCGATCGGATCGGATATATGACGTCATCCGATCGCAATCGGATCGGAATCGGCTTTAAAATCGGGGCACAACCGGCAAGTGTGGCGGGGCCTTAAGCCGGGGCGTCTTCACGGATGATAGTGAGTACACACGCGACAATTCTTTAGTGGCCATTTGCTCGGGGGGTGGGGGGGGGGGGGGTGTGTGTTTGCTTGTTTTGTATTATTATTTTGGCTAGCTTATTGGGGGACAAGCGTAAGAATAGAATGTAGAAGGGAATGCCATCTGTTGTAGTTTCTAGAGTAGTGGGCGGCGGTTTAGTTATTGGGGGTTTAACGCCCAGCAGGCGACTAAGGCTATTTCACTATTTAGCGTATGGTTAGTGTAAATATCGGAAGTGAGTCAGGTGGTGACGTGTAGATAATTCTGCTGAGGTTGAATTTATTGTTGCGGGGAGCGTGATGCGATTGTAAATATGTATTTTGTTGGGGTTAATTTTACTGTTGCGGGAGAGTGGCCCGTGAAGGGAATATAAGAAACGGTAATTGCGGAAGGGTGATGCGATTATCGTGTTTCTTTTGTTAGTTATTTATGTGTATTTTTGCACCTGTGTTTTAGTGCATCCTATTTCCGACAGGTTCCTATCCTAACCCAGTGGTGTACTGAGAGTGGAGGCTGACGTTGTCACTCTGCCTTGTGGGGCTACGACGCCGAACCTGAGTGCCTTTTCGAGTGTCGCGGCGCGCCTCGTTTAGTCATGTCGGGTCGTCCCGTTTAAATATTCCTAGCTTGTTTAAGCGAAGTTTTGTTCGCATATAATCTTGTAAAGAACGTCATACATTGTGAGATTTGTTTTATCTCCTCGTAGTGACTGTATTGTGAGAGGAGCTTTACTGCAGTGACATTTTGAGTTATTGTATTATGTAAAAGTAGCCTGTGTTGCGGAAGACCTTATCGCGGAAGCAAGAGCGTCGAGTTGAGCTGCGCTTAACGGTTGTGCTTCCGGCGAGAAGGTCCCGTGACGTGGAATATAATATTTATTCAACTAACTTTCAGTTATATTAAATTAAGGACATTTGCTCCATTCGCATATGTGATATTGTTCATTCTGAAACGTTGTTAGTTAAAGGAGCCTTGTTTATTCTGAAACGTTGTTAGTTAAAGGAGCTTTGTTTATTTTGAAACGTTGTTAGTTAAAAGAGCTTTGTGCTGTGAGTGTCTAGTTTGCTAGAGCATAAGCTTAATTCGAACTTGTTGTTCGTGCTCCCGCTGAGGAGATGTAGTAGCTTATGATCAATATTCCCTTTTCTCGATCTTCATTTGTGTTCGTAAACATATTTGGTTGATCGTATATTTGATATTGCTATTTGCCATACTATAGTACTTAGGGAGCCACGTGCTGTGAGGGACTCTTCGCGGAAGCAAAGGCGTTGGTCTGTTAGCGTTAGCGCCTGACGCTTGTGCTTCCGTCGGGGTCCGGTGGCGTTTGGGTTTAAGCTTTTCAGTTTCGTTGTATTAAGGATGTCGTTATTATATATTAGTTTTCTTAAATCTGTCTTCGTATTTTATTAGAGATATTTTGTTATCATATATCATATTAGTTTGATCAGCCTGTTTTATTAGGGATATTTAGTTTATTATATATTTTGTTATTTTGCATTGTGTATAGTGGTTAATCGGTGTGGGGAGTTTGGACGTGTGTGTATGTGTGTGAATGTAACGTGTGAGCGTGTGGTTAGGATTGAATGAGGGTATAGTTGGTTATTGTTAGGGTTTTATTTAATAAATGTCGTCATTGTTCCTCTGGTGTTTGTGTTAGGTTTGTGTTAGTGTGGGTTGGGTGAGTCTCGAGAGGCAGCACTCATAGTTCGCACCCCGGGAGCGGGGTCGTGACAGACGGCATCCCGTCTGGCCAGCGGCCGAGTCCATGGGGTCATGGATATTACATAATGCGGCTTGCTGGAATGCCAGCGGTATATTACATGCGTTCATAAATGTTACAAAAGAATGCAGACTATCCGTGAAATGCCGCACAAGGCATGGAGTGTTACATGTAAGAATAAAAATAGAAATAAAAAAATAAAAGGAAAAATTAAGTTTTGTCTAGATGTTTCAGCAGCTTGGTCTTGTAAGTTTTAAGCAATGGCACGGCTCTAACATCCGCAGGAATTGAGTTCCATTACTTTGCACCAGAATAGGACAATGAGAGTGAAATGTCCAGTCGAGGCATCGGTACAACAAGATTGTTCCCTGGTGTTCGACTGGACCTCCTATGAGCAAAGTGGAACAAACTATTGAGATAGGCTGGTGTTTCTGAGAGGGTGATTTTGCGCATGAGCACCAACTTATAATACATAAAGTGGTTTTCAAGTGGGAAAATGTCTAACAGCTTGAACTTATTGTCTTCTGAGGGTCTGTCAACAATGAGTTTAATGGCTCTTCTGTGGAGCGAGTTCAGACCTTTTAAATTAGCATCGCTACTACCGTCCCAAATAGATGAGGCATAGTCCAAATGCGACTGAATATGGGCATAGTAGAGAGAGAGAGAGATGATGGTGATGATGAACCGTTTTTATTCAGGATAAAAAGTTTTAGCATAGCAATGCCTATCTTCCAAACTGTCCTGCTACTCGACACATATAAAAAAAAAAACCATCAGACGATGCAGCAAAAGATAAAACATATATAAGTAAAAAGACCCACCCATTCCCCCCCCCCCCCACCACCACCACCATCGGAGAAAGAAAAAAAATAATAAAAAGTAAAATACAAAAGGAATTAAAACAATATATATATATATACTTGTATGAACCTGACATGTTAATGCAGACAGTCAAACTATTACATAATCTGCAGCAATCTGCTGTGCTGGAGCAACATACTAAGCAGAAAGATAGAACATTCACAACGACAGCAGATATTTATGGACGCGAGCTCTGAAGATAGATAACTTTGAAATAGACTTTAAATGAGAGGGCAAGTTATTCCATGACTTAGCACCGGAAAATGATATGCTAGATTTGAAGATGTCGGTTCTCGGTTTTGGGAGATGGAGAGAGAGAGAGAGAGAGAGAGAGAGAGAGAGAGAGAGAGAGAGAGAGAGAGAGAGAGAGAGAGAGAGAGAGAGAGAGAGAGAGAGAGAGAGAGAGAGAGAGAGAGAGATAAAGAAATGAAATGAATTGAAATAATGAAATGAAACTTTATTTCTCAAGGATAAATGATTAGGTACACAGACCTTTTTTCAATCATGTACTTGCACACGCACTCACACAACAATCTCACGCTCGTGACTAAAACTAATAAAATTGGAAAGGCAAAACGTGAGCATAAAAAACCACCTAGTTAGCAGTCACACACACACACACACACACACACACACACACACACACACACACACACACATACACACACACATACACACACACACACACACACACACACACACACACACACACACACTAAGAACCTGATTAAACATGAACGTTAAAAACTTAGTTTGAACAGCAACAGCAAACTCGACAATACAACTCAATGCGCTTGAAAAACGCCGACACAACTACACAACTATGGGCTTAAGTTTCTTTCAGCTGCCGAAATAAGCGGGCTCTGAATGTGGACAAAGAAGGAGCCCCAGTAATGTCAATAGGCAACAGATTCCATAGTTTGGCTCCTGAGTAAGACAAACTAGTTTTGAATATATCGAGGCGCGGCCTTGGTATGGATAGATTGTTCCTCGTCATTTTATAAGGCGTATGATAAACATAAGTACGCCTTTATTGTACATAAGTAACTTACGCAGAGGCAGCATGTCGAGGGCTTTGAGTCGGTCGTCGGTGCTTTCTTTACTATCCGGGTGGATTAATTTGGCTGCTCTACGATGTAGAGCATTAAGCCTTTTTATGCACGCATCGCTACATCCATCCCAAACTGTAGAAGCATAATCTATATGGGATTGAATATGTGCGTAATAAAATATTTCCTTGTCGGTGTATCTGTAAAATAACGCAGTTTTGAAAGAAGATATAAATTCCTGGACACTGTTCGACATACGCTGCTGACACGTGCCATGTGAGTTGGTCGTGGATAATGACGCCTAACAAGCGTTGCTCTCTAACTTGTCTAATCGGCTCAGAGTTGAGAGAAAGGCTCAGCGGGGGTGGATGTAGCTGCTGCTTTTGTCGTGTAGTTATTAGCATGCATTCTGTTTTAGACGGATTTGGTACCATATAGTTAGTGTGACACCATTTTGAAACATCAGTTAAGCCCTGTTGAAGTGAGGAATTGATTGTGGAGATATTCGCTGACGACACGTCGAGAGTAGCATCATCAGCAAACAGGCTACAGCGTACGTTTAGATCTGAAATATGCAATGGCATATCATTGATGTAAATGGAAAATAAGAGGGGCCCTAATATTGAGCCCTGAGGCACGCCATGCTTTAGTATGCCTTCAGCGGAACGTTTACCGTTAACAAACACATACTGACGTCTTCCGTGCAGGTAGGATTTGAAAAAGTCCAAGGATGCTTTGTTTACGTGATACACTGATAGCTTTAGTATCAACATATCATGATTTACTAGATCAAAGGCTTTTGAGAAATCTAGAAATACAGCACTGGTCATTTCAGCTTTGTTCATGGACGTAAGCCAAGTATTGGTCAGGTGAGCTAGAGCTGTGTGGCATGAGTGGCGAGGTCTTAAACCTGACTGTAGTGGGTAAAGCAAGTTATGTTTTTCAAGAAAATAGCTCAGATGCCTGTGTACATGTTTTTCTATTGGTTTTGACAGAGCTGACAAGAGCGAGATTGGTCTAAACTTATTAGGGTCTGAGAGGTTCTTACTTTTAGGCAGAGGAATTACTTTGGCTACTTTACGAGGTTATAAATAAATGTCAAAGAGAGAGAGAGAGAGAGAGAGAGAGAGAGAGAGAGAGAGAGAGAGAGAGAGAGAGAGAGAGAGAGAGAGAGAGAGAGAGAGAGAGAGAGAGAGAGAGAGAGATGAAATGACATGACGTGACAGAGTCCCACAAACAAAAACAAAAAAAGAAAAAATAAGAAAACAGAAGAGGATAGCGTGTTGCTGAGACTGTTGCAAATCGCAGCTGAAGAAGCAGTGTTTAATCCATTTAACCCCGCGGCCTCAGTTCCCAATTTTTTTAAGTGTCACCTAACGACTATGTACCAGCTGCAGGATGGCTCGACAGAGAGAGAGAGAGAGAGAGAGAGAGAGAGAGAGAGATCAATGCAGTCAAAGGATGAGCAATTACCGCCGTCGCGCACATCACACAAGAGGTGTCAATACGGCTACGAAAAAATACCCAACCACCTCCTGTATTTGAGGGAACACAAAAGTAAAACATACAGCGACACAGACAGCAATTGCACACACCAATACTCCCTGACGGCTTCCTCCATGAGAGAATAACAGGAGTAAAAAATAATCGCTAAACAATACAGTTTAAAAGTAACGTTGAGCCATCTGGGAAAGTCAACAGCTGCTCCAGCGACTCTGTGCTATTTGAGGAGCGGCACAGAAGTAATAGCTAAAGCTCCCTAGCTAGGATAAATGCCATTCAGGGAAACACAGAGGTAAAAGATAAAGCTCAGATGATCCTGATCAATGCTGTCTGGAGGAACACAGGTCTAAAAAGTCTGCTCCATTGGAGTGGCATAGAGGTAAAGCCTAAAGCTAGAGGATTTGTTGTGCCATTTGTAGACAGACAAAGCCTCAATTTTTCCCTGGTGTGAGACTGCATTTTACGCATCACACATAAGGTGTGAATATTTTGTTCAGGTCCAACGCAAACTGTAGAGATGAATCGAACGCGATAGCACAAAGGTAGTCCCTGATTAGCTTTAGCGCCTCGAGGCGCCAAGCTAATCAGGCACTACCCTTGAACTATCATATTCGACCCATCTCTTGCGACTCAGAAAGTATTTTGTAAACGACTCTAACGCATGAAAAATTTGGCCCAGCATGTAAAAGGCACGAGGCTCCCATGCGGATTGTGTTCGGTCCGAGTAAACATAGATTCAATCTGGGGAACACCCTGTGATAATTGAACTCTCGTGATCAGAGTGCCAAACCCACTGGGGATTGGCCAGCGGAAAATAACAGGGTCGGGGGGGGGGGAGGGGGGGGAGGGGGGGGAGGGGGAGAGAGAAAAAAGGAAAAATAATATTGATAGTAATTTCAGGGCTGGTCAGCATTCAAACATAAGTGGTGATGTAGGAACCCGGAAGTCAGATGGTTAGCCATACCCCCTGCCCCCCCCCCCCCCGCCCCTTTTCCCCCCACCTTCACACACACACACACACACACACACACACACATACACACACACACACACACACACACACACACACACACACACACACACACACACGCACACTAATGTTTTGGGGAGGTTTTTTATTTTTATTTTTTTTTTTTTTGGGGGGGGGGGGGGAACAAAGTACACATAATAATAATAATGATAAGCCAGTACGTGCTGGTTACACATTGACTTAGGAAAGAAATCTCTGGGGTGGGTGGGGTGGAGGGGGACCGGCAAGACATACACAAAATAATGATAATTAGTGCTGGCAACACAGTGGCTTAGGAATCCGGGAGTGGGGAGGGGGGCGGGGCGTGGTGGAGGTGACATAATTATAATTGCTATTACCAGAGAACGCTTTGTCATACCTCCTCCTGGTCCTATATATACATTAAAAGGTCTACATGGGCTACAGCTACTCATCGTTTGAGACTACCTAGTAGCTAAGAATAGATCTTCTTACTAATACAAAACGAAACTAAAATGATATGAACTTTTAATCTATGCATTGCTGATCGGTCATTGACACCCCCACCCCCCAGCCCTCCTACCCCCACTCACCGGTCGTTCGATTACCTAAGGGTCATGCCATATCTCCCCCGAAAATCTTCCTACGACACTCTATAAAATGTCCGAGCCGTTAATTAGGATAGACGTATAGAGCTTTCCTGTAAACTAACCTGTTATCTTCTTTTCTGCTGATGTTTGGCTTGAAAGCCAAACAGCAGACCAGAAGATAGCAACACGTTTAAATTCCATACAACCTCAATCCCTATTTCCCCCTTCAATCATTCTCTTCGTGTATACCTTTGTCTCCCTCGCTGACAATCAATACTAAATAGCCCACTTAATCCGGAATTTTGCAAGTGTCCCCTCACGACTATGTACCAGTCGCAGGAGATGGACTGACCATGATAATTCAAGTGCAGTGCTAGATTAGCTTGGCGCATGATGGCGCCAAGCTAATCTGGCACTACCCTTGAATTATCATGGTCAATCCATCGTCTGATGTAGTGCGTCGGGACTAACAATTTTAATGAGTGAATGTGTGAACAAGGCGGTGCCGCAATAAACGATTTGGTTCTGCATCGTGTTGCGTTCCATTCATAAAAACAAATGCCCCAGGTGAGCAAAAGATCTTCGGGTCCACATCGTCCCACGGAACGTTTGCTTGCTGGGAAGGAAGCTTCAGTATCAGTGTCACTATAGTTACCTTGGATGTTTTCAAAGAGGAAATTTGCATTGTACATTCACGCTTCAGTGTTCAGACAATTGTAAACTGGCTCAGCCATCTGGAATTCGCGTGACTCAGTTCAAACGTGCTGCGGTCGAGAAGCTGCAAGACTGTGACAGCATAAGAACAATGCCTATTTAGCTTATCACCTCTTTGGGCTAAAATCAGGCACTACCCATTAGCTGTGCTGGTCGCAGCTGGCGCGGGGATTGAAATAACGAATGACGAGAATGGAAGTCAACGAATGCATCAGATTTGTTTGGAAAACGCAGCAGTCACATTCCCCTCCTCCCCCCCCCCCCCCTTTCGTCTTCCGAACCCCCAACCCCCCCCCCCCACCCCCCAGCCCCCGCCATCGCCCCCCCCCCCCCAACAAACACAAAATGTCGATGGTAAAATAATGGAACTTTCAATTAACCCCTAAAACAGAACCCCAGTTTCAGAGTACTTAGAACCGATATCAGTCAGCATGAAGCAAATATTCCCGTGAGCCCATGAAGCCACAGAGGCTCATTGGAATCTATTCTTTATGCAGATGAATCAGCTTTGTCTCTGAAAATTGCACGGAACCTTTTTGGGGTCTAAATATGCCTGACCCCGACAAGTATAATAAAGAGCTATAAGGGGGGAAGGGGGGGGGGGGGTAAATATCAGAAAACTATTCCGCGCTCGATATAAATTTGAATAGTTTTGCGCAAGCGAAATGTATCCGCACAGCTATAACAACAAGGCCTTGTTTCTGCTGCTCGGTTTCATGCGCATGATGGTTAATCGTTGTAAATTAGACGTAACAGCGATTGACAGAAAATCTAGCGCATCCACTGACGCCGCGGCATATATTCTGTATCAAGCACCCTACTCACAGTAAGTTCAGGACCACCCTGAAAAGTTGTGATTTCAAATAACTCCGTCAATCTTTAAGATTTTGTTGTAGAATGTTTGGACAAGACTAGTCAACTCTGTCAAATCTTAAGATTTTGTTGTAGAATGTTTCCACAAAACTGTAATCAACTCTGTCATATTTTAAGATTTTGTCGTGGAACGTTTTGGACAAGACTGTAGTCGCCTCTGTCAAATTTTAAGATTTTGTCGTGGAATTTGGAGGTGGGGGGGGGGGGGGGACAAGACTGTAGTCAATTCTGTCAAATTTTAAGATCTTGTCGTGGAATTTTGGGACAAGACTGTAGTCTTGTCCAAGCATTCTTGAGCAAATCTCAAAATCTGATAGAGCTGTTCTTATTTGAAATCACGACAACTTTTCAGCGTGGTCTTTAACTTACTATTTATTGTATATTATGAAAGGAGATATCATTCCATTCTGCCATCCCTCCGTAAGTATTTGACTCTCTCTAACCATGGGGCATGGGCAGCGGCGCACGAGTTATTGTCAGTGCACAAGTTAATGTCAGGGCATGGGTTATTTCCGGAGCTCGGTTTAGCTCCCTTCTATACTGAGGAGTAAAAAACATAAATGCGACATTTTTGGAATCATCGGAAACACTAAAGTGTTTCCGACGATTCCAAAACTGTCGCATTTCTTTTGCTTCTCAGTATAGTTTATTTTCGAAAGACGGTTCGAAACCGTGAAAGAAGTAATTATGTGTCAAAAAAAAAAACAAAAAAAAACACAAGCCTTCAAATTCACGATTTCCATTAAACGCTGTTAGTTAATAATTGACAATCAGAGGTTTTTGAGTGTGGCTGCAGTATGAGTGGAGGAAATTCTCCCGACAAAAGATGATCAGACGGAATTCAGCTTGAACCTCGGGAACCAAATCAGCATCTACTCAGCACTTCTTCTGTATGTCGCTGTGGTCGGCATTACAATTGCTAAACGAAATTTCTTCGGCACATCAGCGACGAAAACGGGATCAATGCCGTTCAAGGCAGATGTATATGCTCCTGACATAAGTCAAGGAAAGCTTCGGAAAATGTGCATTCCTCAGACAGAGACCAAGCCCATGCAATGTTGTTCTGTACGTGCATGATAGCCTATTACGGATTAAAAATAGTCTTCTTCGTGACTAAAGACTATCACTTACAAATACAACTTTTCATTTTGTTAAAAAAAACGTTTTGGTGATTGTGCTCCGGCGCTGCAACCTAGTGCGTAGAGGCCATCGGGCCGCCGTTAGCCCGCGCACAACTGTGCGCGGGCCTACGGTGACGGACGTCGGCCCGACGGCCTTTTGCGCATTGGAAGTAGCGTCATTTTATGCAATTGTTCTTATTCTTTAATGATGCCCGGTGTCGTCCTCTAGGCGCACGTTGAAGAATTTTTATTTTCTCGTGTTTTCTCGATTACTTGACGAGACAACGGTAAAGTTTGGGTGATTGAGTGGCTCATTTGAACATTATACTGATTAGAAAACTGCGTATAAAACGCTAAGAGTTTCTTGACTTTTTGTGATTAGTTTATTTACTCAGCGTGCAGGTCTGTGGTGAATACTGGACCTGGTCCAGAATCACAGAGGTGAAAAGAAACGAGTCAAAGGAAACGAGTTGTGAGCAGGTGCACGTTTGTCGTCTATTTCACAACTCGTTTCCTTTAACTAAGTTCGTTGAGATGTTCTCTGCATTTCACGTGCTTGGCAGTCACTTTTCTCGTCTGGATTAAAGTTTGCGTGAGAATGATAGGGAAGACGATAAGGGTCGGACAATCGATTGGTTGAGTGCTTGGTTGGTTAGTTGGATGGCCGCTGGTGACGCGCGTGCATGATTTTGCATTTACGAGCTGCGTCATGTATGAATTATGCGAGTTCTGCCTTTCGGTCTACTGTTCTGGTCAGCGCATACCGATTGTCACAACGTGCAATCACCCCAAAAGAACCCAAAAGAATACGGTTGCACTCGATGACGCAAATAGTCTGTTACCAACGCCACCCATCTGCATGAGACACAGATCATCCTGCGCCCACGCAACATTTCCCACTCATCTGCAACAGGAACAGATCCTCAACCCCTTCACTATGAGGGGCCGCAGACCGTGTTTCTGAAATCTGTGTCAGTTCAACGCAAAAGAACACCAGCCGTCCACAGAGCACGGATATTCGGGGGTGCAAATTCGGGGACTCATGAGGCCCTATGTCTCTTGCAGCTGGCTGATGTTCAAATTTCCTCGCCAGTGAACAGGTTAAAGGGGCACGCCTGACCTTTTTTAATGCTTCAGTTCGCAAAAAGCTTTTACTGGGATTCAGTATGCATACCCACTTAGACAGTGACCACCCTATTGTCCCACCAAATGCTTTCTTTCGTCCGTTCAAAGCAAAAAGAGATCACCGGAATCTTGTGATGAACGCCATGAAAAGATTGCTTCTGATAGGCGATGGTAGCTGACGTCATAACTATTCTATACGACCTTGGGTCATCTACATAATTATAACCAATCAGAGAAAAGATGGCGGATGAACCAGCGAAGAAAACAAGAAAGTGTCATCGACTCGCGCCGACTATCACAGACTCGGAATTGAAGAGAAGAAAGAGGAAGAGGGACAATATACCCCTAAGTCGAACTGACATTGGACAAGGGAATATAGACATGTGGCAACGCGTAAAGCAAGAGCATGGCTTAAACGCCCATCTAGAATTTATCCCGTTTCTGCTGAATCAGTGAGTAATCTACGGTCTTTGTCGATCTTCCTATAGTTCCGCGAACGCTAGTGATTTTCAGAATTCATGATTTTCAGTAGAATTTATCTCTTACTGATTTCGCAAGATTTTAAACCAGTTTTATCATATAGTTACGTGCAGAAAGTGGGTATAAATACCAATGTTCTGTTTCAATGATGGAACGCGTTGCGTGTTTCCGAGGGCTAAAGGATCAAAGGTCAAACTAGGCCCGGCACCGTGGACGCAGGCTCGTCGGTTTCAGCTGCGAGTCACTGAAATAAGCCACGCCCTCGTTACGATCGTTACTAGTAAATACTAGCAGGTTAAGCGGAACCCGCATTGTGATTTTGACAGCATAGCGAATAAGGCAGGTTTGTTCTACTTTTCTCGTGAAAAAATACGTCAAAGGGATGCCGGAAAACATCAGTACACGTGTACACTGACACGTGTGTACGCCACACCGATGACCTCGTGACCTGCAGTATTGCGATACACTGATAGTCGGCCGGGTTCTGCCTTGTGACGTAGGTTCATAAATATGCGTATTAATTCAAAAACAAGGCCGATGCAAACGATAAATCCGCGACTCGGGTACAAAAACAATACACCCTCCAAACGAAAAATTTCGACATTTGGCATTGTACTTACACCATAATGCTCAAAGATAGTACACAAAGGACCCATACACATACTGTCAGCAGTATCTGTTGCAGACAGTTTTTTTTTTTTTGTTTTTTTTTTTTTTTTGTTTGTTTTTTTTTTTACTGTGTTGAGATGCTTGATCCTGGGGAAAATAACTTTAAGAGCCGAGGCAATGGGCCACCCATTCGCGATGTCTCTCTCTTGGCTGGACTTCGCGAACGAAGATTTTATAGGAGTTGCCCACGACGTCTGCAGGCTTGTTCGTGGCTGCGGAGGCCAATCCGGGACAGGCAGGTTCGACCGCAGTGGCTGCAGGGGAAGGTATGGCCAGAGTTCTGAGTTGCGGCATCTCTGTTCTTTCTCCTGAGCCGCTTGTCCTTAAGGCTAGCTCTGCGAGAGTCCTCAAAGGAGACAGCTGCCTTGTAAATAGTGGAGCGCCAGGTGTCACGGTCCACAGCAAGCGAAGACCACTGGTGGTGGTCGATTTGGCAGGCACTAAGTGACTTCTTGAGACAGTCTTTGTATCTCTTCTTTGGTGCCCCTCTGTCACGGTGTCCAGTAGCAAGCTCGCCGAACAGGGTGATCTTTGGTAGGCGATGATCCTCCATCCTGGAGACATGCCCCGCCCAGCGGAGCTGTGTCCGCAGCAGCAAAGCCTCGATGCTCACGGTTTCAGCCTGTTCAAGGACCTCGACATTGGTGACATAGTCACTCCAGTGAATGCCCAGGATGGTACGCAGGCAGCGCTGGTGGAAGCGTTCGAGGAGTCGTAGTTGGCTGCGGTAGAGGGCCCAGGACTCGGAACCATACAGCAGGGTGGTGAGGACCACAGCTCTGTACACGCTGATCTTGGTGCCTGTTTTCAGCTGTTGATTGTGCCACACCCGCTTGAAAAGTCGCCCGAAAGCGCTGTTCGCTTTTGCCAGCCTGCTGTCAAGCTCCTTGTCCAGCTTGGCGTCCGACGTGATAATGCAGCCAAGGTAAGTAAACTGGTGCACTGACTTTAGTTCAGACTCGCCGATGGTGATGTGAGGAGGGCGATACACTGTCTTGGGTGCCGGCTGATGGAGGACCTCTGTCTTTTTCAGACTGACCTCGAGTCCAAAGAGCTGGGCAGCGTCTGCGAAGCAGGACGTGATGCGCTGCAGGGCTCTCTCTGTGTGTGCAACGAGGGCAGCATCATCAGCAAAAAGCAGCTCACGGATCAGTTGGTCTAGGGTTTTCGTGTGGGCCTGCAGTCGTCTGAGGTTGAACAGGCTGCCATCGAGACGATACCTGATGTACACTGCATCGTCATCATCGAGGTCCACTGTGGCCTGCTTCAACATCATGCTAAAAAAGATGGTGAAGAGGGTCGGTGCCAGCACGCAGCCCTGCTTTACGCCGTTGAGAATGGGGAATGGTTCTGAGAGGTCATTGTTGAGTCTGACCTGACCTTGCTGGTCCTCGTGTAGCTGGACAATCATGTTGAGGAACTTTGGGGGACAGCCAAGTCGCTCCAGGATCTGCCACATGCCTTGCCTGCTCACAGTGTCGAACGCTTTTGTTAGGTCGACAAACGTTACGTACAGCCCTTTGTTCTGCTCGCGGCACTTCTCCTGTAGCTGTCTCAGCACAAAGACCATATCGGTGGTGCTCCTGTTTGCTCTGAAGCCACACTGGCCCTCTGGGAGTTGGTCTTCAGCGATGGCAGGTACCAGCCGATTCAGGAGCAGCCTTGCAAGGATTTTCCCAGCAATGGACAGCAGTGTAATTCCCCGATAGTTGGAACAGTCAGACTTCTCACCTTTGTTCTTGTACAGGGTGATAACGACTGCATCACGGAGATCCTTTGGTAGTGTTCCTTCCTCCCAGCAGCAGAGAAAGAGGTCATGGAGCTTGTTGTGCAGTGCTGTGCCTCCATGTTTCCAGATCTCTGGCGGTATTCCATCAATGCCTGCTGCTTTGCCACTCTTGAGCTGGTGGATGGCTGTGAGGGTCTCTTCAGCGGTGGGCGGTTCGTCCAATTCAACTTTTACTGGGAGCTGTGGGATTTGTAGGACGACTGCTTCTTGAACAGTGCGCTCAGCGCTGAAGAGGCTCTGAAAGTATTCCGACCAGCGGTTCAAGATGGAGGTATTATCTGTGAGGAGTGCCTGGCCATTCGCGCTTCGCAGGGGACTTTGTACCAGGTGCCTGGGGCCATACACTGCTTTCAATGCTTCGTAGAAGCCCCTGTAGTCACCATTGTCTGCGCAAAGCTGGGTCCTCTGTGCAAGTCTGGTCCACCACTCATTCTGGAGATCTCTGAGCTTGCGCTGGAGACTGCTGCAGACGAGGCGGAAGGCAGACTTCTTCACAGGGCAGGAAGGCTGGGCTAGGTGGGCCTGATGGGCGGCTCTTTTTTTTTGCTAGGTGTTCCTGGATCTCTACATCGTTTTCGTCAAACCAGTCTTTATTCTTCTTTCTAGCGAAACCCAAGACTTCTGCAGAGGATTTTGCAATAGCAGTTTTCAGTTCTTCCCAAAGTGTTTCAGGGGAGGAGTCTGCTGGGTCCGCTGTGTCTTTGAGCCTGCGCTGTAAATCTGTCTGAAAGGCAGCTTTCACGTCGTCACGCTGAAGGCTCGCAACATCAAGCTTTTTCTTGGGGGGCCCCCATTTCTTGGGTTTTGGCTTGAAGTGGAGCCTGAGTTTGCAGCGGACAAGGCGGTGGTCAGTGTGGCACTCTGCGCTGGGCATCACTCTGGTGAGGAGGACGTCACTGCGGTCCCTCTGACGCACTAGGACATAGTCGATAAGGTGCCAGTGCTTGGAGCGAGGATGCATCCAGGTGGTCTTTCGACTGTCCTTTTGCTGAAAAGTAGTGTTGGTGATGACCAGTTGCTGCTCTGCACAGAACTCCAACAGTAGGCGGCCATTGTCATTGCAGTTCCCCACGCCATGCTTGCCGAGGACTCCTTTCCAGGCTTCAGAGTCCTGGCCCACTCTGGCGTTGAAGTCGCGATGTACACAGATACGAATAGGTCTCGTAATTTCCAAACATCTACAAAAGGCATTTGTCCACATGAGGCTCTACGTCCTGCTGGGGCTCATGTGGACCTGTGCCACTTGAAATCACTGGAACGGCATATTAGGCTTCTATCTGTTGACGCCGTTTTTATTTGAATTGTATTTGCTCTGAGGTGCTCATGTCGGCCTTAACCGCCTTCTGCCCTAGATACGAAGTTCTTTTAAGGCGAGAGAGCTGTATATCGCGGTACCAGGGAGCGATAAAGCCAGGCCGCGCTATTCGCGATCAGGTTAGCGTAGTGTTGAAATGTCACAGACTTAACGAAGAAAGACCACTTTAGCAAGCAAAAGGTCATCGGGACGACGTCAGCCTTAGCTGGCCCGCGCACGGCCGTGCGCGGGCCAGCTACAGCTGACGTCGACCCGAGGACCTTTTGCTCACCAGGCATCCCCCATGGCGGGAGCCAGAAACCCGTGCTGTTTGCAGATACCGCGGTATACATAACAGAGCACGTAGTACTGCTCAATCTAACCTGTATTACAAAAGGACATACACGAGGTATCTTCTTCTTAGCTGATCCCGCAAATCAGTCTTCTTCCTCGAGCTAAGGTAGGTTCGAGGGTATTCAATCGATATAGAAAAAAAGGGCAAAATGACCCGGAGATTGAATACTGTGCCAGTGCTGACCGAACGATTTAGACTTGACGGTCATAGGCTTTAAAAAAAAAAAAAAGACCCCAAAATCACAGACCGACGCAAAAGCAATGGATCGAAAAATAGCGTGCATCGGTTCAGAAGGGTCTCTACCGCTAACTTAGTCAAGGCACCCGGTATAAATAGCCGCGGAAGTGTCGCATAGCGTTGCCGTAGGCAACGCTATACGACACTTACGCAGCTATCGATGCGGGGCGCCTTGAATCAGCTAACGTTCGAACCATTTGAATCCTTCTCCCTCGAACGAGCGGAGGTGAGTGGTTGTTCTGTCTAAGATTAAGAAAGACAAATGGCGCAGCATGACAGTCCCAGATCTCGAAATAATGCCCCGATTCATCATACTCGGGCAACTGGAGCCAGATTTCCTCCCTTCCCAAACCTGGATCACAGCGAAAGAAAACAGCAGGAGTCTTCTCGATCAAGATGACATGCATCAACATCACTTTATGCGAAAGCCATTTTTGAAGAAATTATCTCACATCTTGTATACGTTTTGTTTTCACGTCGCTACGTACACACTGAGGTAGAGATCTAAGGCAGTCACAACAAAGAAAGAAACACGCTAAGAAAAGACAAACAAAACGCAATCTACTTCACTCATTCAGCCCCGACACACCACAGCAAGACATGGATTGAGCATGATAGTTCAAGGGTGGTGCCAGAGTAGCTTGGCGCCTAGAGGCGCCAAGCTACTCTGGCACCACCCTTGAACTATCATGCTCGATCTGTCTCTAGAATTGTAATACAGTCCTTGAGAGGGCAACTTCAAAATTTGGGGATTTCGGTTTTGTGGTAGAATGTTAATAAATTGTTGTCCCGGGTTGAGATTGTATTTACAATTTGCGCGCTTGGAGTAAAAACACCATTTTGGTATTTTCATTATTTAGGATACAAATGTGTACCGACTCGTATTTTTATTACTTGATGTGTTGCGTGTGGTCACGCAATAAAAGTAAAAGTAAACTACCAGTAATGCTACTTCCTTAGTCGGAGTCCTCCCTCACCCCCTTGTTCCTTTAACCCTTTGCCTGCTACTGACGAAACTGTTCAACAGAAGACGCGTAGTATTCGTCATTTTCTGCGAACAGTATCGTCAGTAGCGTTCAAGAGGTCCCTCTCTCTCTCTCTCTCTCTCTCTCTCTCTCTCTCTCTCTCTCTCTCTCTCTCTCTCTCTCTCTCTCTCTCATACACACACACACACACACACACACACATACATACACACACACACACACGCACACACACACGCACGCACGCACACACGGCACACACACACACATACATACACACACACACACGCACACACACACGCACGCACGCACACACGGCACACACACACACACACACACACACACACACAGACTATTCAATATTTTATGCTACGATTGCGGAGCTTTTCCTGACAAAAAAATACAGATGAACTGCGAAACGATCGGACTGTGTCTGACACATTAAAAACAACCCAACAGCCGACATATTGCTTCTGGGTATCTCCATCTAGTCCACAGCCATGTGCGGAAAGTGGATCAACCAAGAGCGATCAGTACCCAACAGACCAATTAGTGGGGGAGGGGGGGGGGGGGCTAAAGGGAATTGTCGGATTAGCTTGGCGCCTGGAGGCGCCAAGCTAATCAGGCAATGCCCTTGAGCTGTCATGATCAATATAAGTCACTGTCTTGTACTGACATCCTGAAAAATCAGGACCTCCCTTGCAGCAACCATGGTAGACTGAAACTCAGAAACGTGTACTAAGGTATAGAGCTATTCAGGCACTACCATTCTGGAAGCGTAGTCAGTGCAGCTCATCAAAGGCGTGTACTGGCAAGTGCAAGAGAGAATTGAATTGAATTGAACTGAACTGAGTTGAATTCAATTCAACTGACTTGGTTTGAACTGACTTCACTTGAACTGACTTGAACTAAATTGAACTGAAATGAATTGAACTGAACTGCTTTAAATTAAATTAAATTAAATACTGAACTAAATTAAATTAAATTAAATCGAACTGAACTGAACTGGACTAAACTAAACCGAACAGAATTGAACTGAACTGAACTAAATCAAACTGAACTGAACTGAGATGAGCGGAAATGAACTGAACGGAAGTGAATAGATTTGAATCAAACTGAACTGAACGGACCTCAACTTAAATGAATTGAACAGAAGTAAATAGAACTGAATCAAACTGAATTGAACTGAATTGAATTGAATTAAATTGAACTGACATAAAAGAAACTTTATTCTACAAGAATGGACATTTAGGCTTGAAAGCCTCTTTTATAATCTGTTTTATAATCTGTCCTTCTTTAAAAAAAAAAAAAAAAAAAAAAGGCTTGAAAGCCTCTGTTATAACTCTCCTCGGTATTAAATTAAAACAATAATGCAACAGCAGAGATGTGGGAAGAGAGACAGAAGCGTTTGGCTTTCCATTAAAAGCAAATGACAATGCCATTAGAAAAAGGATAATGAAGAAATAAGAAGTTCAATGCAGAGTAAAAAATTAATCTGTTTCATGGATAAGCGGCTGCCGGCAGTGCATTTATTTACAATGAAAAAGAAAAGAAAAAATCCTGATTAATGTGCTGGTATGTGATTTTGGACCTTACGGTTTTTAGCCGTAAGGTCCAAAATCACAGACCAGCACACTCAACTTAGCGTTCAAAGGAGAGGCAAAACATTACTTTAAGCTCCCGCTGCGGCGGCACGAAGTGCATTTCATAAATCACTGTCATCAACACAGACGAAATGAGAACCCGTAAAAAATATGAGATGAACCCACAAAGTCCCTTCTATATGAGAGCTGTCCCTGCTGTCAAGGGTCTCTACCTTTTGTCTTTGACCTGATTCTGATGTTGAATTATCTCCTATTAAAAAAGTCTCGCAGAGATGCCAATGAGTCTTTCACTTTCGCTTTATAGGCTCGAGAAAATGGTGATAAAACTAGAACTTCACTGTAAAATTTCAGTCTTGCTATAATTTGTGTGAAAGCAGGTTGACTTTACCTAGCTACATGATATACTAAGTACACGGGTCACCTGCATGCTCTTCTGAAAGAGCGTCGATGTGTGTGTGTTAGTGCGTAAGTGCGAGCGCTCCAAACATGTCCAAGAGGCATAGATCCTCATGCGCCGGAGGGGGCATGAGGATCTATTCCTCCTGGAGATGTGCGCATGTTTGTGTGTGAGAGAAATGAAATGAAATGAAATGAAACTTTATTTCTCAAGGATAAATGATTAGGTACACAGACCTTTTTTCAATCATGTCCTTGCACACGCACTCACACAACAATCTCACGCGTGTGACTAAAACTAATAAAATTGGAAAGGCAAAACGTGATGATAATAAAAAAAATAAACAAAATAAACAAAATAAAAAATAAAAAAAAATAGTTAGCAGTCACTCACACACACACACACACACACACACACACACACACACACACACACACACACACACACACACACACACACACACACACACACAAACACACACACAAACTAAGAACCTTATTAAACATGAACGTTAGAAACTTAGTTTGAACAGCAACAGCAAACTCGACAATACAACTCAATGTGCTCGAGTAACGCCGATACAACTACACAACTATGGGCTTAAGTTTCTTTCAGCTGCCGAAATAAGCGGGCTCTGAATGTGGACAAAGAAGGAGCCCCAGTAATGTCGATAGGCAACAAATTCCATAGTTTGGCTCCTGAGTAAGAGAAACTAGTTTTGAATAATATATCGAGGCGCGGCCTTGGTATGGATAGATTGTTCCTCGTCGTTTTATAAGGCGTATGAGCAGGGCTAAATAGATCTGTTAGATAACTAGGCGTTTTAGAGTGGTAGATTTTAAACATAAGTACGCCTTTATTGTACATAAGTAACTTACGCAGAGGCAGCATGTCGAGGGCTTTGAGTCGGTCGTCGGTGCTTTCTTTACTATCCGGGTGGATTAATTTGGCTGCCCTACGATGAAGAGCATTAAGCCTTTTAATGCACGCATCGCTACATCCATCCCAAAATGTAGAAGCATAATCTATATGGGATTGAATATGTGCGTTATAAAATATTTTCCTTGTCGGTGTATCTGTAAAATAACGCAGTTTTGAAAGAAGATATAAATTCCTGGACACTGTTCGACATACGCTGCTGACATGCGCGTGCCATGTGAGTTGGTCGTCGATAATGACGCCTAACAAGCGTTGCTAACTTGTCTAATCGGCTCAGAGTTGAGAGAAAGGCTAAGCGGGGGTGGATGTAGCTGCTGCTTTTGTCTTGTAGTTATTAGCATGCATTCTGTTTTAGACGGATTTGGTACCATATAGTTATTGTGACACCATTTTGAAACATCAGTTAAGCCATGTTGAAGCGATGAATTGATTGTGGAGATATTCACTGACGACACGTCGAGAGTAGCATCATCAGCAAACAGGCTACAGCGTACGTTTAGATCTGAAATATGCAATGGCATATCATTGATGTAAATGGAAAATAAGAGGGGCCCTAATATTGAGCCCTGAGGCACGCCATGCTTTAGTATGCCTTCAGCGGAACGTTTTCCGTTAACAAACACATACTGACGTCTTCCGTGCAGGTAGGATTTGAAAAAGTCCAAGGATGCTTTGTTTACGTGATACACTGATAGCTTTAGTATCAACATATCATGATTTACTAGATCAAAGGCTTTAGAGAAATCTAGAAATACAGCACCGGTCATTTCACCTTTTAGAGAGAGAGAGAGAGAGAGAGAGAGAGAGAGAGAGAGAGAGAGAGAGAGAGAGAGAGAGAGAGAGAGAGCGAGAGAGAGAGCGAGAAAGAGAGAATTACGTCATATTTAGAGTATTATGTCAATGTCTGCGTGGTGACGGAGTTGCTTCTTTTACGTCACCGGCACTGTCTGACTTTTTCTAGAAGTCAAGGTTTTTTTTTACTGTTTTAATTCTTTTCTCAAAAGAATTAATTTACTAAAGAAGTTGAAAGGATACAAAAATGGCTAACGAACTCATCCAAAAGTTCAAGTAAATACGACAAAAATTACGGACTCTAATCTGGGTCAACCGACTTCCTATAAACGGTTGTTAATGTCTTCAATGAGACATTGAATTACAATATGCTCGGAGGCTCTCTTAGCCACCAATTTAAGAAATTATTTCGCCAATTTTCAAGCTTGTGTGTACAGAAATCTCGGAGATTCTCTTGTTTACATACATGCATACATGCATACATGCTTACAAACATACATACATACATACATACATACATACATACATACATACATACATACATACGCACATACGGCGCTTCGCGCCAAATGTACGTTCAGCAGCGAGGTTAGCGTAACGAGACATGACGTAATTGTTATCTTGTTACTTCAGTTGTTAGAGGTTTAGGCCTGCCCGCCTTTGACATCATGGCCGTGCTATTAAATTCGCCCCACCGCGACCCGTCCTAAAACGTCTCTTCTATAAATAGATGGGACATTAAAACAAGATGGGATGAACCATAACCTACGAAGTCCCTTCTATATGAGAGCTGTCTTCGCTGTCAAGGGTCTCTACCTTTTGTCTTTGACTTGATTCTGATGTTGAAATATCTCCTTTTGAAAAAGCCTCGCAGGTGTGCCAATGCGTCATAGTGAACTCTAAAAGGGGCGCGCAGTGCATACGCGTCATTGGTTTGTCAAACGTCATTCGTCATGACGTTTTTTTGTTTTTTGTTTTTACGTAATTTTATATTTAACGTGATATGAGATTCGCTTTCGTTTCTAGGCTTGGGAAAATGGTGACAAAATTAGAATTTCACGATACAATTTCAGTCTTGCTATAATTTGTGTGAAATCAGGTTGACTTTAATTAGCTACATGATATACTAAGTACACCTGCATTTTCTTCTGAAAGCGCGTCGATGTGTGTGTATGCATGTGCGTGTGCGTGCGTGCCAGCGCGCCCTGCAAACATCCTCAAGAGTCATAGATGTTCATGCGCGCTCCGGGCACTTGAGGATTTGTCTCTTGAAGATGCGCGCATATGTGTCAATGGTTTGTCAAACGTCATTTGTCATGACGTATTTTTTTGTTTTTACGTAATTTTATATTTATCGTGATATGAGTTTCGCTTTCGCTTCAAGACTTGCGAAAATGGTGACAAAACTAGAATTTTTCGGTACAATTTCAGTCTTGCTATAATTTGTATGAAATCAGGTTGATTTTACCTAGCTACATGCTATACTAAGTACACCTCCATGCTCTTCTGAAAGCGCGTCGATGTGTGTGTATGTGTATGCGTGTGCGTGTGCCTGAGTCGATGTGTGTGTATGTGTATGCGTGTGCGTGTGCCTGAGCCTTGGTGCATGCGCACGCTCGAAACATCCCAAAGAGGCATAGATGTTCATGCGCCCTCCGGGCACATGAAGATATATGCCTCTTGGAGATGCGCGCATACTTTGTGTGTGAGAGAGAGAGAGAGAGATTTGTTAGTTAGTTATTTGGGTTTAACGCCGAGCAGGCAACTAAGGCCATCTCACGGCGGAGAGAGAGAGAGAGAGAGAGAGAGAGAGAGAGAGAGAGAGAGAGAGAGAGAATTACGTCATATTTACAGTATGTCTGCGTGGTGACGGAGTTGCTTGTTTTACGTCACCGGCACTGTCTGACTTTCTCTAGACGTCAAGGTATTTTAATGTTTTAATTATTTTCTGAAAAGAATTAATTTTAACTAAAGAAGTTGAAATGATACACAGCTGGCTAACGAACTCATCCAATGTCTTTCTCCAAACTAGCTATATGCAAAAGTTCAAGTAAATATGGCAAAAATTACGGACTCTAATCTGGGTCAACCGACTTCCTATAAACGGTTGTTTATGTCTTCAGTGTGCCATTCAATTACAGTATGGTCGGCGGCTCTCTTAGCCACCCACTCAAAAAAGTATTTCGCCAATTTTCAAGCTTGTGTATACAGAAATATCGGAGATTCTCTTCTTTACATACATACGCACACACATACGCACATACATACATACATACATACGCACATACGGCGCTTCGCGCCAAATGTACGTTCAGCAGCGAGGTTAGCGTAATTAGACATGACGTAATTGTTATCTTGTTTCTTCAATTGTTAGAGGTTTAGGCCTGCCCGCCTTTGACATCATGGACATGCTATTAAATTCGGCCCACCGCGACCCGTCCTAAAAAGTCCCTTCTATAAATAGAAGCTACTTTTTTTTTTTTTAAGTGAGCTGTAACAGGCATGCGATAGCATGCTTCGTACGGAATTTCACAAATTGACATCAAGTGCCTCCGGCAAAAATTTTTTTTATCAAAACCTATATTCAGAAAGAAATGTCATTCTGATGTACATTGTATTGCACACAGAATTTTTTTTCGGGTGATGAGTGTAACACCCTTAAATGCCCGTGCTGGTTGAAGGTTGAGGTTGTGTTTTTAACACAATCTCTGCCAGTGGACGGAGATGACGTTTCCGAAATCTTTAGTAATCCAGCGCCAAAGCATTCCAGCCGTTCAAGCAACATGCATACGCGCTGGAGTCAACAAGAGGCATAGATCCTCATGAGTCCCCGCTACGCAGGGACTCATGAAGAACTATGCCTCTTGCAGTTGGATCTTGTTCAGCTTTTCTCGGCGGTAAAGGGGTTCAGTTTCTGATAATCCAAAGCCAAAGAGCCATAGGAACGGGGATACAAAGTGGTGTTAGTAAGAGGCATAGATCCTCAGTAGCCTCCGCAACTGCCGAAGCGCATGAGGATCTCTGTCTCTTGGAGTCGGCTAGTGGCCATTTTTTCTCGGCACTGGAGGTTAAGCAACAGTTTATATTTTCAGCTGCAGATGAGAGGCAGGCATGGAATTATGGTTGGCTGTCTGACCCTCGGATGTACTTTGTATATTTATTTTGTTTTACAATAATAAAAACAAAAATAGAAAATATAGAAATACCAGGTGAATAAGTGCATATATGGACACGTTTGTTTTCTCCGGCGCTGTCTTTCAAGTAATTCTTTTTACTGTCTGCTTTGTTGTTGTTGCATTTCTTTGACAGTTTGAGCTAAAACTTTGACATCTTTTGTTTTCTTCTATTTCTTTTTTTATTATGACAGCTGTAACTAGTACTTTGGCTTCTTTTGTTTGAAACTGAGAGCTCCGTAACCTCATATTTCTTTCTACAGAAAAAAACAATAATGTTACCCTTTCACTACCAGTGGACGCACATGTCGTTTTTGAAATCTCTGTTTATTCAGCGCCAAACAGCTTCATCCGTCCAACGGACATGAATACAAAGTAATTTCAGTAAGAAGCATAGATCCTCACGATCCCCCTTAGTTGTGGGGTCTCATGATGATCTGTGTCTCTTGCAGCGTGTTGTCGGCAGTGGAGGGGTTAACAACAGGTCAAGGAAACCTGTCATTCGTCCCTTACCCCGATCACGGCCGAGAAAACGTGAACACAACCCAACTGCAAGAGGTATAGATCCTCATGAGCCCCCGCAGTTGCGGGAGCTCATGAGGATCTATATCTCTTGCTGCAACCACTCTGTTCCCATGTTCCTTTGACGGTTTGGGGATCTTTGAATTTACGATGATTTTAAGAACACAGTCTGTGTTCACTGGAAGAAAATAAATTAATGCAAAAAATAGAAATAAAAACCTGGGCTGGTTGCTGTAAACGGCGCTGAAGCGATTTCAGAGCATTGAAAGTCAATAGCTTTCCGCCAAAAAATAAAGACAATACACTTTAACCGCAGAATAGCATTATTCAATTCCTTCCTTCGACACCTGCTGTGACGAATAGGCCGTGATCTTTCAATGGAAGTGACTTATTAGTTTGCAGACATCTGCAACTTTCGATATCATGCACTAATGAACTCGTCAACGAAACATTCCTTTATCATTTGAGTGCCGTTATAAGCGGGACATCATCATTAAGCCTGAAATGAACGAACAAGAAACATAAAAATTTTAATAAAAGCTCCCCCAGCTTATTGCACGAAACGGGGAGGGGGCGGGGGGCCTCGAGGCTAAAGTACACCCTGTTTTCATGCACACACGCACACAAGCACACACACGCACGCACGCACACACAACCACACACACATACACAAACACGTACACACACACACACATGCACACGCACACATACATGCACACACACACACACACACATACACACACACATACACACACACACACACACACACACACACACACACACACATACAGAGAGAGAGAGGAGAGAGAGAGAGAGAGAGAGAGAGAGAGAGAGAGAGAGAGAGAGAGAGAGAGAGAGAGAGAGAGAGAGAGAGAGAGAGAGAGAGAGAGAGAGAAAGATCCGTGCAGTAATGCCCGCCAGACACATATAGAGCTTATGAATTGATAAGAGATTGAACTCAACGATCAAAGCTCGTGTTCAATTTTCTTCAATCCCTCCCAGCCAAACACACGTCTCATGGGGCTGCCATGTCACAGATGAATCAGTTAACACATTCGAGACATGGTGCAGTAGGATACGCGACATTACGCCGCTTATCAGGATGCACCACGTCTCAAATGAGTTAACCTTTAAACTTCAACAGCAAATGTCCTCTTGAGAGAATCGTCTGTCAAACATGACTTACAAGTGGCGTGAGATGGATCGACTTCTATAGCACAAGGGTAGTGCCAGATTAGCTTGGCGCCTACAGGCACCAAGCTAATCGGGCACTGCCTTTGTGCTGTCAAGCACAAGCCAAATATCTCAATGCTGGCAGAGAAAGCGAAGATGAATATACGAAATAAACTTGCTGAATGAATGTGAATGTGAACTCAGCCCGGAGCTCTGAGGCACATACAACTGAGAAGCAAACGCTCTTTGAATTAAAAAAAATTAGTGTGTGTGTGTGTGTGTGTGTGTGTGTGTGTGTGTGTGTGTGTGTGTGTGTGTGTGTGTGCGTGCGTGCGTGCGTGCGTGCGTGTGTGTGTGTGTGTTGTGTGTGTGTGTGTGTGTGTGTGTGTGTGTGTGTGTGTGTGTGTGTGTGTGTGTGTGTTTGAGAGAGAGAGAGAGAGACAGACAGAGAACAATAAACAATGAACGTTTATTTTACAACGGTAAAAGTATTTGGATACTAGCCCAATTTTCAAACTTGCCGTTGCTGCCATTAAGCTAAAAACTGCTATTAAACACGATCACCAACAAAACAACGATTTCGTACGGAAGTAGAGAGATGCAGACAGGCAGACAGACAGAGACAGACAGAGACAGACAGAGACAGACAGACAGACAGTCAAACAGGCACACAGATAGACAAACAGACAGACAGAGAGTATCGATGTTCGACTGACAAACAAAAAGAAAAAATATTATTTATGGGCTCTGATCAGCAGAAAAAAAAGTAGTTTGTCGTGTCCGCGGAATACCCGAGGGTATTTTTGGGAGGAAATTCTCTTTCATCCCTTAGGTTATTACGGTTAAAAAAAAAAATCCCTCTCTCAACTTAGAAACACAATAGCAGGAAAACAGGAAAGGTCTCTCACTGTCAGTGTGATAGGGCCTATTTTTGTCATCACAAGACATGAGTTGCTGTATCATATTATGTCTGAATTTATTTTATGAAAATAATTGAACATAATGTAGTCTCCCTTGATTAGTATTAGAAGTATTATAAGTATTAGAATTATAAGTATTACATTATCGTTATTATTATTATTGCTATTGTTATTGTTATTGCTTTTATTATTATTATTGTTAACCTTTTGGATATCGGTAGCGGTTTTTAACTGCTACCGACACCCAAAGGGTTAACTTTTGTATTCAACGCATTGTGCACATGAACTGCGCGAAATACGACCTCACAATCAGCACTTCAAAACAGCTATCTGGAGGCCAACCAGTGGAGTACATAGGTTCTCACGTATAGCGAGGGCAAGGGGGCCGGCGTTCATATGGGATTATGGGCCCAGCTGACGTCACTTCCGGCTATCTCACGACCTTGTCAGTTCCATCAAGGGTAATTTGACATGGCTTGCTTGTGTTCTAACCACTGCTGAGTCCCCTACATTTCTCCTGGCTGGTTGTTCTGGTGCGGATAGGGAATGAACTTTGAATGAACTAGCGAGTGTTTTGATGTCGGTCTATCTTCCGGCCAGATGCCTTCATTCACATAACGAGTACTTAGCCCGGGGTTCTGTACGGCAGAGGAAAATGCGACGAACACGACCCAACTCAGTCAATGCCCACAAGACGCAAAGAACTTCATGAGCCCCCCACAGATGTGGGGGCTTATGAGGTTCTTTGCAGCTTGTGGCTCCATGTACAGCCGGTCTACTTCGCTTCACCATAACAAGGTCGGACATAACAAAAGTTGGAGGTCCCAATAACACTCTTTCTATTTCCGTTCTGACAAACTTCGGACTACATAACAAGAAAATTGTGGGCTGTCGATGTGTCACTTATATCCGAAGTATAAGGCAGACAGCTGCCTGTATTCACGCACTGTTCTGGCAGCTCCTGCAGCCAAACTGGTGCCAAACGTACTGCTTTGCATTCCTTTGGATACATCAGTGAGGCCGAGAGGGGGATCTTGACGACTGGGCACCCCAGGATCTCCTTACACTTCGCCCAGGCTTGCTCCCTGGAGAGGTCACTCCAGTGACTGACCCAGCAAGCGCATATACCCATTGTCTTCCGAGACAGGATGCCAAAACTGTGTATGCGGAAAAAGGCATATTTGGCCATGGACTGGTCATGGCTTTGAAGACGAAATATGCGTGCAGTGCGGTATGGATTTGTGCAGCATGCCCAGTGTTTCCACTCGTCGGGTTTAGACTGGACGGCCTGGACTAAACTGGATCCCTTTGTCAGCCACGCTGACAAGTTCAGGAGGCAAAGATTCGCACGAGCCGCATTGACGTGGATGCCTGTTAGCGTCTATTAACGATTTCTTGTAATAACAAAAACCTTTGATCTGGTCAAGTGCATCAACAGTTGGCCTGACCACCGTTCGTAGTCATTACCTCAGTAGCAAAGCGTCTTCGGACCCACGACGGCCTCAGTGGCCAGGCCTGCCCACAGCCGTGCATGGGTCCACTGTGGTCGTCGTGGGCCCGAATACCTTTGCTTACTGGGTACTGCACGAATTAGGCCCGATTCAGTTTAGTTATGGCGGAGAACCTTGTGCCGTAAGCACAGACAAATCAAGACACAGTAGGGTGCGGTGGCTCATGAGAATCTACGCCGCTTGCCGGCTCGAGTTACCTCTAAGTTGTTATGTTTATGCAGACTGCATCGTACTCGCCGTGTTTCTGTAACTGTTACATGAGTCATTACGAAGGCCGATCGCGCGAATAACTTGACCCGGCGCCTGTATGGGTCACTCAAAACAATAGTGTACGCGCACCTGCAACTCTTTCGCCATCTACATATAGTGCTCAGCCCACATGGCCCCAGAGTCCTACAGCAGGAGATGGATGGACCATGATAATTCAAGGGTAGTGCCAGATTAGCTTGGCGCCTTAGGCGCCAAGCTAATCTGGCACTACCCTTGAATTATCATGGTCAGTCCGTCTCCTGCAAGTGGTGTGTAGTAGTTAGGAAACCCTCTCAATTTTTAACATGCAGCCGTGGGGCTAAGTGGGTTAGACAAGAGAAGGTCGTGTGGGTTACGGATATCAGTTTGTTTTGCGGTTTTTGTTGTAACCAAGGGTTTTTTTTTTTTTTTTTTTTTTTTTTTGGTTGGGCGCGAGCCTTAGAAAACCGTCATTCGCGCAACGGCAAAAACAAAATAACCTCCGGTGAGATAAAGTGCATTGCTCTACTTGTTATTTTGCTATCAGAAGTATGTCAAAATTGTACGCGTTATGACGCAAACAGTGGATTAAAAGACGGGACAAACAAGCGACATAGTTCTGATTTGCGGACAACTTCTATTCGCCTGCATCCTGTTTAGACTGAAACATCACCGCCCCGCGCAGCATCCTATTGCATGTTTGTCCTGACATTTAATCTGTAGTCTGGGAATTTTATCAACTGCTGAGGTCAAACACGTGCAAAATTTGACCTACTACACTCGGACTGATTTCCGGAAATCGTCTGCTGACGTTCGCCAATCAGAAGTACGTAAAAACTGCACGTATTCTTACGAAATAATGGATAAAAAGAGCCCGAGAAACTGCGATATCGCGTGTTTATCCGGGCTTTTAATCACTGAATTGATGACGTCAAAAGACGCGCAGTTTTTGACGTGCTTCTGATTTACGGAAATTGTCTATTGTATCTGGGGGCGATCATCATATACTGGCGAGCAAAAGAAATGCGACATTTTGGGAAACACTTTAGTGTTTCCGATGATTCCAAAAATGTCGCATTTGTTTAGCTCGTCAGTATATAATTGTGTATTTAGTGACCCTCAGTGAGCTCGCGACCGCATCTGTGATCCAACTCTGTCAATAGGTCACTAACGAACGTGCCGTTGCTCTCTGCCTCACTGTCACTAAACTCATCCGTTTCCTACCATTGCCCAGCAAGCAATGACAATCGGGTCGACATCGGCCGATAGCGGCCAGTGTCGGCAAAATGTCCTTTGCGGTCCTTAGGTACATAAAACAAAGTCCATACCAAGCACGATGTCCATAACGAGCACGAAGTCCATACCTCAGGTAGTACTAAGTCCATACCATACTAAGTCCATACAAAAATCGAAATCCACACCAAGAAAATGGTGACTTCCAAGCGTGTGAAATGCAAAGAAATACCATACACTCAAGTTTATTACATTTTGAATTAAAATCCATTTCTCAAAATAAACATACAGAAAACAATTAAGTGGGTTACTTTTCTTTTTCAAGAAATGTAAACTTTAGTTGCATCCCTTGCATTCAAAACAGAAATAGCTCATTGCAATGAAGCTGTATTTCTTGCCTGAAGTGAGTAGCTCGTATTTTTGTCTGAGTGTCCATTTCGAAAAAAAAAAAAAATGTACTTGTCCTTTCTAAGCATTTCATTTTTTTTTTTTTTTTGAGTGGGGGGGGGGGGGGGGGTGGACGGGGGTGTTTCTTTACATTAAACGTCGGGCTGTGACAACAAGATGAGCTTGCAAGCGTTTACTAATGATCGCTAGTGATAAGTCTTAGGCCCAAGAGCCATTCTGGATTCATCTGAAGATGGAGCCAGGATCGCTTGGCGCCTGGAGGGCGCCAAGCGATCCTGGCTCCATCCTTGCTACCCAGAGAGTCCTGCAATTAGTACATGTATAATGTATACATCATTGCGGGATAAAAAAAAAATGCGATGAAATTGTTCATGTTTGCTTGAATGATTGATCGTTTGGGTTGAACGGGGTACACACCGCGAGCGGACATGTTTCGGTTCCATCGTTATCAATAGATCACTAATGGTCACTACTTTGATCTCTCTGCATGAAAGGCTGGCATTTTCTGGCACCGCACTACTTGGCCAAACTTCAGTAACTGTCGGCAGTTACGAAAACAGGTTTTGGCATCTGCACTGGCTTGATATCACTCATTAGAAGGTACAGTCCATTCAACTGTTTGCACAGTTGGCGATGTCCAGAAGAACAGTGCCAACGGTGCCAAACGTTAAATGGACGGTGTAGTACCGTGTTGGTTTGGCGCCTATCCAGGTGACACTTCACATAATTAATCCATTACCCAAAGGTCATCGCGCCCACGACAGCCGCAGTGGGCCCGCGCACGGCTGTGCGCGGGCCAACTGCGGCCGTCGTGGGCGCGAAGACGTTTTGCTACTGGGGCATCCATCATGTCGTCACTGCCACTGGACGCAAATTGTGTTTTTGAAATCATCGTAAATTCAACGTGAAAGATCGCCAGCCGCTACTGCTGGTTAGTTTGCGTTTAACGTCCACGGCACCGAAGTGATAATGGACGGCCCTGACGGGCGGGTTATGGGGGACAGGGAAATCTATTACCTATGGAGTACGACCTGAACACTGATCAACTCAGGCGCACTTCAACTGTGCCACTTTGATTTACCAGGACCTTTCAACGGACATGCTATTGAACAAGCCCGTCTTTTCCCTCTGGATTGCGAGTCCAGCTACCGGGGCGGGACAGGGATTCGAACCCACGACCCGGCGATTCCTTTCGCTCTCCTGCTCCGACGCTTAACCGCCTGGGCTATTTCGGACTCTGCCGCTACTGCGGGGGCTCATGATGATTTACACCTGTCGCCGCTGGGTGGTGTCATTCACCTTTTCTTGGCAACGAAGCAGTTCGTCCCAAACACTACAAAACATGGATCGAAAAGAATACACTAAAAAGTGTCGCCCCAACTAGAATAGCCTAGTGCCTCTAAACGCCAAGCTATAATGGCACCACCCTTTAACTATCATAGTCGATGTTCTCTTGAACTGTTGGGAACGCATTTTTCAGACTCCAAATTGAGAAATTTCGGTTTCAGGGCTCAAAGTGTTAAACTAAATCAACATACAGTCAAGCCGTCCTCTCAGCGCCACCGACCCCGGAGCAGAACGAGTTTGCAAGTATAGAACAGGAGATTTGTCTTTTTTATTCTTTTTTTTTTTAAGAGTGAAATTACAGTTAACCCTGTGGCTGTCGAAAGCGCTTCTCGTCGAGGCGATTCATGCAGGCTTCACCTAGTCCAAAAAAAAAAGCGCAACCGACCTAACCCCTTCACTGTCAGTGCACGCAGATGATATTTCTGAATTGTTTGCTAAGTCAACGCCACAGACCCCCCAGTCGCCCAAGGAACACGGACACAAAGTGGTCTCGCAAGAGACATAGATCCTAATGAGCCTCCGCAGCTGCGGGGCCCTATTAGGATCTCAGTCTCTGGCAGCTGGGCCTTGTTTAGTTTCCTGCATCGTCTGATGTATTTTTATACAAATGTGTAGGGTAGCCGGACAGTTTGGAAGATAGGCATTGCTATGCCTAAAACTTTTTATCCTGAATAAAAACGTTTCATCATCATCATCATCATCATCCTTTGGCAGTGAAGGGGTTAACCCTTTGGCTGTCGGCAGCGCTTTCCGTCGAGTCGATTCCTGTAGGAATCGCCTCGACGGAATGCCGCTGCCGACGGCCAAAGGGTTAAGCAATAGAAAACGCTTAATTCGGACGAGAACTCATTCAACCTCTTCTTCACTGCCAGTGGACGCGGATTGTGTTTTTGAAATCATTGTGAAATTCAACGGCGAAGATCCCCAGCCGTCAAAAAAACATAGATACAAAGTGGTTTTAGCAAGAGGATTAGATCCTCATGAGCCACCGCAGTTGCGGGGGGTCACGAGGATCTAATCCTCTTGCAGTTGGGTGGTGTTCATTTTTCTCCTCGGCAGTGAACGCATTTAATCTGCAGCAATTTACCTTCCATCAAATATGTTTTCAAAGCTAACAACTTTATATAAATGGGCCGACCGCATTAGGCTTCAAATGTGGTTCCGGATGAAGAGCAATTACTCTAGCTCACTGACCAAAGGGAGTTGTCGCCCAGGATGCCAGGCTGGACTGCAGGCACTACGGAATGGGAATATCACTTATCCTTGTCGTTTTGGAGAAAAAAAAAAAATGATGCAGATTTTAAATTCTGCTTTTGGGATAGTTATAAAGAACGTCAAATATTTTGCCTCTATTCTAGTTCACGGCGAAAGTTGTTTTGCAAATGCAATCCAAGAAAAAAAGATAACTGTTTTTATCCCAGAGTACCATTTGAACAGAACTGAAGTACGTGCATATAAATGGAATTGCCTAAGGTACATTCGCAGTGACATTTATAAATGTGATTTAGTTTACTTTATCCGTTTGTGCATCACAGATACCTGACCGTTTCAATAAATCTGAATTTATTTTTTATTGTAAATGTAGTAAGCAGAACGTTATATAAGCTCGCAAACTATTGCATGCTCCATTGTTACGACATCCAGACCCAAAAGGTGATTGCTAAGTGTGAAAATTGCAAACAAAAAAAACAACTCAGCAAAGAAAGAAACGCGCTTAGAAATGACAAGCAATACACGGTTTAATAAAATGAGTTGTACTTGTCCTTACGGGGAGCTGAGTATAGCCCAGGTGGCAGAGTGTTCGACTCTCGTCTGAAAAGTCGTGAATTCGAACCCAGCTGGGGTCAAAATTTCTTCAGACATTTGTCGGTGCCCCGTCTTTGAAGTCACCTTCCTGGTCGACAAAGTGGTTAAGCATTAAACGTTTTAACGTTTAACTTTTCCCTTTCATTTTTATTTTTCTATTTCATTTTTACTACGGTTTTCTAAATGATTTGTCCACAACCCAGGTCTGTTCTGGCTTGCTGGCTCCATTAACCTTAAAACCTCTGCTTTCCTCACGCTGAACTGGTTATCGCGTCCCAGAAAGCAAAATGCCCTCGTGCCGGCGTCGGCCGTGGTGGGCCCACCACGGTGGACGTCGGCACGAGATCATTTTGCTTACTGGGCGTACTGTCCGTGGTGGCCTGGTCTCTGTAATATTCAGCCGTCTGCACTGGCGGATGTCAGAAGACGGGACTGGCTCCTTTAAACTGTAGTTTGTTCTCAGAATCGATCCCATATTTTGGCACTTGCTTCCGTCTCACATTACACGGGCCTGTAAACTTGGTAACTTCAGAGCCGCGGAGGGCGCTGCTCTGTGACGACGCGCTTCTCCCCAGCGACTCAGTCCTCCAGTCAGGGCTCCTAAAATCTGCAAGAGGCATAGATTCTGGTGAGTCCCTGCATTCGCAGGGACTTATGTGAATCTATACCTCTTGGAAAAAGAAACTAGCAAAACAATTGCGTACTTTTTGTTGTTGACTTAAGCGGTGCGAAAATATGTTGGCGCGCCGTGAGATGACAATACAGTTGCTTATTCAACGTTAAACCCTTTAACTAAATAACCTACCAAATTAGTAACTTCCTACGTGTTTAGGCCGGTGCAGGACTCATTGGTCTCCACAGTCCCAAGAGGGGTGCAGATGACTGAGACGAATTGGAAAAAAAAAAAAAAGAAAAAAAAAGAGAGTGAAAAACCTTATAAAAGTGTTCAAAGGTTGAAAGGTACTCAGTTAAAAAAGGAAGTCCCTGCGGAGAGCCTTCCGCCAGGTCTCTCTCTACAGGCAATGAGTGGAAGAAATCAGCTTTCCAAAGTTCAAAGGCGAACAGTATGGCCGTTTTTAGACGCATTAGCAAGGCCGGCGACAGCGACAATGCTTCACGTTTTATGCTGGACCCAACTTGAACTTTTTTTTCGTTCCCTTGATTCTAATAACAACTAGACATTTTCTACTGTTGTCGTCACAGTCTTTGACGCATCAACTGATATTTAATGGTATTTACACAACTCGCAGAATTTTCCAGAGAACGTGTTACGAAGCTGTCTCAGTTCACGTGTGGAGTGATACGGGTTGTGCAGTCTGAGGCGGGGTCAAGTAGGAGCGACCCAGCTGTGGCTCATCACGACTTCGAAGAGAAAAGAATATGTCGAATATTAGTTTAAGACCCTTAAAAAAAAAAAGTCGTTGTATAAATAAATTATTTTATCCCTGACCTCCCGTTACGCAAAATAAACCACACGAGCAAGACTTTATCTGTCGATCTGGGCACGTGTGGTTTATTTTGTGTAACCGAGGTCAGGGATGCGATAACCTCTATATTGACTTGGCAACCACGTCTAATGAAGGCTAAAATAGCCATGATCTACCAGTGAGGTGCTGGGTGTTTTCTTCATACTGAGGCCGACGTCGTCAAGCTGACTGGTTGCTCATTTGATTACTCTTCATGAACTTGTATAATTTACTAACGAGGGTAAGTGCAGATTCTGGTAACTCGCCAAGGCTGCATAGTAAACTTGTGTGGTAACGAAATTGCTACTCTCAGTCTCAGGCCGTGGTAGAGGGCTGTGTTATCACCATGTTTATCAATGTACAGTATCTATCTCCTCTGCTCACTGTAAAACAAGACAATCGTGAGGTTTCGTTTGCGACGAACGACTCCGAACAACGAACGATCGAGAGCAAAATTGCGAAGAATACCGTTTATGTTTAAGTTACACACTGGTTACCCAGCTTGGCTTCACTCTCGTTCGTTGTTGGGAGTCCGGTCCGGTGTAAACTTAACCTCTCAAATGTCTTTTTCTTACAGCGACTAGAGGGGGGGGGGAAGGATTACATCCACACATCGTGAAACCGTATCCCTACCACAGCCTGAATGTACTCTCAGTTGGGGGACACAGACACAGTGTTTTTTCAGTTAACAGGTTAACCGGAGACCTAGAACCTAACATTTGTACTAACATCATTTCACGAGCAAACCACATACCACTACACAATTAGAACTCGGTAACGAAATGTTTCGGCCTGATATCCTTAGGGAAATTTGTTGAGACTGACTAAGAGAAAATTTGTGTTAGAGAGAGAGAGCGAGATAGGGACAGAGAGAGAGAGAGAGAGAGAGAGGGAGAGCGAGAGAGAGGGCCGGAGATGAAAAACGCCAAGGATTAGTGACTTGAAATGTAAAGCGTTAAGAGCTCAAGGTCCTTTGTCCACCACGAAGGTGATTTCAAATACGGGGCACCGAATACGGTCTGAGCAAATTTTGACACCAGAGTTTGAACCCACAATCTTTCGGACTAGAGTCGAACGCCCTACTACCTAAGCCACCCAGCTCCTCTATCCGAAATAAATTTTTTAAGTACACTTCTATCTTCCATGTATTGTAATATGTGTTAGTACATATTCTACAATAAGCATATAACAATAGAGACGGACGACGAGTGTGTTTGTCACAAAAATCAAATTGGTAAAGTTTCTGTGTATTGTACTTGGTGTTCCAACCTTTTGGCTGTCGGTAGCGCTTTTTGTCGCGATGATTCCTGCAGAAATCATCGCGACAAAAAGCGTTACCGAAGGCCCAAAGGTTAAGCTAATGGCGACCGAAAATACAAAAAGTCATTAGTTATGGTATCCAAAAGAATTGCCTTTCTTTGTGTCATAGTCAGCTGCACGTGCTGAAGGTGATTGCAGTACTTACACCGTTTTTCGTTCAGAGTCAAACGGCTAAGTGTATTGAATCGTCTGGTATATGACACGGCGCGCGGGAGATATTCACTATGATAGCTAGCACTATTTTGTATTGCATTGCATTGTATTGTATTGTATTGCATTGTATTGTATTGTATTGTATTGTATTGTGTTGTATTGTAGTGCATTGCATTGCATTGCATTGCATTGCATTGTATTGTATTGTATTGTATTGTATTGTATTGTATTGTATTGTATTGTATTGTATTGTATTGTATTGTATTGAATACAAAGTCACTTTGACGTAGACCGCCGAAGTATTTAGTAAGTAAAACCCAAAACGATATATTCCCAGTTATAATGTACGCCATAATGTACGTAATCCAAAACAAACAAAAAAAGACAACAAAAATCGTCTGGCAATATCGCATGTTTGACCGGGCATATTGGATTAATCTAATCTTATCTGCCTTTATCTTATCGTAACGTATCGTATCTGATTCTCATCTTATCTGACCTCACCTTACCTCACCTTATCTTATCTTATCTTTTCTTATCTTATCTTATCTTATCTTATCTCATCTCTTTCATAAGCTGGCGTTGGAAGGTAAAGAAAAAATACTCTGCTCGTCATATTACGGAATTTCACGGTCCGTTCCGAGCAGGCATTTTCTTTCCATACGCGTTCAGTTTTCCAGGGCAACAACTTTGTTTTACACACGTGCCGAACTGTGTTTTCCCAGCGCACTGTACTTCGACCGCACATGTTGGTTCCGGCGGATCGGGGAGGGGGTAGGGGGGGGGTGGGGAGTGAGGTGAGGTGGTGGAGGTGGCGGGGCACTGATACAGTGCAACATCTGATCGAGTATTCTGTGTTTACTATGCGTCTGATGATTTCCGTACATCACAAGCAGGTCAAAAACTGAGCATCATTTGACGCAAACAGTGGATAAAAAGCCCGGACAAACATGCGATATTGCATGTTTGTTCGGGCTTTTCATCTTCTGTTTGCGTCAAAAAAAAACGTGCAGTGTTTCACCTACTTCTGCTTTACTCAAAAATGTATGGTCTATTGATAACAGTTTAACCCCTTCAATGCCGAGAAAAAGTAAACACGATGCAACTGCAAGAGACATAGATCCTCATGCTCGAGGATCTATGCCTCTTGCTGAGACCAATTTGTATCCATGTTTCTTGGACTGTGTTGGCTTTTGGTCGTTGACTGAACCAAGATTTCAGAAACAAAAATGTACATACAGTGTTCGTACAGCGGCAGGGAAAGGGTTAAAATGAAGTAGGGACCGCAGGTATATATACTCCCTAGTTTTATTTGTGGATCCGCCCTTGTGACGGTACACTTCCTCACGCTTGGGCACTTGTGGGTGATTAACATCAGCTGGTAATCATAATTATAGCGGCAGCTTCTTCCGCGAGCGTGATTATTGGACGTGCATCTCGTGATGGCGCGAGTTGTAGACGGTAACCAATTAAGTCTTGACACACTGCAGTTGATCAACACATTAACCCTTCGGCTGTCGGTAGCGCTTTTTGTCGCGATGATTCCTGTAGGAATCATCGCGACAAAAAGCGATACCGACAGCCGAAGGGTTAACCGACAATTATAGTTCAAGGGTGGTGCAAGACTAGCATGGCGACGTCAGCCAGACCCGCGAATACAGACATGATGATGATGATGATGATGATGATGATGATGACACCCTGCATCAACACATTAACCCTTTGGCTGGCGGCATCACATTTTGTCGCGATGCTTCCTGCAGGAGTCATAGTGACAAAAACGCTTAAATGGTTAATGGTTAACCGAGAATTATAGTTCAAGGGTGGTGCAAGAATAACATGCTGACATCAGCCAGACCCGCGAATACAGACACGATGACGATGACTGTTATCATAATTATCATCATTGTCATTATAATTATCGTCATTACATCATCTATTTGTACAAACAAATACGATGTGTAGCACAATCTTTTGCAAACAATGTCTTCGAGTGCGGTCGCCGTGCTCAAAAGCCAAGACCAGGCGCGTTAAATTCTGATTGCTTCAATAGTTAAACAAGCAAATAATGCAAACAATCAAAGAGGCAAACAAACACACAGAGGTTCATCAGTTTTTACTTACATGCGTCATGATTCAGTGTCATGTGAGTAGGAGTCACTTGTTCTTTTAATCTAATTGAACACCCGTAGACCTGCTCCGCTCGAGAAATTCTACATAAAGTAAATTAAGCCTACATGGGGCAGATGAGTGGGTTTCATGTGAAATATTAACCGCTTCATTGCCAGTGGACATAAAAGTTTGTCTTTGAAAGCAGGACAAATTCAACACCGAATAATGCCACCAATCCTTGGAAAACGAATATAAAAACAGGCTCAGCAAGAGGCAGAGAACCTCATGAGACCCCGCATCTGAGTGGGCTCATGAGGTTCTCTGCCTCTTGTAGCAGGACGGCGTTCATTTTTTTCCGGGGAGAAAAATGGGTTAACTTGTGCTGGTCTCTGATTTTGGAACTTATGACTTTGCCAATGAGCCTCCAAGTGGCACATATCCTCATGAGTCCCGCTGTTGGGGGGCTTATGAGGATCTATTCCATTTACAGATGTGTGGCGTTTGCTGCATAATTGAAAGGAAAAAAGCTTACGCCATCATCTCAAATAACCTGCTGCGGAAACTGTGAAGGTCTTAACCCATTCAGCCCTGACGCACTACAGCAGGAGATGGGTCGACCATGATAATTTGAGGGTAGTGCAGATTATTTTGGCGCCTGTCGGCGCTAAGCTAATCTGGCACTGCCCTTGAATTATCATGGTCGATCCATCTCCTGCAACTGGTGCATAGTCATTAGATGACGTATCTAAAATTTGGGAAATACGGCCATCGGGAACGAAAAACAACTCTATGGCATGAGCAAAACAAAAAAAAAGGAGATTAAAAAAAACAACTCTGTAAGTTTTCTATGAGACCTAAAACAAAAGAAAGACGGGATCAAGTCTTCACGCAGCGGAGACAAAGATGGAACAAGGCTGTCTTCCATATCTCTCTCTCTCTCTCTCTCTCTCTCTCTCTCTCTCTCTCTCTCTCTCTCTCTCTCTCTCTCTCTCTCTCTCTCTCTCTCTCTCTCTCTCTCTCTATTCGTCGCCAGGCATTGTCAAACATGGAGTGCCTCAGGGCTCTGTCCTTGGGCCGCTACTGTGTTGTTTATTTATTAACGACTTGCCGCTTTATCTCAGCAGCCCTGAGACAATGTGCGACATGTTTGCCGACGACACAACCCTCCACACACCCGCTAAAGACTTAGTTGCCATTAATGCACGGCTACAACAGAGTTTGCAAGAAGTTTCTGAGTGGTGTGATACCAACGCTAGGGCACAAAAGACATGGTAATTGCTACACGCCAGAAGCATCAACTTAAACCGCTTTCTCTCAGTTTGTCTCTCAATGACAACGTCATAGAACAGGTCGCGCAGCATAGTTGCTCGGAGTGATTATAGACGATCAACTAAAGTGGCGGCCCCACATAAACACCGTCTGTAAACGTGTCTCTAAGAATCTGTACATGCTGTCTAAGCTTAAATTCATCACTGACGTTGCCACTCGTACAATATTCTACAACGCTCATATCAAATCTCATCGACTATGCATCAACAGTGTGGGATGGTTCAAGCGAAGTGCATTTGAAGAGGCTAAACTCCCTACATCGGAGAGCTGCCAAATTAATACTTCCGGCTCCCTATCTCTCAGCTGATCAAAAACTCGTGTCACTGGACATGCTCCCTCTGAAGCAACACTTTCTTTTCAACAAGGGTGTCTTCATGTTTAAGTTGCATAAACAGTCATGTCCAGCGTACATTTCGGAACGTGTGTCTGACGTTTCTAGATTTGGCCCACAATATCGAGCTCCCCGCCCACGTATTGACATCTATAAATCAAGCCTGTCTTCTTCCTACGGTGTCCGACAGTCTACCTCATCGCTGCGGCAGCCGCCGTGAGGAGACTGTCCTTACTCGGCTCCACATCGGGCACACGTATTTTACGCACTCTTACTTACTAAAACAGGATGAGCGTCTATGGTGTTTTGCCTGTGACGAGCAGTTTTCTGTTCGACATTTTTTGCTGTATTGTGCCGATCTCATTGACACCAGGTATAAACACTTCACAGCAGACTCCTTGAAGATTTTCTTCCGGGATGTTCCCCCGGACAAAATCTTTAATTTCTTGAGAGAATGCAATATTTTTAACAAGATCTGAGCATTCATAGACTATGTGAATTTCACTATTTTGCCCTTTTTGAGAGTCTGTAGATGTTTCTTTTAAAGACTCGTGCGACATTTTAGCCTGCCATATTTTTAAGGTATATTTACATCATGTCTTAAGACCTTGCTTTTAGTCTGGCCGACCAGATTTTTACCCATCCCGCCGTGAGATGGCCTTAGTCGCCTGCTCGGCGTTAAACGCCAATAATCAATCAATCTGTCTTCAGCAGGAAGCTCATTATGGAATTCTTTGCCACTTAACATAAGATGTGCGCAAACCCTGTCGTCCTTCAAGATTAGCCTCTTCAAGCACCTCAAGTCATGTTTATAAGACATCCTTGGTCATGTCGGTGCCTCTAGCGCATCCACTGGCTCAACGTTCTCAGCTTTGTGATCAGTCTTTGGACTGCATTTAACGCTGTACACTGCTCTAGGCGAGTGGTAGCATTTTGTTTGTACGTGTGTGCACGTGTTTGCGTGGTTGCGTGAGTGCGAGCGTATGTGAGTGCGTGTGAATCGTGCATCTGCATTATTTTGTGTGTGCTATTTTATTTAGTTATTCGCTCACATTAATGCTTTAATAGCTATGACTTCATGCAGTGACGTACCTCACCTGTTGTCTCACTCGAGTGACTATTGTTGATCAGCGAAGTCGAGGACAACACTTTGTGCAGGTACTAGTTATCGTGGGGAGGGGGAAGGGAAGGTGGCAGAATGTGGGGACGTCGATAGAAAGTTTGTGTTAAGAATCTTAAATTATTATTATTATTATTATTATTATTATTTATTTTTTTTTGGGGGGGAGGGGTCTATTATGTACATTTTGATTTCCCACCTTTTGAACTTTGGGTGTTTCGATGTTCTTTGCATGCATTTTCTTTTCATTTATATAATTGTGTGTGTGTGTGTGTGTGTGTGTGTGTGTGTGTGTGTGTGTGTGTGTGTGTATGCATGTGTGTATGCATGTGTGTATATGCATGTGCGTGTGTGTGTGTGAATGCATGTGTGTGTGTGAGTGCGCGTGAGTATACATGTTTGTGATTGTGCGTATGTGTGCATAATTATATGTGTGTTGTATACATGTATATAGTTTTATTTGTCATTAGGCTTGATTCTGTATTTCTTTCAATTTTCCTGTTTTGACATACATATATATTTTTTTAATATTTGTTATGTGCGTTGTATGTCTGTGAACTGTATTTTTTAAAAATTAAATTCTATGGAAATTGCACCTCACTGTTGCTCTGTGTTACGTGGTGGAGTTGTAGTCGAAGTATGATAAACACACCAGACACACACACGTAAGAGTTCTTTAAAGTAAACCTCGTTCAGCTGCAATCCGTCACACGTGGCTTAAGGATATAGACAATACTGGCGTAACAGTTCCAACAATATTTAATTCAGCGATGCGATATCCACACAATAATGCACTTTCAAATGCACAAACTACTGATACAAAGTCTTTTTTGCTATGTCCACACTACGACTCAAAGTTTCTCATACACAGCATCTCTCGCAATAAACTGCGTATCTCTACAACTGACAAAGCAAGACAATGTACTCACGGGCTTTCCCAGCGCCCTCCTTATATACACTATCAAAATCTAGAATCTTCTACGGAAATCATGAACTCAAACAACCAGAACGAAACACGCAGCCGAAGCTCATTAACATAAACTTTCCAGAAACAATATATCAGGCTACAAAAACACGGCTGCTCACTTCAGCTCTAAATTCTAGCGTATAATAAAGACACATAAAAGTATGGTATCCCTATCTATGATAGCTCAAAAAGGTACGAGAACATTCACCAAACGAAATAAAGGCTGCTCGATACACGCGCACAGGAAAACAAAAAGTAGCGAAAATGTTGCGATGTCAACTAACCGACGTGACACTTACGAGGCCACCAGACAGTGCGACCTGTCTACAACGTTCCGGACTAAACTTAACAAAACGAAATCGGCTCTACTCACGAACAAAAGAAAAATCTATTAAAAAAAACACGTGAATCATAACCGTGATAGCTCAAATAAACATCGGGTCGTTACCTACGAATAACACATGTACGCTCTCACAGGATAACACAACCACAATCGTAACACTCTGGGGGAGAGGGGAGGGGAGGGGGGGGTCGTGTGAGTGTGTGTATGCGTGTTGTGTAGTGTGTGTGTGCGTTAGTGTGTGTGTATGTGTGTTTGCGTGTGTTGCAGTATGTGCGTGTGTCTCTGTGTGTATGTGCGTGGTGTAGAATGTGTGTGTGTGATGTCAAAGAGTCAGTGTATGTGCCTGTGAGCTTTTATTTACTTTCGTGTGAAACTTGTTTTGTTTGTGATAGTGTTCAATGGTAGTTCTTAGCTTAATGGTAGTAACGGCAAGTTTCAAAATTGGTCCTGTTACCAAATACTTTTACCGTTATAAAATAAAGGTTCATTGCCATTGTCATTGGCATTATCATCTCTCTCTCTCTCTCTCTCTCTCTCTCTCTCTCTCTCTCTCTCTCTCATCTCCTCTCTCTCTCTCTCTCTCTCTCTCTCCTCTCTCTCTCTCTCTCTCTCTCTCTCTCTCTCTCTCTCTCTCTCTCTCTCTCTCTCTCTCTCTCTCTCTCTCTGACCGACACGTCGCTGGTTTGTATCCAGCTGGCGTCAAAATTTGGTCAGAGCCTACTTATTTCCCCGGTCTTTGAAATCACCTTCATGTTGGACGAAAGACGTTAAGCCCTAAACGTTTAAATTTTTTTTGTCTCTCTCCCCCTTCACATTACTATAACACACAGCTGTGTCGCCTATCACATACTGAGCATGTATAAAGTCTAATTTTTCGGACAACGTTTATCTACCCACACCTGAGTCCTGTTGATGTAGAACAAAAATATACAGATAACAAGGTAGAGTGATGATTAACGCATTCGAGAGGTGCCGCCTCCGGATACGCGGCTTTAAGCCGCGTATCCGAAGGCGACACGTCTCGAATGAGTTAACTCATTCCAGATGTACCGCATCGGGTACGCGACATCAAGAGTGAGTATACTAAACCAACAAAAAAACAAAAAAAAAATGAAAACGTTCGAGCACAGTTGTTCCGAATTTTATTTCCTCTTTCTTTTTTTCTTTTTCTTTTTTTTCTTTTTTCTTTAAGACGGCTGTGTTTATCTTGGGCATTTTTCAAAACGGGTTTCCATTCCCAACGTTTTCTGAACTCTTGCACACTGTCAGACAATAACAATTAACAATTAACCAGTCAATCACAGCGCCTCCAGACCAAAAAAATCGACGCTGTGTTTTTTTAGAAAACTTTTTTTTTTAATTTCATTGTGTAAATTGACAAAGGGAAACAATTTATGTTTCTCTTTGTATTTTCACACAATCCCAAAAAGACAACAACATATTTTCATTGTAAACAGGCGCATTGTGTCAAAACATCTCACACACTCAAACTTTGCCGTTAATGCTAAAAAATAATTAGTAATAACAACTCTGCCCTTTATGATGGCTGTTGAGCGCATACATCTTCTGTAACTGACGTCTTACACGTCTGCTTTAACTCATCCGAGACGCCGCGCATCAATAGCTGCAAAAGTGTCGTATGGCGTTGCCGCCGGCAACGCCATACGACACTTTCGCAGCTATCGATGCGCGGCGCCTTAAATGAGTTAGAGAGGATGCATTATATTGCACGTACTAACCCCTTCACCACCGTCAGCGGCAGTTTGTCCTTCTGAAATTTTCGTTCATTCAACGCCAAAGAACGCCTCGTCGTAAAAATACTAAGTGGTGTCAGCATGTGCCCCCGCAACTGCGGGGGCACACGAGGATTTATGCCTCTTGCAAATGGGTCGTGTTTGCTTTTTTTACCCGAGAGTGAAGGAGTCATGTTTTCCACGAATGCTGCAGAAGTAAGGAGCTTTGTAACACTTGCTATTTTGTCACAAAGATCCCTCAAGTACTCATCACACATTGTTTTCGAGTCTTTGTAAAAAAAAAAAAAAAAAAAAAAAAATAAATTATAAAAAACACCACCGCACGGAAAGTACCAAGCATATGTCTGGTCTCGTCAAATTAAGAATACAACAGCTATCCGGGTTAATGTTAAGCTTATGTTCTTCAAAAATAGCATACTCGCCCAATAGAATGGCACACAGTGTTAAAGCGTCCTTCTCTAGTGAATTGCAAATCGAAAGCGAAGCTTAGTTGATGAAGTAAGAGTTGATAGTTAATGATAGTTGACAGGGTTTTTTTGTTTTTTGGGTTTTTTTTTTTGTGAAAGGTGGGAGGGGGGGGGGTTGAAGTGATAAAGTTGATACTGATACAATCTGTAATAAACGGAACTAGTACGAGTGATACTGGGGCCGAAATATCTTGCACCAGTCCAAAACGTTTTCATCTGATCAGTCCCCCGTGTGAAACATTCTTTAACCCATTCAGCCCCGCTGCCCTACAGCAAGAGATGGAACGACCATGATAATTCAAGGGTAGTGCCAGATTAGCTTGGCGCCTCTCGGCGCCAAGCTAATCTTCCACTACCCTTGAATTATCATGGTCGATCCATCTCCTGCAACATGATGCATTGTCATTAGATGACGCCTCCAAAATTTGGGAAATACGGCCGTGGGTCTGAATGAGTTAAGGGCCTTTAAATATCAGGTACCGTATGTCTGGAATGCTTTTCCATCCCATGGCCGCCAGGCTCCATTTCTGTCAGTAATCAGGCAGCAACTGTACACGCATCTATTCTCTAACAATTTATCTTAATTCCAAAGCAGTTCTCTCTCTCTCTCTCTCTCTCTCTCTCTCTCTCTCTCTCTCTCTCTCTCTCCTCTCTCTCTCTCTCTCTCTCTCTCTCTCTCTCTCTCTCTCTCTCTCTCTCTCTCTCTCTCTCTCTCTCTCTCGGTATGTGTGTGATGCTGTGTCTGTGTGTGTGTGCGTGCGTGTGCTTTGAAACTGTGAACCTGACTGCAAGGAAAATGAGCTTCATAAGTATTATTATTATTATTATTATTATTATTATTATTATTATTATTATTATTATTATTATTATTATTATTATTATTATTATTATTATTATATTGTTGTTGGTTTTGCTATTATTATTATTATCTTCATTATTATATATTGTTGTTGGTTTTGTTAATATTATTATTAGTAGCAGTAGTAGTAGTATTACAATGGGTAGTAGTAGTAGTAGTAGTATATTGACGTCAGGGGACATAACTTGGTTTCCTAATCCGGTGATCTGATGGCATAGACTGCAAAATATATGCCAAAACAAGGGCGCAAAGTTTAACAACTCGACAATAACCGAGCTGATTATTATCTACAGTCATTTCGCGCTCGTGTGATCTTGGATCATGTACTCAGCTCAGTCATGCACGGACAATAACGCCCGCACGGATAACAAACGTGTCCCGAATGACTCTTCAGTCTGATAACGAAAACAGCTGAAAAGGATACCACCTACCTCCATTAGCAAAAAGCACAGATTCTCATGAGCCCTTGCGACTGCGGGGACTCATGAAAATCTTTGCCTTTTGCAGATATTCATGTATGGCTTAGCTTTCAGGGAAGGTATACAATTTCTTGCCAGGACGCAGCCGCCATGCTCCAAATGTTACGAATGCTTTCAGTCTGTGATCCGACGCGTGATGCTGCAAAAACTTACGTCTATATTAACCCTTATCATTTGGAATACACCGGTGTGTGAAATAAGTTTGATTAAAATAGTTCAAGGGTAGTGCCGGAATAGCTTGGCGCCTCTAGGCGCCAAGCTATTCTGGCACCACCCTTGAACGAAAGCCATTGGTCTATATTTTACAGAAGTTACCAGTAAGCAAAGGGGTTCGGGCCCGAAGACGTTTCCATTACCATTTCCACTGCCAAGAAGCGACTAGCGATCACGTCAAGATATACAGGCTAACGACTGTTTGGTAGATAGATTGTCCTCTCCGCTTCATGGCCAAGGTGCAATGCCGCATATGTTACGCATGTTTTCTTCCCATGATCTGACAAATAACGATACAAAAACTTACGTCTACATGTTACAGATGTTACCCCATTTTTCTCCCGTATCCAGAAACAGCTGTAGCGAATGACAATAATGGTTTAAGGGAATTTTCAGGTGTGAAGACAAAATGTGCAGTTCACCTCAAGACGACTTTTCTACACCTGGCGAACACGTCTTAACAACGGGCGTGCCGCAATACATGACATCGTCAATCTTGTCGTCTGCGTCTTTTTTTCATGTCGTTCTCATACTCTTGTTCGGAACGATTACGTGGTGCTCTGCATTATTTTTTTTTTACAGGGATATGCATGTTTTTCTTTCTTATTCGAACACTAGACACTGTAGAAGAGAGATCTATATTTCTTGCATGGAAGCACTCTCGGAGGTTATAAGGTGTACGGTATTATGCAAATGGCCGCGTCAAATTTCAAAGCTGTTTTCGCCCCCCAGAATAGTAAGTAGAAGATTAGAAGGCACGTGGTGTAACTGCTTCGACAATAAGGCCATCGTGTGGGTAGAGTGGGCTGAAATGCTCCCTAAAGCTCGGGCCCTAAAAATAATGATTCGGGCTAAAAATATCTGGACCCCTATCGTCTGAGCACTACATACTGTTTTCACCGCACACTAATCTGACAAGCGTTTTCTGGTCTGTGATTTTGGACCTGACGGCTCAGAGCCGTCAGGTTCAAAATCACAGACCAACAAACACAAGCACTAATACCAACACTGATTACATGAGCACAGGCTATCGATGTAACGATGTGCTTCTATCAGTCGTTGAAATCAACACAATGTCTTGTTTCACAGTGACTTAAAAAAAAAAATTTAATTATAATTTAAAAAAAATATTGTGCGTGTACGCATGTAAGACAGGAATACCTCTTGTTTCAATCAGAGTTGAATTCGATGGCATCAAGTATGTCACATACGCAAAAAGTAGGATTGAATGTAAGAACTCTTTTTGGCATGTCCCAACATTTTTCTGTGGAGAAATGAAAAACCGCCTTTACAAAAACATATTCCTGAAGTTTTTATACGCACTAACTCATTCTGCGTATAAAAACTTCAGGAATATGTTTTTTTTAAAGGCGGTTTTTCATTTGTCCACAGAAAGATGATATCGTCCACTGGCAACGTAACATGAATAATACAAACCGTTAGTGAGCAATGCTGCCTAAATTTCGTCAATAATTGACAGTTACTGTATTGAACGCCATCACTGCTGAGAACTATTGAACAACACTAAAAGTGCAAGAGGCACAGATCCTCATGTGCCCCCGCAGTTGCGGGGGCTCATGAGGATATATCCCTATTGCTAAAACTACTGTGTATCCATGTTCCTTTGATGGCTGGAGATCTGAAACGTTGAATTAAAAATTATTTCAAGGACATAGTCTGCGTCCCCTGGCACTGAACAATTTAATCTAGCACTAACTCCGCCTCTCAGCAAATAATATAAGTGCATTACTGTCTGAATATGTCAGTTACAGAGGGATGTGCGCTGCCTGATTTCCTTATGGTCAGACGGCTGTCGTCTGCTTCTGCAGACATAAATCTTTGACGATCGGCGCACAGGGGCCTGACGAGTGGTGCTTTGACTAAATGCAAATCCGCTGCGCCACCGCGTGCGCGCGCCCACCGCGTAACTAGCTCAAGTCAGAATACAAGGGAGGAAACGAAGCATACGCGCGAAATTCTACCTGTGGCCGGAAGTATCCCGGACCTCTTTCTCAACATCTAGAGTTGAACGTTAAACTCTTTAGTAGAGTGCCGTGAAAGAGGCCACTATGCACTGCTGTGCATCCATTGTTTTCTGCCGTGTCTACTCTAAAGTTAAGTGAACTACTCGAGCAGTGTTTAAACAAGACTCCATTAAAGTAGAGCTTTTTCGGGCTGGGGGAAATACGTACATAAAGCGATCGCTGCGTGCAGGTCACAAGTTCATGTCACGACAGTAAGACTCACTCTTGTTTTAATTTCATTGAATATGCTATTTAACATAAACCAATGAAAAATGAGCATGAGGCGTATTTCCGGCCACATCTAAAACCCAACAAATCGAAGTCTGCTTAAATGATGCTTGACTGTGCAAAAAGCCTTGATATTAAACTATTAGTTTTGTCGGAGGACAAGGTTGGTATAAATTTGTGGCAAAATATCTACTGAGTTTGTTCAGTTCGAGGTTTTAAGCGGGTGGTTGCTTTGAGGGTTGAAAACTGCTCTGGAATCACAGTGCTTCGACGCTTTGCGCGCTTTTCGTTTCCTCCCTTGTATTCGGACTTGAGCTATTTACGCGGTGGCCGCGCCGCGCAGGCGCTGGCGCTGGCGCTGGCGCAGCGGATTTGCATTTAGTCAAAGCACCACTCGTCAGGCCCCTATGGATCGGCGTCAGATGGTTTCAGTCTTTGTTAACACGCGGCCGTGGCGTGCTCCATTCGGATACGCGGCATTATGCCGCGTATCCGGATGCGGCCCGTCTCGAGCGGGTTTCAAGAATCTTCTGCTGTATATAGTTATCACGGTCAAATGCAACCCATCCCTTGCAGTGTGCGGTGGCTGGGTTAGAGTTGAGTATGCACTCTTAATTTGTTCAGACTCTGACGTCGTTGTTTACAGCGAAGCATCCTCAAAAACAAGATTTAAATGTCATCCCCCTCCAGCATGAGACATAGACGCTCATGAGCCCATGCGGCTGCAGATGCTTATGAGAATCTATGCCTTTTGGAGCTAGAGAGACCGGGTTTAGGAATTTACCGAAATATTGGTGGCAGACAAATGAAATCATATGCCATAATAATAGCTATATCAGAAGGCCATCAGACGAGTTTTACCGCGCGTGCTATCGCCGCGATATTATGCCGAGTATGCTGTCTGATGAGGTCCTTTATACGTTTATGGTGCTCTGTTTTTATAGCGCGTATTTCAAGGAGCAAAAACAATGTTAACAATCTATCCGTTAGTCCTGTGCGAGTCGGTAGCGACTGTAGGAATCATCGCGACTAAAACCGCTACCGACGCGCAAAGGGTTAACACATACGAGACATTCCGCAAAGGATATGCGGCCTTTGCTGCGTATCAGTGTAGTGAGACACGTCTCATATGAGTTAAAGAAACGACGTAATTCGTAGGTCGCTCATCCAAGCCTATCCGTCTGCAAAAGACACAGAAATAGATTCTCTTGAGTCTGTGGGGCCACGAGGACTCATGAGGGTATACGTTCCCCCCGCCGGCTCAGTTGAAAGGGAAATCGCTGGAGCGGACAGCATCTGGCAAACACACTTTGCCGCACGAAGACAAGAAGTCCATGTTTGTGAAAAGAGATATTTTTTATTGTAATACGATGGAAATCTCGCTTTTTAAAAAAAATTAATCTATATTGAATATGGATATATATTGACTATCTTTTGGGCACTACTATCCTAGCATTTGTCGCTTGCAATGCCTTCTTTTATTTTAAGTCCTCCGCTATACTCTTGCTACAGAAATAATAATTATCTGTTATCTGTCCTGCAGAAATCGCCTCAACAAAAACCTCTACCGACAGTCAGAGGGATAATTGTTTTTTTAATTATTATACTTTTTTTAATAAAATCTGAAAAGCAGATGCAGAGTAAGAGCTAAGTGAAAAAATAACTCGACACGACTGATGTCCCCTTGAGCCGTCTGCTTGTTTTCAGTTAATTATTATACTTTTTTTTTAAATAAAATCTGAAAAGCAGAAGCAGAGTGAGAGCTAAGTCCAAAAATAACTCGACACGACTGATGTCCCCTTGAGCCGTCTGCTTGTTTGACACAGTCCATGTCCCTTGCGGCGTCTGCTCATTGTTTGGGCGCATTGTTTGTTTTATTTGTTTAGTTTCGTTTCGTGTTTTGTTGTTGTTGTTGTTGTTGTTGTAGGTGTTTTTTTGTGTTTTGTTTTGTTTTTGTTTGGGTTTTTTGCGGTGTGGGGTGGGGGGAGGGGGAGAGGGGGGGTGGGTGGGAGGTGGGGGGAAGGGTTGTTGCTTGTATTGATTTGTTTTGTGAAGATTACAAAGTAAAGTAGGTAAAAGCACTGTCAGGGGCCCGGGGAGAGAATTGTACAGCATCGACCAATGAACATAGATCAAGTTTGATCGAAGCACACCCTAAAAAAAGATACAAAGAAGGGTGCACTACGCAAGTGACTTGAAGTATTGAATATGGAAGCCCCCTCCCCCCCCCACCCCCCTCCAATGGGGGGGGGGGGGGGTGGCTTCCATATTCACTATCACTACTTCCAGTCACTTACTACTTCCAGACACTTACTATAAGGCAAAAGATAGTCAATATACATCCATAAGTGTATATATATATATATATATATATATATATATATATATATATATATATATATATATATATATATAATATATATATATATATATATATATATATCCATTTTTATTTGTTTTGTGTTACTTCTCCTCGGCGAAAGAATAGCGGCGAGGAGGGGGGTGGGGCTGGGGGTGGGGGGGATGGGGGGGTATAATCTTTGGCTTATAAAAGAGAGGGCTGCTGACAACAAAACTGACAAAATGTCACACCGCTGTCACGTGAGCCTCACCTCTACTGATGGAACCCTAGCTGGAATGAACAGTCTCTTATGCAACCATCTCATGCTGCAAGAGGCATAGATTCACATGAGTCCCTGCTCATGTCTCTTGCTATCTCAAGCTAAGCTTCAGATTGAGGGAGTTATTGAATGAACTGTGACCTGTATGAGGACGAAAAAAATGCGGATCAGTCATGGAGACAATGCACATCTCATTACTATCGGAATTTGTGTCAGTCGGGCATATGCAGGGACATTCACGCAGCCAGAAAATTGGTGAATGGTGCTTGGTGTGCTTGGTGCCTGGAATATTCTGTCTCTGCCAATTCAGTCAGTCTCTTTCCGTTTTTCGTTAGAGGTTAGATCGAAGGCAGTTTTTGAGATTGAGATTGTCGGTGTGTGTGTGTGTGTGTGTGTGTGTGTGTGTGTGTGTGTGTGTGTGTGTGTGTGTGTGTGTGTGTATGTGTGTGTGCGTGCGTGTGAGAGAGTGCGTGCGTGCGTTCATGCGTGCATGTGTGCGTGCGTGTGTGTGTGTGTGTGTGTGTGTGTGTGTGTGTGTGTGTGTGTAAGCGTGCATGCGCGTATGTACGCGCGTGTGTGTGCGTGGGTGCGTGCGTATGTGCGTGCGTGCGTGCGTGTGTGTGTGTGTTAGCGTGGAGATGAGAGAGGGTCAGTGGTGTTGGTGTTAGTGGTGGAGTGGTGGGGAGGGAGTATAATGATGTTAACGTCGAGGTTTATGATAAATGTATCTTTTGAATTTATAAAACTAGTCTAGTTGAGAAATGATGTTTACACACCTGCTTACAACACTCAGCAAATTACTTGCTTTCTTGCTTTCTGAACCCTTTGGCTGTCAGTAGCGCTTTTGTCGCGACGATTTCTGCAGGAATCATCGAGACAAAAAGCGCTACCGACAGCCAAAGTTATAAATCCCTGCCTGCTGGCCTGCTTATTAACTTTTGCCTGTGTCCAATTGTCAACCGCAGCCAGATCTTGGGCTGGCGGAGGTCTGCTGTCCAATGTCCGTGTCCTTGTCATCACTGGTGTAATGGTCTGCGTTTTGGCATTGGTTGTAAAGTCCAAATTACAGACCAAAACACATTACAACAGTTGCTGTATATTTCTCTTTTTCTGGTGTGTTACGCTTCTGGGATGATTCGCTACCCAACGCTATTGAGCTAGCGACAGTGCTTCCGCTGGTCATCTCTTATTCATCTAACAATGTCATGTCTAATTTCATTTGATTGGCGCAACCAGGCTCCTCTGTTTGTGTTTTGTTCTGTGATTTCTGACCGACGGCTCGAACCCTTAAGGTCCTAAATCACAGACCAGCACACTTTCTTAACTCGTAAGGTCCTAAATCACAGACCAGCACACCTTTTTCTTTCTTTTTTATTTTATTTTATTTATTTATTTATTTATTTTTTTTTGGGGGTGACGGATCTTTTCATATCATGTTTTGTGTCACTCTATGTGTCCCGAGCATTATTTGAATCAGCATTGCTCATCGATTCAGATTCAGTGTCGCGGGAAGATTATCGGGGAAGGTATGAGCCAGCTTCACAGAAACTCAAACCACCGGGTAAGAGCGAATGGGAAGGGCGAATCAAGCTAGATTTGACCAGCACCAATTAACCCATTACATCCTGAGGCTGATTATTTTGATTTGCTTATTGTCCTATGAAGTTTGCATTACAAATTAGGAGATAGATCAACCATTTTAGTTCAAGGGTGATGCCAGAATAGCTTGGCGCCTCAGGCGCCGAGATATTCTGGCACCACCCTTGAACTATCATAGCCAAATTAATTTCAACATGAGTGTATCAGAATGAAAATGGTTACGTAGGCACGCACGAGCACCGTGTTCAATATATCCCGACAAGCAACAAAAGAAAAAACGACATCATTCGAATATTCGGGAAACATTGAAGTGTTTCCAATGATTCCAATGGTGTCGCATTTCTATTGCTCGTCAGTGTAATATCAAGAGGAATGTCAAATAATTAGTACCCTGTTTTATTTTGTTGGAGAAAAAGGCGTTGCTTTATCACACGCATAAATATTTAAGGTTTCAGAGCAATAACACTCAAGGATACCTCTGGCAATTTATGTGATTGTAATAAGACTTCTCCTCTGATTTGTGATTTGAGAAAAGCTAGCGTATCCTTTTTTTGTGAAAATCGATAATGTCATTGCTATACAATGTAAATCTCGCTTTTCACAAAAAGGGAATACTGTTTTTTGCCAAATTTGGCAAAAGACAGTATGTCCCTTTTCGTGAAAAACGAGATTTTCATTGGCTAACAATGGAAAGTGTCGCTTTAAAACGGGACAAACTGGCTTTTGCCATAATCAGGGCACAGATGGTGTGACCAATTTGACAGTTGAACCTGGAGGATGTATGTTTAAAACAAGTCAGAAAAGGAGGTATGACCAAAGGATGCTCTGGCCAGATGCAATTCCGGAAGAGATATGGCAAGGTCATATTCGCCCCCTACTGAGAGTGTTCCGGCTATGCCACTGCATGTAACATAAGAGTCAGCGCCTAGTCTGTTTCATCACAAATTATTACCGACAAGCTGTCATCGCCTGGGCAAAAAGGAAATTGCGCAACTGACACAAATTGGAAGGGATGACTCGGTTACAAGCAGACCGAAACGAACTAGATCCTTAGCGAAGAGGACAACGTTTTCATTTTGTCTAACAAGGACATATTTGCTCTCCCTCCCCACCCCCTCTCCCCTCCCCCCCCCCCCCCCACCCACCCACCCACCACCCCCGCCCCGTCTTCAGCAACCCCCTCCTTTGAAAAGTCTATTCATGTCCAACGATATCACATCAGTCCTCGCAAAGGAGACTAAAACAATATCTTCTTCATGCTTGTAAAGGGTAACAACTCCGCCGTCTGACGACGATAGAGTTATCACCCTTTACCTTTAGGATGTACAGGAGACATTGCTGAAGCATTTTCTTCGACAGTCTATAGATGCTGTGCAGACTCACGTATGGCACCACTGTGAAGGAGGCGAGTATTGCCGTTGACGCCATTCTTTCTGAGGTTATTTCCTGCGCGAGGAGTTCTTGATGCTATTTGGGGTCAGTTTACGCTTTTATAGGTTAATTCTAGACCGAAACGAATTAAATTAGCAATCGGCATCGGTGTCGTTTTCTGCCCGCGAGTCCAAACTAATATCCGTTGTCTGTGGTAATTTAGGTTGCAGCAATTTTACCATTTTTTTTTTTTCCAGCAAAAAGCGCATAGGCCGACAACGGCCGCAGTTGGCCCGCGCACGGTTGTGCACAGGCCAACTGCGGCCGACGCGGCCTGAAGACCTTTCGTGCACTGAGACACGTTCAGGTTCTGAGACACTACACAGGGAAAAATCGCGAACATAATAGTGTAATGGTAGTGCTTCATTAGTTTACGTTAACCTTCGGTAGTGCTCGTTTGTCGAACAAAACGTGTTACCGACAGCCAAATAATTAACAGCAATCGGTGCTGTTGTATAAATTGTAAAACATAACATAACAGTTACTGTACACTCCTTTTCGTCTTTAGCCGTGCTAGAACCAACTGCACCCAACGCAATGTCGGCTTAACCATTCTAGCCGCCCCAAGGTCCCATTTCTCAAATTTTGGAGGTGTTGCCTATCGACTATGTACCAGTTGCAGGAGATGGCTTGACCATGATAATTCAAGGGTCGTGCCATATTAGCTTGGCGCCTGAAGGCTGTAGGGGTCCGGGGCTGAAAAGGCTTACAGCGAGCTGCTCCATGGCGGGGCTTTTACTGCCAAAATTCACCAATACAACGGTTTATCAATGTTGTCTCAACTAAAGCTTTTCTGTACAAGGCTTTTCTTTTCACAATCCATGTTATGAGGTTCAGGTACTAGGGTTTTCAGATGCCTTTTGAGCTTTGCGGAAGGAACTCTCCTGCTGGGCACACAGGAGAAGAAGAGTGAAAAAGTCTTTCATTTTGCGACATTCAAATTTCATAATTGAAGTTTTTGAAGTTTTTTTGAGGTTTTTGTCCAGCATTTCTGTATGCCACACGAAGAACATTAATGAAGGAGACATTCCGATCTGTTAACCCTTTACTGTCTGGAGTAGGTCGCTTTAACCCATTCAGCCTTGACCCCCTACGGCAGGAGATGGGTCGGCCATGATAATTCAAGGGTAGTGCCAGATTAGCGTGGCGCCTGTCGGCGCCAAGCTAATCTGGCACTACCCTTGAATTATCATGGTCGAGCCATCTCCTGCAACAGGTGCATAGTCGTTAGATGACGCCCCCAAAATTTGGGAAATACATGCGTCGGGCTGAATGAGTTAAGAAAATTGTGCCTGCTGGGAATGCAGAGCAAGTTTCTCGAATGGTATGGTTGGTCATTCCATTAAAATAGCAATGAACATTGATAGTCTGTGTGGTTAGCATTTACAAGAAGTTATCAGATATTAGAGAGATTAGGCAGGTACCTATTCGAGATCTCCTTTTTTCCCATCCATCTCACCCCCACCCGGGTCTGCCCTGGGGGACTTGGGTGGGGTTAGGTACTTTTTAGTTCCCAGGGTCACCCTGGTCAGCCCCACAGGGTGAGTTTTTCTCTCTATTCTGGGGCATGTGTTTCTGTCTACCCGAGGTCCATTCACCTGTATTTGCCTTTTTAAAACTCTCGCTACTGTCTGCACTGCCTGTAGCTCTTGATATTGGATGCGTGTTGCTAAATGGTCTTAGCTTTATTTAGGCCCCATGTGTCAGGTTTATTTAATGTATTGGACCGGCTGGCGACATACATTCAATGTTCTGTTTAGTTTTTTTTTTTTCACAAGCAGTGCAGGCACGTCCTGAGAAAGCCTTGTTGCTGTCGGGACGTTAAGCAATGTACAATCAATCAATCAAACCCATCCATCTCCCCCTCCCCCCCCCCTCCCCCCACCCCTCCCCCCCCTCTCCCTCCTGCCCCCCCCCCCCCCCAAAAAAAAAAAAAAAAAAGACCAAAAGAAATATCGTATCTGTCTGAAAAGTGCGAACATAATGGCCTACTTTCCAACCAGCCAGCTTCTTCCACCTGCAACAGGCATAGATTCTCTTGGACTCCTGCCGCAGCAGGGTCGCATGAGAATCTATGCCTCTTGCTTGCTAAAAGACATATCACGTTTCCACCCTCAGGCTGAGGAAGTCACATGCCAATCTGTGCAGGCGTTCAGGGATTTGTGTCAATTCGCATCCTCGGACTGTAGGGGGGATCGTGGGTAACGCTTGCCGAGAAAAAGTGACCACCACCCAACTGCAAGAGACATTGATCCTCATGAGCCCCCGCGACTGCGTGGGCTCATGAGGATCTATGCCTCTTGCTGACACGACTTTGGTTCAATCCGTCAGTTGCAGGAAACTTTCCCAAGCCAGCAACTGGAAAAAAATAAAAACTGTCCGACTGCACTGCGGCGGGATATTTGAGTGGGGCTCAAAACACCTCAAGACCATAGGGGCCTGACGATAGAGCTTTGACTAATGCAAATCCGCTGCGCCACCGCGTGCGCGCCACCGCCTACTAAGCTCAAGTCAGAATACAAGGGAGGAAACGAAAGGCACGCCAAGCGACAAAACACTGTGATTCGAGAGCAGTTCTCAACCCTCAAAGAAACCATCCACCGAAAACCTCGAACTTAAACTCGGTAGATATTTGGCCACAAATCTATACCAACCTTGTCCTCCGATCAAAACTGATAGTTTAGTATCAAGGCTTTTTGCATAGTCAAGCATCATTCATAGCAGACGTCGAGTTGTAGGATTTTAGATGTGGCCGCAAATAGGCCCCATGCTCATTTTTCATTGGTTTATGTACATTAGCATATCCAATGAAATTAAACAATAGTGAGTCTTACTGTCGACATGATCTTGTGACTGCACGCAGCAGTCGCTTTATGTACATATTTTCCCCAGCCCGAAAAGGTCTACATCAGTCAATGAAGTCTTGTTTGAACACTGCTCAGTTGTCAATATATTTTCGGGAGTAATTCGCTTCGACTTTAGAGTAGACACGGCAGAAAACAAATGAATGCACTGCAGTGCATAGAGGCCTCTTTCACGGCACTCTACTAAAGAGTTTAACGTTCAACTCTAGATGTTAAGAAAGAGGTCCGGGATACTTCCGGCCACAGCTAGACTATTTCGCGGGTGGGCTTCGTTTCCTCCCTTGTATTCTGACTTGAGCTATGTACGCGGTGGCCGCGCGCACGCGGTGGCGCAGGCGGATTTCCATTACTCGTCAGGCCCCTATGCTCAAAACAAAGCCGCTAGGACTACGACATGCAGGTACATGCTGTTGAAAATTACGTGCATTTCGACCCAGGTTCCTGTGACGGCTGGGGCCCTTTGTTGTTGAACAAACGGAGACTGCAGAAACACAGTTTGCGTCAGCTTATCATTCGGAATAAGCCAGTGTGTGAAATAAGTTTGACTAAAATAGTTCAAGGGTAGTGCCAGAATAGCTTGGCGCCTCTGGGCGCCAAGCTATTCTGGCACTACCCTTGAACTAAAGCCATTGGTCTATATCCTTATCCGTAAGTACTATAATTTTACAGTGTACAAATTTAAAGCTTTTACTGAGCCTCAGAATGATATGGGTTAACTTCTATGGTTGTTTCAGTCCTACGTCCTAAGTGCAGAAAAGTACGTACGAGCGCAGAAAAGTGTCCAGTGTGACGTTCAGTGATTTTGTACCTTAAGGTCCAAAATTACAGACCAGCTCTCTAAATACAATCGAGAGCTTGTTCTGCCGCCACGTGCACGTGACCTAACATTTTACTGAAAACTTGATATGGACGCGTGTAAACGTGCTGAATCACATGTTTTCGATTTTTCTGCCGCTCTTCATTGTGTCATTTTTATTTTTGATTTCTTATTCTTTCGTGCTGCAGTGTCATCTTTCTGTTCTTTTCGCGTTTAATCCCTTAAAGTGCCAAGCCGACGCTGGCTATGTTTCTGAATTTATTTTTCTTTCAATTCGACGCCAATAAAGCGCTACAGCCCGTCCCAAAGAACCTGGATACAAACTGGGGTCAGCAAGAGGCATAGATCCTCATGAGACCCCGCAGTTGCGGGGGCTCGTGATAATGTATGTCTCTTGCAGTTGGATTGTGTTCACTATTTTTTAATAAAGTGGTTAAGGTTGCCTCCTCTGGGAGTGCTTTGAGTGCTAATGTTTCCCCCAAGAAAACGTGTTGTTGTTTTTGTTTTTTCTTTTTTAGCCGCAACTAAGACTCCCCACCCATCTTTCCACAAACCAAGTGAGTAGGCAGACAACAGAGGCGTTGACTGAGACAGACAGACAGGCAGGCAGTCAGATATACAGGCAGACAGATACACAGACAGACAGACCTGCAGATAGGCAGACAGACAGACACGGAAAATCATACGTTTAACACATTCGCGACGTGACGCATCCGGATACGCGGCGTTAAGCCACGTATCCGGATGCGTCACGTCGTGAATGAGTTAAAGGGGGCAGTACGTAACAACCTACTACCACCGTGACTATGGCAAAGAGTTGGTGGTTACGAAACGCTACAAGCAGGTCCTGCTAGGGGTTTATTTAGTCAAAGGAGAATCCAGCTATTTCAGCACGTCGTCATAATAATTAATATCAAGTAATTTGATAATGAGTCCGCTCCGTTCTATAAATACGACTATCAGATTCTATGTGAGCAACAACTAACGGCTGCGCAGAATAAGCAAGTGTGATCACGCGTGAGCGTTTGCTACATGTTCGAAATGCCGTAGAAGTGTGTCGACAAGGCATAACAAGCAGAAGTGGTGCTGAAATTTGTCTTCAGATTTACGTTTAATGGTACTTTAAATTCTCTTTTTTACAGTTAATCCTTCGGCTGTCGGTAGCTGTTTTTGTCGGAATCATCGCGACGAAAAGCGCTGCCGACTGCAAAAGAGTTACCAAATGGTTTTTTTATAGGGATTCAAGATACATACTCACTGAGACAATTACGGTCGTATCAAACATCTTTTCCCGTACGACTCAGTGAAGAAAACCCAACAGTTTTCAGATTGGCTGCATTTTCAAAAGCCGCAAGGATTGGGAGACGATAACTGACGTCACTACCTATTGATAACGTCAGCTCAGCTGCATGGAGTTTTAAGATAGCAGACAAAAGACCCAAACACACAATGTCGAATCATCTTTTTCAAACATCTTTTCCCGTACGACTCCGTGAAGAAAACCCAACAGTTTTCAGATTGGCTGCATTTTCAAAGCCGCAGCGAATGGGAGACGATAATTGACGTCACTACCTATTGATAACGTCAGCTCAGCTGCATGGAGTTTTAAGATAGCAGACAAAAGACCCAATACACACAATGTCGGAAGCGTCCCGTGCAAACCGTTTTGAGATTGTCGTGGGATGCTTGATCCATAGAATCTCACACTTTGAAGGTGGCTTTCCAAACTTGGCTAGAAAAACCTCTCCTAACTGCACATGAGTTCCAACCTGCCAACCTTTACGACAAGAGTCATTCGAGTCTGGCACTTTACAATCTGAACTAACAACTTGAAGCTACAGACGGAGAGGTAGAGAGAGAAGGAGAGAATGAATCAATGAATCAATGAATCAATGAAACTTTATTTTTCAACAGTAAAGGTATTAGTATAGTCAAGAACAAGCCATTTTTCGCACCTGGACAGAAAACAAATCGTCATTTTACAAACTTGCCGTTGCTAACATCTACAGGATAAAAAAGAAGGGAAACTATAAAATATATATGTACATACAAAACCCAATAGCATCATTATATACAGGAAAAAATAATAATACTCATCACACACACATGCACACACGCACGCACGCGCGCCGCTCACACATACACCCACACGCACAAACAAACACGAGCACACACACACACGCGCACACACATATAAAAACCATCTGTATGAAATACGTGAGGTACAGGAAATATTACAGTACCTGAGAAACGTACTAAGTCTGACTCATCAGGTAATCAAAAAGTTTTGTTTTAAAACTTCCTGGTGAGGTAATAGTTTTCAAATGTGCAGGGATGGAATTCCAAGCAAACGGACCAGAGAATGACATACTAGTTTTAAAAAGGTCAATTCTTGGCAGTGGTAGGGGTAAGGTATTGTTTCTTGAGGTCCGTTCACGTTCTTGGTGAGATATAAATTTAGTGGTTAGATACTGGGGTGTCATATTATTCAGTATCTTATGCATATAGACGCATTTGTTTAATGTAAGTTGCTGACGTAGACCGAGAATGTTTAAATATCTAAATTTGTCTGTGGTAGGGATGGGGCGTCTATCTATCATTTTTACAGCTCTTTTGTATATGGAGTTTAATCTCTTCATGTGGACATCACTGCAGCCGTCCCACACTGTGGAGACATAATCAACATGGGACTTTATATGAGCATGAAAAAACAATTTACGGGTATTTGTATCCGTTACATGTCTAAGCTGGGACAATAAGAAAGTGTTTTTAGCAATGGTCTTACAAACAGCATTTATATGGGTCTCCCAGCACAGTTGATCATCAACATGTATTCCTAAGAATTTACGCTCAGTGACTTGTTCAACAGGTTCAGAGTTTAATTGTAATTGTAATGGCTGTAGTCGGCGTTGATGTTTTTGCCGCGTGGCGATTAAGATACTCTTTGTTTTTGCTGGGTGAAGAACCATATGGTTCTGTCTACACCAGTCAGATACCTCATTGAGACTGCATTGTAAACTATGGCTAATGTCCGTCGTTTTTTTGCCAGAAACATGAAGACTCGTATCGTCAGCAAATAGATTACAAGAGAGAGAGAGAGAGAGAGAGAGAGAGAGAGAGAGAGAGAGAGAGAGAGAGAGAGAGAGAGAGAGAGAGAGAGAGAGAGAGAGAGAGAGAGAAATGAAATGAAATGAAATGAAATGAAATGAAATGAAATGAAACTTTATTTTCCAAGGATAAAAGAATAGGTGCGCAGACCTGTTTTCATTCTTGTCCTTGCTACACACTACAAAACAAAATAACGTACACACACACACACGCGCGCCGGTGTGCAATTGCCGCGTGCACAGGCTTGTGCCAGATTAGCTTGTAGCCTACAGGCGCCAAGCCAAGCCTGCACAACCCTCCACACACACACACACACACACACACACACACACACAGACACACTGACACACACATACATCAGTATGTACACATACATTCTTTCGCTTAAAACTATACTACAGCAAATATAAAAAGTATAAAGGATTTTGTACATAAAACCGCTATTGTTCTCATCATAAAAACCAACACGGCGGCTCACTCCAACAAACATAAACAGGCATACACACACACACACACACACACACACACACACACACACACACACACACACACGCACACACACACTCGCACACACACACACACACACACACACACACACACACACACACACACACACACACACACACGCGCGCGCGCGCGCGCGCGCGTGCGCAAGCACGTAGGGATGCGCGCGTGCACACACATACACTTGCACACACTGACACAGATAAACACACACATGCGATAGCGGCCTCCCCGCGCCACTAAACCGCGCACAGCTAGATGCTAGTCTGCCATGGAATTAGACTAGACTTGTATAGCGATCCCGCAACCACCGCGCGCGCGGGTCGACGCGAAGAAACCACAGCACTGCCACGCCTCGCGAGCGCCCAATGCTGTGTCTATCGACGGCATCCCGTCTGGCCAGCCGAGTCCATGGGGTCATGGATATTACATAATGCGGCTTGCTGGAATGCCAGCGGTATATTACATGCGTTCATAAATTTTTAATGTTAGAAGAGAATGCAGACTATCCGGGAAATGCCGCATAAGGCATGGAGTGCTACATGTAAAAATAAAAATAAAAATACAAAATAAAAGAAAAATTAAGTTTTGTCTAGATGTTTGAGCAGCTTGGTCTTGTAAGTTTTAAGCGATGGCGCGGCTCTAACATCCGCAGGAATGGAGTTCCATAACTTTGCACCAGAATAGGACAACGACGACCTATAAATGTCTAGTCGAGGCATCGGTACAACAAGATTGTTCCCTGGTGTTCGACTGGACCTCGTATGAGCAAAGTGGAACAAACTATTGAGATAGGCTGGTGTTTCTGAGAGGGTAATTTTGCGCATGAGCACCAGCTTATTATACTTAAACTGTTTTTCAAGTGGCAAAATGTCTAACAGCTTGAACTTATTGTCAGTATTAATGACTTCTGAGGGTCTGTCAACAATAAGTTTAATGGCTCTTCTGTGGAGCGAGTTCAGACTTTTTAAATTAGCATCGCTACTACCGTCCCAAATAGATGAGGCATAATCCAAATGTGACTGAGAGAGAGAGAGAGAGAGAGAGAGACAGACAGACAGACAGACAGACAGACAGACAGACAGACAGACTGAGAGAGAGACAGACAGACAGACAGAGAGACATAGACAGAGACAGACAGACAGACAGATAGAGAGACAGAGACAGACACAGAGACAGACAGAGACTCGTTGACATTGTCCGTAGAAAGGAGAGAGGGAAATTACGTATGTGAATCAGAAACAGATGGGGAGGGGGGGGGGGGGGTCTGTTCCATTCATAACCCTAGTCAGCACCACGGCAACAGAAAACAGAAAACGGTCTCTAGGCCCGGCTTACAGAGAAAGCTTCCATCCAGTCTTATTCCTCTGCAAGAGACATAGATTTTCATGGACCCCAGCATCTGCAGGGGCCCACGATAATCTATGGCTCTTGCTGACTTCGGTTGTCTCTATTTTTCTTAAAGGTGAGACTGTTATGTTTAGTCCTGGAGCAGTCCAGTTCAGACACTAATTTGACCAAATTGGACGTAATCCGTCTAATGTCTGCATCACTGATTATCTATCTGCAAGAGGCATAGATCCTCATAAGCCACCGCACGCGGCGGGGGGCTCATGAGGATCTATGTCTCTTGGTTAAATACTTGTCCCTGAATATTATCATTTAGGTTTTATTTACGCTCGTGTTCGTCAGACGGGACATGATTAATGTGCTCAACCTTTGACACGGAATTAGGCTGTTAATACGGCGTGCCATAATTAGTGAAAATACCGCAGTCGTCAGTGACGTCACTGCCTGTTAGAGCAGGAGGCTAACATGTGCATGTGGACTGTGGGTATGTAACTTAACTCATTCAGGCCCGGGACACACCACAGCAAAACATGCTAGTTCAAGGGTGGTGCCAGAATAGCTTGGCGCCTATGGGCGCCAAGCTATCCTAGCACCACCCTTAATCTAGCATGCTCGATCTGTCTCTAGAATTGTAATAGAATAGAATTGTAATAGAGTCCCCCAGAGTGCAACTTCAAAATCTGGGGATTTCGGTCCAGGGGCAGAATGTGTTGAGCTTCAGTATAAATTTACGCGGTCTCTTATCTCTTATCGTTGCCAGTAATCACGAATTTTGCGTCTGAAACCACTGCAGACTGACCAACATTGCGCGAAGAACACTAATCAAATGGGGCCAAAATGGACATAAAGAACATAAGACTAACAAGAGACATAAATCCTCATGAGCCCCACGCAACTGCCGGGGGCTCATGAGGATTTATGTCTCTTGTAGCTGCGTAGGGCGTTTGTCTTTTGTCGGCAGTTATGGGGTTAATCCTTTAACCTTTACCCCCATGTCCATACTGCGTACTAGGTCACTTGCAACAGTTTCATAACCTCGGTGTGTCAAGCAGCCATCATGCACCTACATTGTCTAACCTTCATCCAGAACCCCATCAAACTCGCAGAACAGCACAAATCACAAGCTTGAGTTTTGCCATGCATCGGCCCAAACAAGAAAAATCACGAGGTCTGAAGTCGTCTCTTTTCATGTTCCGGCTGCATGCCAAACCCCACCCCCGTTCATTCCTTCTAACCACTTCACCCTAACCGTTCCAAACCACCCCGGAATGTGAGTTAGTGTTACGTGTTTTTAAAACTAGTCTCTTTTAGACGCACTCTGGTGTAAAGTTTTGAGTGCAAAACGTGAGTTGAATTTAGGCACGAAAGCCACAAGAAGTACCATTCAGTACACAGCCGACAAAGCAGGCTATCGAGAATAGAATTTGACCCCCACCCCAAACCCCAACACCACCACCCCCCCCCCTCCCACCCGAAACTGAGATTCAGTATTAACCCCTTCACCGCTGAGAATAATGAAAGCTACCCAAGTGCAAGAGGTATAGATCCTCATGAGCCCCCCTCAATTGCGGGGGCTCATGAGGATCTATGCCTCTTGATAACACCACTTTGTATCCACGAACCCTTGGCGGCTGGGGATCTGAGTCGTTGAATTTACAATAATTTAAATACACACTGTGCGGAGTTGACACAATACTGATATGAAAAACAGTTTACCCCGGTCCCAATCTCATATGCCTACAGGCATATGAGATCAAATCATGATCTACTGAATGCCAGATCATTCTTGTGTCAAGCTTTGCCTCTGTTAAGCCTCGTGGAATTTGCATGGAGGTGGGGGGGGGGGGGGGGGCGGGAGGGTTTGGAGTGGAGGGAGGCTGTACTGAAACTGAAGCCAAGCAATTAACTCAGCCTGCAATCGACCAAACGTGTGCGAACAGTGCTGCAAATGGCCAGTGCTTTTTAACGCCGGGTGTTCATGACAGATCATATCTAATGTCATAATATTTACTCAGGGATATTAATGATTAATTAATCCCAATTCAGTAAATGGACCCGTCTCTCTGACACAATTATCGAAACCATCAAATGGAATTGACTTGAGTGCAGCTGGAGAAGATGGAGGTAAGAGGGAGAAGGGTAGAGGGGGTGGGGGGTGGGGGTGGGGTGGGGAAGGATGGGTGTGCAGTAGTATGTGTGTTTGGGGTCATGTCGTAAAAAGTGTCTGCGTGTATGCGTGCGTGAAAACGATTGAGCGAGCGAGTGCGTGCGTGCGTGTGCGTGTGTGTCAGTGTGTGTGTGTGTGTGTGTGTGTGTGTGTGTGTGTGTGTGTGTGTGTGTGTGTGTGGTAGGGTGGAGTGCGGGAGGGGGGGGGGGAGGGGGAGGGGAGAGAGGAAGTGGGGGGGAGATAACTGAAATCTTATCACAGTATTGACCCCATCAGTGAAGGTATTTGTCTCCATTAACCCCTTCCACTGTACGTACATTGTTGTTTCTGAAATCTTTGTTCATTCAACGACCAAAAGCCAAAACAGTTCAAGAAGCATAGATACAAACTGGTCTCAGCAAGAGACATAGATCCTCATGAGCCCCCGCACTTGCGGGGGCTCATGAGGATCTATGTCTCTTTCAATTGGAGCGTGTTCCTTTTTTTCGGCAGTAAATGGGTTAATGGGCGCGATACTGTAAAAACCGGCTAAAAGTGCTTCTCTAATCGAGGTTTCCGTTTTATTTGGACGGGCTATTTGCGGGGCCCATATTAGCGGCAGTGTGTCAGATTTGCAGTTCACAGAAAGTGTCCAAAAAGCGCAGGCATGAAATCAGAGTAGCCAATCACGCGAACAGCTTTCGTCGTTCTATCTTCTCTCATTTCATGGCGATCGTGGGAAACAGACCGCAATAGAATGTTAACAGGTAGAGGATGCTTAGCAAGCTAAGCATGACACAGTGCAACACGTGCATCACGCCAGAACGGTCATCACGCCAAATCGACCCGGGCTCAATTTCATAATTTGGCGTTACAATAGAATGAGTACGTCAAATCGATCCGGAGTCAGTTTGGCGTAAGCCAAAATGACCCCGGGGCGATTTGGCGTGGGAGTCATAAAGTCGTGTTACAACTTTTACAGTCACGGTGCCGTTCAATATGCACTCGCATAAGCTCAAAAGTGCACGTGCAACCCAATAATTATCTTCTAAACAACATTATCACAGACGCGAAAAAAATTAGCACGACATAACGAAAAGTAGAGCAATACAGATTGATGTGGGAACATTTACAGACGAACGTCGACTTTCATAAATATCTAGGTTCTTTTTTTTCCCTCCTCAACCAAGATTGCCTCCCTCACCTTTTGACCCCTTTAATGTGACTACCATCACCTTTTAACCCCTTTTATGAGTGCGTCTATCAGCGGTCGCGCCTGTTCAAGCGTGTCTTTGTCGCTATCGCGTCGCTCGACTCTATCTCTGTTAATGCATCTCTGAGGCCAGACTACACACAGCGAAGAAGGCCTCAGCAGACGGAACTTCCCAGTGTAAGTCAGCAAGAAGTCCTTGGACCTGTCGGCATCGGCCGGCTTCAGTAAGTGAAAGACCCTCGGGCCGACCGTCGTCGGCTGCAGTGGGCCCGCGCACTGTCGTCTGCGGGCCCACTGCGGCCTACGTCGCCTGAGGAGTTTTGCTGGCTGGATTGGTCCCAGCACAGTCAGAACTGGATCGAAAGGCATGATAATAACCGGGCGTTCAGTTTTTGAACGAATAGACTGGCTGAAGGGGATTATATATACACCGGTCCCAGTGTTTAAGACGTGGTTGTGTGTCTCCCCTCCCCCCCCCCACCCCTCCCTACTAAATTGCTGAGTCACTATATACAAGAGTGTATGAGTTGTGTGAGTGAGCTGAAACACTGCGCATGACACTAAGTGTCATGCGCAGGATATCAGCTCATTCGTGCATCTGAACCTGGTCTCTTCCCCTTTCAACCCCATTGACTGCTGTGCGTAAGGACGCGTCGGTTGTCCGCCGATCGGTATGATCAGTAACAGTTCAAAGGGTTAACTGGGAAAACCGCGCAGGAAATGGATTGACCGGAAGGTCGAGGTGAACATTTTACTCATTCACTATAGGAAGTTTACAAAGTAAAGTAGGTAAGAGCACTATCAGGGGAGAGAAGTGTGCATGATTGACCAGTGATCATAGATCTACTGTGGCCAAAGCACTAAGTGGCTGGAACAGTGGGATAATATGTGATACGCCCCCTTTCGGGGGGGGGGGGGGGGGGGCCTTCCATATGCATTGCTTTCAGTCACTTTCTTAGCGCACCCCCTCTTTCTTATCTCTTTTTTTGTGTGTGTGCTTTGGCCACAGAAGGTCTATGATCACTGGTCAATCATGCACACTTCTCTCCCCTGACAGTGCTCTTACCTACTTTACTTTGTAAACTTCCTAAAATATGAGCACTGGCAGTCTCCCCTTTTCTTTTCACTCATTCACTATAGTTTATATTTTCTGTGTTCCCTACCCTTCGACCAGTCCGGTTTGGGCGGGCCTACCAAGTGTCTACCTATAACACCATCAGTTTAGTGTTTCTGTCAGGGTCACAAAGAAACACAAGCTACCCTAAAATGTCACGGAATGGACTGTATGTCAGCACCTTGATTAGTGCCATGCACAGGATTTCAGCTCATTCATGCAACTGACCCTGGTCTCTTCCGCTTTCAACCCCATTGACTGCTGCGCGTAAGGACATAAACACATTGGCGTAAAAAATAAAACTATACGCCGTAACATGCAGCTTACTGCGCAGAAGTGTAATTCAAAATCGCGGCCACAATAATTGCATTTCTGCTGTCAGCATCAATCGCTTCAACAATCATTGATCTGTCGCGGTCGTCACAATACAGCACAACATTCACGCGCTCCAAACCAGACGGCATCTACGACCTGAGGGCAGCTGCAGTCAACCCACGTGAGCAAGAGGCATAGGTTCTCGTGAACCCCTGCAGCTGCAGGGGCTCTTGAGAATCTATGCCTCTTGCAGATGGGCTGAGACTGGTCAATGAACTATCAACATGATCCTGGATTTTGCGCTTCAGGGGGAACTTTTGGACGTCAGCTAAATGGACGGCTCGTTGTTTTTCCTCTTTTGAATGTGGAATTTTTTATTTTATGTTGAATGCAATGAAAATAGACATTTCCATCAGAATGAAATTCCCACGAGGCTTGAAAGTGCGACACTAGAACAGGTGCACACGCAAAACCACTTGTGACAGGAAAAACTTTATCAAGCTTGTCTCTACCGATATCACGTTGTCCGACTCTATCTCTGTTAATGCATCTCTGAGGCCAAACTACACACAGCGGAGAAGACCTGAACAGAACTTCCCAGTGTGTGTAAGAACTTTGTCTGATCTGACAAGATTTGCGAGCAAACTGCAGTGAAAGAACAATCCCAGTCAAGTTCCACGGAAGATTATTTGCCACAGCATTTCGTCAGGGTCGAACTTGAATCATTCTTACCTCTTTACTGCCGAGAAATAAAATGAACACAATTCAACTGCAAGAGACGTCCCCATTATGTCCATTTTTGAAGAAAAGCGTTTACCCCTTTGGCTTACGGTAGCGATTTTTGTCGCGATGATTCCTCTGGTTTTCGGTAGCGGTTTTTGTCGCGATGATTCCTACAAAAAACCGCTACCGACAGCCAGAGGGTCAATAAATTACGGTGTCATTGTCCTGTCTAAAGGTATTTCCATCTTTGTTGGGATTTTCTTGGCAGAAAAAACCTTGCATTCAGTAGCACGTTCATCCGATAAGAAAACCCAGCCACAAAACCCTCCATGAGGCATTCTTGTCCTTAGCCGTATAATGAAACAGAATTGGTACGGATCATATAAATCTATGCCACTCACACATGGGATAGAACCTAGCAGTACACCGTATTTCGCATTGGCAGAACACATAAGACAGAAACATCGAACTTCTGACTTTCTACGCTTGTTTGCCGTATGGCTTACTTTAACATCGTATAATAATGATAATAATGGGTAGACCATCGAAAACCGATGATGTCATCATTGTGCATGACTTCTATTTGTGGGTGCGGGTGTGGCTGGCCAAACCACTCCTGGAGCCACACCTGCAAGGGCAATGGGGACACTGGAACGTAGCGGCTGTGGGGAGAGTCGACACTGTCTTTCTGCGAGCTCTGGCACTGGTGATCTGTTCCGCCGATTGTGTTCAAAGAGCGTGCAGGCTTTCCTGGTGGCAGCACGCCAGCCAGATCTGTCTTGTGCTTGTGCTTCAAGTTCCTTTACTGGGAAGACGCAGTACTTGAGGCTGTCTTTTATGCAGTCTTTGAAACGTTTCTTTGGCCGTCCTTGCTTCCTGTGGCCTTTTGAGAGTGCACCAAATATAGGAGTTGGCGTGGCATGCGAGAATCATCCATGCGTATGACATGCCCTGTCCAGCGAAGTTGTGTCTTTAAGATCAAGGCTCAACACTCACTAAGCCAGCATTGTCCAGGACTTCACGTTGATGCCCATGAATGAGCGCAGGGATCTCATGTGGAAATGTTCAAGCTGCTTGATGTGCTTTCTGTACAGCGTCCATGACTCACAGCCGTAGAGGAGGCTGGGGAGGACTACTGCCTTGTAGACTTTGATCTTGGTGGAGAGCTTGACGTTGTTGTTATTCAACACACGAGTGCACAGACGACCCAGGGCTTGGCTGGTTTTGCTGATGCGAGCTGCGATTTCCTTGTCGATAGTACCGTCAGAAGAGATGATGCTCCCCAGCTATCTGAACTGGTCGACAGTCTTCAGCTCGGTGCCTTCGATATACACTTTGGGTGGGGGGGGGGGGGGCTCTTGTGCCTGGGGCTGGCTGGTGCAGGAACTCGGTCTTGTTGAGACTGTTGGTGAGGCCAAACAGTTGAGAGGCTTCTGAAAACCTGTTGACGATGGTCTGGAGGTCAGACTCCGTGTGCGCCATCAGCACACAGTTATCGGCAAACGACGCCTCAATGATCAGTCTCTCGATGGTCTTGGTCCTGGCGTTCAGTCGACGGAGGTCGAATAGAGAGCCGTCTAGTCTATACTTCAGGTACACTCCCTTCTCAATGTAGCGTACTGCATGGGTCAGGACACACGTGAAGAACAAGTTGAACATCACGGGGGCAAGAACACAACCTTGTTTCACACCTTTGGAAATGTCGAAGGGTGCGGATGTGTCGCCGTTTGACTGTACAACTCCTACCATTCCATCATGGAGGAGGCGGATGATGTTGGTAAACTTCCTGGGGCAGCCGAGCTTTGCGAGGATGACCCAAAGCGCTTCTCTGTTCACGGTGTCGAATGCTTTAGTCAGATCTATGAAGACAGCGTAGAGGTCCATGTGCTGCTCAATTCATTTCTCCTGGACCTGTCTCACAGAGAAGACCATGTCGACTGTGCTGCGGCCGGGTCTGAAGCCACACTGAGCCTATGGGAGTGCTTCCTCAGATACAGAGCTGATCAGGAGGTTGAGGATGACACTCGCGAGGATCTTGCCAGCAATGGACAAGAGTGAGATCCCTCGGTAATTGGCACAGTCTGCTTTGCTGCCCTTGTTCTTGAACAGGGAGACGATTGTAGCATCTCTAAATTCTTGTGGCATGTTCTCCTCTGCACAGATGCATGTCAGAATGTTGAGGAAGGCGTCAAGGGTCTCAGGTCCAGCTGCTTTGAAGAGCTCTGCAGGGATGCCGTCCATGCCTGCAGCCTTGCCGGAGCTAGTCTGGTTGATCGCTTTCTTGACCTCGTCCAGGGTATGCGGGAGGTCAAGGTCATCCAGTGTCGGCTTCTGGGGAATCATGTCCAGGGCTGCGGGATCGACAGTGGAAGGCAGGTTCAGCAGATTTGAGAAGTGTTCTCTCCAGCGCTCAGTGATGCTGCCTTTGTCCTTCAGCAAGGCGAAGCCGTCGGAAGAAAAGAGAGGGGTTGTGCTGGGTCTGGCAGGGCCGTAGACAGCTTTCATAGCGCTGAAAAGCTCCTTGGAGTTGTTGGATTCATCAAAGTGTTCAAGTTCTTTTGCCTTGCTGTCCCGTCGTACAGCAAGTTAAAACGTCATAAACTGGTCGCACTCTTCTAATGCACATGTTACTAAAACTAAACTTTGATATGCGAGTTTGTCTACTGGAATGCAAAGAATACCTATATTTGTGATCACAAAGACCATGCAACTGCTTCCTCAGTACTTGTATGCAAACCACGAATTGACACGGAAATGAAAATCGATTCGATACGCATACGAAACTACGGCTCGAAAAGTGCTTCCGGTATAAGTCCTCCCCGAGTTACCGGCAAGGGCCGGTGCCATAAAACTTACGCTAGCGTTTCTTTTGTCAAAGTATGCCTAGCCCCAAAGCCGTATTTACCGAATTTTAGAGGTGTCACCTAATGACTACGTGTCAGTTTCAGGAGATGGATCGACCATGATAATTCAAGGGTAGTGCCAGATTAGCTTGGTGCCATCAGGCGCCAAGCTAATCTGGCACTACCCTTGAATTATCATAGTCGACCCATCTCATGATATAGTGCGTGGGGGCAAAATAGGCAAATTTATCCTACGACTGAACACAATGCAAATTGCTGTTCGTGCCAGTCTAGTCAAGACGTCTACAAGATAACCTTTCAATCTGCAATAAACATACCGGTGAGCAAATATCCATCAGGCCGACTTCGGCCTCAGTCGGCCCGCCTACAGATGCGCTCGGGCCAACTTCGGATCGTCGATCCGAAGATCTTTTGCTTAATGCGATTTGTTGTTTGTTGTTTGTGTTGTTGTTGTTGTCGTTGCTGTTTTATCGGAATATGCAGTATGCTGGAGAAGTATGTTGCGTACTGTTAACTCATTCAAGGCGCCCCGTGTCAATAGCCGCGAAAGTGTCGTATAGCTTTGCCGATGGCAACGAAATACGACACTTCCGCAGCTATTGCTGCCGGGCGCCCGGAATGAGTCAACTCGTTGCCTGTGGGTACCGCTTTTGTCTCGGTGACTCCTGCGTGAATCACTCGACTGCCAAAGGACTAGAGAGGGTCTGCCACAGTAATACCTGATTTGCTCGGATGGAGGAGGAGACCTGGACTTAAATCTGGGATTGATCACGGGAACGAACGGCTGAGTCACGGCCATGAAAAAATAAACTGGAATCTCACGTCCGATCGAGCAAGAAGTTGAAATGGCACATACGATGAGTTATAGTGTAAGTTTACAGTCGCATGTTGCAATCCAGATTTTTTTTTTTTTCACTCCTTGACGAGGAGAGATGGTTTGAAACTGATAAGCGGTGGTTCAGCTCATTTCTTCAAAGAGAGGGGAATAGATTCGCATGAGCTCCTGCATGTGATTATGAGAATCTACGCAGTTTACAAAAGGAATCGTCTGGCCGAGTGACTGCGTGTTTATTACATTCGAGACGTGTTGTATACGGACACGCGGCAAATGCCGCGTGTCCGTATACAACACGTCTCGAATAAGTTACAATATTGACAAGCAAAAGATATGCGACATTTTTGGAATCATTAGAAACATTTCACTGTTTCCGGTGATCCCAAAAATGTCGCATTTATTTTGCTCGTCAGTATATTTTATTAGTTAAGCGTGTTCTTCGCGCGGGCGTTAAACCTGTAAACGACATATCGACCTGTGAATGAAAACAATATTCGTCAGACTTATCCACCCATAAGACTGCAAGATTTATTTTAGAAAAATAAATCTAAGCCTCACTAGGGTAAAGACTTTAGCTACAGAGATTTTCCCGCCTGTGCTTTCAGCCCTAATCTTCAACACAGACCCGAATGGGTCTGCTCGTGGGAAATTCACGTGACTGGCATGTGTGCAGTGACACCATCCTCAAGTTGCAGGAAACTTTTTCCAAGCCAGTAACTGCCGACCAACTGTCTTTCTGCGTTGCAGTAAGGTTTTTGCGTGGGACTAAACTTAGCTGAAAACAAAGCAGTCAGGACTACGACGGGCGGGTACTGGTTATTGAAAATTACTTGCAGCTCAAACCATGTCTCCCACTCCGTGATATTTTCAACAACCAACAAAGTACGTCTCTTACCTTAACTCATTCGCGGTTAGCCGCATCCAGATGCGCGGCTTATGCCGCGCATCCGGATGCGGCTGGCCGCGAATGAGTTAAGTGGTGCCGGAAAAATGAATGCCACACGTAAAAGTACGTTTAAGTACTTTCTTTTTAAAAATGGACATAAGCGAACTAAGTCCATAATAAACACATTTAGTTTCTCCCACTCAAAGGTTTTCCCATGATATTTTTAACACGCAACACTCAACAAAGTACGTTTCTTCGCTTAAGTAGTGACAGAAAAAGAATGCCACACGTAAAAGAATGTTTAAGTACTTTTAAAATTTGACACAATCGGACTAAGTCCATTTTTTTTTTTCTCTCCCACTGAAAGGTTTTCCCGACATATATTCAACAAACAAAAAAAGTACGTCTCTTTCCTTACGCAGTGCCGGAAAAAAGAATACCACACTAAAAAAATGTTTAAGTACTTTCTAAAGGTGTTTTGACAAAATCGAAACAAGTCAATAATAAAAACAATTTTAAAAAAAAAACATTTAGTTTCTCCCAATCAAAGGTTTTTGCCGTGATATTTTTAACAAACAACAAAGTACTTTTCTTCCCTTAAGTAATTTAGCCATACGCCCTACAGGAGATGGATTGAAGGCGCCAAGCTCATCTGACACTACCCTTGAATTATCATGGTCAATTCATCCCCTGCAATAGTCGTTGGGTAGCAGCTTCAGAATTTTGGAAATGCGGTCGCGGGGTTAAATGGTTTGAATAGTGCCGGAAAAAAAGAAATGTCGCACGTAAAAGAATGTTGAAGTACTTTCTAAGGATGATTGACATTATCGAACTAAGTCCAGAGTAAACATATTTAGTTTCTCCCACTCAAAGGTTTTCGCGTGATATTTTTAACACTCAAAAAAGTACGTCTGAGTAGTGAAAGGGTTGGCAAGTTCAGGGTTTCACGTCCACGGCACCGGGTTGATAACGGACGGTCCTAATGGGCGGGTTATGGGGGACAGGATCAGCTATTGCCTGTGGAGTACGACCTGAACACTGATCAATTCAGAAGCACTGCAAATGTGTCACTTCGATATACCAGTACCTTTCCTGATTAAGGACCGGAAAAATAATGCCACACGTAGAGAATGTTTAACCCTTTGGCTGTCGGTACAGGAATCATCGCGACAAAAAGCGCTACCGACAGCCGAAGGGATAAGTACTTTCTAAAGATGTTTGACATAATCAAACAAAGTCCACAATAAGCACATTTAGTCATAATAAATTATTTCACGTGTCAGATTTGAACAAAAGAAAGTTGAATTCCAGATCACCGCTTACAGGGTCCGGCCCAGGTGGACTCTCGATTGAAAGATCGTGGGTTCAAACCCAGGTGGGGTCATAATGTGTACAGACTCGGTGCTCCGTCCTTGAAATCATCTTTGTGGTGGCAAAAGACGTTAAGCCCTACACGTTTAACGTTTAATCACTTATAGGTCAATTTCCCCAAGACAAAATCTTGACATTGCTGGGCCTAGATCTAACAGGACCTTTGGCCAGGGTATGGGCTATTTCAATTCTAACGTTGAACGTTAATGTGGCTGAACCGCCTTTGCTCGATCTTCAAACGGAGGGAGCTGGAGTCATTGGGGTTAACAGCTCTTCGATTGTGCCAGCCAAGGGTTAATGCAGCGACAGAGGAGGGTTACATTGCGACGTGCATCATAACACGAGGCGCCAAACCCATTATCGCTGCCATATCGACTCCTTTCGTTTAACGTGTCCATCTGCAAGAGGCACAGATTCTCATGAGCCCGCTCAGTCTTAGTGGGTTCATGATCTGATCTGAGCCTCTTGCAGGGTCATTTTAAATCAGCGTCCTGATGGCTGAGCGGATCAGAAGGTCTTCTGGCCACGTTGGACATCGACTCCCAGTTTTTCCCTGCTCACCACTAAATCATTTCTTCGCCGAAGTCTAGGGGTCAGTCGCATGAGTGAGCTTAACTCCTGCGCAAGCCACTGTGCAAGGTGCTCCGCTATACCGGAGCACCTTGCATAGTGGCTTACGTAGTCGTAGGATTTAAGTTGCGTGTGCAACTAAGGCTAGCAGAGATCTGTCAGCAATGATTCTGACTACTGTCTGCGACACAGAATATCCCTTTATTCTTTCTTTGAGACACAAAACATCGTCGGCCAGTCGTTCGATTGGTCAATCAGTCAGCCGGTCGGTGATTACTAGTTATTCGTGATTCTATGAAATATTCATAAGATGAAGGTCTCATGAAGCCTCATTTGCGATATTTTACTTTATCACGTGGTAGTCGTTGTCGTAGTATGAAGCAATCACACCAGACGCACTCACGTAGGTTCTTGTAAAGAAACCTTACTCAGTTGCAACTCGGCACACGTGGCACAAGGTTGTAGACCACACTGGAGTATCAGTTCCAACAGTACTTTATTCTCACGATGCACTCTCAGCACAATGCATCCACAAATACATCCACACTTTGGTACACTGTCTCTCTACATTGCATCCACAATTTTGATACACTGCATCTCCCATGCAATGCACGCACATATTTCCTAACACGCTATTTTATACTGTTACAAATTTCC
>BTPG01000005.1:123484298-123496798 GCA_036245525.1 Semisulcospira habei
ATTGGAGAAGCAGAGCAGACCACAGAGCACATCCTCCAGGACTGTGGGAACCACCGGCCGCTGGGGGAGGAGATATGGCCGAAGCCCGCCACTCTACAAGAGAAACTGTACGGGCCTGTGGGGGCACTACAGAAGACCACAGATTTCATTTTGAGAGCCAAACTCCAAGTGTGACGGCGTTCGAGAAGAAGAAGAAGAAGCATGCTGTGTTTGTTTTCCTGTTGTGATCTGATTCGTTTACAGGACAGCTTGTAAGACATGTATTGAGTTGACTAATAGCTTTATCCTGCAATAAAAGCTTTATCATCATCATCATCATATATAATTATATATATTTATTTATATCTTCTTCCCTTCCCGTGCCCTTGTGGCCATGCAGGTGTTGGTGCCGATGTCTGGTTTCTGTATTCTACATGCATCCCTTGCTTTACTGTGTCTGTGTTAGGTGGCCTGAAACCCATCTTCGCAAATCGTTCCACTCAGGGCTTTACTCTCGCGCAAATGCCGTAAACACAGTACCTGTTACATTACAATCATCTGGCTCTGGCATTGACATTACCTATTTCTGTGCCGGCTTAAAGCGCGTTGTACGTAGCGTTTAACCTGTACGCAGCGTCCCGCAAACCATCTGTAACAGAAGTGTTTCTTTGAACATTTAGGGCTTTTTTAGTGGCTTTTTAAAAAGATTAACTGCCGAGATTTTAAAAAGTGCCACGATCCCACTCGGCAAGAGACATAGATCCTCATGAGCCCCCGCGAATGCGGGGGCTCATGAGGATCTATGCCTCTTTGCTGAGACCAAGCAGCATCAATATTTCTTAACGGTGTTGGTTTTTGATGGTTGAATGAACCAAGATTTCAGACAGAAAAATGGACGTACAGTGTTCGTGCAGTGGCAGGGAAGGGGTTTAACATAATGATTATCTAACTTATCTTCGTCGAATTTCGGTATGATTAACTGTTAGAGTGTCGTGGTAATGTTTGATTTTGTTTGTTTAACCCTTTGGCTGCTACTGACGATACCGCTAGACGGAAAAGACGTGTTACTACGCGTCTTTTTCCGTTGAACGTAACCGTCAGTAGCAACCCAGAGGTTAAATGCGACATTTTTGGAATTATCGGAAATGCTAAAGTGTTTCCAATGATTCCATAAATGTCGCATTTCTTTTGCTCGACAGTATATACGCCTCTTGAAATATATTGATTGCAACTTTTCTTTTCAAGTGTGGTTGCAAGAGTCAAACAGCGTGCAGAAAGTCATTAAGTTCCTTGACGAAGGTGGCAGTCTCTTAACAAAATAACACTCATCGCGAAATATCGCGTTCTTTTCTTTCATTTGTTTGGCTGGATGGTTTTTTATTTTACTTTATTTTATTTTATTTTATTATTTCATATTTATTTTGTATTTATTTAGTTAGTTAGTTAGTTAGTTATTTCGTTTTACTTTGTTTTATTTCTTTCTTTCTTTTTCTGTTTCCAAGGCATGAACATTGAAATTTAGATGCTTGCACTGGCATGGCAAAAGGACCTAGAAAAAGGCACACGAAGAGCATTCAAACCGTAAATTTAAACTCCCTCAAGCTGAGGACTTAAAAGATGCCGCTTCTGCCATCAAGAGACTAGATTCTTCATGAGTCACTGCAGCCGGCAGGGACTCATGAAAATCTATGTCTCTAGCAGGTCGAAGAGGCTGAGGGGAAAAAAATGATATAAAGAGAACTTAATATTAAAAGGAAAAAATCAAATTGCAGACTGATAAGCCCAGGGGCCTTTGTCCCGTGTTGTCTAGCTCGAAAAGGGTCACCAGACCGCTTTCATCTGCAAAAGGCATAGACTCTCATGGGACCCTGCTATAGCAGGGGCCCATGGAAATCTATGCCAGTTGTCACGAGAAATTGGCACCATAAACATCATCAGGAAGTCTGCGGGGGTTTTCGGTTGAAATACACTTCAACGCGCTTGTTCTTTGCGAAAGGATTCCATGGCTTGAAAACAAAGCGAGATATTAATCGCGCGCGCGTGGGTGCTCGTGCGCGCGCGCGCGTGGGTACTTGTGCGTGTGCGCGTGTCCTGCTGCTACTCATTTCCGTCGATTTAAGAAGAGGACCAGCCACACAACGCGGTTTCAAGTATGCGTTCAGTCCTATTTGGAAAGGCAACTTACATTTAGTTTCTTTCCGATCAGTGTGCTCTGTGCTACAGAACATGAATTGTGAGTCAAGCGTAGATAGATACAGTATGCATACCGGTGGAGTCACTCCATAACGCTGGACAAAGGAACAGTTACATCTCTTGACCTATTCATTATGGCACCATAACGTCTAAGACAAATACACAGCACAAGTAGAAGTCACTCACCATTACCTGTAAATCTGAAGACAAAATGTCAGCACAATTTTGTGTTTGTTTTGCCTTGTCGACACGCCTAATGAACTTCTAGGGCAGTCTGGGGCTGCTAGCAAACCTTAATCACACTTGTTTATTCTGTGCAGCTGTTAGTGCGTAATATCTATTTTTAGCTGTTGCTCGTACAGACAGCGTTGTATTTATAAAACGGAAAGCAGTCGTTGTCAAATTACTGGATATAAAATGACGACGTGTGTAAGACATCATTTTCTGGTGTCTAAATGAACCCTAGCTAGACCTGTACGTAGCGTTTTGCAATCATCTGTGACAGACTTGTTTCTTTGAACAGTTAGGGCTGTAGTGGGCTTTTAATCCCTTCAAGAAAAAAGGGAACACGATCCAAATGCAAGAGACATAGATCCTCGCGAGCCCCCGTGACTGCGGGGGCACATGAGGAGCTATGTCTCTTGCTGAGACCAATTTGTATCCATGTTTCTTGGACGGTGCTGGCTCTTGCTCGTTGATTGAATGAACCTAGGTTTCAGAAACAAAAATGTACGTACAGTGCACAGGGAAAGGGCTAAACTGACGCTTTTTTCCAGTAACCACAAGGTCACTCTACGGGCCGCGACCTACGTCAGTCGATCGGCCGTCGTTGACCCACGCGTACGGCAGCTGGATGACCAAGCAAGCCGGCACCACCCCGATCAGCTCATACGATATGTCGTGTTACGCCAGTTCAAATTTCCGTGTGGATTCCCTGAGGCGGTATCAGGAACTTGTCTTCAACCAAAATAAAATTAAAAAAAAAATAAAAATAATAACCTCGGTGGCACACGTTAACCACAGAGGTGGAACAGAGCGTGTTCTGGTCTGTGATGTTGGACCTTACGGCTTCCAGCCGTAAGGTCCAAAATCACAGACCAGCACACACAAAAATGACAGAGCCGTGAGAGCAAATAATAATGTGAGACCCGGTCTGTGTCCGGTCATTCTGATTAACTCATTCTACCCCAAGACCGAAATCCCCAAATGTTGCCTCTGAAGTCCTCTGAAGACTGCATTGCAGTGCAGGACACAGATCGACCATGATAGTTCAAGGGTGATGCCAGAATAGCTTGGCGCCCATAGGTGCCAAGCTATTCTGGCATCACCCTTGAACTATCATGGTCGATCCTTGTCTTGCTGTGGTGTGTCTGGGGTAGAATGGGTTAAAGCGACTAACTGCAGGCAGTAAAGGGTTGATCGTTTGCAATATATCCCCTTTCATAAATGTTCTTAGTATTAGTCTTAAAATAATGTTGGACAACAAAATGGCTAACTTCAATTTTTTTGCCGTTTTGAATGTCGTAAAATGAAAGACTTTTCTGCTCTTTTTTTTTAAAGTTCTCCTTTGTAAGCAGAAGAATTCCTTCCGAAGGCAGCGGAAAACCTTTGGTACGTGTGCCTACCCACTACACATGGATCCTGAAAACGGAAGGGTAGAAAGGTTTTATTTGAGGCAAGAAAAAACTTTGATGACCCGTTGTATCGGCGAGTTTTAGCAACTGAAGCCTGCCGTGGAGCTGATCGCTTTCAGACATTTTAACCCCAGGGCCGAAATCCACAAATTTGAAGTTGCCCTCTGAAGGACTGTATTACAATTCTGAAGACAGATCGAGCATGATATTTCAAGGGTGGTGCCAAAACAGCTTGGCGCCTATGGGCGCCAAGCTTTTCTGGCACCGCCCTTGAACTATCATGCTCGATCCATGTCTTGCTGTGGGTGTGTGAGGGGCTGAATGAGTTGATATCTGCAGGGAAAACCAAGAGGCTACTAAGAAAAAGTCGCCGGATAAGTGTTGGTCACATGAGTTTTCAGATGTCGTTTAAAGTATGTAATCAACTAGAACAGCTCTAGGCTCATGCCGTATTAGCTGTGCACGTGGAACGGAAGAGAAATGTGCTCTACATGTTGTCAGTTGTTGTTTCTTGATTTTTAACGTTTCTCGCCACAACGAGGTGATTGGAGACAGGTGGGTTATTATGAAAATAGGATACAATATAATTTGTGTTGTTAAAAAATAAATAAAATAATGTGCTCTACAGGCCGCTTTCCATGCCTTTTATACCGACGAGCAATAGACATGCGACATCATTCGAGTCACCGAAAACATTGAAATAAATAAAAGAAAAGAAAAGGGGAGACTAACAATTTAGAAAGATTACAAAGTTAAGTAAGTAAAAGCACTGTCAGGGGAGAGAAGTGTGCATTATCGACCAATGTTCATATATCTTAGCGCACCCCTCTTTCTCATCCTTTCTTTTTTTTCTTTGACCAAACTAGATCTATGATCATTGATCGATAATGCACAATTCTCTCCCCTGACAGTGCTTTTACCTACTTTACTTTGTAATCTTACTGAAATATATAGTCATGAGCAAAAGAAATGTATCATCAATAGGAGTCATCGGAAACAGTTTTCCTCATCCGTATGCATTCAAATATCCGTTAAAATAATGCTACAGCCAATGAAATATCAGTGGAATACCGCAACAGGAAGCAGTTTTAACCCTTTTCATTCTGATACACTATAGCTTGAAATTAATTTGTCTATGATCGTTCAAGGGTGGTGCCATAATAGCTTGGCGGACGATGCACCAAGCTATTCTGGCACCACCCTTGAACTAAAATGGTTTATCTATCTCCTAATCTGCAATGTAGCCATCATAGGACAATTTTTTTTTAATCAGCCTCAGGATGTAATGGGTTAAGGATATTTGAACACATGCACACCAACAAGTCCAGATCAAAAAGCAAGTTCTAGAGAATCATTGTGGGTAACTGAGTGTACCACACGATGCATTCTGCATAAACATACAAACATAGAAGTAACTCCAGTCAGCAAAAGACATTGGTTTTCATAGGCCACCTCAACCTGCAGGGCCTCATGAGGATCTATGCTTCTTTCAGCTGTCGGGAGCACGCGCTAGTGCCTTCAGTACTGGGATATTCGACCGTTTGATTAGCCAGTAAGCAAAGGTCCTCGGGCCGATGTCCGCCGCAGTGGGCCCGACTGTGCGACTGGGGCCACTGTGACAGACGTCAGCCCGATAGTTCTTTGCTTACTGGGTAGGAAGAGAGCGTTTTTCGACGATTCTGTATATGTCGCATTTATTTTGCTCGACAGTATATTTAGTATTATTACCTGAGGGTTGTGGAAATATCCAGTTGCTCCATGTATTGAAATGTCATCATGAGGTGCAAGCGTGGTTACAAACATGCCCGGAAGAAAAGAGATCACAATTCTTGATTGATGTTCGGTGAACATGCATCATTCATGTAATATTCCTTCTGTTGATTACCATATGCCGAGATTAATGTCTTGGCACGCACGCACCACCTCTCTCTCTCTCTCTCTCTCTCTCTCTCTCTCTCTCTCTCTCTCTCTCTCTCTCTCTCTCTCCTCTCCTCTCCCCCTCCCTCCTCCTCCCTCCCTCCTCCCTCTCTCTCTCTCTCTCTCTCTCTCTCTCTCTCTCTCTCTCTCTCTCTCTCTCTCTCTCTCTCTCTCTCTCTCTCTCTCTCTCAATTGTTACATATGTAACTTGTTCTTACCGTAAATCAGTTAGACTGATAAGCAACGCTATTTGTCTCCATACATGTGCTGTTTATTGATTACTTTGGTTCTACCTTCTGCCCACGTTGGTCATAAATTGATGAAATTGATGTGACAGTAACATTGAGTGTTACCACCAGAGACTGTGTTAGTTTTCACAGTAAAGATTGTGCTCATTATAAGAAAGGTAATTTTCAGTCTCTTTCGTGTCTTTACGGTGAGACAGACTATTAGCTTTCGTGATTTAATCAAAACGGTACTGAGAGGACAAAGAAGGGAGCTTAGTGACTGCCGAACAGACAGGTGTTCCCTGCGGCGTTTCAAGTTGCGTCACTTGATTCTTGTCGTTTGGTCACCGCAGCGAGTTTTGAGAGTTCAGTAGCGTAACTGCTACTTATTCACTGGAGGACTTTTATTCAATTACGTGGCTTTGTACCGTTTTATAGTCTTATAGTACTTTTTATTTCGTTGTTTTTTCCGTATTCCGGGAATTTTTTTTTTTCAATGTTTATTTTGTGCACTCTGTATTTTGTAAGAAGTCCAAGCGAATTTTCCGCACCCCGCCTGGGACACAACGTCATCACTGTTTGGCTTAGTACAGTTAGTGAAATCACCCACCAGAATTACTCCAACTATTTCCACGCTTATAGACCACATATATACTAATAAACCCAACGCCGTCTCTGACGTTGATGTCTCAGATCTTAGTGTTAGTGATCATTATCCTGTGGCGTGCTTCTGGTCTTCTAAACTCCCTAAAGCCAAATAAAAAACGGTCATACAACTATAACGTATAGGACATTCAAACACTTCGGTAAAGACGAATTTCTATTTGATCTAGAAAATACTCATGAGAAAGTAATTTCGCTTCCAAAAAGAAAAGATCGTTCTGACCCTAATAATTATCGGACTATTTCTTTATTATCTGTTTTGTCCAAACCACTGGAAAGGCACGTTCATAAACACCTGCTTGCTTACCTAGAAAACCGTAAGCTCCTCCACCCTTTCCAATCCGGATTTCGCCCGCAGCATTCATGCCACACAGCACGTACACGCCTTGTTGACACATGGCTCGAGGGTATGAATAAGTTACAGTTAACAGGAGTAGTCTATCTAGAGTTTAAGAAGACTTTTGATCTGATTGATCTGACACTATTCTGACTGCTAAGTTTCACAAATGCCTTAATAACAGAGACGCAGTTGTTTCTTTCAAACCTTACCTTACTAAAAGAAAACAAAAGATTCTTGTTCATGGCTCATACTCCTCTCTCAAAGATGTAAGCTTCGGTGTGCCCCAAGGGTCTGTACTGGGCCCCCTGCTGTTTTGCTTACTTATTGATGATTTACCTCTACATATTACTGCCAAGATGTACAATGCGACTGTTTTGATGACGACACCTCAGTTCATACTACTAGTAAAGATAATAATAATAATAATAATAATAATAATAATAATAATAATAATAATAATAATAATAATAATAATAATAATAATAATAATAATAAAGGAGATTTGTTAAGCGCTTATTCTAAAAGTAGCTCTAAGCGCTAATACAATGAAAAGGCTAACAGCCAACACGCACACACGCACGCACAACACACGCGCGCGCGCGCACACACACACACACACACACACACATACACACACACATACGCACACACACATACACACACGTGACAGTGGTGATGAATTGTGCATGGCTGGGGAAATTAACTAGTGAAAGGCAGCGTTGTAGAGGTGGGTTTTGAGAAGTGATTTAAAGGAGGAGAGCATTTGTCAGTTACGGACAGGGGCGGGGAGTCTGTTCCAAGTGGCGGGGCCAAGATGGGAGAAGGCGCGACCGCCACGTGTTTTACATTTGAAACTGGGAAAGCAAAATTTACGTGTGTCAGAAGAAGAGCGGAGGGTGCGAGATGGAGCATACAGATGGAGTAAGTCAAAGATATATGAGGCACGTGAGAAGTTCCAGGTTACGATAAGAGTTGTGAAGCACTACATGCAGGACTAGTTTATAAACAGAATGCGGTTCTGTGTACTGGCAGTCAGCCAGTGGAGTTTTCTCAAGTGCGGGGCGGATATGGTCACGCTTACTCACGCGCAAAACTAGACGGGCAGCACTGTTTTGCACTCTCTGCAGTTTATCTAGCTGGGTTTTAGAGTCTGAGAGTCTATGATTATGTCTGTCTCTGTGAACAGTATTGTCAATTGTCTGCAAGTATTATATTTTACTTATATGCATGTACATTTGTAGATAGTCTTGTAGTTGTTAGCAACGGCAGGTTTGTAAAGTGGCTGTGTCGGTGACGATGTCAATGCCTTAACCGTTGTAAAATAAAGTTTCATTGATTCATTGATTCATTGATTCTCTCTCTCTCTCTCTCTCTCTCTCTCTCTCTCTCTCTCTCTCTCTCTCTCTCTCTCTCTCTCTCTCCTCTCTCTCTCTCTCTCTCTCTCTCTCTCTCTCTCTCTCTCTCTCTCTCTCTCTCTCTCTCCCCCCCCCCTCTCTCCTCTCTCTCTCTCTCTCTCTCTCTCTCTCTCTCTCTCTCTCTCTCTCTCTCTCTCTCTCTCTCTCTCTCTCTCTCAATTGCTACATATGTAACTTGTTCTTACCGTAAATCAGTTAGACTGATAAGCAACGCTATTTGTCTCCATACAAAGATTACACTGTGCTGTTTATTGATTACTTTGGTTCTACCTTCTGCCCGCGTTGGTCATAATTGATGTGACAGTAACATTGAGTGTTACCACCAGAGACTGTGTTAGTTTTCACTGTAAAGATTGTGCTCATTATAAGAAAGGTAATTTTCAGTCTCTTTCGTGTCTTTACGGTGAGACAGACTATTAGCTTTCGTGATTTAATCAAAACGGTATTGAGAGGACAAAGAAGGGAGCTTAGTGACTGCCGAACAGATAGGTGTTCCCTGCGGCGTTTCAAGTTGCGTCACTTGATTCTTGTCGTTTGGTCACCGCAGCGAGTTTTGAGAGTTCAGTAGCGTAACTGATACTTATTCACTGGAGGACTTTTATTCAATTACGTGGCTTTGTACCGTTTTATAGTCTTATAGTACTTTTTATTTCGTTGTTTTTTTCCGTATTCCGGGAATTTCTTTTTTTCAATGTTTATTTTGTGCACTCTGTATTTTGTAAGAAGTCCAAGCGAATTTTCCGCACCCCGCCTGGGACACAACGTCATCACTGTTTGGCTTAGTACAGTTAGTGAAATCACCCACCATAATTACTCCAACTATTTCCACGCTTATAGACCACATATATACTAATAAACCCAACGCCGTCTCTGACGTTGATGTCTCAAATCTTAGTGTTAGTGATCATTATCCCGTGGCGTGCTCCTGGTCTTCTAAACTCCCTAAAGCCAAATAAAAAACGGTCATACAACTATAACGTATAGGACATTCAAACACTTCGGTAAAGACGAATTTCTATTTGATCTAGAAAATACTCATGAGAAAGTAATTTCGCTTCCAAAAAGAAAAGATCGTTCTGACCCTAATAATTATCGGACTATTTCTTTATTATCTGTTTTGTCCAAACCACTGGAAAGGCACGTTCATAAACACCTGCTTGATTACCTAGAAAGCCGTAAGCTCCTCCACCCTTTCCAATCCGGATTTCGCCCGCAGCATTCATGCCACACAGCACGTACACGCCTTGTTGACACATGGCTCGAGGGTATGAATAAGTTACAGTTAACAGGAGTAGTCTATCTAGAGTTTAAGAAGACTTTTGATCTGATTGATCTGACACTATTCTGACTGCTAAGTTTCACAAATGCCTTAATAACAGAGACGCAGTTGTTTCTTTCAAACCTTACCTTACTAAAAGAAAACAAAAGATTCTTGTTCATGGCTCATACTCCTCTCTCAAAGATGTAAGCTTCGGTGTGCCCCAAGGGTCTGTACTGGGCCCCCTGCTGTTTTGCTTACTTATTGATGATTTACCTCTACATATTACTGCCAAGATGTACAATGCGACTGTTTTGATGACGACACCTCAGTTCATACTACTAGTAAAGATAATAATAATAATAATAATAATAATAATAATAATAATAATAATAATAATAATAATAATAATAATAATAATAATAATAAAGGAGATTTGTTAAGCGCTTATTCTAAAAGTAGCTCTAAGCGCTAATACAATGAAAAGGCTAACAGCCAACACGCACACACGCACGCACAACACACGCGCGCGCGCGCACACACACACACACACACACACACACACACACACACACACACACACATACACACACACACATACACACACGTGACAGTGGTGATGAATTGTGCATGGCTGGGGAAATTAACTAGTGAAAGGCAGCGTTGTAGAGGTGGGTTTTGAGAAGTGATTTAAAGGAGGAGAGCATTTGTCAGTTACGGACAGGGGCGGGGAGTCTGTTCCAAGTGGCGGGGCCAAGATGGGAGAAGGCGCGACCGCCACGTGTTTTACATTTGAAACTGAGAAAGCAAATTTTACGTGTGTCAGAAGAAGAGCGGAGGGTGCGAGATGGAGCATACAGATGGAGTAAGTCAAAGATATAGGCAGGAGAAGTCAGGTAGATAGAGTTGAAGCACATGCAGGACAGTTTATACAGAATGCGTTCTTGTACTGGCAGCCAGTGGAGTTTCTCAAGTGCGGGGCGGATATGGTCACGCTTACTCACGCGCAAAACTAGACGGGCAGCACTGTTTTGCACTCTCTGCAGTTTATCTAGCTGGGTTTTAGAGTCTGAGAGTCTATGAGTATGTCTGTCTCTGTGAACAGTATTGTCAATTGTCTGCAAGTACTTTATATTTTACTTATATGCATGTACATTTGTAGATAGTCTTGTAGTTGTTAGCAACGGCAGGTTTGTAAAGTGGCTGTGTCGGTGACGATGTCAATGCCTTAACCGTTGTAAAATAAAGTTTCATTGATTCATTGATTCATTGATTCTCTCTCTCTCTCTCTCTCTCTCTCTCTCTCTCTCTCTCTCTCTCTCTCTCTCTCTCTCTCTCTCTCTCTCTCTCTCTCTCTCTCTCTCTCTCTCTCTCTCTCTCTCTCTCTCTCTCTCTCTCTCTCTCTCTCTCTCTCTCTCTCTCTCTCTCTCTCTCTCTCTCTCTCTCTCTCTCTCTCTCTGTACATGAAGTGGGCAGACTTATCTCTAGTCTCAAGAACAAAAAGTCAGCTGGCATTGATGGTATCAATGGTTTTATCCTCGAACTTTCTCTTCCATACATTGTGGAAAGCTTAACCTATATTTACAAACTATGTATTCAAAATAATATTTTTCCGGCGGCTTTCAAAGAATCTAAAGTGGTACCTATACCTAAAACAAAAGACACATCTGATCCAAATAATTTTCGGCCTATATCCATATTATCTATTCTATCGAAGCCTATTGAGAAGCATGTACACAAACATCTTCTCGAATTCATGGAAGAAAAGTCTCTCCTGAATAAATATCAATCTGGTTTTCGCCCGAAACATTCGTGTCACACTGCCTTGGTTCATATGATTGACACTTGGCTGCTCAACATCAACAGAAACAAAATGTCTGGTGCTGTCTTTCTAGACCTAAAAAAAGCGTTCGGCCTTATAAACCACAAAATTTTATTAGAGAAACTAGACTGCTACTTTAACAATAACAGCCCAGGGACACTCTCATTCTTTCGTTCATATATCATAAGGAGAATTCAAACTGTGTACATCAATGCTACTTCTCTTCTGAAAAGCGTGTTGAGTATGGCGTGCCCCAGGGATCCATACTAGGACCGTTACTTTTCTGTTTGTTTATAAATGATCTTCCACTTCATATTTCCAATCCAAATACCGAATGTGACATGTTTGCCGATGATTCAACTCTTCACGCTGGAGGGAAAACTGTACCTGAAATATCAAGCAATCTTCAGCTTAGTCTTCAGGAGGCCTCACAGTGGTGCAAAAATAATCAAATGCTTGTAAATCCATCCAAAACGAAAAGCATGCTAATCACAACACGCCAAAAGCATCAGCTCCGCACCCATTCACTTAACCTCTCTTTTGATTCAGTTCCCATTGAGCAAGTCAAGGAATATCGCCTCCTCGGGGTAATTGTTGATGACCAACTGTGCTGGTTGCCCCATCTAACACAACTAGGGAAAACATTATCAAAGAAGCTATTTTTACTGTCAAGATTAAAATCTATCATTGATACTAAGACACGAAAGCTATTTTTCAACTCCTACATTAAACCTCACATTGACCACGCATCTACTATTTGGGACGGCTGTAGTAAGGCTAACCTTAAGCGGATTAATTCTCTATACAATCGCGCAGTTAAACTGATCCTCCCAATCCCTTCTCTAACTTTGGAGGAAAAGCTTCAGGCAACAGGGCTCCTTCCTTTAAATCAACACCTTACGTTTAATAAGTGCGTACTTATGCACAAAGCACTGAACGGGAAAGCCCCCCTCTACCTGGCTAAGCTTTTCACTGAGAGCGAAAGGGTTTACAGCACTTTGAGGAACAGTCTCGTCATTGAACGGCCCCGAATTGACTTGTTTAAATCCAGC
>BTPG01000005.1:123501798-123511798 GCA_036245525.1 Semisulcospira habei
ACGTAGGCGGGACGGCGACTGACCACAGAGAACAGTCGCTCATCGGATCCAAGCCCCAGCTGCAAGAGGCGTAGATTCTCACGAGCCCCTGCAATATTTCAGGGGCTCGTGAGGATCTATGCCTCTTGCTCGCTGTAAATAGAAATCCAGGAGTGGGCTCAATTTTTGTTTTCTCCCTGAGATTGACGGGAAGGATCCGGGTAATGGCCCCTCCTTGGCAGGGAGATTTTTTTGGTCTCAGCGTGACTAATATGTGTACTTGTTGACACCAGAAATAACGAGGGGACGGCCGGATCGTCCACGATCACTCAATGGCAGAGTTTGGCAAATTCCGTTACATGACAAAATGCCAATCATTTTTATTCAGAAATGCGTGATTTTCTTTGTTACATAGTGAAAATCTCGCATTTCTCAAAAATAGACGTTTTGGCATTTGCCACATGACGCCTGTAAAATGACATCACGTTTACTCATGATCGGCACCATCGGCACCGACGGCAGGAGTTCTAGGCACTGTGGAACAGGATGGATCGGCACTTCTGCGTGCCGACAGGAAGTGAAATCGTACTCGCATGGAAGCGGTAGTGTAGAATAATTTCAGGTTAGTTAGTTAGTTAGTTAGTTAGTTGGTTAGTTAGTTAGTTAGTTAGTTAGTTAGTTAGTTAGTTAGTTAGTTAGTTAGTTAGTTAGTTATTGGGTTTAACGCCGAGCAGGCGACTCAGGCCACCTCACGGCGGATAATAATTGCTGGAAAGGAGAAGACTCTAAGTACTTTAATTTGTCGTGCGGCCAAACGTCTTGTGTTGTCCCACATTGACAAATGTATCGACCATTTTTTTTTTTCTTTTTGTGTGTGTGGTGGCGGTGGTTGTGATCTGTGCGCGGTTAATTTAATCCGTATCATTCTATTAATATGCGTCGCCGTTTTTTTGTTTGTTTGTTTGTTTGTTTGTTTGTTTGTTTTTTCGATTTTTGGGGGGGTTTATTGCTTATGGTGGTGCATGCTTAACTCATTCAGCCTCGACACACCACAGAAAGACATGGATCGAGCATGATAGTTCAAGGGTGGTGCCAGAATAGCTTGGCGCCCATGGGCGCCAAGCTATTCTGGCACCATCCTCGAACTATCATACTCGATCTGTCTCTAGAATTGTAATACAGTCCTTCAGAGGACAACTTCAAAAGTGGGGGATTCCGCTCCTGGGGCAGAATGTGTTAACTTGACTGACGCCAAGAAGAACACATGGGGAGGGAATCTAAGATTTTCCACAAAGAGTTGTGTGCCTCTGACTGGCTAAGGGCGTCAAAAGGTTGGAAGAAAAATCGTCGATTCCCGATATTTTTCACTTGCCGAGTCAGTCAGGGGCACGAAACTCTATACCTAAAAATTCTTCGTTTCCCTCCCCCTGTGGTCCTCTTGACTCTCGGTGCTAGTGAGGGGCACAAAACTCTCGGCAGAAAAACTTCGATTCCCTCCCCCTGTTGCGCGGGATCCAGATGATGTACGCGTCCTCGTGCAGGTGTCTGGTGTTCACTGCAGGATGTGCCGGTAAGAATGCCAAATCTCCTGAGGGACGATGGCAATCGAGACGGGTCGATGTGGATGAGACCTGGGCCCGTACGTCTGCCTTTCAGCTCCAAAGTCACAAGTAACGGTTCACGGATCGTTTGCCAGTCTTACTAACTACAAACTGCTGGACGTGGAAGCTCAGGACAGTGGCTGAATAACTTGAAAGCACCTGAGGAAGCGCCAAATTAACCTCTAATTGCGACTGCAAACAGAGCTGTTGGCTGCATACTTATACATGTACACAACCATAAGTCTATTACTATTATAGTGATAGACTTGTGACGCAATCCATTCACTGCCTTGGACGCAGATTACGTGTGCTGAAATCTGTGTTAATGCCTTCGCTGCTGAAAAAAAAAAATGACTGCACCGGCTAACTGCAAGAGACTTAGATCCTCATGATCCCCGGTAGTTGCTGGGTCTCATAAGCATCTACGCCTCTTGCTGACACCACTTTGTCTCTATGCCCCTGGTATGGCTGTTGTTCTCTGGCGTTGAATTTATCAGGATTTCAGACGCATAATGTGCGTCTACTGGCAGGGAAGTGGCTAATCAACGCCGACGATTCTCAGCCGTCCAAGGAACATGGATACAAAGTAAGGTCAGCAAGAGGCTTAGATCCTTATGAGCCCCTGCAACTGCGGGGACTCATGAGGAGCTATGCCTCTTGCATTTAGGTGTTGTTTAGTCGTTGTGTTCTGGCAGTGAAGACCTCGTCACATTTTAGATCGTTTATGACGGCAAAAAGACTGATGGTGAAACCGCAACGCTGTAATGAAGGTTCAAAGTTGGCACACGGAGGCCATATCCCTTCCAGAGCTTCATGAGAGAAAGAAAGCGAGGCTTCTCGAGACCTTGATCTCACTGTCTGCCGTCGCCGCGACCTACAACATTCTCTCGACGTCATTATTTGCGATGTTCTTCTTTTTATTGTTCCAAACTGCGACATCTCTTTTGGATTCGTGCCATTAATGTCGTGAAACTCCAAAAACCGTCACACCATAATGTGAAAGTGACAAATCGAAAACAATGCTTTCTGAGACCTTCACTTCATGAATATTCCAGTGGATCGAAATACAATGGCGCACAAAAGAAATTGAAGATCGCTAGGGATGTCTCCGGACCAAATAGGTGACTGCCAAGAATGCACAGAAATTCCCACCAAAGAAAGGACGCTTAGAAAGGACCATGTAAAATTTGGTGAAAATCCCAAAGAAAGGAACACGTTTAGAAAGACGGGTCTTTCCTAGCCGTGCTTCATTCTGAGGTTGGGATTTCTACAGAGTGCAATCGACCATGAAAACTGAGGGCAATGCTTGACAATGTTTTACCTGAGGCGTCAAGCTAAATAGGCACTACCATTGGTCTCACTCTAAAAAAAATTAAACTCTTTTCCGTATTGCTTTATAAGGAAAAGACTGATAAGAGTTTGTGATGAGCTCCAGCAAGAAACAATTATGTATAGTAATAAAAGAAAATGCAAGTCCTTCGAACTGAAGAATCTCCAGACACTCTGAATGCCCTTGAATTTTCACAAAATACGTGAACTTTTGATATCATGATAACAAACCGCCAGTGGATCCATTTTTTTTCTTGAATGTTCATTTTCGAGGTTTGTCATAAGTGAAGACATTATGATACATTACATATATAGAAAAATTGTGGTCGGGACTTTGAAAAACTGATGTCATATCTGACGTTTGTTATATTCCGACTTTGTTAAAAAGCGAAGTTAAATCCCTCTTCAGGATCCCTAGACATTCTAAATACCCCTGAGCTTGCTCTAGTAATCAAAAGACCTTCAGAGCCGACGCGGGCCCACTTGCGGCCAATGTCGGCCCGAGGACCTTGGCACAGTGGGTCGAAACGTCATCCTCTTCTGGGCGCTGGAAATGAAAGCGACCGACCGAGGGCTTGCAAGGAGGTGAGCACCGCTGCAAACCTACTTGCCTTCTCTTCGTCGTTGTGTGTCCAGCATACTAAGCGTCCCTTTTCTGGCGATCGGTTGACAGACGATACAGAGAAAAAGTCCTGAGGACGAGCGAAAGGCCCTCAGGACGAGGCCGGCCCTACTTGGCCGACGCACAGCCGTGAAGAAAAGACCGTAGGGCCGCGACTGCTTGAGTCTGTCGTGCGCGGGCATACTCAAGCAGACTTCGACCAAAGAGCCTGTTGCTTGGTGCTGATGACACTGCAACTCGATCCCGTTTGCAGAGTCTGTAAGACCTGAATTGGGATCGTCCATGATAGTTCGAGGGAAGTGCTTGATTCCTTCAGGCCTGTTTGCCTTTCGTGGTTATTCTGGGTGCTTCGTCACTCCGGTGTAACCACACACGCGCGCGCACGCACGCGGACAGGCAAGCAGGCACGCACGCACGCACGCACGCTCACACACACACACACACACACACACACACACACACACACACACACACACAAACACAGACACACACACACACACATACAGACACCAGGCAAAGCGACGAGCTCGTTCAGAAAGCATGTCCGTTATAAGGTCCTGGTAAATCAAAATGGCAAAGGCAGTGCGGCCGAATTGATCAATGTTCAGGTCGTACTCCAAAGGTAATAGCGGTCCATGTCCCCCATAGTCCGCCCGCTGTATCACCCAAGTGCCGTGGACGTTAAACCCCGTACCGAACTAACAACACACACAGATTCGAGAACTAGATAATTGCCATGATCATTGAAAATTGGTCGCTTGCTTTTCGTCTGCTATGTGTCAAATAAAACCACTCAGACTTTATCTTATATTTTAACCCTTTTAGCGCCATGTGCGCATTTCCCGAATTTTGGAAGTGTTACTTAACGACTGTGTACCACTATTGACCATGATACTTCAAGGGTAGTGCCAGATTAGCTTGGCGCCTGAAGGCGCCAAGCTTATCTGGCCACTACCCTTGAATTATCATGGTCAATCATCTCCTGCTGTTGGGTGTTGGTGCTGAAAGGGTTAAAAAAATAAAAAATTGCAACAACACTCATTGCCGCGTTACAAAATACACTTTTTGCAGCATCAATATGATAGCATAAAACAGAATACAAGAAAAACAAAAACGTGCAGAGCAGAACTGCGCAAGAAGATAAGCTAAGGATGCTCTGAAGTAGTAAATTTCCTGAAGGTGATACATGTGTACCCAGTACCCACCCACTCAACGGACATCGCCCCTTTGGCTGTGGGTAACGCTTTTTGTCGAGTTCATTCCTGCAGGTATGACGTCGACAGAAAGCGCTACCGACAGTCAAAGGGTTAACCACTTCCGAAACTTAGCCTATTTTCTAGCACATTCTTGTCATATAGGATGGAGGGTGTTTCCTAGGTTTATCATATATATGCTTTTGTATGACGAACGCCAGTGAACAGATTTCCTCTGTCCTTAGATAATCACTGCCTAATGAAATCTTATATCTGATTTACAGTCGTGCAAATTAAAACGCAACAAAAACAAATGTAAACTTTAAAGCTTGAAATCCCCAGCCGTCCAACGAATACGGATACAAAATAAGGCAAGCAAGATGCATAGAACCTCATGAGCCCCCGCGATTGCGGAGGCTCATGAGGTTCTATGCATCTTGCAGTCAAGAGATTAAACCTTGTATAAAGCAACTTTTTTTTTTATAATGTATTTACGGCGTCAGATATAACTGATCAAAACTGTCGTGTTCGGGAACAACTTTAGGATCAGTCTCTGATGGCAGTCTGAGCGGACGAGACAGAAGCTGATGGCGGCATTGGCAGACTTGATTTAGTGTTGCCACCCTTCTCACAATAATTCCAACCATCTGCAAGAGGCCTAGATCCTCATGAGCCTCCGCAGGTTGCGGGGGCTCCTCAGGATCTATGCCTCTTGTTGTGTCCGTTTGAATCTAGATGAATGCTCTTGAGGAGGCAAGGGCAATCAGGCTTGAAATGGACACGGTGGTTCACTGAGACGATAATTATGTCATGTTCGGACGTCACCGAGTTGAAGTTTATTAACCGCGAGATTGACTTCACAGTTTTATCTTGTATAAATATATGGCTCCGATGTGTTTAAGGCCCTAAAAATAAAAATTTAAATTAAAAAAAAATTGTGACAAAGATAAATAATATGTAGTGAAATGTGCCGTTAAGATGGATGGATGGATGACCATCCGACCAACCAGCCGACCGACTGACTGGTTGGTTGGTTGGTTGGTTGGTTGGTTGGTTGGTTGGTTGGTTATTTGACAAGCTGCCTGCCTATCTGTCTACCCGCCTGTCTGCCTGGCTGATTGATCAGTGCATTTGAGACGTGCCGAATGAGTTAACCAATACACATACATACTGGAGTTGAATAGAACGCAAAACAACAATGCAACCATTTTCTTCATGGATCTGAGGTATCAAAACGTCTGGACCAACGTGCCGGAATAGTAATGAGATACCTTATGTGGTTGGATTTTCCTGAGAGAGTCTGGCCTTATTCCACCACCCTCGTTTTCCTAAACAAAGCCTCAGACTGACAAATTTTCCGCTCCATCGGGCAGAGGCACAGATTCTCATGAGCTCCTACATTCGCAAGGTCTTATGAGCATCTATGCCTCTTGGAGACAAATGTCGGTACAATCACCCTCAGATTAAGGGAGGATTTGCAGCTCCAAGAATCTTCAGACACACTGACCGACTGAAGGTAACTAACTTACCGCAAGACTTACAACCGATGGCTGGCTGGCTTGATGGACGGATGGATAGATGGATGCACGGGTGAGTCGGTAGATAAACGAACGAACGAACGAACGAACGAACGAACGAACAAACAAACGAATGAATGAATGAGTGAATGAATGAATGAATTAGCCAGTCAATCCAGTCACTCAGTTGCTTAGTCTCTTGTTTAACCCTGTCTATAGCTTTTTTGCTCGCGGTGATTCCTACAGGAATTACCGCAACCAAAAGCGCCATCGGCAGTCAAAGGGATAATAGTTTATTCATTTATTTATGTCTACGTCGTGCACGCGACACCACAGATACCCTGCTGTATAGGGCTCGGGAAGTAATTCTCCGCGTCAGTTGCATAGGAGCGTCAGCGCGGCAGCCGCCATCTTGAGAGCATACGACTAGACTTCAGATAGTAGCGAAGTAGTGTTTCAACCCTTTTTTCTTTATGTTTCTTCCTCCTTTGGAAACAAAAAAAAAAAAAAAAAAACAAACAAAAAAAAAACAACAGATTCTGGTTAGCGGTTTCCTACAGTGATGGCAAGACTTGCTGTTATTGCCTATAGCACGTCAGGACTTTCCTGACATTGTCCTGACAGCGATTTCCCTCGGAGCGCATGAGTGGCGTATCCTCTCAAGATGGGCACAACGACTAGCGTGATGACGTCAGCTTCCCGAGCCCTATAGGCCGGCACTACCCTGAGCTTTTTCAGACCTAAATCCTCCTCCTTCACTTGACATCAGCCGTGAAAGTGATACAACGCCTACTTTCATGTCGGTCAGTAATAGGTGGACATATCGCTTCTATCTAATTCGTCTTCTCAAAATGAAATTCCCTGGGCCGCAATCTGTTCCGTCCCCGATATATTATAGCCTGCTTGCCAACCAGTTTCATCCCTAAGAGGAATAGATGCTGATGAGACCCTCTACTTGCAGGGTCTCATGACGATCTATGCCTGTTGCTAAAACATCTTGGTCGGTTTGTGTGCATCATCATTGAAGGAAATTGTCCTGGTTCAACCATTTGTGTGTCGGCAGTGGTTTTTGTTGCGATCATTCCTGCAGGAATCATCGCGACAGAAACCGCCAACGACAGCCGAAAGGGTTAAATGCGTACCCAAGAGTCTTAGATTCTCATGAGACCCTGCATTCGCAGGGGCTCATGATAATCTATGACTCTTGCTGAAACGAGTGTGGATGGTCGTCTTGCTTCCTTTAGACGGAGGGGGTCAGGGGAGTTCTAAGTTCGCGATTGGAAAACTCTGTACTTTAGTCGGCCCATCAGTGCCGCAGACGTCGTAAGTCACCTTGTTGATCGTAAAGCGAAATGGGGACTGAGAAAACTTTCATTGTCATTGATCCGGACTTGATAAACCTCACTCAACTTCAAGATGTAAATGAGGCCTAATATATGAAATCAATAGGCATAGATTCTCAAGGGCCCCTGCGACCGTCGCAAGGGCCCGTGATAATCTATTGCCTTTTGTAACTCTGTGGCGTATTGAGTCGATCGGGATGAATATAACTCTGCGTGAAGATGTAGGTGAAACAAGACCGATTATATGACACAGAGAGGCTTAGATTCTCATGAGGCCCTGCAGAAGCAAGTGCTCATGCCAATGTACGCCTCTTCGATGATGGTAGGGGCCTAGCGTTTAAGGAACTGTACTGGTCAGAAGGTGTAGGTTTTTTTCGCTTAATTTTGTTATAATTCTTCTATATATCTCAGGATTTTCCTGCTAAGCTAGACAAAGAACCGATCCCTAAGGCAATAGTGTATAGAAGGGAAAGAATGGATATTTTATGTCTTTATAAGGGGTATAAAACGCGTATTGTCTTGTTGTAGTAGTAGTAGTAGTTGTGGTTGTTTTTGTTGTTGTTAGTGTTGTTGTTTACTATTTATTGTTGACTGCTGTTGTTTGATGTGTGATATTGTTTTTTGTTTGTTATTGTTGTTGTTGTTACTGTTGCTGATACAGTTGCTTGAAAGTCTTTCGCCACCTCATCATCCGGCGATATATCATATTAGCAAAGGTTGTGTATACATACGCAAAACTAAACGCATTTTAATGTCACCGCAATATTTTTTTTCAATGTAATTGAAATTTTTAAAAAAGCCTGACCCCCCAAAAAAGAAGGAGAAGCTAGTCTATAATTTATTTGGCAATGGCATTTTCATGGTTTTAAATACATGATTTTTTGCCGGTAACCAAAGAGGTTAACCCTTTTAGCGCCATGGGGGCATTTCCCGAATTTTGGAAGTGTTACTTAACGACAATGTACCACTTGCAGGAGTGGATTGACCATGATAATTCAAGAGTAGTGCCAGATTAGCTTGGCGCCTGTAGGCGCCAAGCTAATCTGGCACTACCCTTGAATTATCATGGACAATCAATCTCCTGCTGTAGGGTGTTGGCGCTGAAAGGATTTTGGCGGTGGCGCTTTGTCGAGGTGATTCCTGCAGGAATCATCTCGACAAAAAGCGCTACCGACAGCCAGAGGAATAATCGGCTGGTTTTGCAACGTGTGGGCGACTATCCAAAAAGAGTTCATTACCATTAGGCGGCCGGTTCCTGAAATATCTTGCTTGTGACGCGAATCCAACAATGCGCGTGAAGTTAGAATGATGGTCCATTTAACGGCTGCTAAAGTGTTTTAGAAATGGACGTGGTCAGAAAGCGCAACGACAGCATCACAGCAACAACAAGAGAAAGGCCGGGTGGAGGCGTGGGTGACGTCAGAAACAACGACAACAACAACAGTGAGGCCTATGTTCGTGTTAACCCTCTCACTGCCGGCGGCCGCTGACTGTGTTTCGGAAATCATTGTCAAGGATCCCCTGCCATCAAAGGAACATAACGCGGATGGATGCAATGTGGTTTGAGAAAGAGGCATAGATCCTCATGAGCCCCCGAAGTTGCGTGGGCTCATGAGGATCTATACCTCTTGCAGTTGGGTGGTGTTCTTTTTTTTTCTCGGCAGTGCGTGTGTTTATTGCGTCAAAGTTTGATGATGATTTTCTTTGGCCCAAAAAAATTAAGTAAATAAAAAATAGTAAAAGGTATGACTGCACTCATTGTTGACTCTAATCAAAGAGATATGTATGGGACATGTTGGGCTTAGCCTATATAGAATGATATAGTCTAATATATGCAAGAATTCAGACTCAAGTACTACACGGTTTCCGTCTTCTTTTTTTTTTTTAGGAGAAAAGAAAAGCTAATCGCGTCATTTTCAGTAGAACGCAGCTCTGGCAGAGCGGTAATGTCTAGACAGCGACTAGAATGGCTAATTACCCATTGTCTGGTCCTTCTAGTTATTAACCCTTTCATGCCTAGAAAATAAGCGCAGGCAGTCTGGATGCAAGATTCATAGATCCTCATGAGCCCCCGCAGTTTGCGGGGGCTCATGAGGATCTATGCCTCTTGCTGACACTACTTCGTATGCACGTTCCTGGGATTAATAGGCGTTGAATTAACAAACATTTTAGAAACATGGGTCTGCGTCCATTGGCAGTGAAGGGGTTAATAGACTCAGCCCTGAAACGCTGCAACAAGAGAAGCGTCGACCATTAAAGTTCAAGGGTGGTGCCAGAAAAGCTTAGCTGCTCAGTTTGACACTGCAACTCATGTAACAGGTGACTGTCACGGATTGAGGGTGGTGCCAGAGTAGAAGGGCGTCTGAAAAACAAATGAAAAGCAAAGGGGAGACTGCCAGTGCTAATATTTTAGGAA